>OY735276.1:1613693-2813693 GCA_963457715.1 Argyresthia albistria | reverse complement strand
GGCGTGAGAAAATGTGGCGTGATTTCTCAGGTTCTCGAGCTTGGTCAGAAAACCAAAACAAGAATTTTGCTTTAATAACGAATGAGATAGAATAGAAAAGTTTTCCCAAGGATGTGAAAGCTACACATTAGAAAATCATGTAGGGGTACAACATGATTTTCTAATGTTTAGCTTTTTAGTTTTGTAGACCAAATTAACCGTCGGTCGATGGCAAAACAAAGGTTAAGAAAGCAAAAAATCTAATTTTTTTTCTGTACACACTTACAAGTAAAAATAGTCTAAAAGTTAACGTAGGTACTTCAACTTAAACTAGTCCCCGAAAATCAATGTTCGTTTGAAAATCACGACAATTTCTCGATTTTCTTTGTCAGGAAATTCTCGGGATATTTTAATACATTCCAAAACTTGTTCACATCCTTATGTGTTGCCTCTTTGCGTATGCATTAATTTTGTGTGTCGGAGGCTGTATGGCAATGACTCGTAAAAGCATTCCTTTGACTGAAATTAGGGACACAAAGTTGAACTAGTTTTAGTTAGATCCTCACATTTTGAATACTTTAGGATTATATTTGGTTAGTATTCTAAGCGTTTCGTGAGTATGTGTATGCGTAGGATAAGATGTCGTTGTCAATTATTAAAGATGGCTCTGCAAGTTTTTAACAAGCGCTATATTTACATCGTTGTATGACCAAACTAAAGTAGTAAGAGTCCACCAAAAATATAATATATGGGAGAACCCTCACCTCGCGCTTGTGTTCCGATTTTAGCGTGTGAATTAATCTCATTCGTGTGACATAAAAATTTGTGAAATCGACCCTCGTAGAAGATTCGTATCGCTTGCAACGCTATTTGCAGCGTGCTGTAACAACGTTCGTAGCAGATTCGAAACGCTTGGAACGCTATTTGCAGCGCGCGTGTATGACACAAAAATTTGAAATCGATTATGGGTATTGCATGCAACCTGGGGCCCTAGGACAATATTATTATTATTTTTTCAATAAAGCGCTGTTATTAAACAAAAAGGAGATTTTTGTTACCGGAAGACCCTCGTCAGTGTAAATTGCCGCTAAGCGCGGGCATAATTGATACAATTACCCACTGATGAAAATATAATTATAAATGGTACCATATTGGGAAACTTGCGATATGATTCTGAGGTGCATTTCTCGCGGCATCGGGGTCATTTCCATGGTCGAAATGTGATTCGAGATACCAAATATCTCCACCGGAAACGAACCGAAAGTATTTTCACGACCCGCCTTACGACCCACCTTACGACCAACCGAGATATCTCGACCCATTTTTGATCGAAATAAATGTCATTCGAGAAACAGATATCTCTACTATGGCGATGATCTCAATAGCGCGGGATTTGGAAGCCAGAGCCCGTAGACAATGTTACTAACGCTACGAAAACGAAACGAAACCGTTTACCGAATGTGCGGCAGGTGGACACGAGTGTAAGCATAGGAACGGAAAGACTAGACCTCGTTGAAGAAACAATTTTCCTTGGAATCACTATAGACTCGAAACTTCAATGGGGTCCTCATGTAACTAATCTCTCACGAAGACTTAGCTCAGCTGCTTATGCGGTCAGGCAAATCAGACACATCACAGATGTAGGAACTGCCAGATTGGTTTACTTTAGTTATTTCCATAGTATTATGTCTTACGGAATACTGCTTTGGGGGAGAGCGGCAGATATAAACACAATATTTGTCTTACAAAAAAGGGCCATTCGGGCTATCTATCAACTAGATGCTAGGCAATCACTAAGGGACAAATTCAAAAATATCAATATACTTACTGTTACCTGTCAATACATTTATGAAAATATCATGTATACCAGAAAAAACATAGGTTTATTTAAGACTTCAGGTCATAATCATAGTATTAGCACTAGAAATAGAAATAAGATTGCTATGCCCGCGTTCAGACTCAGTAAGGTTGCTCACTCTTTTATGGGAGTATGTGTTAGTTTTTATAATAAAATACCTAATGAAGCAACGGACCTACCAGAAAGGAGGTTCAAAAACTATGTCAAAAACGGCCTATTGAAGAAGTCTTATTACAGTGTAAAAGAATATTTAGATGACAAAACTGCATGGTCTTTACCATCTCAGCGCACAGAAATCCAAAGAGGGGCGATGGACTGAGTCAGTACGTCTCTCCTCGGTGTATTTCCTTAGACTTAAGTAGAAATACATAACATTGTATTTTTAAGGCTCTGATATTTTAATAGAGGTACGGGGGAGGTTTCTTGCCCTTCTTTACTCCATCCCTAAGCCCACAACTTCCGAACGGGTGGTAGTATACAAAAATATTAATATTATATTGACGTTGACTAAGTAATATGTATGATTTTATGGTCAATAAATTTTTTGAATTGAATTGAATTGAATTGAAACGATAACTCAAAATGTATGCGATTTGACATTTGGTGACGCTAGCGTAGCGTGACCAAACGTCAAATCGCATACATATTTTTAGCGTTTCGTGCGAACGATAAAAGCGTTTTGCATCTTGTCTACGGGGGCTGATAGGCTTCTGATAGGATTTTTTCTACAAATATAGACATTCATGTTCAGTGTCACCGGCCACTAGATGGCGTTGTGCGACTCCTGCATCGCGCTGTTTGTCAGCGGCCGGGGCGCAGAATGTCGGCGATAAGTTGTGCGGACTTACATTGCCCCCCATGAAACTCCTTTAAATGTCGTTCATTTATTCCTCACGTTGTGAAGTCCTTTACAATTTTGTAAAATATTGGTGCCATTTGGCAAAAAGATGGTACCATATTCTTGGCAATGAAACAGCAAATAGTTTCTTGCAGGAACGAAAATCAATTCATTCCGTTCCGGGGACGGAAGAGTTAAGTTACAATGAAAACATTTGCTGAAAACACAAACTTGACGGAAATTTCGAATTCAAAATTGAATTTCGGACGAAACTCACAAGAACTCACGTTTTAACTTCAGGATTGCTGTTGAACTTGTGGTCATAGTTTTTGTGGTTAGATACTTCTGCAATCGTGATTCAGACCTGCGTCCAAAACTAAAAGTTTACCTGAGCATTCATATCATATATTCCGTTGGTTCACTTCATTTCAATAAGTGCGTCAAAGGAAGGAGGAGAATTTTCCATTCAATTATTATTCCTATATTCTTAAATATGTCTTTTGTGCGAGTCTTTACTACTGGCTAGTTTTTTTTTTTTTAATCTGTTTTTTTTATTGAGGGCTTAGTACAATAAAAATGACTATGTCGCCCTCGTTCGGGTCAACTAATATTCTTACATTAACTAATTAATAGGCACACCATTATTTCTTAGTCTAATTCCTAACCTAACTAAACTATATAATAACCTGGCTTCATCAGACTCAGGTGAAGCCAGAACGATATTGCAGCCACCCACATCGAAAAAATCATTGTTGTTATAAAAAAGCCTCCTTCGAGATTCGTTCCGGACGCACTCCACTATAATATGATAGACATCTTCTATTTGGTCACACTCAGTACAGTTCGGAGACGGGACTTTCCTCATCAAGAAGGCAAATTTATTCAAAGGAATGTGTCCCGAACGAAGTCTAAAAGCGGTTACAAGTTCCGTTCTCCCCAAAGAGCAATTCTCAAACCAAGGTCTGTGGATGGGGCTGCCTTGAATGGTGCGATACCAAATACCCTTCTCCAAAGATCTTTGATCAAAATATTCTTTCCAGAGTGACTGACAGTGGGCACGAATTTGGGTTAATACATCAGTGTAGAAGGGGCGACACCGCACCAATATACCATCGGTAGACGCTAGGCTGGCAAGTGAATCAGCTATCTCATTTCCTGCTATACCCACATGAGATGGGATCCACTGTAGCTGTATTTGAACTTCCCTAGCCCTCAATTCCAAAATTGTACCTAAAATGCTGTAGGCTATCGGGGTGCCTCGACAATTCGAGGTGCAACGAGCCAAATGTTGTAAAGAACTTTTGGAGTCTGTTAAGATTACAATTTTGTCCGAGGTCAAAGATTTACAATAAGCCAGAGCCTCAGAAATAGCGAATAATTGATGATTAAACGAACTTACCTGAAGTGAAGTTCAATCCCAATTACACGAAGAGCTTCGTTCGAAGATATTAGCATAGGTACACATGTAGTTTCACTCAAGGCTAGCCATTTCGCGCACTATATTTGGAGAAAAATATAAAAGTTCTAACGTAAGGTAGATCAAAAAATCACAGCTCGCCCTTCCCTCGCCATTTGCTGTCATTTATTTCAGAGATGTGCTGCTGAGCTGCTTGATATTTCACGGATTGGGTACATACAGCTTACAGCGAGGGAGGGAGGGATGCTAATATCTTCGAACGAAGCTCTTCGTGTAATTGGGATTGAACTTCACTTCAGGTAAGTTCGTTTAATCATCAATTACACATCAAAGCTTCGTTCTTCGATATTAGCATAGGTACACATGTAGATGTTGAGAGATAGTCGTGAAATATCAACTGATTCAATATTTAGGTATCTTTTATGTTTGGTAGAACAAATAATTAATAAGTTATTTGACCAAAACATTGATTAACTGAGGTTTAAACAAAACAAGTACATCAATACAAATTCATGTTTATAAGTTCCTGTAATTGATTTTACTGTATTACAATAGTTCAATGTGTTGCTGGCGAATTTATCATTGTTGATCATGTTATCTGTAAAAATCTTATAATGTATAGCAAAAACAGCGGAGGTTGCACGATTTTCCTGCCGATTTTCTTATAGCGGTCAGACTAACTCCTCATTTAAATGCCTTAAACGTGGCTGCATGTCTAGTTTACTATGTGCAGTCAATACTTTTTAAACGTATCCTTTACCCACCTGCCTAAAGTTTGTGACGTTACTTCTCGATACGGTTTTCTAAATGATATACACAATGATGGTTGACTTTGGCGTAGTTGTCTTGTCTGATCTAGATATGTATTAAGTGTCCTGGCAGGACAGCGGTTTCTGTTTGAAAAATTGTAAAGAAAGCACTGGTTGGAGAGATGCGAGACGAGAGGTTTTTAATAAGATCGGGTATCTTAATAATCATGCCTGATTTTGAATTGACTATGTTACTAATTTTAGACAAAGTTTGAGCCCTGTGTGCTGTTATAAGTGCGAATATTGTAACTAATTTCTTATAAAATTTCTCAAGACCTAAATCGTCACTGGAATATCAATTTGTTAAATATTTTTGAACTAGATCAATATTCCATGTTAAATTACACTTCGGTAGTGGAGGCCGTAAACAAAAAATACCTTCGAAATACAATCAATATTATTATTTTTTGACCCAGTAACAGCAACAAAGCAGACCGACAAACTGTTATGTGTGCCATAGGTAGCGAGCACCTGTATCAATTATCTGCGTTAAAAAATTTGGAACGTCTGTTATGGAGGCATTGTAGGGATCGATTCCGCTAATGGCAATGAGTAAACTATTTTCTAAGACTAGTATTGCATTGTTTAACCGTGTTGTCTGTAAGGGATGCCACCATTTTTGGGATAGCAGATGATGGGACTCCTCTTCGTAAGAGCGCTGTCCAGACAACAGCCCGACAACCAGGGAATCAGTCGCGTCGGTGTAGGGCCTGATCGCTACAATGAGAAATAATAAGATCATCTTTTGAATGCATAACCAAAACTAAACTGGTTTTGATGTGAGAAGGCATTTATGAAGTGTACTGAGGCTGTATGTGTTGGCGATTTTGGTACGACAACAATGTCTGTTGCTCGGTCTTTCATTACATTAATTATCATAAACACAGTATTGCGGTAGGTTTCTCACCACTGCCAAAGCTATTTTGTAATATTTGTCAAGTGCGGGAACTGCACTCCGCCCATTTTATTGATATAAGATATTGCGGTTGCCTTATTAACACGCAATTATATCTGGCAGTTATACAAGTTTTGGGCAAAAACTTTAAGATGCTGCCAATATCTCAAGGTAGTATTATGTAGGGATCGCCCGTGCTCATCCCAAGGACCATTGGCCGTATTGCCCCCACACGCGGCCACCCATCCCGTTGTTGAGGCATCAGTCTATATCTCCATGGCATAATCATCAACTTTTATTTTGCATACAGCGTTATTTATCAGTATTATCTAACCACCAGTTAAATGTATCGTCATAACTTTATTCCTAATTTTCGTCATCTTTTAAGTTTAGGTATTTAAATCGCTCTTAATCTCTTTTGTATTTAGCCAGCCGTACTCTACTGCCTGACAAGTAAACCCAAAAAATGAAATCTCTGATTTGGCATCTATTTAACCGTTCTTGTTAAAGTTTTTTTTTTTTTTAGGTTACTTTACTTCTTACTTCGTCGAATTTATAAGTCCTGCTTGGTTCTTTACACTACATAGTATAAAACTAAGTCGCTTCCCGCTGTCTGTCTCTATGCATGCTTAGATCTTTAAAACTATGCAACGGATTTCGATGTTTTTTTTTTTTTTAATAGATAGAGTAATTCAAGAGGAACGTTTATATGTATAAAATATATATTCGCACCCATGCGAAACCGGGGCGGGTCGCTAGTTTATAATTAGTCCAAGAGATTGTAATAGACATTTTGTATGTTTCATGTCTAAACACTCTTCGTAAGAGTGACCTACCAAATTTAAGGCATCTAATTAAAATGTAGATAATTGTCCCATGGAACGGAGAAGTTCAGCAACTGGTATCAGTATTTTAGTGAAAACAAACGGCGCAGTATTTGAACCAAAAGGTAATACATACATTAAATTGATATAATTGGTCAGACCAATAAAAACACAAATACTTTCGAGAGTTTTGATGATTATTTTTTTTTTTACCAAAAAATAATTATGTATACTTTAAATCTATAGTCGCCATGAAGCAATTTTGTGATATAAGTTTCAAAGATGTTCTCAAGTATTCAAGTTTAAAATGCTGCATCGTTATGTGTTTATTTAGTTGATTTAATATAAATCGTTGTTGACCGTCAGGTTTCGGGATAAGATATGTGCATGAAATGTAATGTGTTTACAAGGTGAGAAGTTTTTCTATGCATTCTTTATAAGCATTGCGTTCAAACTGCAAATACGTCGGTTCTACTTGAATAGTAGTTTGAGTAACCGAACTAGACAATTTAATTTCATGACCTGCAATCCAGATTAGTATGACTGGGTATTTTTTTTTTAGCAAAGTGAGTCTGCCTGAAGGTTTTACCGTATCTAACGCCTGCAGCGTTGTTGTGGCTGAGACGTGCGAATGTCCTGTAGGCGGCAGGGTGCCTTTGCGTCGTCGTCGTCTGTGTCGGCGGCGGCTTGTTGCCTCTGCACCGGAACAGCCGCCGGGTCGCGGGCGGGGGAGCCGCCGCCGCCTGGCGCATACCTCGCGCCCCCGCCCCGCTTGCCATCGTCTGCCCGCAGGACGCCCTCCGTAGTTTAAAGGCCTGCTAGGGGCTCTTGATGAAGTATGAGTCGGCTTGTTGGTTGAGGCCCATCTCAAGTCTCATCGCATAGCAACAAAATGTACTATAACATAAATAGGCATTATAACAATTTATGATAATATTAATGTAATCACTGTTTAAATAGAAATTATTCCCCTTAGCCCTAAGCTTTATAAGGCGGTGTCAGCATGTCAACAGCTTTTTAATTATTTGTATCGTCACTAAGTAGTTATAGACTAGTGCACATTGTACCAACAAATCTTTCGGACAATAAATATTTTGAAATGAAAATGAAATGAATCTCAAGTCTGCTCCGGATTTAGATATGGTTTTTGCGGTATTCAAGGTCTCCGTGAGATTAGCAAATAAGTGTCATCTATTTTGGTTTATCTTTTTAGTTTTTTTTTTTTTTTTTTAGCTGATCTTTCAAGTCCTTTTTTACGTTTGAAAGTATGAAAAATCTTCTGAGGATCGAGTCAGAGTAATGTATATCTGCTAGGATACGGACAGTGTCCAATATCTCGCCAGAAGCAGCGTGATTGCACCACTGAGCGACGATAAAGCACATGACGTCATAGACTGTTTAGTTTGATGCCATTGTCACGCTTTACTTGACCTTCAGTCAAGGAGGTGCGAATTTCAGGATCAGAACTGGTGCTTTCAAAAGTCTGCAGTTTGCAGGGTATTGGTTCTTCCAGTGACGTCACCTGGAATACATTAGCTGAAGAGGGAGGCGGCACAACAGCAGCTGCGGCGGTGGCGGCTCGGCGGCGGCAGCGGCGGCTGTGGCAGGATCGACGGCGGCGGCAGGGCGGCGCGAGTCATGGTAATGATAAGACCAGCAGAGGTGGTACAAGGCAGATCGGTAAGTACCATATATGTGCGTCTTTGCTATTTTCAGCAGACTTCGAGTCTGGAGGGATATTCCAGTATGAGCAACCAGGTAAGTTGGCATCTTTGTCCTTGACGGCAATGGAGATGGTCTTTGCAGGCAAAATATGTATTTTGCTCAAATATGGGTGGTATGTGAGACTCCAAAGCGAGAAACACGCAAACCCAGTTTTTAAACAAAAGACTGTCTGGCGTTTTTTCTGTCTACTTACATATACATTGCTATGGAAATACCCAAATGGTAGACCCGGTCAGCATGTATTTTATTAGGAAGTGGAAAGCCCCTAGATGGACAGTCCGATTTTCCAATCTTTTTGTTCAAGTAAAACACCGCTATGTACAAAAACAATTCTGTTCTTTGTGTTCAAGCAACAAGTGCTATTTTATTCGTTATTTGACTCACCTAGTCAAGAGGCGAAAGATTTTTGTCATCCGAGCTCGAAGAATGCCTAGAACGACGTCGATGTTTCACTTATCTTTCTAATTTTTTATGTTTCTTCACTAAATAGTCGTAGTCACCACTGTCACTCTTCCTTTTCGGCATTTTATTGGTATTTTGTACACAACAATAGAAAAATACCGAGAGCGCGCGAAACAGCGAAGCACTAAAACGTGAATGACAGCAAATGGCGAGGGAAGGGCGAGCTGTGATTTTTTGATCTACCTTACGTTAGAACTTTTATATTTTTCTCCAAATATAGTGCGCGAAATGGCTAGCCTTGAGTGAAACTACATGTGTACCTATGCTAATATCGAAGAACGAAGCTTTGATGTGTAATTCTATATACATTATACATACACTAACATCTATTTGAAACTTAATGGAACTTTTGATCTGTGGGTCATATATAGCTGCCCCACTACTACTATTTTTGTCTTTAGAACCATCTGTATAAAGTTGATAAAAATTTGGATATTTTGATTTTAACATTGTATCACATTTAGATTTTAATTCTACAGGATTACACAATCGTTTAGCTGACTCCAGCCCATCTATACTACTAAAAATTACGTTCGATAGGTCTATGTTACTGGTCCAAGTGTCTAACGAAAATAACTCTAAAACTGGACTGGAATACATAGGAATTTCTCTAATTTGTTCATATACCAAAGTTAATAAGGGTTTCCTCTTAGTTCTCCAGTAGCTACATTGGCATGATATTGATAGCTCCTCTACGACATTTATGGTTGGATTATCACTAAGAGATCTTGCTCTCAGTAAAAATTTACCGGCTAGAAATCGGCGACGGATGTGTAATGGCTGGAGACTCAATTCACTTTCCATTACATGAATAGGTTTTGACCTAATAAATCCGCCTATCACCCGCATAGCCTGGTTTTGTACCTTTTCTAACTTATACAAATGGCTTTTAGCGCTAGTGCCATATAAAAAACTAGCATAATCCAACCGACTACGAATAAGAGCTATATAAATTCGTCTTAGATGTTTAGGATGGGCTCCCCATCCCGACCCTGCCAATACTTTGAGAATGTTAAGGAATTTCATGCATTTCTCACTGATTTCATTTATATGTTTGCCCCATCTTAGTGATCTATCCAACCATAAACCTAAATATTTAATGTTCTGTTCCAATTGTAAGGTTGTTCCATCTATTTTAACATTTGTAACCTGCCTGTTGAACCCTCTGCTGAACAAACATAATTTTGTTTTGCTACTAGATATACTTAAACCTAACTCATTAACCAGTAAGCACATAGTACTAACAGCATTTTGAAGCGTAGAATTACATCTAGATAGTTCTTTGTATGTAACATAGACAACAAAATCATCAGCGTATTGCGATACATTAAAGCTAACACCTAACCTATGGCAAATATGCATGGTTGCTACATTAAACAATAATGGTGATAAGGGGTCACCCTGAGCAATACCTAGCCCCGTAGTCCTACATAAAGAAGTTGAGTTAACATCTACTTTTAATTGCCTATTCTTTAGGAAATGCCACAAATAATTACAAATATGGGATCCCACACCAATATTATTCAAAGTAGACAAAAGACTTCCAATATTAACATTGTTGTAGGCACTATCAACATCTATAAAGCAACCTAGGGTCAGCTGTTTTCTACTAAAACCCGTTTGTACCCTAGATACTACCCTAGTTAAACTATCGAGACATGATTTACCTTTTCGAAAACCTACCATCTCTTTAGAAAACATTATATTTTTTTCAAGAAACCACTCTAACCTTTTATTAATTATTGAATGAAAAATCTTGCATGGACATGACATAAGGGAGATAGGCCGAATATCAGATATTGTTTGGGTATTTCGACCAGGTTTAGGTACAGCAACTATTTTAATATCACGCCATTGATTAGGAACACAACCGGAGGACAATACTTTGTTATAAATATCATTCAAAATATCCTTTCCGTTCTTTGGCAATCTCTTTATCATGGAAAACGAAATACCGTCAACACCGGGTGCCGTATCTATAGTCTTAATTGAATTGTTTAGTTCTTGAATCGATATTTTGGATGACAATTGAGAATTACTTGAGTTAAATATGAAATCTGGAGGGGTTACATAATCTGGTGTAAGGCTGTGTAAAATAGCATCAGCTTTCTCCTTATCAATATGTATTCTAGGACACTTATAACCTTTCAACCATTTCATCCTACGCCACATTTCGCTAGGAGACACTGTGCTGTCTAGGTTATCACACATCTTCTTCCATGCACTACTTTTGGCGTTTCGTATAAGGCGCTGAGCTATAGAAATCTTTGATTGTAGTATCTCTAGGTTTTGAGGCGTAGGGTTATCCCTCAGATTAACCAAAGCGAGTCTTCTTTGTGCTATTGCATGTGATAATTCTGTATTCCAATAAGGTTTTGGTCTAAATTTTTCTTGTCTTAAAGGGTTTTCACACAGCTTCACCACAGGAATATGTTTGTCAGCTACTTTATCAATACAATCCAAAAATCTATCATAAGTAATTTGTGTATCATCTGATGGCGTAAAAGCCTTCTCCAAATCATTTGTGTAGTTATGCCAGTCCGCCTTCTTCAAATTCCTGAATCTTTTAAATTCTGATTTAAAATAAACGTCCAAGCTGATTTTCAAGATCAGGTGGTCACTACCCAATGTCTCATTAGTTACCGTCCAATTGCATTTCAGTACAATATCCTGTGTAGCCAAAGTAATATCAGGTGCCGTTTTCCGGAGAACGCCATTAACAAGTTGTATGCGTGTCGGGGTTCCATCATTTAGGGTAACGTAATTATTGTCATTCAAACAATCGAACAATATATTACCTCTGGAATCAGTTTTAGTGGACCAATTAGGATGGTGTCCGTTAAAATCACCTCCGATAATGGTTTTTTCATTGAATAGAGAAAATAAGAAATCCCAATCACTTTGAGTAGTAGTAACTGAAGAGGGGCAATAAATACATATGATATTTTCAATGTGGGTACAGTTAAATAGTTTAACACGAATGATTTCGATACCTGGGTTAGGACTATGGATCGGGCTCATTTGCGACTTGATCGACGGGTGAGTCAAGATGGCCACGCCCCCATACGAGTCAATTCTATCTCGTCGGAATATGGTATAATTACTTATCTTTAATCTGCTCTCAGGCTCCAGCCAAGTTTCGCTTATCAAGGCAATATGAACTTTTTCTTGGGTCAAGAATTGATCAAGCTCCAATAGTTTTGGGCGTACACTTTGCGCATTCCATTGTAAGATATTTACTACGCTCTTCTTTAGTGGTGAATTATCCATTTAATATCCCGGTTAAAGCTTTTATAATAGACCAGTCCTGATAATTATCTATAAAATATTTTATTACCCATTCTAAGATTACAGACCCACATGTCTTGAATTTCTCTTCTAAAGTATTATTTTCCAAAATTGTATCTTTTAATTTATGAAATAGTTCCCACCATCTGGAATCTCGACTCTTCTTTTGGTTTGGTACCTCTGCCTCTGCATGTATTTCACTTTCTTCTGATTCCGCCATAAATGACATAGTTTCCCATTGGAGGTTCCCCTCCGTGCCTACATTGTACTCATACCGTGATTTACCCGACGACGAACGGTGCTTCTTTTTTGGTGACTTTTCCCGTTGGCCGGAGGGGGCATTGCGGTTTATTTGAGCATTTGTTTTTACTACTTCAGCATACGACGGGGATCTATCCGAGTCAGAATCATTCGTCTGAGGCTGAGGTTGTGTAGGTGCGATGTAAAGTGGTAATGAGTCGTCTGTCTCTGTCGGGCGTCGCAGTCTATTATCGTCGCGCTCGCTCCCTCTAATTATATGCGCCTGCGTACGAACCCGTGTGCTTGTTGCTACTGGCGGAGACGGTGGAACATAAATAGTTTGTGCCCTTTTGTATGTACAATTAAAGTCGGCCATTAATTTTCGAAGTCTTTTTTCTTTCAATTATATAGGACAGATCCTAGAAAGGGCCATGTGATTACCAGAACAGTTGGCGCATTCAAACTTCGTTGCTTCGCAATTGGGGTGGTTTTGTTTGCATTTAGGGCATACAATTCTATTAGATGGACATACTCTCAATGTGTGTCCAAACTTCCAACAGCGTGAGCACTGTGTAACCGGGAATTCATATGGTTCCACAGCGACTCTCATGTCATGTATATAAAGATAAGGAGGCCGCATTGCCCCCTTGAAGCTCACCTTTATGACTTCGCTGGGTTCCCATTTGCTGTCATCATCAAAACTTCTACGCTGTAGTCTCTTCACAGTTAATATTTCGATGTCACTTTCCAAGCTACTTAACACATCTTCATCAACTAACTCCAGATCTATATCTTTAATTACTCCATATGACACGCCCACTTCAGAGGTCTTCTAACAACGAAAGCCTTTTTCAACGAAGTATTGGCATTGCATCAGTTTTTCAGCACTAGAATTGTTCTTAAATTGGATAATAATTTTGTACGAATTCACGTACTTCACTTTTATAATATCTTCAATCTTTTCTGTCTTGAAAATCCTCGCCAATCCAATCTGTTTAGGTAATTTCCCTTTCCCTGTCACACTAATCTCAGTTAAACCACTTGTTTCTATATAGGTTGTTTTATCACGACTGCTATCACTTGCCAACTTCTTGCCCTTTTTGTTAACCACTGTCCACTCCGCTTCGTCCATATCACGGCCTCTTTTTCCATTCTCTAATAATTGGGTTGGTGTCTGATTACCGGTATCTTCATCCTGAGTTGCACTCGCGATATCAGACGAATCATTCACGATTTCACCCTGGTTTGAATCACCATTATCCCCCATTGTCTACAACAAGGGTTAACATCGCACGAGTAAGTTGAGCGTAAAAAAGGCACAGCCGCGAGGAGCTTGTTTACGAAAAAACCAACAGACGTCCTGCGACAGCGACGGTATCCGCGCGAATGTACTGGCTAGTTGTAAAAAGTAAGATCACAACGGAACACCTAAACTATTTGTAAAATAGGAAGAAAACGTATCGTGAATTGGTACGATATTCTTGGACTAGTAAACCACGAACAAACATACAGAATATTACAGACACACACGCAGGAGCACAGATAGACGCTTCAAACTTAAAAACCCCTCTTTTTCGCTGGGGGTTTACAATACAATCCTCCTTCAAGACTCAAGATCGTATATGAAGAGAACGATTTAAACTGGACATTGAAATGCAAATCAGCAACTTTGAGTTGAAGCACCTTTGTTTAAGCAAAACGAATTAAACCTCTTTTGCATTTTAGGCCGTACATTGTTCAAGGGAACAGGAGGATTTTGTTAACTTTTTGACTCAATTGTTATGTAAATTTGTTGGGAGCGTTCAACGGATGATATATCTTGATTTGTTGTTTTTTTTTCTGATCCAAAATCTTCAAGCACAGCCACTGCAAGGGAGCCCTTAGACGGACACTGGCGTAGAAAAATACTCAGAAGGTCATGGTAACTAAAAACGGCGACCACAGTAAAGGCTTGTTCGCATTAGGCTAGCATTTTAGTCGAGTAGCGAGTAATTTAGTAGCTAAAACGTGCGCTACTTCCCAAAAGCCGTTCGCATTACGGTCGAGTACAGTACACAAGTGAGTGGTGTTTTGCAAGAAACAACCTACAATTTTTGCGGCAACTAAAGCTTCGGTCACACGCAGCGACTAATCGCTGCGAGTGCATTCGCTGCGAATTGTAATCGCAGCGACTAATGGCTACCTATCTGTCACACACACACAGCGACTAATTGCGGCGGCTTCAGCTCGCGGCGACTGAATCAAGCCCGTCACACAGCTTCGGTCATACACAGCGATTAATCCTGCGAGTAAATTCGCGGCAAATTGTAATCGCAGCGACTTATCGCTGCCTGCCTGTCAAACACAGCGAGTTCTACACGAGAATTTCGACAGTTGGCGAGAGAGACAGTGCGGAAGAGAGAGAGAGAGAGAGAGAGAGTAGCTAAACCTATCTGAACACTAACAATTTAGTCGATCAGATTAGTAAATCATTTAGTCGATTCGATCCATTTTTAGGGTACCGTACCCGAAGGGTGCTAATGGGAGCCTGTTACTAAGGCTCCGCTGTCCGTCTGTCCATCCGTTCGTCTGTCAGTCCGTCTGTCCGTCCGTCCGTCCGTCAGTGGGTCCTAGAGCACGAACCGTAATAGCTAGAAAGTTTAAATTTTCACAGAATGTGTATGTATATCTATTGCTGCAATAACAAAAAATACTGAAATACCAGAGATATTACAAATTAAAGGGGGTCCCCATACAAGAGATGTGCTTTTAATTATTTTTTGTTTTTGTTTTGTTGTTTTGAGTGCTTAAGTTGGATTGAACGATGGTCCGGTACCCTTCTTGTGCGATTCCGACTCGCACTTGGCCGATTATTTTTTTTAGTCTCCCAACACGCCTCCGTGCTCACTGGTTCACCAGCTAAACAGGTCCGATTCTGTCGATTTTGTTGAGTCTATTAGTTACCGCAAAAATTGTAGGTTGTTCATCTTGCAAAACACCACTCACTTATGTACTGTACCGACCGTAAGGGCTTGTTCACATTAGGCTAGTATTTTAGTAGAGTAGGCGAGTAATTTAGTAGCTAAACGTGTCTGAACACTAACAATTTAGTCGAGTAGATACTACTTTCTACTAAATTACTCGCTACTCGACTAAAATACTAGCCTAATGCGAACAAGCCTTAAGGGCCAGTCTACATTGGTCAAGGACAGTAGACAGTAGACCGTGGACAGAACAGAAGTGGTGTAAACCGATCGGACAGTGGCGAGTGAACTTGGCTTTCATATAATATCGCCACTGTCCACTGTCCTTGACCAATGTAAACAGCCCATTATGCGAACTACTTTTGGGCAATTGTGCACGTTTTAGCTACTAAATTACTCGCTACTCGACTAAAATACTAGCCTGATGCGAACAAGCCTTAACTCTATTACCAAAGATTCTAACTGGATATTCCTGACACCCTCTCAACAACATAACATGCGTTGATGCAATAATTACATGGATAAATAGCCGAGTAAAGAAGGAAAAGTTACCTAATACCATAGTCTGTTTAAAACACAGTAATACGCTATGACCTCATTTTATAAAAATAAGTTTTTTTAATTATGTTAATCAGATCCGCCTGGGAATACATTAAAGTGCCCGCTTAGAATAAATTTTATTTATAATCAGACTTATCAGCTTACGAGGATAAATTTGGGAAGATTATGAGTTTCTGAAGAGGTTAATTTGTATAAAACTTGGCGCTATTTGATATTTATAATATGGAATAAGTGATATAAATCTCGTTTGGTATAAGTAACTTAAATAAAACCAAATATAAAAATAAATAAATATGAATATGTTTCCAATCGAACTATAGGTTTATAGGTTTAAAGAACTTTATTCTCATAAGAATTTACATTCACTTAAATGAGATATGCTTAAAAACTACGCAAAGGATTTTTCACTATTACTTCCCAAAACTACTATTCAGTTTATTTCACTACGAAATCCACTAAAAACGCTCCGTTCTACGGTTTATCCATTCATCATTTGTCACCGGAGGAAAGGTTTTTTAACGCGCTTTTTATAGCAACGCGTAATAAATGGCTTGTAGCCACCGGACGCACAATAAACTTGAATAAACTGTGCAGGTGAACGTCAATCACCGAATTATTCGGCGTCAGAAATGCTTTTGTGTGTAACGGAATATTTTCCGGAGAGCGCTTTGAGGATTTCAGGGTTCTGCAGTTCTACTGTACAAAGATGTCAATGTCATTGTAGGGATTATAAGGAAGATTGACTACATGATCTGCGTGTGAGCCTACGAGCTGCGAGTACTTATCTACAAAGTGTATGAAATGAAATGCTAACTGGGTTGACTGAATCCTGAGTAAAGTATTTTTTTGATGAAGCAAAACCGTTCTACAAAATCTTTTCTTTCGTTATTAATTATTATATAAATATTCCAACTGTTGTATGTGTAATATTCTGTTGCTTCGATTGATGACTAAAATACAGGGTGCTCATCCCATACAAATTAGAATTAGTAACCCTTCGTAAAAAAGAGATGGAGTGAGGAGTAAGACTTGTACTTTAGACGCCATGGTTTCAGTTTACATACTTCTAGGTGGCGCTAATCTTAGAATAAATCCTATATATCTTAGCGCCATCTTGTGGTATTTGCAATTTTTCTGCACCAAGCGATAATGGCATCGAACTCTCAGTTTATGCCGTTGTCATATTTTATTCTAGGTGGTCTATCTGTATTAATATAATATTATAGTATCTGTGCCAAAATCAACTTTTATCAATTATATCAATCATCATTAAACATAAACATTTACATACACATACATTGCTTCTGGCCCAACACTAATGTATTACGGGACCTTCGGTCAAAAATAATGCTCGCTCCTTGTAAAGTTAGGCCAGAAAATCCCTTTTAGGAGACGAGTAGTTAGAAAATACATAATTTGGATTTGAATATCTCAATTTCTAATACTGATAGTAATAATCCTGAAATACCAACCCTTAGCTGACGAGCTTTTATGAACAGACTTAATGAGTAGGAAAGTAAGTTTTGTAATACCAGTCAGTATCTTGGTGAATGGAAGTCATAAGTAGTCATACTTGCATGTACTAAACTATATTCATAAAAACTCATCCTTCCGAGACCGACCGAGCTGAATGGCATGTACATGAGGCCTATACTCAACAGTGGGTTCCCTGACTGGCTGACGATGATGATGATCATCCGTCCAAAGATCTTCTTCTTCTTCTTCTTCTTCTTCTTCTTCTTCTTTTTCAAGGAGTTTAGACAGCCTGCACCTGGCCCACTTGCATTGCAAGGCATTTATTCATGTCCCTTATGCCTGCTCTTCTTATTCTGTCGTGCCAAAACACCTCTGAGGTTGTCGTCGATACTTCATCAAAACACGTTAACACCCTAAATTACTAAGGATTTGAACAGGATATTTCGCTCTTCATGATATTAATCCGAAAGTATGACTAGCATGAGCATATTAAATTTGCGGCGCCCATACATTGCTCTGGATGTAATAAAATTTGCATTCTCCGACGAACTGGTTCAGTAAGCTGGAGGTTTGCATGGATGGGTGGCTACTCTAGTTTTGATTATTCAAGTGTATCGCAAATTGTGATACAGTGATTCTTCAAAATTATCCCGATTGTCTGCCATCGCCCGAGTCTGATGCCACCAATCCTATGTTGGGTCGCCTTCAGAGCACTTTTTGATTGTGATTGCGACGGTTTTATCGGGGCGATTTGGGAGGTGTCAAAACCACTACCAGTAACCTGGGCGCTGATTAAGTTAACAGGTCGGTTATAGCAGCCTCAGCTAACCACGTATCTCTATTATTCAAATTAGCGAGATGTGATTGGTCAAAACTGATTAAACCAACCATATGTAAATAGCTGGATCCACACCAAACATCCTGGATCCATCTTGGATCGGCGATACCGCGATCCGCAATCCAGGATCGTGGAACATGGCAATTTATTGAGATTCTGATGTCTGCTCCAACACGTTCCTGCCGTTCTACACTGATCTCTCTGCCGTTGTGATGTGCGTTCATTTGGTGTAGATCCGGCTATTGGAAGCTACAGCGAATACCAAAAAAGGTGTAGATAGCAAATGCGAAGCATGCAATAAAGCAACGAATAAATGTAGTAACCCCTCGCAATGATGCAGTCGGAACCTGATATGATTCATGTACCAAAACGGGACTTTTGGGTGAATTATGAGCATAGTTTTGTTTTCGATTTTTTGCAGCAAGTTTTTATTTGCCAAAAAGTGCCATGCCAACAACAGAGCATGAGAAACAATGACACAAATGGAAATTTACTCAATGGGGCCAGACATAAAAGTATGATAAATTGTTATGACATTTTAGTTGCTTCTTGCCTGGGTTGTTCGCAGTTTATAAACAGATAGAAAACATATTTTGGCATACCTTTAAAATAATGTTCCCTTTCAAAATAAGACTGTGTGTGTAAGTGACGGTAAAAGTGACTCCTGTTTTCAACAATGTCTACTTACAGTTCTTCAGGTGAAACGGCGGCGTGCAGATCTTTTAGTGTGAGTGACACATAAAGAGAGCGTTCAAGGTTCAAGAAATATTTAAATTGTGTGGACATAAGCAACAACACCCAGGCAGATAAACGCACCGTACTGGGGATGACAAACGTTTTTTTCTCTCGGGTGTAAGAGAATAATAATGTACCATTTTCCATAAGCAAATCTCAAAAAACTATACTAAAAAGATTTTGAATCTCGTTTAAAAATAAAATACGCCAATACATTAGAGGAAAATCACATCCCCGACACATTTCCCTGCCCTTCAAAAGCATGTGGTGCTTAATAAACAGCTTTTCACTGCTCAAAAAGACCTCGGAGAGCCCTTCAGAGGTCCTCCGGGAACAATAAATCAAAAAGAACTCGCGTTTCTAAGCACAGGGTGGCCCTTGCACTGTATGGTAGCAGTCAGTAGGCTTTCTTGAAAAAGGGAGGTTTTCAATTTTATACTTTTGTATGTAATATTATAAGAATCGCAAAATGTTAAATGTGATATTCCAAAGTATAATTGAAACAAAAAGTAAACTTTAGAAAAAACCGACTTCCACAAACCCTATTTGATTAGATTGAGTTTAATACAAACTGTAACCCCTTATCCCCCTCCCCCTTGGGGAATTAATTTTGTCAAATCTCATATCAGTGCTACCCCACTCTACTAAGGAACCCCTGTACAAAGTTTCATGGCTCTAGGTCCACCGGTTTAGGCTATGCGTTGCCTGCCCGTCAGCCACGCATTGTATTTGTACCTAGTATTGAGCAGATCTGGTGGCCATATGTGGTCTTCATCAGCAGTTCCGCATCACAATATTATGCTTACCATGTGCATTTGCACGAGTTATTATGAAAAACACAAAAATCACTATAGGTCTGCCTATAATATTTGAAGATTTCCCTCGATTTCTCCAGGATCCCATCATCAGATCCTGACCTGGTGTCAATGGGACCAATGGGAAGGTAAACCCTTTCAAACAAAAAAATAATTTTCCAAATCGATCCATCCGTTTAGGCGCTATCGAGGCACATACATAAAAAAAAAAAAAACATCCGGACGAATTGTAAACCTCCTCCTTTGGGAAGTCGGTTAAAAAGAAAAACACCTTTCGTGGTGTAGTTTTGTTTGTTTTTATGTTTCCACGTATTTCTCCGTAATTATGAATTGAATTTTGACCATTATTTTTATTAAGTCAAAAGCAAGGATTTTGGCTGTTTTCCATCATCGCAAAAACGTTGGTGACGATGGAAAACACAATTAGGAAACCTTCAATCACTATCAGCGATGTGGCTGCCCCCTCACTGAAAGCGGAGATTTGAATGAATAACTGGCTAAATAATGAACAAATCTTTGACTTTGCCACGCTTGTTTGATTCGAATCATACTGTTAGTTTGGTTTGAAGGCCCTACTTAAATTTCCCGATTCAATCACCCTATACAACAGGCTCAGTCCATCAAAGAAAGGGTAAAACAATCCCGCGATAGATCTTCTGAGATTCAGATAGATTAGATGGGGTATCACCTCCGGTTATGGATTATCTATTTACTTTTCACTTCTCATGCTGGTAAAGTTCGTCTTTATGTCGGGTATAGCCAGCATGAAATCAAATTTTATGTTCTAGAGCATAAAGTAAAATCTTCGTCTAAATCTCAGACTCTGACAAAGGTCGTCAGGTAAACAGCCACATACACCTATGCTAAGTGCCACTGCCGGCGGCCAGAGCCGGCTGCGGAGGCACGTCCAGAAAAAAGTCCTTATTATTTCTCGGTAATTTCAATTTGCAATTACCTACCTATTTCATAATATTTACTTTTTTTTTGCAATATTCCTCACAACCGAAGAGAAAAGCAGAGTGTATAACTCGTACATAAAACCCATTTTCATCACATCTATTCAAAAAGATCTACTTTAGTCCCGGCAAACAGGGACTAAAGTAGGTCATTTAGTCCCTAGGGACTAAAAGTAACTTTTTAATTTTGTTGCCAGTACAAAGGAAAAAAATGCTGTCACTAATCAGTTTCACTACCACTCAGGCTGACAGACCCAATTAAAAGAGAGATCGATTCTAAACGCAGAAAATAAAAAAAAAGTTTGTACTAAAATGCGTACTCGACAAAGATTAGATAATCCGATCGACCGAATCGATTGACACCGATTGGTGACAAAAGAGAAACAACCTTACAGAATTGATATCGAAACACGGACCAAATAATTAAAAAAGTTGTGGAAAATTTGTAAACAAAGCGCGCCAAATCTGAATGCCGTAATTATTTCAATTTCGTTTGCGGATATGAGTAAAGAATATGAGTGAAAGTGAGTGTCTAACTCCAGATGATAACAACAAACGCAAACGACAAATACAAGATCTATTACCAATAAAATCACGAGGAATATAGGTATGTAAAAACTAGTGGTTATCTGAAAATGCTTTTTGAACCAATTTTCAAGATTTAGCCAATACTAAACAAGCTTTAACTTTGTGGAGGACATATTTGTAATTCGTAATTTCTTTATTGTACTAAGACAAGAATGACATACAGAAAACTTATAACAGATAACAAGAGATTTCTTCCAACAAACCATTACACACAACCACACAACATATCACGACAATTGTGTACTTAAATAAATATAGGGTCTAACAGAAAGGGGTGTACAAGCCGAAAGAAGGTTGTTAGGGACATCATTTTGAACAACTTTCACAATTGGACCGACTTGATCAGAGCAACTTTATTTTTCACTCCACCATACAGATCAGCTGAGCGCTAGGCCCGAAATGTACTGAGTTAAAAATAAAGTTGCTCTGATCAAGTCGATCCTTTAGTGAAAGTTGTTCAGAATGATGTCCCTCATTCCGCTTGTACACCCCTTTCTGTTACACCCTGTATAGGTACATGTATGTTATTTTATTGATTACTTACTACTTTTCTCATAGAGGGTGATGAAAAGTAGAGTGTCCACCTCAGGAGTAAAAACTATTTTTGGCTCGAGTGATGTACTTTGAATCCCTCGCTCCCTCAGGATTCTACTTTTGAGTCCCTCGTTACACTCGGGACTCAACTCTAGAATCCCTCGGTCGCTCAGGAGTCAAAAAACACTCTCGCCCTAAAAATAGTTCTTTACTCCCTTGGTAAACAATCTACTATTTATGCGTTTTATGCCCTTGTTGTACAATCTACTATTGTTATTTTACATTTATTTACAATATACCATTATGACACATCACGCCTTTTTTCTAAAAGAGGTATAGCCAGACAGACTTAAGACCTCCACTTATTTATAACCCTGATATTTTTATTACCAAATCATATGTATGTACATCTATTCTGCATTTCACCCGCTACGATCGGGGCATACAAGGGATAAGTTGGATCTCATGTTATGTTTATTTTATATTTTTATGTGGCACTTTTCTTTCTTTCTTTCTTTCTTTCTTTCTTTCTTTCTTTCTTTCTTTCTTTCTTTCTTTCTTTCTTTCTTTCTTTCTTTCTTTCTTTCTTTCTTTCTTTCTTTCTTTCTTTCTTTCTTTCTTTCTTTCTTTCTTTCTTTCTTTCTTTCTTTCTTTCTTTCTTTCTTTCTTTCTTTCTTTCTTTCTTTCTTTCTTTCTTTCTTTCTTTCTTTCTTTCTTTCTTTCTTTCTTTCTTTCTTTCTTTCTTTCTTTCTTTCTTTCTTTTCGTTCTTCTTCTTTCTTTCTTTCTTTCTTTCTTTCTTTCTTTCTTCTTTCTTTCTTCTTTCTTTCTTTCTTTCCTTTCTTTCTTTCTTCTTCCTTTCTTTCTTTCTTTCTTTCTTTCGTTCTTTCTTTCTTTCTTTTCTTTCTTTCTTTTCTTTCTTTCTTTCTCTTTCTTTCTTTCTTTCTTTCTTTTCTTTCTTTCTTTCTTTCTTTCTTTCTTTCTTTCGTTCTTTCTTTCTTTCTTCTTTCTTTCTTCTTTCTTTCTTTCTTTCTTTCTTTCTTTCTTTCTTTCTGTCTTTCTTTCTTTCTTTCTCTTTCTTTCTTTCTTTCTTTCTTTCTTTCTTTCTTTCTTTCTTTCTTTCTTTCTTTCTTTCTTTCTTTCTTTCTTTCTTTCTTTCTTTCTTTCTTTCTTTCTTTCTTTCTTCTTTCTTTCTTTCTTTCTTTCTTTCTTTCTTTCTTTCTTTCTTTCTTTCTTTCTTTCTTTCTTTCTCTTTCTTTCTTTCTTTCTTTCTTTCTTTCTTTCTTTCTTTCTTTCTTTCTTTCTTTCTTTCCATACATGATACTTACGATTAATTCTAGGTAATGTATTGACGTACCTTACCCTACTTATTATAGGAAAGGCATCCTAGTAAACTATATCGTATTGGGCTAAATAAAACAAGCCGATGTCTTAAGAACACCAAATATAAAGCATAAGTTCATGACATTAATATACGGTCAAGTGTGAGTACGACAAGGGTTACAATCAGATCTCTCTTGTAGATTGTTACCTCGTTCACTGGTGTAATTAAGTTTCTACATAAGTGTAACAGAAAGGTGTAATTATTTTATATTTTAGGGAAGGACGTCATTCTGAACATCTTAGCGATGTGGTCGAAAAAGCTTGTTTTTTTTCTTTTGCACACAAATCAGGTTACGCTTGGTCCAAATCTATGGAAACGTGAAAATCTAAGTAGGTACTCTGATCAGGACCAGTTTCATAGAGAAACTTGTTAAAAATATGTTTAACCTAACCTAACAAGCCCCATAAAGACTCTACCTTTAACACAAGTAGGTATTAATGCTCGTAACAAAACAAACGCCGAGAATAAATGATCGCGCGTCTTCGAAACAATATGTCTGATATAAAGAACAAAGACAGTAAGATCGATGCTGGATTATCTGAGAATAAATCAATGTAACACGTCAATTTGTAACCTCGCGGCCACATTATCGCGATACAGTGTAGATTCGTGTTGCAAAATGGAGACGTATCTGTAGCGCGTATTACTCGGTCTTTTTTTTACCTTTGTACATTAATGTAGTCGAGGCTTAGCTTTTTAATTGTGTACTTTAAAACCATACTTTAAAATCGGAACATTGTTTTCTTTTTAAGAAATTAGCCAAGCTAAGCTATCTTTACTGAGGAACATGCAGTAGTATGTTTACATCGATCAAATAAATGACGAGTACACAAAAAGAGATCTGGTGCTAAATTGTAAAAAAAAAACGTAGTGACAGATTTTATGACAACTTCGGGAGATTTCACTAGCGAGCAAAAATAATCAAATTATGCTTATGTTACGCTGTAATGAATGAGTGATAAACAAGCCAGTAAAGAAATCAATAGCAATATAATAATTAGTATTACAAGCTGTCCGCGCGTGTAACCAAACGTAGAGGGGCAGACAGGGGAGTAGAGGGGGGTCCAACACACACGTTTATATAAGGCGCTGGGCACTAGGCCCAGCCTCTCTCTTTTGCATATTGTTTCAAACTAGCTCAACTGTTTTGTCATTACAAGATATCTTTGTTTATTTCAGTTTTAATTGAAAAGTCTCATAGACACAAGCGATTTGTGTTTTGGTAAACGCTGTTTTTGCCTAATACGGCGTCATATACTTTGTTAAATTTCGTTTAATGCTCAAATTCAGGCCAAAGTTTTTGTTTTGTTTAAGACTATGGTTTTGTATAAGTAGTATTGAATCAGTGAGTCAGTCAAGATTTTGAATTGTGTAAGTCTCTACTTGCCCCTATGGGCAAACCATCAAGGTATAGGTTGGCAATAAATTCTAGAAAAAGAAAATTGCAACCATATGTGATATATTAGTGCACCACTGCGTGTATTGTTTGACAAATGTGTCATACATAAAAAACAAGCATTAGTCTGCAAAATGTTGCCATCATTCATACATACATTCTAGCATTTCTTACCAATCTAATATCTTATTATTACCAGTATTATTAAACTACACTCCAGAAAATTAGTCCGAATTTCTTATTTCTTTGACTGCTTTGTCAAACAATGGTAACTTTTCTACTCAGTAATAAATGTGAAGAGCGAAACTTTTTGAAAGCATTCAATCAACATCAAAGAAGATAGTATGGCTCGTTTCAGAAGAATTAAAGATAGTCAAAAGTTTCCAGACCTGACAGCGAAGGATATTTTTCATATTGAAAACAGATTTTTCTTTTTAACCGACTTCAAAAAAGGAGGAAATTCTCAATTCTTCGGGATGTTTTATTTTTCAACTCTGCATGTTTTTACTGAGTCTTTATAGCTTTTATTAATTAGCACCAAAAAATGTACTCGTCACTTGTATCCGTAAAAAAACAAAAAACTTTGTTAACTGATTTTTTCCTGATATTTGAACATTTTTTTTTTCGAAACAGTTATAGAACTGATCCGAAGTATTCGTAGACAGGGGATCCCTAAGGAAGTATTATTAATTTATTAAGCACTAGTTTAGTTATACTTACTTATGTATTTCTGAATTGATTAAAGTATTATTATACAGGGTGTAACAGAAAGGGGTGTACAAGCCGAAAGAGGGTTGTTAGGACGAACTCCCATTTTGAACAACTATGGGATCGACTTGATCAGAGCAACTTTATTTTTATTAACTCAGTTCATTTCGAGCCTAGCGCTCAGCTGATCTGTATGGAGCAGTGAAAAATAAAGTTGCTCTGATCAAGTCGGTCCCATAGTGAAAGTTGTTCAGAATGATGTCCCTAACAACCCTCTTTCGGCTTATACACCCCTTTCTGTTACAGCCTGTAATAGGCTCTACAGTTAATTTCCTTAAGTTTTTCTTAAGGATTGATTTTCTTCATTTGACGAAATGAAGTATTAATTAAGAGAATCAATATCAATAATAAAACGTTTAAAACATTTTGTAATCTCAAGTAGCAATTTGTACAATCGACCTAGTTGTCTTTATCTTGGGGTCACACTTGCTTACCATCAAAGTATAAACCCTAATTTTCGTACCTTCTTCCAGCAATTTCGTATGCGAGAACTTTCATAAAATATGCAAAAAGTATAAAGAAAAAGGTTTCTTAACGCACCGTACCTCTCGTAAACCTCCTTGATGATACAAATTCATCTTTCTGAGAATGACGTCATAAAAACCTTTGGCATCAAGTATAAATCCGGAGCTCACTTGTTCAAATTTCAGGGGTTATCAACGTTCTTTATGGTCGATAAAATTTCTTTTCAGTATTTACTTTTATATCCTTTTTGTTAATTTAATTTTCGGGACTGGGAGTTGGGAAGAAGACGAGAGTCGGGATAGGCACTTCTGCTAAATGTATTTATCGATAGAGCTTGGTTTTTGGGGTTCCGTACCAGAAGGGTGCCAAACGGGAACCTATTACTGAGACTTCGCTGTCTGTCCGGTCCGTCCGTCCTTCTGTCTGTCACCAGGCTGTATCTCATAAACCGTCGTAGCTAGACAGTTGAAATTTTCAAAGATGATGTATTTCTGTTGCCGCTATAACAACAAATACTAAAAAACAAAAGAAATTTAATATTATGGGGGGCTCCCATACAACAAACGTCATTTTCTTTGCTCATATTTGCTCGATATTGATAATGGTAGCAGGTAGACGCTTAAAATGTTCACAATATATTGAGTTGATTATTTACTTAAAAAATAAGTAATTAAATTAAAATTAAATTAATATTTAGGGGGGGGCTCCCATACATCATGTTTTTTTTACGGTTTTTTATAGATAATGGTACGGAACCCTTCGTGCGCGAGTCCGACTCGCACTTGGCCGGTTATTTTTATTGTGATTCTCATTTTGATCGTCGCCCTGACTGCGAATTTCTGCTCTCTGGTTTCTGGTCGGCTGAAATTTGCTCAAATCTATTAAGTTGATAATGTGTGCCACTGTTATAGTAATGTTACTGTTAGCCCAAAAAGTATACCTCATGTCATGTAGACCATCAGGTGTGGGAAAAACGGTAATTTTGCTCAAGAGTTCTATGAAACACTAGGACGTGACGTCATTATTAAAAAAGAAGTTTATAAAATACTTAGCTGGGAAACAGCTGTGTACAAATGCTTGAATTTTCACTTTTTACCAAACGGGACGGCAGAGGAACAGCTGTTGTGCTTACATTTACTCTTTTATTGAATACCTACTACATTTGGGAATGTTGGAACGGCGTACACTTTATTAACCGACTTCACAAAAGGATGAGGATTACAATTTCTCGGGATATTTTTTTTTTACGTATGTGCCCCAGTTGCGCCTAGACGGATAGACCTATTTGTAAATTATTTTTTTTGTTTGAAATGGTTTACCTTCCAACTGGTTCCATTGACACCAGGTCAGGATCTGATGATGGGATCCTGGAGAAATCGAGGGAACTCATAAAATATTATAGGTAGATCTTGATTTTTGTGTTTTTCATAATAACTCATGGTAAGCATAATATTGTGATGCGGAACTGATGACGAAGCCCACACATGGCCACCAGAACTGCTCAATACTAGGTACAAATACAATCTTTTATGCGTGGCGGACGGGCAACGCATAGCCTAAGCCCGTGGACCTAGAGCCACAAAACTTTGTACAGGTGTTCCGTAGCACTGAGATGGGATTTGACGAAATTAATTCCCCAATGGAGGGTTACAATCTTAACTTCAATTCAAATCTGTTTAATTTGCTTACGAGTATGGTTGGTTTGAACTGCAATCCAACTTTACCTAACTCACTTAAGTTAACTGGAGTTTATAATAAATTAATTGCTTACCTTTCTCTGTCGTTTGTTGTGTACTCAGTGGTTCCGTCTGCAAGTTTACATTAAACGAACGAATTAATTACAAAAATAAATTTAAATTAAGAATTGAACAACAAACGTACGAATGGGTAAAGTTACTTGTTTAGAAAGATGGGATCGTACCTACAATAAAATTGTTAGATTACTATAGTAGGTTATACACATCATTTATTCCTACTCTGTCAATGTATTTTGAAACTCTTTGTTAGTAACTGGCTCTTTTTTGCTTCTGCGATCCCATATGGAAAAAAGCTTGCGAAGTTTTGACTCAATTAGTTCAAAGGTTACGAAATTAGCTAATAGAGCAATTAACTCATTTCAGCCAATTACGTGTCGCTATCAGCGAATCACGTGCTGCTATTTTGAATTCATCATCTATTAGCTAATCGTCACTTTTGAGTTGTTCAAAATTATCAATTGAGTGCATCAAGAAATCAGTACAGTAACACAGTATCCATCTGATTAGTTCAGTCAGATAATTTTCTTGGCTCGCGCGCTCACTGGAAAAGTTTTGAGTTGGGCGCTACGATACAAACTTGCATCTGAATCTCGCATCAGAGGATCCCGGGTGTCCATTCCACTTCACTTTATATTAGTGTAGTAGTCATAAAACCCCTCCACCAACCCGCACTAAGCCAGCGTTGTGGAGTGTGGCTAAATTTTACTCGTATCCGGGTAAGACCCTCGGTGGGGACATTAATGGGTAATATTTAATTACTTACTTACTTTTTTTTCATTCATTTTTTTCCGGCAATTATAGTACAAATATGAACAACTTTACCCAAGAAACATATGGACGCAAAAGAAAGAAATTGCGACTCAGTACATTGACATCATCAGCTGATTAAATTTAAGGGATTTGTTTTTTTAAGTCTTGTAGTATTCCCCTGTCACTTATCGAGGAGCGTGTGAAGTAAAGAAGGTAGTTATTTAGTCTGGCCACGTTAGACTTAATAACTACCTTCTACTAGTCATGCTTTTCGTTCTGCCCTCGAACTTTTGGCACGAGTCAAAGAACCAACAATATCGGCCATGTAGGAGTCGCGATTCATTGCGCGAATAAAGCAGTGTTTGGCAGAGCGAGAAACTGACCGAGGAGTTAAGTGTAGCAGGGGCACACCTCGGACACTCCATAGAACGCTCGTAAAATAATCACCTATTACTACTACATAACCAAATGATGTTTGTATACGTGCAAATGTGTGCGCTAACTTTGCTAGGGCTGGTGGCGCGGCAAATGCAGCGATATTAAAGTATACCCGTCGTCACTCGTCCGGCGTTCAGCCCTGTCTATTGATCCTTTAACCAATCGTTTGTCGCCAGGGGTGGGGTGCGGTATCTGAATCAGCGCGGGGAAGGGAGTGGCCGTTCTGTACGGAGTACTATTATCTCTTCTGTGGCAGGAATGAAAAAAAAAACGAACGACATCGACACAGCGTCGTGGCATCAGGGAATGGATGAAAATGGCCAGCGTAGAAGAGCTAGTACTGCGCTTGGCGAAGAATAGAGAGGAATATGGAGAGTTGACCGCCAACCTACAGTAGTGGAGAGGCACTCTGAATCGGCGCAGCGACAGGGACACGACCGAGGCGTTTCATGTTATCATTAGAATCGGCTCCCTGGATCTTCTCGCTTTGCACAATTTATGTTGCAACTTCGAGTTTGCTGGCTGATACGAGTTGTTGCTTGGACGAGAGTTCAGCTAATAAACAGGCTTCAGCTCCAAAACGGGACAAGGGAAGTGCAAAGCATTTCGTTTATGGTGTCCATTTGGTATTTCCGAGCTCCAGACAGCACCACCACATAGTTCGAGAATGCCCCCTTCGGGCTTACCCTGGAGAGCCCGATGACTTCATCACCCTTACAAATGACGCCATCATGACGGTTAAGAAATTTGGACATATGCCTGTGACGTTCCTACTTGGAGATGTCATACGAATAAATACGAATAAATAAATATAGTCGATAATATGGAAAGAACTTTTTTTTTGTTTATGCTGGCCTAACGCCAAAGTTTATTTAATTTAGTTAATGTCACATGTTATGTAGATTACACTGTAATTGGACAGGTTCTCTTTCCGGAACCAGGAAAAGTCTTATGTTGCTCGTAGCACTACCCGAGAAGGACGCGAAGTGCTGTATTTCCTTCAGACATGACCAACTGCCTCCTCTACTTAGTAACCGTCGACTTGACGTTTGAATTTATTTTAATGTAGGTACTGTATGGGCTTTAGAAGCCTGAAATTATACGATTTATTATCATTATTATTATTTTCTGTAACGTCGCTAAGGCACTGGGGGGCCATTCCGGCGCTACCGATATCACGTCCGAGGTCGAAATATCGATTTCGAAATACCTAAATTTACATCTAAAGTACTTCTACCAACCAGCTGCCCCGCCCGCCGCCGCCGCCCCGCCACCGGTTGTAAATACAGTTCAAAAACTAAACCCATTCAGAACAAAAAAGAGTATTTTTTACAGTTTATTTATTTATTATATTTGGTACACAAAACAGCAGTGGAGATAAAACATTAAAATAACAACAAAAACATATAAAAGAGGCTGTCTCCAGCGCCAAAAGAATGTGCACACAACATGGTATTATTAACTAGAAAATAAAAAAGGTGCTATACAGTGAATGAATTACAGTTAATTCATATATATTCATACATACACGAAGTTTTCCTGTAAGAGAAGTAGGCAGAGACTAAAATCTCGACAAAATCATTCACCAGATAACAAATCTCACAAAATTGCCATAAAGCCAACAGCACTCTGTAACTCGATTGCCAAATATTATAATTATAAATAACAAACAGAAGATGCATAATACAGTCTCAGAACAATTAGTACTGGAGCCGCCACCGAGCAGCGGACCCCACTTCCGAGGTTTGAAACTAAGATAAGATAAGATAATTGTTTATTTAACAAAAAGGGTATACAGATTCACTCATATCATATTCATATTCATTTATTTGCATGTAACATGTACAATACAGATTACTGATGGAAAAAGTATGTAGGGTACATGCACCCTGAAAAGGGTTATTACAAATTTATCTACACATACATATAACTATTACATTGACCCGATCAGCTGTTTACAGGATAAAGAGACTAAATTTATTTTCCCAATAAATTTTATCTTCGAAGAAATCCTGTAGCACCGTAGTAGCATTTATTGTTGAGGTAATCTTTATCATCTACTCTATTGCACGAAAAAGTATCATCCATCAGTATCATCAGGTAGGTCTTGATGTAGGTATTCTTTGTGTCATGTGTTTTGTATGTATTAACATGACGTTTCATTGCAATTATTATTAAATACAGACATTTGTAAAGGGCACTCGTTAGGCAGTTTTAATATTAGGTATACCATCTGTAGGAGATTTTTCGCTCTTCTTCTTCCCCAGTTGTAAAATGAAGAGAGGGGCATGACATGATTGATGATAATAATGACATCGCATGATAACTATGCGTAGGTATTTGTAAATATCAACACAAATATATATTTTTTCTTTAAACTTTATTGCAACTAAACAAACACTATAACATGTTAATGGAAAAAAAACCTATGCAAGGGCGAGCTCTCTAATTAGAAATATCTTCGAGCAAACCTAGCGATGGACAGGATAATTTAAAAACAGTTAAATAAACTGAAGACCAGACATGAAGACTAAGGTTCAAAACAGAGATTGATGATTCCAAAATTGCTTGTTCCTAGACAATCGCAGTTATTTATTCCATTAACAGGCTCTGGAGAGGTCGTTTCGCAGTAATAATATTTGCATTCTGTTCCGATCTGCGATTTAGTGGGATCTGGTGTAAAGAGATGCGTTGCGTGATACAGGGGTCACAGATTGCATGATACTCCGAAATTATAGTCATTGAACATAAGGTTTCGTTTTTTCAGCCAACAATGAGCACGTGTAAGTGTACACACTCCCACGTCAACATATCCACTTGTGGAAAAAACAGAAGCTTAGGACAATACTATTTTATTTATCGTCCGCGACATTTTTACGGCTAGTCTATCGTTCAATGATCGAGAACGCACTAGTCGTAGCTTGTCTACCTTTCTTCATACTACCACAGATACTATAATATTATAGGTACTAATACAGATAGACTACCTGGAACAAAATATGACACCGGCGTTAACTGAGATACTACTGAAGCTTCTTTACTTCGAGGCCATTATCGCTCGGTGCAGCACCATCGAAAAATTGCAAATACCACGAGATGGCGCTAAGATATTATAGGATTTATTCTAAGATTAGTGCCACCTAGAAGTATGTTAACTGAAACCATGGCGTTTAAAGTACAAATCTTACTCCTCATGCCATATCTTTTTCACGAAGGATTACTAATTGGGATTACTAAAGGGATGAGCACCCTGTGATATTAGCTCTCTGTCTCATATGGCTTGTTTTGTTAGACAATTGTGCCAAGTGTCGGATTTGGCGCCTGCGACCGACTTTACAAAATATGACCTTTTGCCGGAAAATATTGTAAGTCCCTGGGCTAGCCCGTAATTCACGACCTCAAATCGATATTAGGGGAAATACTGCCATTTCATTTTGTCAATTGACATTTATGGTCAGTTTTACAATGTCCGTCTGTGAAGACGTTCTTTTTTGGGAAAGCGAGGAGAAGTTTAGATTACAATGATGATTTGGTATGAAGTATAATGTCAACAAATAATAGGGAAAACTCCGAAAATCGTAAAATTTATCGATAAACAAAATTATTTCTGCGGAACACTCGGCACGCGAGTCTGACTTGCACATGGCCAGTTTTTAAATTTCATTTTGTAAGAATTGTATAATCTCAAATGCAATTCGCCATTCAGAAATTCAATTCTTGATTTGTTCAATTTACATCTCACCTCACCTCGTACATTTTAAAGCTAATGTTGTCCATGAATGTCCTCTAGAGGCACGGGCCTAAAATCAAAACATTTGTAAATTTTAGGAGGCTGATAACTTTGAGCAATGCTTCGTCATTTTATTTTAGGTTTAGGCGTGTAGCCAAAAATGCTCTTCGCAATTTGGCATTCGTTAGTGAGTGGTATCCTTGCTCATACATATTGAACACGTTAACAGAACCATAATTCTGTTAATGTAGAACGAAATAAATAATGTTGTCAATCTCAGTATTATTGGGGGCTATTTGGGAGGTGTCAAAACAACTAAACTAGAGGAACTAAAGGCATTAAACTGACAACCTTCAAATCCGACAGCTCTTGCGCGGTAGCCACAGATTCCATTTTCAAACACACCATTTTAATTAGTTTAATTAGTATAGTTCGTGTCGCCTCCCAAATCGCAGGCACTGTTTGCATTTATTTTTAAAAGGAAAAGAAGATGGTACGTAAAGAAATAAATATTTTTTATGGAGCTAAGGTACGAAACAACAACTACAAACTACGAAATAAAAAAAAAATTAGTCAATCTCTTATCTTCTTGTAATATTCGATAGAGCAGCAGTTCTTTTGTAACAGATGCTTGGAAAGATAGCAAACTATTAGTATAAAGTTAAACAGGTATTTTGCTCATAGTTGTAAGTTTTTTACTTTACTTACTTACATAGCCAAGAATAAGCTAAAATTCTCCAGAAATATCTAACAATGGATTACTAATATAACCAGATTGCAACGTGACATACCGAAATGTTGATGGTCTTACGAGAATTAGGTCTTCGTTGGAGCAGCTATCAATCGGCTAGAGAATAATTGGTGGCTATGTCCATTGAATGGAGACCAAGGGATGCACGTAGACCGAGAGGCAGACAACTCGTCCGATGGTCGGATGACATCGCTAAAACTGCTGGGCAACAGTGGATCAGGTTGGACCAGGACCGCAATACTATAAAAAGAGGAGGCCTTTACGCTTTACGCTTTAATAGTAGGGTACTGGAGGCTAGATAGACAGTGTTCATTGGAAAGGTGCTTTTTAACCAGCAGGCCGCGAAGCATCTTTTAAAGGATTCGCATCATTTGACGAAGAAGTGGTATACGCAACGCAGCCCTAATACCATGACTCAGATAATCCAGATGGATGCTTGTAAAATATCAGGGGCTTGAGGCATTAGGTATATCATGGCATATCTTAGATGCCCGTTTGCTTGACTTGCAAGAAATATGCAACTTCAGGGGCGGACGAGGCTGTGCTCCGCAAAAGAGAGCGTCCCGGGTTTGATCTTGGCTGGAAAGCATGAAATAAACCCAACTTTGACGACTTTCGTCAGCGGCTTTGCGGCTGAAGCTGGTCTTCTCAAGCGAGAGATTCCGAGTTTGAATCCTGGCTGCTGAGGATGAAAAAAAAAAACAGGTCTTAGATTTAACATATTGTGTCGTCGCCCGTCCTGGTTCCCACGACGGTATCTATTGTGGGGCCAGAAGTAATTTATGGGTCTTTCTAAATGTTATTATATTAACTTAAAATAAAAAAATATATATATATTACTTTCCGGGGATTACAGTTACAGCTGAAGGAATCTCCTGTTGAAAGATAATCTTCATTTGAATGAGCTAAGAGAAATGCAGATTAACTTGTGTAGACGGAGACATCTCATAGCTTGCGGGAAGACATTTACTGCATTCAACCTTGCTTTTTGTGTGGCTTAAAACCGCGTTGTTGATGAAATTCACACGACACGAAAACAGTATATGGGTTGGTTGGCACAGCTATACCCATAAAAAAGTTACTCACTTAAAAAAGGACGAGAAAGAAAGAAAAGAAAACGTTTTAATCTCAAAGCCGGAGTGCGCCGCGACTAAAACAAATGCGATCTATGCACTATGGAGGGTGCGGCAAGAGCAGATAAAATTACATGCAACAAGCAATAACCTTAGGAAAATGAAAATGTATCCAGCGCGGTCGATTCGACGATAGAAACCTTTCCAAAATGAATATATCGTCTAATGAAATACCACAGAAAAGAGAAAATATAATATCGAATAAATGCGAAAGAACTTAAAATAACTTAAAATGACGACGCTTGAAAAGTCGTAGTATCTAAAACACCTTCAAGATTGCAATTTGGAATTCAATCAACTCGGTCTCGTCTTGCGGTGAATCGACTGAAACCCTATAGGATTTTCTGCCCTTGCCTTGCTGGACTTTTTTTAAATCACACCTTTGATAAATCTCATAGTTTACTGGAAGAAATATCTTATTAGAGATATGCTCGCCTTTGTACATGTTTTTTTTTACTTATACTTAGCGTCCTAAGAGTCCTTATCAAGCGGTCTCGATATGCTCTACGTTAGGGTACAAATGGGGTAATGTAGATATTTTTATAATTTTATTTATTCGTAGAACATCTCCAAGTAGGAACGTCACAGGCATATATCCTTTCCTAACCAGTTGGAGCAGTCATTGGTGTTTTCAGGGCATCATTTCAATATTTGGCGACGAGGATGGGAGAGTGCTGAACAAATCATTACAGTTCCATCTACGTCTGATGAAAATCGTGATGTTGCAGTTGTAGACTGTTCCTAGGATGACGGCACTGGCACAGCCGAGTCTGAGACAGCTGAGCAAACGTAATGCCGTAATCCATTACGTTCCACAAGGAATCCTAAACCTTTCTATGTAGCATAGTCTAGATGCAGGTTTAGGTAGACAATTGAGCAATTGCGTTAAAATATGCTGGAGGGATTGAAGTGTACGAATGTGGGTGAGTTCACAGATACTATAATATTATATCTACTGTATGATATAGATAGTTTTATAAAACATCAGTTTTTGTGTTTGAGCATTAAACGTGTGATATATTGATAAATACACAATACTATGTGACAGATTCTTCTGTCATTTTCCTTACAGAATCTATGATTTATCTGTACTTATAGAGACCCGGACGGTTTCCGAGACGTTTTTCAATGGTAAGATGATGAATTCCAAATAGCGACGAGTGATTGGCTGACAGCGGCACGTGATTAGTTGAAATCAGGTAATTGCTCTGTTAGCTAAGCGTAACCTTTGAACAGCGTCTCGGAAACCGTATAATGTCTTTAAAGTCCGTATTATTGTCTAAAGAACAGATAAACAGATTTTGCATGTAAAATGACAGAATAATCACTTATAGATCCAATATCGTACGTATATTATCTATGTAAATTGTATTGTTTTTTATGCAATGACGTATATTTAAGTCTCCTCGAGACAGGCACTAAGTATTACTCTTATGACGCTGTGACGTACTGAAAATAACACCAGCTCGTTAGCGGCATAGTAGTAACTCAATTCATCAGTACGCTGCGTCTCGTATCAGATCAGAGTAGACGGAGCAACCCTTAAGTATGCTCAGTGAGCGGGACTGGAATGCAGACTTTCGCTATTTTGGGGTGACTGTACGGTGATGGAAAGATGGGACAAAATAACATTGTGTGTGAAAAATAAGTAGCCCAGGAATATTTAAGTAAACAGTTTAGACAGTATTACGTCCAACGTCCACAAAAGACCACGATTAAATGTTCTGTTTTTGCATAGGTAGGTTTTTAAATTTATCTCAATGATGTGGGTAGGTTGAAAAATGCGCGCCGTGGACCTTGGACCGGTGAACTAGTAGTTATTCCTTTTTCTATACGGGGTGGCAGACCCACACTTATCCGTCTAGCTAGAATTTTACCAGGCAAGCCCAGCGCCAAAACTATGGAGAATACAGGTTTCCTTTTGGTGTTTTCCATCACCGTTAGAATTTTCAATAAGATCTCTCATTAGTTAGCAACGAGCGATGGATCGCAGTATTTTAGGGGTAAAACGAATAGACCGCGGTAAAACGAATAACTGGCATCGCAGATGTGGGTGTGCAGACCGCAAAACTGAAGTGGAACTGGGCAGGCCATGTGTGCCGAATGCACCCAGGTGGGCGAGGATAGCCACTGAATGGGTGCCTATAGATGGTCACCGACGCAGAGGAAGGCCCAGAGGATGGTGGGACGACCTGGACACGTTCGAACCAGAGTGTGTCAATGTAGCTCTGACTAGAGATGTGTGGGCTCGAAATGGGGAGGTCTTTGCCCAGCAGTGGGACACATTTTTTTTAAAAGCCTTGTTTATTCCTTAATATAAAATTACAATATTACTTACTTACTACTTTCATTTTCAATTTTTACATCATTTCATTTCATTATATTAAAATTTTAGTATCATTTTAGATTATTTAAATTAATTAAAAAAAATATTGTAGAAATAAAAAAAAAATATGCATGTATTAAGGACCTCAATACTGAGTGAAGGCCTCCTCCATTTTTCTCCAAGCTGTTCTGTCGATTGCGTTGTCTATCCATTGTTTTCCTGTAATTTTTTATATTTCGTCGAGCCATCTCTTTACTGGTCTGCCTCTGTTTCGTTTGCCTAATGGGCCTTTCCATGAGGTTATCTTTTTTGTCCAGTTTTCTTCAATCATTCGTGCAACATGGCCAGCCCACTTCCATTTTAATTTTTTACAGTGTTGTAGAGCGTCTATAACTTTAGTTGTATTCCTTATGTCGGGACACATTAAGGGCTTTGTAAAAAAAAAGTTAGCAACGGAGTCGAAACCGCATGTCCTCCATGAGAAGCAAACGTGAATTATCTAGACCACGGACCAGGAGGTCCTCTCTGTCTTGCGAAATCTGTTCCCTAAGTAAAATACAGCATTTACAGTTACCAGAAATAGCAGACGTGACAAATAATCGTAACATCCGAGCTAAGAACAAGTTGCTTTGATTCCGATAAGGTCATCCTTTCTGTTACATTATGTAATGGCTAAAGTTAGGAGAACGCTAAACCTAAGTTTAGCCGGCTTAGGTTGTTAGGTTAGGTGTCCATCTATGTTTGATTTGTTGTTATATGTCAACTACCTAACACGAAGGATAAATTTATCCTTCACCTACCCTGACCCACCTCTGCGCCCATGCAACAATAGAAAAACCTACAATATCTCTCCTCAGTGGAGCTAGCCTCTATGGGAAATGTTTGTTAATCCGCATCTGTAAGCCTGGTCGTTTTGTGATTTTTGTGACAGTTTTTAGATGTCAGTATTGATTGAAACTGCCAATGTCTACATACACACAATCTCTTTATATCTTATGACAAAGCATTCAGGAAGGAACAAACTAGATAATGATTGAATAATTCTAAGCGCCTTGGTGGAACTTATTCAGTAACTAGAATCCAAAAAGACCCAACATTGTAATGTAATAAAAATAAATATGGACACTGACTTTGGCTTGATTCAAAACACTAAAATACATGAATGTATATATTATGCATAGTTAAAGTAAATTAAGATATTGCGGCATGTGCTACCTAGATTTATGAAATATTTGTATGCCTTATGGCAAAACATTGATCCAATGTTTACTATACTCTAACATCCTAATGTACCTATGTTTGACAAATAAAAATATTTGATTTGATATGATTTGAAAAAGGGGGGCCCAAAGTCTCCTTCTGTGAGCCTGGCCTCTATAGGAGTGTCACAGACGCCATTTTTTTTGTCAAAATACGCCCTACGGACGAAAGGAACGCTCTTCTAAAATTAGCCGTATAAATACATACAATAGTAACACATACAGTATAAATTACTAGGTATTTCAAGAACCGGCCGTGTAGCCACCCTACTTCCGACTCCGTAATAGGGGAATATCGGATCGGAGCTCTTACAGATAATTGAGTGGTACATATACCGATCCCATTAAGAGACCTGTCAGGCTGGATAGCATCGCGATTATCGGAAACACTCAGATACGGCGATATGTACTGACGTGGGTAGGTGGTAATGAGCGCAGGTTTTATTGGTGTTGTGAAATAATTAATAGAGCATATTATAGTAAGTCAAAATGTATACTTTTTAGGGTTCCGAACCCGAAGAGTGCCAATTGGGACCCTATTCTAAGACTCCGCTTTATATTCGTCCCGTCCGTCCGTCGTAATAGCTAGAAAATTGAAATTTTCACAGAATGTGTATATGTGTTGCCGCTACAGCAATAAATAGTGAACTACACGAAATATTTGAAAATATGAGTGTCTCCACACAAAACACTTTTTCCTGTACGATGGTGCGGAACCCTCCGTGTGAGAGTCCGACTCGCACTTTGCCGATTATAAGGAACCGTAATAGCTATAAAATTGAAATTTTCACAGAATGTGTATATGTGTTGCCGCTACAGCAATAAATAGTGAACTACACGAAATATTTGAAAATATGAGTGTCTCCACACAAAACACTTTTTCCTGTACGATGGTGCGGAACCCTCCGTGTGAGAGTCCGACTCGCACTTGGCCGATTATAAGGAACTGTCACGGAACCTAAATAACTGGCTCAACGTGGTCCAATTGCCACCCATGAGCTATGAGTAACGCTATGTTATAATGTTGCCTCAGGAATGGTCATCATAAACTCACATCACATGCATTCTAAACACGTTTTGTGTGTCAGATTGTATCTAAGGGCATTTAGCAGAATTTGAAATTAGAATGCTCTGTTTAGATTGTCTGCGTTGGGTGGGTGGTCGTGTGTAATAAACATAGACCTATTTAGGAAGTCCCACTCAGGCTCAGTGCGGGTCGATAAAGGGGTCATACTATTAATAGAATTATATTCATGCACCTTTTTAATTCCTCCTACAGAGGTGTTCAACGTTGCACTGAAAACTGCATAAATCTGGTTTAACCCAGGTAATGGGGCATCCGAGAAATTCTTATTAAAATATACGGCAGTCTCTAGTCATTTCAATAAGTCATTGGATTATGGAATATTTCAACTTATAAATTGTCGCTTTAACTTGAATAATTCCTCTTATGGTTCGCTTACACGGGCAACTAAATTGCGCAAGTCCGAGCAACTATGACGTCACGCCACTCATGTCTACGTCAATATGGCCGCAGTAGCTATTGTAGCTAGAGATACCGCAACACCCCCCACAAGGAGCAATTAGAAGCAATATAGCTGAAACATTGCCGCAATTTGTTGGAATTACAGTTACAGGGCAACTTGTTGCTCGAAATATTGCCCGTGTAAGCGTAACTTTACAGATTTATTCTGTCATACGAGGTGACTAGGCACATATCCGGTTTAAAGGACTATATTCGCTCGCCTTCGCTCTATGTGAAATTGTTTGCTTTTCTACAATATTGACTGATGGTTTATAGGAGTCGACTAAGGATTCTGAGGCTTACCACTTACTAATTGATTCAGTTTAGTTCTAAAGATGGGTATTAATATAGGCTTTATTTGGTCATTACGATTGAAATAGTAGTCTCCCCTCATCGTCTGATTATCGTCTGAGTCAAACTTCTGTCATTTCAAGGTCATCTTTAATTATACAATAAGTAAAGGATTTTGTGTGTAAATTCAGCAATGGGTTTAATCCCAAATTGGTGACAGCGACGAGGTGAAGCCGAGCGGTAGCTTTTACCTTTAAACGAGGAATATTTTTATATAAGGATACCTATATGATTTGAGTTCTAGACAAAGACGCTGTAGTTTTCGATGACATTTGCAATGTAGGGGTTTTTGTGGGTAAAAAATTGATCGAGCTAGGTCTCATAACAGAAAAATAGCGTTATTTCAGAGTTTTCATGCTTTTCTCATACCCGTGCAATAGGATTGACAATTTCACTTTAGTACAATGAAAATAAGGCATAAGTTCCAATGACAATAAAAAAGTAAGTTAACTCATTGCGACCTCGGATCACGTGACGCTTTTTGGCGCGTGTTCGGAAAATTCAAACAAAAAGGTTCCTTCAAATAAGGTCGAATCCAAGTTCATCTGTTATTCAACCTTCTTGTTTGCTTCTCGTTTGCAGCTGTTCCAAAACAGCAGCAGCAGCATATTAATCGATGTTATTGCAGTCTGATGATATGAATATAATGTTTATTGTGTTTGTACCACCAACCACCGCACAAAGCTCGGTTCACAGATATTGATTCATTAAATTAAGTCTGAATGTTTTGTAATATTCTACCGGAGGATGCTGTGATCATCATGGCCATGAGCAGCCTCCTATGGCCTTCATTCTGTCTCTAACAACGAACAAATACTAAAAATCATAAGGAAGTCCCTTTATTTGCGACGTCCTTTCAATATTTTCCGATTTCTCGGAGAGGAAATTCGATACATTCGGCGCGAAGAATGTTCAGCCGAAGCAACCGCAACCCGCTTCGTAAACAGAACAGGTAAGCAGGTTCGACAAGCTGGGACTTTTTAGTACCCGGCGTTTGACACGCCCATTCGCTTCTGGACAGAGGAAAGGACTCGACCTTGACAGTGGGCACCAAGACGTCTCCTCTCATCTCCGTCTCCTACCCAACATGGTTTGCTGGAAGAAATCTCTTATTAGAGATAAGCTCGCCTTTGTACATATTTTTTCTATGTTAAGCTATTTTTACTGTCATGTGAGTACAATAAAGAAATTACGAAATTACGTCTATTGCAAGGGGATGAGAACTTGATTTCCCCTAATTTTAATGTCATTTTTTCCTTTTCGGCCAGGAGAATGACAATCTCTTGACTGAAAGGGTTAATTTAGTACTAACAATTTAGTACGGTACTACTAGTTATTTTGTTGTAGTACCCTAGCTAGATGTAGACTGTAGAGATAACTTCATTTAAATGGCGATGCCATTTTCCAAGTATGGAAACCTGAGCCGCGAGTCTTGTCCAGAATCGCATGGCAATAGCAATAGCATGGGAGCAAAATGCTGGTTTGTTTATAGTTTCGGCGCGAACTTTCAATCGTTATAGGAACAAACCCCTAAGAGCTTTGAACTAGCTTACGGTGCAGCAAGACTGTATCATTTAATATATGTATGTTCTTAGGATGCGCCTTTCCAAACTGATATTCTTACTGTTTTGGTATAAATAAATAGAGCCACCTGTTGGAATATGTTGGCATTTAAATATACAATAAGCAACCTACCGACTGGTTACCGCAAGGAAAATTTGCTGTGACAACTTATAATCCCTTGTCAAACTCATTTCAGCTAATGACGTTTATGTTCTTAGAATGCGCCTTTCCAAACTGACCTTCTTACTGTTTTTGTAAAAATAAATAGAGATACGTTGGATTAATAGAGCCCCTGTTGGAATATGTTGACATTTGAACATACAATAAGTAGTCTTACGACCGGTTTCCGCAAGGGAAAATTTGCTGTGACAACTTATAATCCCTTGTCAACTCACTTCAGCTAATGACATGCCGCTATTTTGATTTAATCTTTGATTAATCGCTTGTTGCGTTTGACTTCCTGTTAAACCAAACTCTCTCATTGGAACTTGGTTTGCTGGAAGGGATCTCTTTTTAGAGATAAGCTCGCCTTTGTACACTGTTTTCATTTACTTTTTGTCATTGCAATTAATTTTGTGCAATAAAGAAATAATGAATCATGAAGTCGCTGCCATCAAAACTGACAAACACATACCTCTGGGTCTGGAGTGGCGTACAGGATCGCATGGCAATAGCTACTATACACAGGGCACAAAAGGCTCGTTTTGGTGTGACGATGGTGTGCCGAGATCAAACCGGAATTCTGCGCCCTCGCTGGTTATAGCCATGCGATTCAATACGTGACTCACGGCCTTGGAACGAGCGTTTGGACCGCCAAACACTAAAAAAGCCCTAAGCAGGTGTGGAAACAAATATAACGAACTGACAAGAGACAACGTGGCTTGCGGGGAGATGATTGCCCAAAGGACTCAACAGAGGGGGGAGGCGAAGCGAATAAAAGAGGCAGTCTTTGTATAATAATATGTATGTATAGTCAAAGCATGATGGGAGTGTGTGTTAATTTTTATAATAAAATATCTAATGAAGCAACGGATCTACCAGAAAGGAGGTTCAAAATCTTTGTCAATAACAGTCTATTAAAGAAGTCTTATTACAGTGTAAAGGAATATTTAGATGACAAAACTGCGTGGTCTTTACCATCTCGGCGCACAGAAATCCAAAGAAGGGCGATGGACTGAGTCAGTACGTCTCTCTTCGGTAGACTTATTTAAAAATACATATCATTGTATTTTTAAGGCCCTGACATATTTTAAAAGAGGTACGGGGGAGTTTCTTGCCCTTCTTTGCTCCATCCCTAAGCCCACAACTTCCGAACGGGCGGTAGTATACAAAAATATTAATATTATATTGACCTTGACTAAGCAATCTGTATGATTTTATGGTCAAAAAAAAAATGACTTCGACTTTGATTGTGAATATAAACGGCAAAGTATGGACTTAACGGGTCGCTTTTAATTAATTCTATTATAAACACCCCGCTAAATTTCATTTTATTTTAAACTAGAATCAGAATCAGAATGTTTATTGTGAATCGTAGTTTATAAGATGTTACATTTTTACACAATGTCCGTACGTTCTGCCATTAGGCATACAAATAAATAAATCAACAACAAAGTAACATAAGCAATAATAATGTAACAATGTCAAATTAGGTAAGAAATGGTTAGTAGCATGTCAACACACCATTTATTTATTTATATTATCCAGCCATTAGGCATAAAAAATAAAAAGTAAATAAAATCATGAATTAAACTACCTATTTTAGTAAATTAGAATGTCAGGAAAATATAAGTACCTACTTGATTCTATTTAAAACTTTTGTATGTTTGTGTGCTGTTGCTGATACAGCAAATAAATGCTTTCTATTTTATTATACAGGGTGACATTTAATTAGCTGACCATATTTTGGGGAATGATAGTACCCATCATTATGAAGAACTTTCCCCAAGGAACATGGGGTCGCAAACGAAAAAAAGTTTTGGGTCTCGCATAGTAACTTGCAATCAGCTGATCGTGCAAAATGTATTGGGAGACGAAATTTTTTTTCCGTTTGCGACTATATGTTTCATGGGGAAAGTTGTTCATGATGATGGGTACTATCATTCCCCAAAATATGGTCAGCTAATTAAATGTCACCCTGTATTATTTTCAAAAGCAGAACTCAGAATTTCATCTCCAAATTACATTTTGAGGGGAACAGTTTTTTTTTAACCTAAAGCTTAGCCAGGCAAGGATAACTGAGGCACATACTATGTTTTTCTTATAACGATAATATAAATAACCCACAAATATAGATTTGGTGCGGAATTGTTAAAAATAAACGTTGTGATTTGTGACAGGCAGATTTTATAACAACTTCCGGGAGACTTCAATCGAGCAAAATTATTAAAATTATGTTACTGCGAAAACCAACAGCAATGATAGCGATTTGGGTTTTGCCATAGACAAATTTGTCTATGGCATTTTGCTAAAGGCTGTCAACTAAGCGACACGCAACGCAGGCACGACGGATTTTGGTTGTTCCCTATGAGGAATGCCTAAGCATTTATTCTTGGTGGTAAACATACCTACACTATTAGTATCTAATCTATTGCATTACTAATAAGTATACATTCTTGGTTTTATTACAATTCTTGAGTTATCTATCGAATGTTTCATATTTTATGTCCTTACAACTATGTTGAATATTTGAGGCAGCGAGCGTAGGCTGTCTCCAAGGTCATCACTATGATAAAATAACTGAACATTACCTTGGAAAATATATTAATTTTGATTTTAATTATTTTATCGTAATGTTGGTAATGTTTGTGTGTTATTCTAAAAATCCTCAATGACCTTTTCCACTATCCGCAGTCTGAGAAACTGAGCCTTCAGAGAGGATTTTAGAACTGACATAAATAATATACGGCAAGAAAATTGAGGATAATAAATTATCTCACTAGTGAGGAATTTTATAGATCCAGTGCGCAGTAATAGTATGATTTGATGACGAATCGCATACGAAAGTTGCTGAGGAGCAATTTAGTTGACATTTTATACTGGAAAAGTATTTCTATTTAATTTTAAGAGTACAATTAAGAATTAAAAATACACTTACGCAAAAAAACACCCGTAAATGAGTGTTATCAGCATATAGGCATGGCAACTACAAAAACAAGCCTATCAGTATACTAAATCATTGTAACCAGAATTTGAAACAAAAAATACTCCACATTCCAAGTGTACCCACTTTAGTTTCTGAAATGGTATATAAGATGTCAGGTCTCTTGAAAAATCAGGCAAGTTTACAACTTTCAACAATGTGGACCTACATCAATTTTGCCCTCAGTCTACTAGCTGTTACAGGTACATTCATTGATTGAATTTTTTTGTTCGCAAAATTGGAGGATATAGATAGCGCTAACGACATAGTTTCGCTATCCTTAGCGTTTAACATTGTCTACAGGCACAGGACCGCAACAAATAGCGTAATGAAGTTTTACCTTTACTCAACAGTGGGTAGGTACTGGAGGATGGATAGATAGACAGATAATTTACACTTTGATTTCTAACCTTCATAAATGTTTCACATCTCAGCGGCAGTTGGCGACATTGAGATCGTTGGTGGAAGCAACATCGACATAACCCAGGCACCCTATCAGATCTCCTTAAGAATGAATGGCGGACATACATGTGGTGGAGCCATCATCAGTAGTACCCATGTACTGACGGCCGCTCATTGTGTTCATAATTTGTAAGTAAATTTCCGTGGCCGAGTGGTACCCGCACATGAGAATCGATCGTGTGGGCTAAGCAACATTTGGCCAAGACAAGTATTGGATGGATGACCCTTTTCTATGTGGCGTTTGCTTCGGGCGTTTGACACGTTAAGCTTTCTTACACTGACGACGGATTATAATAGAAAAAAACATGTACAAAGGCAAACTTATGTCTTAAAAGATATTTCTTCCAGCTAACCATGTTGGGTAGGACACGGAGATGATATTATGAGGTAACCAGAGGAGGTAACGGAAAGAACTTGTTGGGTACCTATATGAATTCCTATATAGAACCGCATCCGCCAATCCTGCCTACCGTATCTGTAACTGGAAATTATTAGCAATGCAGCAGCTGAATATCTACAGACATCAAGATTAATTATAGAAGAGCGACTCGACTTCTGCCATACGAATAAATAAATAAATTAGCAATGTCAAATTCATATGGACTTCACAGACCTGTGTTACCAGCCTGCGTTGCGTGTCGCTCAATGTACGTCCAGCTATAATTTTCCTTTTATTTCAGACCTTCGTCTTCTTTCACAATCAACGCCGGCTCTACAAATAAGGTTTCTAACGGTGTAGTGGTTCCGGTGTCAAGAATAACCATCCATCCTAATTACAACCCATCTAATAATCTCGACTGCGATCTTGCGGTCCTAAAACTAGCGCAGTCGCTACCAAGTAATAACAGAATACAAATAATTCCTATGGCAGCTCAGGGCTCACAAGCACAACCTGGTCAGACACTCATGATTTCTGGATGGGGATGGACATCTACCGCTCCACCACCGCCATCAAACCCATTGGGAATGGTAATCATATGTTTTATTTCGCATATTCGTAAATGGGTCGATTTCACGTCACACGAATGAGTCTCATTCGTGTGAGACAAATCTCATCCGTGTGACACAAATATTCGTGAAATCGACCCTCGTAGATGATTCGTAAAGAAGTCTATTATAGAAGTCTTATTATAGTGTAAAAGAATATTTAGATGACAAAACTGCGTGGTCTTTACCATCTCAGCGCACAGAATCGCTCTTCGGTGTTTTTCCTTAGACTTAAGTAGAAATACATAAAATTGAATTTTAAGGCCCATACATATTTTAAAAAAGGTACGGGGGAGTTTCATGCCCTTCTTTGCTCCATCCCTAAGCCCACAACTTCCGAACGGGCGGTAGTATAGAAAAATATTAATATTTTAGGTATTGACGTTGACTAAGCAGTCTGTATGGTTTTAAGGCCAATATTGCAACTATTTGCAGCGTGCGTAAAATAACAGCGTTCGCAGCAGATTAGAAACGCTTGCAACGCTATTTGCAGCGTACGTAACACCGTTCGAGGGTCGATTTCACGTCACACGAATGAGACTCATTCATCATGAGACGAATCTCATTCATGTGACACAAAACATCGTGAAATCGACCAGAATAGGAAAGCTTTAGACAAGATGTTTATCTTTATTTTCATATTGTACTCTACAAAAGAAAAAGAAGATTACGAGAGACTTTAAAAAAAGCAAGGAATGTTATCTGTGACAGAGACCTTTAACAACTCGTTCATATAATTGTTGATTTTTTTGATGTCTAAACTTAAGTTTTGCTAATGGTTGTTTTCGCCTATAACTGACCCTATTGATCAATTTCAGGAAAACAACGGAACAGATGCTTACGCCTATTCTGATACCCTGAAAGCCGTGAATTTGCCGGTAGTTGACAACGCGTCGTGTAAAGCAATGGGATTGAGTGTTACGAACAACATGATGTGTTCCGGCGGTAAAGGAGAGGCGTCCTGTAAAGTTCGTATATTTTTTTCTCAAATTAATTTTTGATAGGTTAAGGTTACGTCATACGATCAATAACGCGTGTGTAAAATATTATTTAATTATTTTTAGTGCAACAGCCCTCTTATCGATCTTGATGTTTACTCCAATATATATTACAGGCTGGATGTAAGGAGGCATGTAGCCCTGGTCACCTATGTGTGGGAAGTATTTCGAGGTAGATTGCCCAATCCGAGACTCTTGGAATGTATTTGCCTGAAAGTACCCAACGCGCACCTTAGACAAGCGCGCCGTAATCAATTATTTTCTCTTCCACTGTGCAGAACTAACATATTAAAATTTGCCCCATTGACTGTAGCCCTTCGCACCTTGAATTACATTGCAATAGAAATTGACATATTTAATTGTTCACTGGCAAAGTTCCAAGAAAATGCTTATAATTATTTGACTAAATGACTGATTTAAATTTTATTATATTGACATGTAATTAGAATAGGTATAATTAGATAGGATGGTGATATTTTTTATAGATATTATATGATATTGAATTGGGTCAAACACCTGTAATGATATCATAAATTGTTGTTATTGTAATGAATAAATAAATAAATAAATATTGATCTCCTCCTGAGTAATAATAATACTGTGTCCTGATAATTATCTGTGCCCTGACTCGCGTAAAGACATCGACCATAAAAACTAATAATAGAGAACAGTAGACGGTGGAGCGAGAAAAAAAAGCATCTTAACCCACTTATAATAAGTAGTTCTGTGAGCACAGAATGCGACAGAACAGACAGACATAGGGACAAACGAATTTATGTCTAATTTCGAAACTGGTGGCGCCGCTCGCTTCGTTCGACCGTTAACTGTACGAAACAACCTGTGCATGGAACTGTACCACATACGGCAATTCGTTTGTTTATTTTTCAGGGTGACAGTGGTGGTCCAGCCCAGTTACAAGGCGTGCTAGTTGGTATTGTATCGTGGGGCGTGCAAGGAAGTTGCGTACAACAAGGCATGCCCAGCGTCCAAGCAAGAGTGGGTGCCATGAGAAACTGGATCGACTCTCAAATGAATTAAAATCTCTCTAATCTCTAAAACTCAAATCTGCTATATCATATCTATTAAATTTATGTTTAAGTTTCTAAGGTTGATAAAACATGGTGGTGGGTAATAAAAGTATTATGCAATGATATTCTTTTTTATTTTATTAAATGTGACTTGAAGACATGTTTGTAGTGAAATAACTGTTAAATAGCTATTCTAAACACCCTTACTTCACTTTTTGTTAAAATAACTACCTACACATGTTGTGCACAAATCTAGGAATGGATATTTTGCCCATTTATAGCTTTTCCATCATTATAAAACATAGCATGAGTTCAAATGGCAAATTATAAAACATAGCATGAGTTCAAATGGCAATCCAAAAATATGGCACCATTGAGCTGGTCTGATGGTGGAGGTCAATGGAGGATATGGAGGTGGGCTAGGGAACCCTATGATGTTTACTTGTAGACCCATGGAGTTTGGACTCATTCGATTTGGAAGCCAACCTCCGATAGGAGATGGCACCCAATGAAGAAGAAACGATCTTCTCATCATACTCAGTTCGGCAATTTACCACTCAGTCAAGAAGCCCAATCTCTACCCTCAGGAGAAGCCCAAACTCTCTCCTCAGGGGATGACAACTAAAAAATGAATATTTATCCGTGTACACACACATACACACACGCATATAGGTAATATATATAAATGAACACGCCTACATATATATAACACATACATTTGAAAAAAGAAAACAAATATAATAATAATTACCAAAGGCGTTACTACAAACATACATCCAATCCAACCATTTGGTTAGGATAACCTAACCCAATTTGAAAGTAAGCCATAATAACCTACTCTAGCCAAAGGTGTTTCAGTAAAAATATTGACCTCACTTAACCGTCCAGCGTCCCAAAAGAGCCAAATAAACGTTTCTTTCTTTCTTTCTTTCTTTCTTTCTTTCTTTCTTTCTTTCTTTCTTTCTTTCTTTCTTTCTTTCTTTCTTTCTTTCTTTCTTTCTTTCTTTCTTTCTTTCTTTCTTTCTTTCTTTCTTTCTTTCTTTCTTTCTTTCTTTCTTTCTTTCTTTCTTTCTTTCTTTCTTTCTTTCTTTCTTTCTTTCTTTCTTTCTTTCTTTCTTTCTTTCTTTCTTTCTTTCTTTCTTTCTTTCTTTCTTTCTTTCTTTCTTTCTTTCTTTCTTTCTTTCTTTCTTTCTTTCTTTCTTTCTTTCTTTCTTTCTTTCTTTCTTTCTTTCTTTCTTTCTTTCTTTCTTTCTTTCTTTCTTTCTTTCTTTCTTTCTTTCTTTCTTTCTTTCTTTCTTTCTTTCTTTCTTTCTTTCTTTCTTTCTTTCTTTCTTTCTTTCTTTCTTTCTTTCTTTCTTTCTTTCTTTCTTTCTTTCTTTCTTTCTTTCTTTCTTTCTTTCTTTCTTTCTTTCTTTCTTTCTTTCTTTCTTTCTTTCTTTCTTTCTTTCTTTCTTTCTTTCTTTCTTTCTTTCTTTCTTTCTTTCTTTCTTTCTTTCTTTCTTTCTTTCTTTCTTTCTTTCTTTCTTTCTTTCTTTCTTTCTTTCTTTCTTTCTTTCTTTCTTTCTTTCTTTCTTTCTTTCTTTCTTTCTTTCTTTCTTTCTTTCTTTCTTTCTTTCTTTCTTTCTTTCTTTCTTTCTTTCTTTCTTTCTTTCTTTCTTTCTTTCTTTCTTTCAAATCTGTTGTTCTATTATTTCATAGATTTTGAACTTTTCCCCACGGGCCGTGGACTTTGGACGGACCTTTGAGTTGGAAGTTGGTTTGTTGTTGAATTTATTACTTTAATCAAAGACAGTAGTGAAATATTAATTATAATCGAGAATTGTCACTTATATCACTTTAGTTCAGACGTCTCATAAAAGCAACAATCTGTTTTATGCACTTTACCATAAGCTTGGTCGTTTCCCCAGGATTAAATGTTTGTGACGTCGCTGTTTCTGGTTACCACGACACAGGGTATCCTAGTGCGGGGCCAATAGTAATGCATGTGCCTGTATGTAAATGTTTATGTTTATGTTTATTCTGCAGGTTACCTAGTTATTCTGCAGATTATCTAGTTTATGTTGGAAATAAAACATTTAGTTGCACTCCGCCAGGTAATATGCTATTAAAATCTGCACTCTATGTGATTAACGCAATCTAACGGTAACATAATACACAAAGAAATACTCGTAACTAAGTGTTATCAGCAATATCAGCATATAGGCATGACTGAAGTTTCTATACATTTTTCCGTTTTTCAGACTTCAATTTTTTTTACCACCATACAAATGATATGGATAACAAAAAATAAAATAAAATTTGGGACACTTTTTAGGGTTCTGGACCCGAAGGGTGCCAAACGGGACCCTATTACTAAGCATATGCTGTCCGTCTGTCTGTCCGTCTGTCACCAGGCTGTATCTCATGAACCGTGATAGCTAGCCAGTTGAAATTTTCACAGATGATGTATTTCTGTTGCTGCTATAACAACAAATACTAAAAAACAAAATAAATTTAATATTAAGGGGGCTCCCATACAACAAATGTGATTTTTTTTGCTCATTTTTGCTCGATATTGATAATGGTAGCAGGTAGACGTTTAAAATGTTCACAATTATATATTGAGTACATTATTTACTTAAAAAAATAATAATTAAATTAATATTTAGGGCGGTTTCCATACAAAATGTTTTTTTTTTTGCGGTTTTTTATAGGGGGCTCTGGCTCCCAACCCCCCTCCGGTCTTTCATCGTTTTCCAAGTACCTCAAAGTCACATAGTATAAATTTCATCTACGTTTTTAGTATTGGTTTGAATGGTGGGGGGGCTCTCCCGTCTTTCATCGTTTTCCGAGTACCTCAAAGTCACATAGTATGATTTTCCAGCTAAGTTTTTGTATTTTGTTTGAATGGGGGGACTCTGCCGCCCCAACCCCCCATGGTATCGTTGCTATGCTTGGGCCGCCGACAAAGAAAACAAAAACAATTTTAAAATAGAACGTTTAGGACATGGAATACCATAATTCTTAGTTATAAAAACGGAACCCTTAAAGTTTCGTATGTCTGTCTGTCACAAGCATCATTTTCAGAAACTATACGGGTTATAGGTATATTGACTGTGAATGGAAGGTGTCTTTTGTGTGTTTTGTGAACCATAAAGGACGGTGTTAGCCTGAGCTTTCGACAATTTATCAGACGTAGTAGCGGGCAAAGCCATAAAGAAAGCTGTAGGTTTATTGTTACAGGAATTCATATCTAGAATTAAAGCATTACTCTACGCGGACGAAGTCGTGGGTAAAAGCTAGTATAGATAGAAAGATATATTTACACTTTGATTTCTTACTAACATCATTCCTTACATCTTAGCGGCAGTTGGCGACATTGAGATCGTTGGTGGGACCAACATCCACATAACAAAAGCTCCCTATCAGATCTCCTTAAGAATAAATGGCGGACATACATGTGGTGGAGCCATCATCAGTAGTACCCACGTACTGACGGCCGCTCATTGTGTTCATAATTTGTAAGTAAGCGTCCGTGGCCGAGTGGGATAACTTATACGATCGTGTGGGCTTATTAATATGTAGCCAAGACGAGTATTGGATTAATGTTTCTATGTGGCGTTTGTATCATACAGTGGACCCCCCCGAGATCTGTTTGGCCTTCCTCCTGACGCAGCCAACTGGCTTAGTTCATTAAATATTCCATTATAGCCTATTCACTCGAGCCATAAGATTAAATAAAATCATTCGCTTCCGTGTTGCGTTACACTGACGAGGAATTGTGGTTGAAATAACATGTACAAAGGCGAGCTTATGTCTAATGAGAGATTTCTTCCAGCTGTGGATAGGAGGTAAGGGAAAGAACTCGTTGGGTACATGAATTCCATATAGAAACGCGTTCACCATTCCTGCCTCCCGAGTCCCGTATCAGTGCCAGCAATTATTAGCAATGTCAGATCCATAGGAATTAAACTCGTTGCCTGCCTGAGTTGCGTGTCGCTCAATGTACGTCCTTAGCAAGAATTTGCTTTAATTTCAGACCTGCGTCTGATTTTTCTATCAATGCTGGCTCTACATACAAGACTTCTGACGGTGTAGTGGTTGCGGCGTCAAGAATAACAATCCATCCTAATTTCAACCCTAATAACCTAGACTGCGATCTTGCGGTCCTTAAACTAGCGCAACCGCTACCAACTAATAACAAAATACAAATCATTCCTATGGCAGAACAGGGCTCACAAGCACCAGATCATCAGATCGTCATGGTATCTGGCTGGGGATGGACTTCTCACGTTCCACCACCCCGATTTGGAATGGTAAAATGTTTTTATTCGTTGATAAAACAGCATAGTCAAAAAAAAACTTGAGACCCGTTGAAGTATCCGTTGGTGAAGATGTTTATCGAATTTACATCTGGGGGTGCGGTAACGTTCCCGCTAAATCGAGCAAACATAGGCGCAACCACAGGCGCAACATTAATTATCATCCGTTACGTTTAACATATTTTTACGTTTTTGTATTTCAATAATATGTATCAGTCAGCATAAAGTTGAGTTTTGCTAATGGCGGTTTTGCGATTTTTAATTTCAAAAAAAATATACATCAGTCAGCTTAGAGTTTTGCTTATTGTTTTGACACTATTAATCACTTTCAGGAAAACAACGAAACAGATGTTTACGCCTATCCTGACCATTTGAAAGCCGTGAATTTGAGTGTATCAGACAACGAGCATTGTATAGCAATGGGCATGGCTGTTACGAACAATATGATGTGTGCCGGCGGTTTGGGAGAGGCGTCCTGTAAGGTTCGTATTTTTTCTCATTATTAGTTTTGATAGGGAAAGTACGTTGCTTCTAAACGCGTGTGTTAACCCCCAAGCTCGAGCCTTTTTTTTTATTTTTTATAAATAAAACATTAAAATTAGTTTGACAGTGGGTACCAACGTCAAAAATTAGACATTCATTGACGTCTTGGTACCCAATGTCAAAATAATTTTAATGACATTTTTTTATTTTTATAATTTTAATGTCAATATTGTTCCAAGGACTCTTTTGTCCTTACGCTACCGTGGGTGTAATAATAATATTTAAATATTATTTCACAATTTCATTTTATTGGTGTCCCTAACGTTCATGCAAATTTTTAGCTTGCTGGGAATTTATTAAGAGTTCCCCTATTTTTAAGTTTACATTTTTAGTCAATCGAAGTAATTAGTCTAGTAGGTAAGTATTTAAGTACGTTGGGACTATGATGTTGACAGTAGTCTGCATTGAATTATCAATGAATACTCGTCCATCGATCTTTTGGCGTGTGAGTGACGTTTACAGGGGGGCGTCACTTCTACGCAATCTCATGCAATGATCCTGTCGAAAATCGTCAGTTTCACCAGGTTTTAACCGTGTTTCACCAAGTTACAACCGTGTTTAACCTGTCACCGCATGCCAAAAGAACGCTGGACAGCTGTATTTTAGACGGCCCAGTGGAAGAGAACGGGCAGACCGAGAGCCAAATAAATTTTTGGCCAATCTCGAAACAGGAGACTCCGCTCGCTTCACTCGCTGGAAACATGGAACTGTATCTCTGCCACCTCATAGGGGAATTTGTTTGTTTTTCAGGGTGACAGTGGTGGTCCAGCCCAATTAAAAGGCGTCCTATTTGGGATTGTATCGTGGGGTGCAAAAGGAAGTTGCAATCAACTTGCTAAGCCCAGCGTCCAAGCAAGCGTGGGCGCCATGAGAAGCTGGATCGACTCTCAAATGAATTAAAATCATCTCTCCAAATCTTAAACGTATTTTATATACAATAACAAAAATCTAAAATCTAAACTAACTACAACTCAACTAGGTCAAAAATTTCACCCAGATCGCTGCCGGGCGGGAGGGTGCCCAAAACGCTGGCACCGTTACCTCGCTGTATCGCAATGCTAATGCGTTGAGCGAGGTAGGTGCCAGCTCTCTGGTGCCCTGACGCTTCGACGAGCCGCTTAGATATATCTGTGCTCGTGCCCTCTCTCCAATCTTTCAAACTCAAATCTGCTAATGTACATCATTACTAATGTTTATATTTTTCAGTTTCTGAGGTTGATAAAACATGGTGTTGGGAAATTTTATTAAATGTGTTACGCAATGATATACATTTTTATTTTCTTAAATGTGACTTGAAAGAAAACAGACAAGGAAAAGACTCTTAGTTCATAACATAAACATTTACATTAATTGTTTCATAATAATTCATAATTTCTTTTCAATGTGTCTTGCCCAATCTCACCTATGGAGCCGAAACATGGACGCTCACAAAGCATAATGTGTAAGTATACTATAAAAGTAGCGATATATAAATCGCCAAGTTAAAAACTTAATAATTGAAACAAAAAGTAAACTTTAGAAAAAACCGACTTCCACAAACCCTATTTGATTAGATTGAGGTTAATACTAACTGTAACCCGTTATCCCCCCCCCCCCTTGGGGAATTAATTTTGTCAAATCCTATATCAGTGCTACCCCACGCGACTAAGGAACCCCTGTACAAAGTTTCATGGCTCTAGGTCCACCGGTTTAGGCTATGCGTTGCCTGCCCGTCAGCCACGCATTGTATTTGTTCCTAGTATTGAGCAGATCTGGTGGCCATATGTGGTCTTCATCAGCAGTTCCGCATCACAATATTATGCTATGTGCATTTGCACGAGTTATTATGAAAAACACAAAAATCACTATAGGTCTGCCTGTAATATTTGAAGAGTTCTCTCGATTTATCCAGGATCCCATCATCAGATCCTGACTTGGTATCAATGGGACCACCCTTCAGGTATTACCTATACGCCGAAAAAAGATTTGTTCAAATCGGTTCATAATTGGCGGAGTTATCGCGTAACAAACGTAGAAAAAAAAAACATACGGGTCGAATTGAGAACCTCCTCCTTTTTTTGAAGTCGGTTGAAAAGAACCGACTTCATGACCTATTACTTGGTCCTCCCCGCTTGTTTTACAGCCTACACAATCTGTCTACTGGCAGTGAAGTCCATACGTATTACATAATGTAAACGAATATGTGATCATAACAGTCAGGATATATTTCGTGACAATGAGTATAAACACCAAAAAGTCACAAAAAAACGATATAAGTCTTTGTTTTATATCTAAGTCCAATTATAAATATAAAATTATACAAACAAGCCGCCCCAAGAATCGCCCGGACCAAAGGTGCCCATAACGCTGGCTGCGTTACCGAGCTGCACGGCGAGCGAAATCCTCTGGGCCAGGAAAGCCCCGGAGCGGTTGCCAAAAACCTCGGTCCCTCAAAAAAACTGGATGTTTAATGTCATCCATGAAAAAACTAATTGAACTTCACAGTTTTTTCATGTAGAACCCTAACTACTGGACCGATTCCGGCTTTTCAAAAAATGGGAGCAATTTAATGGGCTTCCCTTTTGAACAAAGAAAGAATTTTTGGAATCGGTTCATAGTTTTGATGTAACAAATATTGATAACTCCCTCCTTTTTTGAAGTCGGTTAAAAAGAGCCATATGGTGCGTTCTGTTAGGCGGCCACGGTCGTTAGTCTTTTTAAAAAAAACCACAAAGTTCCCCTATAAACTATTTATTGATCTCAGAGAGATTTACACAAAATAGCAATTACACAACACAAACTTGGCTTCTCAAAATGAGGGAGCGGAGAGTGTACCGCTTTCCGCGACTGTCAAGATCTAACTTCTCTCAAAATGAAGGAGCGGAGAGTACCGCTTTCCGCGACTGCCAGGATCTAACTGAATTAATTTTAAAAGAAAAGGTGGCGACGAAGTCTATAAATGATGGTCAGCAATAATCAATATGGAAAGATCCACCATGTGACAATGTGCTAATGTAAGCTTTAATTACATACTATTAAGGGTTGTAACAGCTCCCCCCTTTTGACGAAGCTTCATACTTTAAAATGAAGCGAAGTCATTACAAGGTAATAACAAAAATAGTAAAATAACAAAAATAGTAAAATCGATTTCATTTCAAGTTATGATTAAAATATATTACGATCAATTCGTATAAGGATATCTAATGTTATTAACTAACATCTTAACTAAAATACAAAGTGCTAAAAGTTCAAGTTTCTTCTGGATGTTTTATGAGAACTTGTATGAGGGGCTGGCAAAGATTTCATGGATTTCTTTTCATCTTCAGATGTGGAAATATCAGACATTTCTATAGAATTAGTAATATTAGCTTTATGTTTTACCAGCTTCTTGTTATGACATTGGTTAAAAATCTGTATACAGCATCCAGAATCTGATTTAGCATTACGGTAATAACATTTATAAAGTTTATATCCAATAAACAGAAATATTGAAATAATCAAAACATAAGTCAAAGTAGAATAATATGTGGCATATTTTATGAAATGTGATTCAGACTGTAACTTATTTATTTCATTTTCCAAACCATCTAATTGATGAGATGAATATTTCAGGGATTCTAAATTTATTTTACTCAAATTAATCGGTGATAAATAAGGTAGAGTCTTATTAAAATTTTCTTTCTTACAACAGTCATCTAATGTTATATCAAAAATAATATCTAAAGGAGACTTAATTATAGTAGAGTAAAAACTAGTTGGAATTAACTGAATAGTTTTTGAAAAACCGATACATTTTTCAGTAATTTTCACAATACCGGTACCAACTATAGAATAATCAACAATGTTATTATTACATTTCATAGTAAGTTTAGTGGGATTTGATTGTACATATATCCATTTGTTATTTTGGAGCTTTTGCCAAATATCTATTTGTCCAAATAACATTTTAGCATTACATTCAGGAGGCAACGACAAAGTCACTTCCGTGAGGAGCTTTGATTCACAATTAGGATTACCAATACTCGAAAATATAGACACAAGTTTACAAATAGAATAATTAAAATTAATTTTCTTACACTTATCTACACTGTCTAACATAGCATAATGCAATCTGTCGTCACTCAGAGCAATGTAAGTATCAGAGGGCTGAATGAGGGCGAATGTTTTGACATGTGAGTTATCATGCGGGGTAGGTAAAGGTATATTTTTGTAAACTGTGAACTTATCAGAAGTTATTAAAGGGATCTGTAAAATAAAAACTATCTTTTTGTTATAATAATAGCAGTTAAGTTCCGAAATATCTATAAGGGAGTGAATATTGTTTATATTTAATTCAACAGGGAAATCTAGTCTTTTATTTATTTGATTGCTGTTATTTGACAGTTCATTAAATAGACGTAAAGGGCTTATTACACTAGGGTGTAGTATATTAACCTTAGAAAATAAGATAGAGTTTAACGTAGTATCTAATAAATTAGAAATAGAAAGTAAGGAACTTTCGATTATATTAAATAAGCTATTTATCCTAGTCATAAAGTATAACACATGATCTGTGTTAGTAATTTTAGATAAGATTTCATTCATATTATTAATTTGGGCATTTAGTTTATTTTCATTTTGATTTAGTTTATATATTGTAGAATTAAAGTTATTGATTGTCGATTTAACAATATGAATGTTGTCTTTCATCAAATGAAACAGTTCGTTCTCGTTCTTTTGACAAGATACGATAGCAGCATCATATTTTCGGGCGTCATCCGCGTCTAATGTGCCGAAGAAAAACTTCAGAATTTCTCCACCGAATTCTAAAGATCGTTTGACCTTTGTTGGGGTTTGAGTTGAGATGATATGAGATAATGATTGCAGTTTGATAAAATTAGACTCAACTAAGACTTCTATTGGGCTGGAGACATCTTTACATTGTATGAGGTCTGATGATTTTATCTGATTACAAAGACCTTGAGTTTTTTGCAATAAATGTTCTACATTTTGAAGATAGGGTTCTAGGGTTATGAGGTCAATGTGCGTGATTACTTTCCAATAGTCGTTATAAAAATTAATCGTTGTAATGGGTTCAAAGTATATTCCGGGGCTATGTACTATCGGAGTAACCTTTGATTCAGCGTAGCATCCATAGAGCAGGGCTCTGGAAATAAATAGATTAGAATAGATTAAGACTTAGCGGGCTTAATTTCGTTAGTGTGGTGCTTTATCTGCTTTCGGCCCACTTGAAGGGTTACGTTGTGTTTATTATGTACTTTAGTAATTTTGAAAGGGCCTTTCCATACTGGGGAAAGCGCTTTTCTAAGCCTATGGTGTTGTTTTAGATAAACCATATCACCAGTTTTATAAGTGATATTGCGAGAATGTGCGTCATAATATTGTTTTGACCTTTCTTTACTAGCATTGATATTTGAAATAGCCTTATCACGGCTGAAACGCATTCTGTATTGCAATGCGCGAATATATTCATTATAAGTAGCATTACTAGAGGTCTCATATAAAGAATTTGGAATAACAGGCTTATAACCATACAGAAGTTCGAACGGGGTAAATTCAGTGGTACAATGAGGTGTAGTGTTGTATGCCAATATGGCAGTGAATAGATAACAGTGCCAATCGTTCTGGTTTTCGTTGACGAAGGACTTCAGGTATTCCTTCAGTGTAGCATGTGAGCGTTCTAGCGCTCCGTTGGTCTGAGGGTGGTAAGGTGTAGTAAATAGAGCCTTAATTTTCAGGATTTCAGTAAGTTGCTTGAATAAATCTGAGGTGAAACAAGTACCTAAGTCGGTGAGTATTGTTTTTGGAAATCCAAACAGAGACATAAAGTGTACGAGGTTTCTAGCTATCTCGTCACTAGTAGCACTAACCATGGGGTAGGCGCTTGAAAATTTTGTTAAATCATCCTGTAACGTTAAGATGAATTTGAAGTTCTGGAAACCCGCGTCGGGTAGGGGACCAACTATATCGAGAGCCAATCGTTCAAATGGTCTCGTGGACGTAGAAGTTATCTCCATTGGAGCTTTATTTGATTGTCGTAAAGGTTTATTGATCTGACAAAGTCTACACTTTTTGACATAATCCTCAATATCTGAACGCATGCCTTTCCAGTAATAGGCAGCTTTTATTCTATTGTACATTCGTTTTGACCCGGGATGACCAGCGATAGTTGAATCGTGGTTTTCCTTTAATATTCTTGGGATCTCGACAGGAGTCGGGTAAATCATTTGATTCTTGTAAATATGAATTCTAATGTTTGTATTACTGAAAATATGAGAAATCATATTATAGATTTTCGTGTATGAAATCTTGGAAAATGGGTCTGTAAAATCGGATATCGCGATATCAGTGGTTTCAGGGTAATCGTACACAAGAAGATCTCTAAGCTTGATTAATATGTTGTAAATGTCCTTGTATTTCGTCTCTTCGTAGTGGTGAACCTTAGTGTACAGAAAGAAGTATTTTTTACTTCGACCGTTTGCGCTTCGAACAGTAAAAGGTTCTCGCTCAGCATTGATTAGGTCAGCGGAATTGTCGAGTTGCGACAATATCTCTTCACAGTGGGGCAAAGAGTAATCGAGATCTAGTGAGACGGGACACGCGATTGATTTTAATTTAGTCAGAGGTAGAGCTATGCTGTGCTCTTCTATTACAGTGTTGGAGGCTGGAAGCTTGTTAGTGAACTGATCCTTGAAATACTTTTCATAAGTAGAATTTAGAAGGGAATCAGCATCAATTGCATTGACAGGACAGCGTGATAACGCGTCGGCATTACTGTTGAGACGACCTTGCTTGTAGACTATTTCATAGTCATACTCTTCAAGCTTAAGGCGCCAGCGAATGAGTCGACTACCGGGATCCTTAACGTTGAACAGCCATACCAAAGGGCGATGGTCTGTGACGATTTTAAACTTCCTACCAAAGATATAGGGACGGAAGGTTTTGACAGCGAATATGATCGCGAGAAGTTCTTTTTCGGTAGTTGAATAATTGCCTTCTGGCTTATTTAATGTGCGCGAGGCGTAAGCAATAGGCTTGTCTTTACCTATGTCGCCTTGAGATAGAACTGCACCTACAGCATAGTTACTAGCATCCGAAGTTATCACAAACGGAGCTGAAAAATCAGGGTATTGAAGCAGTGGAGCTGAGGTCAGTTTGTCCTTGAGAATTTGAAAAGAGTTTTCTTGTTCTGGAGTCCAGTTGAAAGGAACATCCTTTTTAAGCAGTGAAGTCAGTGGTTTCGTTAATTTAGAAAAATTCTCAATAAATCTTCTGTAATATCCGACTAGGCCTAGGAAGGACTTTATTTGTTTAACGTTAGTCGGAGTGGGAAAATCAGTGACGGATTTAACCTTTTCAGGATTTGGAGACACGCCTTTATCAGTTATGATGTGTCCTAAGTATGCGACTTCGCGGCGTAAGAATTCACACTTATCTGGTTGCAGTTTTAAGTTGAATTCACGCAGTTTGTCGAAGACTAGCTTTAGCTTAGTCATGTGGGATTCAAGATCATGAGAGTATATGATACAATCGTCCAAATAAACATAGCAGTGAAGACCTTGAAGTCCTGAAAGCGCCGTATTCATGAGGCGTTGAAAGGTTGCAGGAGCATTTTTTAATCCGAATGGCATCCTGATAAACTCGTAGTGTCCAGAGCTACTAGAGTTAGTGGAAACGGTAAAACCTGTTTTTGGGGCATCTGATGAGCCCATTTTGATTTGGTGAAAACCACTGGCAAGATCCAGAGTACTGAAATACTTGGAATGTCCTAATTGATCAAGAATGTCAGTGATTAAAGGCAGTGGATAGCTTTCTGAAACAGTGACGTCGTTTAAGCGACGGTAGTCGATGACTATTCTCCACTTTTTCTTGCCTGAAGCGTCCATCTTCTTTGGGACGACCCACACAGGGGCACTCCATGGTGAAACAGAAGGACGGATGATATTTTGGTCGAGCATTTTTCGAACCTGAGTGTCTACTTCCTCTTTATGGCATTCAGGGAAGCGATAAGATTTGACGTGAATAGGCGGTGCATCACCAGAATTAATGGAATGCTCAATAGCATGAGTAAAAGTCAGAGGGTCACCTTCGAGGTGAAAAATGTCAGGGTACTGGGAGCAGCACTCGAAAAGTGACTTTTTCTCTTCATCATTGAGATGAGAGCAGCGAATTTGATCAAGTACCTTATTTAATCGATCAGATTTAGAAGAAGTTATAGTATTTATATTAAAAGATTCGGTGTGGTACTTCTGTTCGAGTGGTGTTAAATTTACTGAATAGTCTTTGACTTCGACACTCGAATCAGTGGTGTTTAAAACTGAGACGTTAACCTTTTCATTTGGTTTGATTGAGACAATACAATTAGAAACATAAACACCATTGCATAAAACATGATCTAGCACAAGTGCTTCATTGTTTTGATAAAGCTCGGGCGAGTAATTTGATACTGCGCACTCGATAACGGCTTCTGAACGCGCCGGGATAATGTAAGTTGGTTGTTTATAAACAATAGGTAGAGATTGACCATTAATAAGTAATGTTTTTGAGTGGTAGTCTATTTTGGCTTTAAAATAGCTAAAGAAATCACTACCGATGATGCCATCATAGTTATCCAGACTGACGTCATCGCTTGTGACATGAAATTTGTAATTCAGTGAATCCTTGGGTAGGTTTAGTACCATCTGGAATGTACCTAATGTTGTAACTAATGATTCAGTGTTGTTTATTCCTTGAAGCTTTATAATTTCATGTGAAAGGTCTGGAGTTTCTCTCAGACTTGAGTTTTTGACGATACTGACACTTGCGCCGGTATCAACGAGAAAACACAGTGGTTCCGCAGCATGATTTGTTTGTAAATAAATGTGCGGTAGAGATACCTTTTTGGTATGTGTCTCAAATATAGGAATAGAGTTATTTTCATCTTTTAATTCAGTGAAATTAGTAGAAGGTTTCGGTGACCTTAGAAAAGTAGTAGAACTCTGTTTATCCAGCAGAGGTGTGTTTTCATTTGACTTAGTAGAACTCGGGTTATCTCGAGGTGTGGTTTGGTGTACATTAGTATGACTCGACGTGCTATCGCATTGCGGCACGTGAGATGCAGGTTTTGTAAAACTCTTGCCATTAGGCAGAGGTGAACTCAGTATTTTTCCTTTAAAATTCTGAGGTGAACGCAGTGAACTCAGTGTATTCTGAGGTGAACTCGGTATTTTCCGAGGTGTGTGACTCAGGGACATTGCCTGAGGTGAACGCAGTGAACTCAGAGAATTCTGAGGTGAACTCGGTATTTTCCGAGATGTACTCAGGGTCGGTGCCTGAGGTGAACGCAGTGAACTCAGATTATTCTGAGGTGAACTCGGGTTTTTCCGAGATGTACTCAGGGTCGGTGCCTGAGGTGAACGCAGTGAACTCAGATTATTCTGAGGTGAACTCGGGTTTTTCCGAGATGTACTCAGGGTCGGTGCCTGAGGTGAACGCAGTGAACTCAGATTATTCTGAGGTGAATTTTGGGACTTAGTAGGGATTGAGTCAAAATCAGTGGGCTTATTTGTGCCGTTTTTATAGCACGATTTCGGCAGGCACTGATCCGAAATCATTCGCTGTTTAAATCATGGCCTTGGTCCTCTTGTAGGACATTGACATTTGCCTGAGATTGGAAATTGCGTGACGCTTGGCCTTGGTTGCCGTTTTGACGATTCTTGTACTTGAGCTTACGGCACTCCTGGAGTGTGTGACCAAGATTCTTGCAGTATTTGCACTGCTTGAAATTAGTATTAGCCTGACCTTGAGATGTGTTCTGTGTTGGTGCAGGATTGACGTGGAAGGACCTTTGAGTGTTGTGTGATTGAGACTTTTTATTCTTAAAACACTCAGACGATGTGTGCCCTGATTTATTACATGTAGAGCACTGTTTATGAAAACGGTGTGAGGATGAGCTTGATTTTAAATTGTAGAGTTTCTCCTCCTCTATAGCATGTTGTACAGCATCATTTAAAGTTAAGGGGTTTCGGCATCGCACAATATTAGATATAGAGCCGTTTAGGCCTAACATGAAGGTATTGAGCGCGAGGTCTTCCATGGCTGCTATACGGCCATGAAGCTCCTTGGGATCCTTGCAGTTGTAGTGAATGTCGGACTGAATCTTTGTGAGGATATACTCAATACGCAGAGAATATTTCGTGACATCTTCCGAGGGAAGTTGTCTGCAATTTTGCAGATCAACTAGCAGGTGTGTAGCGTGCTTTTTCTCGCCGAATGTAGATTTGAGGAAAGCTTTGATATCTTCCCATATTGTGAAGCTTTTTAAGCTGCAGGCTACTTGAGCTTTACCCTCTAACTGAGAGAGTATAAATTTGCAGAGTACGTTTTGTTGCTCGGCGGTAGCCAAGGACATGGCATTGTCACAGTTTGTTAGGAAAGCAGGGAGTGACTCCTTGTCACCATTGTAGCTTTTGATGAATTTCGTGAGAACACCTAGGGTGACTGTAGATGAAGACATTTTGACTTTACGGGGTTTTTCAGGTGCTGGGCTAGAACTAGAAGAGTCTGAAGATTCGTCGTCTGATATTAGACTTCCGTCTTCTGGTTCTGATTTAACAGACATTAATTGATTTGTGAGATGTTAGACAAGTGTTTACAAAAATAGAAATAACACATACAAGGTATATACTTCTACCTAGCATAAAAATGTAGTAAAAACCTTCTAAAAAATAGTAAAATTAGCACTGAAACACTTTCCGTCAAGTGAAACACTTTTAAAAACTTTGAATTTTAACTCACAAGAACACGGTGATAAAGATATCCAGTTTCATTCTCACGGTGTGATCACGTAGAACGCAGAGAAGGCGGCTGATAGCGCGCCACAGGAAAATAGGCGCTAGGGTAAGCGCTGGAGAGTACACGATGAGTTGCAGGCTTGCACGCAAGGTTGCAAGTTATACTGCAGGTGTGCACTGCTTGCTGTAAGCGGCAGTGGGCGGTATGGAATATTTCCACGAAGTTTGTAGACTGCCGGTTGAAGAATGTAGAAGATGAAGGATGAGTTAGATCTGTAGTGAAGCAGTTCGTGTGTGTAGATCGCGGGCTCACGCTACGGAGCGGAGACTGACCGTCGGATCACTTTTTGTGAGGATGCGGCTGACGCAGGCTTGTCCTAAGGGCAAGTCTTACTGTCGATCAATTTCACGAAAACGCGGCCGGATTCGAATGACAGGGTCTCAGTTCGTAAGACTTACTGTCATCCCCGCTTCTGACACCAATTTGTTAGGCGGCCACGGTCGTTAGTCTTTTTAAAAAAAACCACAAAGTTCCCCTATAAACTATTTATTGATCTCAGAGAGATTTACACAAAATAGCAATTACACAACACAAACTTGGCTTCTCAAAATGAGGGAGCGGAGAGTGTACCGCTTTCCGCGACTGTCAAGATCTAACTTCTCTCAAAATGAAGGAGCGGAGAGTACCGCTTTCCGCGACTGCCAGGATCTAACTGAATTAATTTTAAAAGAAAAGGTGGCGACGAAGTCTATAAATGATGGTCAGCAATAATCAATATGGAAAGATCCACCATGTGACAATGTGCTAATGTAAGCTTTAATTACATACTATTAAGGGTTGTAACAGTTCCATGTCAGGTATCTCTCACGTTGACCGTGTGCCAAACGTCGAAATTCGACGGAAAACAAAGGTCACAGGGGGGCAATTCCGGCGCTAGCGAGATCATTTCCATGGTCGAAATATCGATTTTGAGATACCGAAATCTCTATCAAAAACAAGAAAAATCTATTCTTACGACTAGCCTTTCGACCAACCGAGATATTCGACCCGTTTTCGATCGAAATAAATATAAATCGAGATCGTTTTCGTTTGATGGATTTAGGCGGTATAAAAACCGATATCTCGACTGGAGAGATGATCTCGATAGCGCGAGAATCGGGGGCCAGATGTAGGTAAACGGATAACGAGATTGAGGTGGAGATGGACGAGATACTTGGCTAGACGGGACGACGGACGGTGGACCAAAGCAGCCACGGAGTGGTGGCCACGGGGAGCGACAAGGCCAGTGGGCAGACCACCAGCCCGATGGTCCGACGATATTATCAAGTCGTCGGGATCCCACTGGGTGCGATTGGCACAGGACACCGGGGAGATTGGCGCTATAGAGAAGAGGCCTGAGCCCAGCAGTGGGTCGAGGTGACTGAGGATCATGATGATGATGATGATGAATTTATTTATTTCACACAAAAAAAAATAACAAATTCACTAATTTAGAGGTAAAAAAAAAGTTTATAAAGGTGTTTAGTGTTGAACAGTGCAGGTATTTAGTTCGTTCATAAGTTTCTAAAGGTAAGGTCCAGGGTATTTTGGTAATTTTACGACGGTAAAATGTATAGAGACAAATATCATACTTTATTGTCCAATTGTGATGTCTCTTACACTCATTCGTATAGGACAAGGTGTAGTCCCGTTGTCCCCATAATGTCCCCATAATTTTCGGACTTCGAAATTGTAATTAACCCTTAATTACTCGCGTGGGGTATATTTTACCCCAAAGCATGTTTGAATGCTTGTTACACCTAAACTACTGATTTTTTTCTTGTGGCCTTCCCAGTAGCTGCCTAAATAGCTCCCCCCTCCATGATTAAATCACCTGCGCCACGTAGCAACATGTTGTCGTGCCAGGAAATCGCGTCTGGGGTATATATTGCCCCACGCGAGTGTTGGTGCTACTATTTTTGACAAGTAAGTAGCAAACATTTTTATTTATTTTTGCGTTGAATGCTCTTTTGTTTGATTGTTTTCCAATTTTTGAGTTATATTTTTAGGTTACAACGTTCAAAATGGTAAACCGATGTCTTTGTGTCAATCATATTGCTCAGTATTTAATGGAAGATGATGAACAAAGCGCTATTGACAGTCCCGATGAAAATGAAGTGGAAACTGAAGTTATACAAATGATGATCATGATTCCGCCTCTCAAGAAAGTGCCAATGAAACGGACCATGAGTGGAGCATCAGTAGATCTGACAAGGGCTCACAAACTCGAGCAAAAATACAACAATTACACAGTGCCATACAAAAACGTCTCAAAAGAAGTGCCGATGTCCAGGCTAGTAGCTCCACGTCCAGAGATAGCCCATCCACTTCGTACAAGAGGTGTCATATCTGCCCAAGGTCAAAGGATGAAAAAATAAGGATGACGTGTGCCAAATGCAACCAGCACGTCTCTCATGACCATTCCATCAGGACATGTGATGAATGCAAAGACTAAATGGTTCCCTGTTTTATACATTGATCTCATCAAAATGTTCCTAGAATTATTGATTATGAATACTGTTATTCTCTAGCGTGAAGTTGATTCTTAAAAGATTTACTAATAAAAATAATATTAAGCAGTAATACTTTCTTTTATTCCATTTTTTTATTGGGGTAAAATATACCCCACGCGAGCGTTAGTGTAGCTTTTTTAACGCGAGTAATTAAGGGTTAAATAATTAACTTTTAGGCCAGTTGTACCCATCGCCTCTGTCCCCATTATGCTAGCTCGTGACAAAATGTTACAAGTGATTCATAAATTAATCAGGAAAAAGTTTGAAAATAGTTCCGATGTTTTGAGAACCGCTCTGGTACTTTCCGAACCTCACTCGCTGTGCAGCGCGGTAACGCTGCCAGTGTAATGGGTACCCACTGGGTACCTTTGGGCCGGGAGATTTTTGGGGCGCTTTGTTTGTGTAATTGTTTTGTGTCTGTTATATTATGAGTTTTTATTTTTAATGGAAAACTTTGATTTGGTAGGTAGACTGGTCGATTAGTAACAAGGGGAACGAAGGGCTTTAGCGATATAGGAGTAAAAATAGAACTTATTAACTGAAGACTGAAAATAATGCACACGGTAGCGTAAGGACAAAAGAGTCCTTGGAACAATATTGACATTAAAATTATAAAAAAAAAAATTACATTAAAATTATTTTGACAGTGGGTACCAAGACGTCAATGAATGTCTAATTTTTGACGTTGGTACCCACTGTCAAACTAATTTTAATGTATTTTTTTTTTTTATAATTTTGGAGAATGAAAATGGCTCGAGTTAACCGGTTAAATAATGTTATTATCTTACACGTGAAAACCACAAAAAATTTCAACCTATAGTAAGTACCACAATTCAACGCAATAAACATTAATACCTCACATTGTTGTTGATTATAACAGAATTTAAAATATTTTAAGAATTTTCTAAATTGGTACATAATACATCATTTTGCGAAAAAACATGCAGTGTAAAACTTCATTTACACAATGTGGACTTTTATCAAATTGTCTCTCTGTCTCCTATCTGCCGCGGGTAAGAAATATAATTTTACATCATCCTAGCTCAGTAAAGAGGTTTTACTGCTGTCCACAGAGTCCAGTCGGAACCCTTGGTCCGCGAGTCCTACACGCATTTGATCGTCTATTATATTTTAGTAGCAATGCCATCGTTGGAGCCGGCCGGCGATATCGAGATTGTCGGTGGGAACAACATCGACATCACACAAGCTCCCTACCAAATCTCCTTACGACTCCATGGCAGCCATTACTGTGGTGGTTCTATCATCAGTAATACCCACGTACTGACGGCAGCCCATTGTGTCGAGAAAACGTGAGTAAAGATTATGCTATTTTACTGCTACTGCTAGCCAAGTGACGTCATCATTGTGTTGACAGCCCATTTGTATTAAGAATATGTAGGTGAGTGAAGTATAATAGAAACTAAACTGAATACGTTTATTTACATTAATACAGAATTACATTAAAATATATTGCGCACAGTATTTCACGTGTTCAGGCTGTCACTAAAGTATTCCTGCTCCATCTTCACATTGAAAGGCCCTGACATGTTTTCGAGTGCCTCTTATTCTCATTGAAACTGCTCTTATAACTGAGATTTGTATTTTCACTTTCAGCCAATTTAGCCAGACTATTTAGGAATATGCGTTTCCCCATTTGTCATTAAGCTTTAATGTGTTTTTTTTACTTTTATAGTCAGTTCCTAAGGTTCCTAATGACTAATGAGTTGAATGAGGTTCTCAGGTCTTCAACTGCTCGGTGAAGTATAATTCTTTGGCTACAATTTTTTTTTTAAAGAAAAAAGTGTCTTTTCTGTGCAATCTGATTTTTTTTTTGGAGTTTATTTTTAGAGATTATTATTTTAAAAATAAACAGGTACGTTACGAAATTGTGCAATACCGTTTGTATTGTGTTATTTGTCTGTGCCAACCAGCCATCAATAACGGTTTTATTTTCTTGAATGTACGCCTTTTTTGTGTGCAACTATATTTAAGAATATGAACGACAAGGAAACCTTTGAAAAATATTCTGTAATTGCTGGTAATGACAATGGAATACCTCCTGATGTCTTAAATAAACTTAATCAAATCAAATATTTTATTTAACAAATTAGATTATCATTATACATAGTTGCTTGCAGACTCCACACTAGGTATAACCTGTCTCGTGGAGTCCTGACCAATTTTGAGTTTACTTAATAGGCTTAGTTGCTAATCGTGAGCCAGGAATATATATATTTTTAATAATAATCAAGCAAAGATTGCACTTTTAGATAAGTTAAACATAGACAAAAGTAAAAAAATAAATAAAATTAAATTAAAATGACCAAAGACCAACAGTTATAATTAATGTAAATATATGTAATATAGGTTTATTATTATATTAAATACATACATAATCTATTTCAGATCCCCATTAGAATTGACAATCAATGCCGGCTCGACAAATAATAAACAGGACGGCTTAGTAGTCAAAGTGGTAAAGGCGACCACTCATCCAAGCTACGTCGGGCAAAGCAACAATTGGGATCACGATTTTGCTGTGTTGAAACTGGCGCAACCGTTACAATTTAATAACAAGATAAAGAACATTCCATTGGCTTCTCAAGGCATGCAAGTGGCTGCTGGTCAGCCGATCATGATCTCCGGATGGGGATGGACTTCTACCGTGCCACCGAATTCCCTCCTCGGAATGGTCAATAAGATTTCATTTTATGTATTTTATTCAGTAACTTATACTTTTTGCTTTTTATAATTTTCTTTTCTAGGGTAAAACACTAACACTACAATAACTTACTTAGGGTACTTCCCGTTGGTCTTTATTGGCACAAAGCAAGGTACTTATATCACAATCAAAGGGAAAAATCTGAAAGCTGCAGATAAAAAATATGAAATTTTGTTTACATGGATGACTTCCCACTTTATTTTATGTGTTGTTTATGTGTTTTTGTATGGAAACCTTATTACACCAGTTACACTCTTCAAGTGTGATTAGAACATTGGATTCGCGAGTTTTACTCGCACTTAACCGTTTATTTATGGGTAATCTCAGTTTAAATTTATCTAATAATAATAACCTCACGTCAGTATATTCACACATTTTCTGGATGGATGCATTTTCAGTGATACTGAAACTATAAAATCCGTGACGCTACAAACCCATTTAGGCTGGATTTCACCAACAAAAAGTTAAACGAGAATAACTATCCCGGGGATAACTTGTATGACAAATGACAGTTCAAAATGAGGTGATCTGATCTAGTGTCTATGATAATTGAAACAAAAAGTAAACTTTAGAAAAAACCGACTTCCACAAACCCTATTTGATTAGATTGAGTTTAATACAAACTGTAACCCCTTCTCCCTCCCCCCCCCCTTGGGGAATTAATTTTGTCAAATCCCACATCAGTGCTACCCCACGCTACTAAGGAACCCCTGTACAAAGTTTCATGGCTCTAGGTCCACCGGTTTAGGCTATGCGTTGCCTGCCTGTCAGCCACGCATTGTATTTGTACCTAGTATTGAGCAGATCTGGTGGCCATATGTGGTTTTCATCAGCAGTTCCGCATCACAATATTATGCTTACCATGTGCATTTGCACGAGTTATTATGAAAAACCCAAAAATCACTATAGGTCTGCCTATAATATTTGAAGAGTTCCCTCGATTTCTCCAGGATCCCATCATCAGATACTGACCTGGTGTCAATGGGACCAATGGGAAGGTAAACCCTTTCAAATAAAAAAATAATTTTCCAAATCGGTCCATCCGTTTAGGCGCTGTCGGGGAACATACATAAAAAATAAAAAAAATAAAAAACAAACATCCGGACGAATTGTAAACCTCCTCCTTTGGGAAGTCGGTTAAAAAAGTAGAAGATACTCTTGAGTAAAAGTTACTCTTTTGTTCGTAAAATCCAGCCTTACAGATTTAAAACATTTGCCTGGCCGTTAGCGTCACCAATAGTCGACTATGTCAAAGAGCGAATTTTCCAAACGAAGAGTAACTTTTCACTCGAGAGTATCTTCTACTTTTCCTAAGGGTGGATTTTACTTGCAAAAGTTATGCGATAATAACTATCCCGGGGATGATTGGTATGACAATGACAGTTCAAAATGAGGTCATTCTATGAAAAAGTACAAGATACTCTCGAGTAAAAAGTTACTCCTCGTTGGTTAAATTCGCTCAAAGAATGACCTCATTTTGAACTTTCATTGTCATACAAATTATTCCCGGGATAGTTATTCTCGCATAACTTTTGTTGGCAAAATCCAGCCTTGTATGAAAAAGAAACGGTAAAGTATACTTGACGCTCCGATTCAAAGTGACATTTACGAACTTTGTAAATTTCAGAACAAAAACGAATCAGCCGTATCATCCTACCCTGATTTATTGAAGAGCGTAGTTATACCGGCAGTAGACAACAAGGAATGTCAAGCAAAGTTGACACACGCAACCATAACAAACGCCATGTTGTGTGCAGGGGGCTTACCAAGCGGAGGGCAGTCTACATGTATGGTAAATAATTAGGAAATGATAGGCTAGCTGCTTTTTTAAGCAGATATTTTTATGGTACTCGAATTACGCAAATGTGGCTGACAGAAAGAGATGAAATTGAAGTTGAGTTAAGTCTATGTGGCAAAGACTGGAAGGAGGCCGCTCTGGATTGGATAGTCTAGAAAAAAGGAAGATAGAGGCCTTTTTGGGAAATAATAGTGTTTTCAAAATAACTATGACTACCTAAATATGGCAACAATAGTACTGATTGAGCCAAGTTACTCAAGTCAGAATTTCGGTTAGCCCCTAACTCTGGCAAAGACACCCGCAGTTGTTTGACAGCTATAACAAAAATTACCGTTGATTTGGGTAAAGACACCTTCCATACAGTGAGCTCAATAGCTCAATTCTGGGATGTCTTTTTTGATGCTCGATTCAATTTTCCATCATTTAGTGATCCGTGATCCAGTGTTTCCGCGCTTACTATTCACAAGGGATATTGACCATATAATATATATGACCAATGAAATAAGATATTTGTCGGGGAAGTTAGTTGCTTACATCCGAAAGAAATTCTTTGTATCTACAGCCCTTCACGTCCTGCCCGTGTGGCGTAAAAGGGCAATAAATGTATTTTTTGTAGGATAACTACACACGACATGACTTCACGTGTTTTGTTGTAACTACAAAACACTTGAAATTGGCGAAATTAATCTGAGTTTGTAGATCGTGATTAATTATTAAGAAATCTAAATGGATTTTTTATTTCGAGCGAACCCATAACAGTTTTAACAAAATATTTTTTTCTTGTACTATTCAGGGTGACAGCGGGGGCCCAGCTGTGTATCAAGGACTCTTAGTTGGTGTTGTATCCTTTGTACCAGATCTTACCTGTGCACCTCCCAATTTACCATGCGTCCAAGCGAGGGTCTCCGCTGTGAGAAATTGGATCGACGCTCAGATGAATTAAACGTTGGAAAACATTCCTGACTACGGAAATTGTAGCATTTTAACTACTTTTAATGGAACACAATGGCGATGGGAAACTTCAATAAAAGTGTTGTTCAAAGATATCAATGTATTATTCATTTATTCCCAGATACAAAATTTTTAGGTCATATTCGTTTTCATTTATTAGAATGTATCTGCAAGACATGTTGCCATTATAGGAGACATATAGCTATTTTTTTTAAACACGGAATTATCACAATATTGTCAATTTTCTATGAAATAAGGAAAATTATCGATTTCCAGAACGAAAGCGATTTAGTTTAGTAGTGGAGTAATTGAGTATCTACTCACCGTATAACTAAGTGGATTGAACACCACGGTAACCGTTACTCGTTTTTAGGGTTCCGTACCCGAAGGCTGCCAAACGGGAATCTATTACTGAGCCTCCGCTGTCCGTCTGTCTGTCTGTCTGTCCGTCAGCGGGCTCTATCGCAAGAACCGTAATAGCTAAAAAGTTTAAATTCTCACAGAATGTGTACAGACTAGGCCATTGTTATGGCACGTCGGTCGGGTCTCGTCTCGCTCGCTCTCTCTCTCTGTCTCTCTCTCTCTCTCTCTCTCTCTCTCTCTCTCTCTCTCTCTCTCTCTCCCGCCAACCCCGACGTGCCAAAACAATGGCCTAGTACTGTTCTGTTTTGTACCTATAAATATACATAAACGTATCTGTTGCCGCTACATGGACAAATACTGAACTACACGAAATATAGAAAAAATAAAGGTATCCTATACATAATGTGTTTTTTTTACTATTTTGTTATGATAGTGCGGAACCCTCCGTGTGAAAGTCCGACTCGCACTTGGCCGTTTTTAGGGTACCGTACCCGAAGGGTGCCAAACGGGACCCTATTACTGAGACTTCGCTGTCCGTCTGTCCGTCCGTCCGTCCGTCCGTCCGTCCGTCCTGTCTTTCACCGGGTCCGTCTGCACGAACCGTAATACCTAGCTAGAAAGCTGAAATTTTCACAGAATGTGTATATCTGTTGCCGCACCAACCACAAATACTGAAATACGAGAGATATTGCAAATTAAAGGGGGTCCCGATACAAGAGACGTGTTTAGATACACTTACGCATTTCAAAATGGAGATCTTGACTGAAACTGTTTATTTATTGTCATAGCAACCATGTCTTCTATGTTAACGTAATTGAACGCTACCACTGTCAATGCCGTAAATCCATGTAGGATGACATCATACTTGTATTTTTGTGCAGTTACTAAATTGCACCAGTTACAAGAGGTAGCAATCTACACGTGTGATCGGAACCCTTAAAGGACGATTCTTATATTGTATTCTCGCACTTAACCGTTAATTAATTAATCATAGCCTTGCCAGGATTTTGCTAGGCAAACCACACACAATGTATTTTCTAGCACACTTTTATACAATCAAGTTTCATCGCAGTAACAGATGGGTGAAGGTCGAGCTCTCTTCTGATCTTAGACCAGTAGGTAGGTAGTTGACATTTTCAAATCCAATATGCCACGCAGATTTTGAAAGGTGGGCAGGCGATGTCTTTTGTCGCGCTTTCACGTTAATGAAGTAGAAATACTAATGCCGGCCTTCCACTAAAAAAGAGAAATGAGCGGAAGCGGAGCCAGCGAGCTGAGCGGACGGGCTGCATACAAAAAAAAACTCTCTCAGTGGAAGCACTTATATGTAGTTCGCCATTGCGAGCTAAGCGGACTCCGAACGGATATATTATTTGTATTGGTTAGGTATAACATTTTGACCTCGAGGACTGTCTGCGTTTTGTATATGAACCACACATTCCCCTCCTCCCCTCCCACCTCAGGGGGTTGGCGCGATTGGGAAACAGACCAAATCTTTTCAGTTATATCCAAAGAACAACTACCTATGTAATTATATACAGTTAAACAACAATGAGTTCAAAAACAGTTTGTTTAAAAAAGCAATCTTAACAATGTAGTTTTTTTCGTAAATATAACAATGTTCTCCCGCTTGCAACTTCATCATTATTGAGTTTTATAAAAACTGTGATTCCTATTCCCCCCCCCCCACTCCTCTTGGGGAAATCACATCTCAGTGCTACACGTTATAAAAAAAAAAAGTTCCGCATCACAATAATATTATGCTTACCATGAGTAAACGAGTTAATATGAATAACACAAAAATTACTATACCTAGGTCTGCCTAAAATATTTAAAGAGTTCCCTCGATTTCTTCATCAGATCCTGACCTGGTGTCAATGGCACCAATGAGAAGAAAAACCCTTTCAAACAAAAAAAATAATTTTTCAAATCGGTTCATCCGTCTAGGCTCAATGGGCCTTCAATTCATGATAGCAGCTGACGCAGGCACTCTTCGAGGTCAAACATTTACATACGCTAGTCTAAACTCAACCAATACAAATCAAAACTTCTTCTGCACCATCTTTTGTAGCGCAAATATACCTGCTGACTGGGTGTTACTATCAAATGAAGACTGAAAAGATTACACATAATAATGTACAAGAATACAAATAATGTTATTAACTTACACGTGGAAATCACAAAATATGTCAACCGAAAATACCAGAATATTAAGAAATAAACATTAATACCTCACATAGCTTTTGATTAATGGAGAATTTATAATATTTTAAGGATTTTCTAAATTGGTATATAATACATCAGGTTTCATTAAAAATCATGCAGTGTAAAAATTCACTTAACACTATGTGGACATTTACCAATTTGGCTCTGTGTCTCCTTTCTGCCGCAGGTGAGAAAAATGTTTTAAATAGTTTACTGTAAGAAAATAATGGTCATTAAAATCAGACTCAGCGAAAATGCATATTAGCATTTTGACCACCTTTCTTGTGACGCAGTCTTGTGAGGGATGGATGCGGTTGGTACAAGACCCTGAAAATAGGCGCTAATATGCGGATAGGAGGCCTTTTGCCTAGCAGGGGCTTGATGTGGGCTGAGGATGACTGGATGACGTTATTGGAGCTTAGCTTGAAACCTGTCTTCCATTCTGTCGATGGTTCCAGCCCTCGACAACTTCAGCGCTCCGTTTATTAGCTCTTTAGAAATTTTCCTCCGCCAGAAATTGTCGCCCTCCTATTTTACTTTGGGAATTTATCACGCTTCGTGTGCTTTTTAGAGTTTTGTAACCAAAGTTTGGCTAATTAAATGAGACACAGTCTCCACTGTCCGTCTGTCTGTCCATCAGCTAGCTGTAACTTATGTACCGTAACAGTTAGAAGGTTGAAGGTTGAAGTAATAAACTAGATGCTTCTTTTTCATAAAAGGGACCCCTTTTAACTCGTAATACTTTTTCCTGTTCTTAGCCAAGCATTTCAGCTATTCGGTAACCCATGACATGACTATCATTCTTTAGGTATTTGGGATAATGTGTGTCTGGTTTGCTAACTTATTTTTTAAAAGCTCCGTGATCAACTGGGTTTCACGGGATTTCACGGATATCACGGAGATTTAGGTTCAAATCCTGGTACTGACCATGTAACAATGAGATAGGTAATTTGATTTATTAGTACGATATCGGAGGTAATTGATTTATTATTACGTTATCCGCGTTTTGGATAATAAGCCTCTAAAGCTACTTGGTGGTAACAGTTGAAACTCCTTCATCATGATGCTGCGCGTGATGAGCCAGCGTGGTGGAATATGCTTCAATCTTAATCGTGTCCGGGTAAAGGCTTTCGACGGGCAGTGATGTTAAACTATTGGTAGTTTTGCTATCGATAGTTGACCTTGAAAAACAGGTCGATATCTCGATAGGACTATCGAAAATATCGAAATTCATAATATTGTACAGTATTGATAGTGAAAATTAGGCGATACTATTGAACCGCGTCGTCGTTACTATCAATACTATCAATACTATCGATACTATCGAAGTTAGATTCTAGATCGATAGTATCGATAGTATTGCGTCAATAAAGTCGATACTGTCTATACTATCGGCGCGTTTCAATACCTTCGATAGTTTTTGTAATGATACTATAGTATCGATACCATTGGTCTTAAGCAATAGTATGATTTATATTTAGTACTACTATCGATAGTATCGTCAAGGGTCGATAGTTTCGATAGGATCTTGAACTAAATTTCAAGGTCACGATAGTATCACGATACTATCGATAGGCTATCGCTATCACAACATCACTATCGGTGGGGACATAAATGGGTTTTTATCATTATATTTTTAGCGGCTATGCCTGCTGGCGATATCGAGATTGTTGGTGGGCAGAGCATTGACATCACACAAGCTCCCTACCAAATATCCTTACGACTCCATGGCAGCCATTACTGTGGTGGTTCTATCATCAGCAATACCCACGTACTGACGGCAGCCCATTGTATCGAGAAAACGTGAGTAAAGTTTATGCTATTTTACTGCTAACCAAGTGACGTCATCATTAAACACCATCTTTTTTAGGGTGCTGATCCTTTAAAGGAAAAAAGCTCCCTTTATAGGACCTCTTCGTTCTCAGTCTGTCTGTCCGTCTGTCCGACGGTCTGTCAGCTGAAAATATCAATCGGCCAGAGTCGGGTATTCGTAATTCGTAATTTCACTATTGTACTCACATGATGACAGACAGATATCTTATAGATAAATCGTGTACAAAGGCGAGCTTATCTCTAATAAGAGATATGCTACTCGACTTTGGGGCTTGCGGCTTTAGTCTCATGTGGCCTAGCCTAATTGCCATTAAGGCGGTCAATGTTCGCCGCGCTACAAAAATCGTGCGCCTTTAGTCACCCGTGTAAATACCACTTTACGTCTAGCTTAAGATGTTTGTTCGTTTGTTTTAGACCCGCATCCTCGTTTACTGTCAATGCCGGCTCGACAAATAAAAACCAGAACGGTGTATTGGTCAGTGTAGTGAGGGCGACCGTTCATCCAAGCTACATCGGATCAAGCAACAATTGGGATCACGATTTCGCTGTGTTGAAACTGGCGCAACCGCTACAGTTTAGTAACAAAATAAAGGCAATTCCATTGGCTTCTCAAGGCATGCAAGTATCCGCTGGTCAACCTATCATGTTCTCTGGATGGGGACGGACCATGGCATCTGGATCTGACATGGCAGAAACAAGCCCATTCGGAATGGTAATACTGGTTTTATTTGTTATGAATGGTATCCGCGCAGAGACTTATATCCAATTGACTGCGCCTGCGGGGGAATGCGACTCGCCAAACGTTCGTTGTATTCAACAAACGTTCGCATACGCAACCTATGTACGATGACGGGCCGGCCGCCAGACAGTTTCGCAGCGGCTGACCAATCAAACTTTAATTTCAGAACAAAAACGAATCAGACGTGTCATCGTCTCCTGCTTTATTGCAAGCCGTGGTTCTACCGGCAGTAAGCAACAGCGATTGTCAAGCAAGGTGGTCGGGTAAAACCATAACAAACAACATGATGTGTGCCGGGGGGTTGCCGAGCGGCGGGCAGGCCACCTGTCAGGTAATTATTTTAAACATTTCTGCGACGTTCCGTCTAGTCAGTTTTACACTTGCTTCTCACGCAGAAGAAGCATGTTCGAATCCCGGTGCTGACAGTGTACTTATGAGATAATTCATTTGTCTAAAGTACATTATCGGACGCTCCGTGTTTCGTTCCCGGCTGCTATCGCTCTTGGTAGAATGTAGTAGTCGCAGAATCCGTCCACCAATCCGTAGTGAGCCAGCGTGGTGGAGTATAACTCAATCTTACTGATACCCGAGTAAAGGCCTATGCCCCTCGGTCGCAACATCAATGTGCTTTTTCTTTTACTTTACTATTTCTGCGTCAATCAACGCTACGCAACGCAACGTACTAATGGGGACTACAGACCATGGAGCCCATCGTTCAGCGCTGCCCTTTGACCTCTTACAATGGACCCCCCCGAGATCTGTTTGACCTTCCTCCTGACGCAGCCAACTGGCTTAGTTCAATAAATATTCCCCTGTAGCCTTTTCATTCGAGTCATACGATTAAACTAGTGGCTCTGTGAGCTGTTGACCTCGCGAGTATGTGTCGGTGGGAAAGCTGAACTGCTAACACACAAATATACGAAAGCATTTTTGCCCAATCCTGAAACGGAGACGCTTCGCTCGTTGGTCAAAAAAAAAAATACAAATAATTTTCTTTCAATAACACATCACAAACTTATGAATGTACCTGTTTACGTACATGCAGTATGAAAGTAGCCGCACCAATAAATTTGTAAACTACATTTCGCGATCTAAAATATAACCTATTAACTTTTTACTAAAATTATATATATTTTTTCACTCTCATGGTCTTTACAAATCCAACAACACCTCATTTGTTAATATCCATCGAGCCGTTTGGGTTATAGCGATTTATTTACATTTTAGAACCCCATATCTCTGCCATTTGGAAAAAAAACAAAAACTGGCTCGACAAAAAAAAACTATTTAATTGTTCAACTTACTCACAAAATTTCACGCGAATCGGTTGAGAAATGCGCCCTGTAGAAGAGAACAGGAAAACAAACAAACAAACATACGAAAGCATTTTTGGCCAATCCTGAAACGGAGACGCTTCGCTCGCTCGGTCAATAAATGGAGACTCACTCTAAAACATATTTTCTTGTTTCATTCAGGGTGACAGCGGGGGCCCAGCTGTGTTGAACGGAGTCTTAGTCGGCGTAGTATCCTGGGGACCATCTGGAAATTGTGCGCCCGCAAATTTACCGGTCGTCCAAGCAAGGGTCGCCGCTATGAGGAGTTGGATTGACTCTCAAATGAATTAAACGTTAGGATACATATCCTGACTACAGAAAAACTATCGACTAAAAAACGTATTATAACTGAAATATCTGAAATGCCGTTAAATTCAGTCAAATGTCAAATTTGTCTGTCTGTCATTTTATTAATAAAGCGTTTGTTCCACTTAATTTGTTTTTAAACCGCGACGAAAGAAGAGTTCTGTCTGTCTTTCTGTGTATCTGAGCTAGGTACCTGGTGTACCATGGCTGAATTATAATTATAATGTTCTGTAGTAGACTTCTGTGCAATGATTCTAACCGATGTTTCAAAAAAAGTTTTAGAATCAGTTTAGTTTAGTAATAGGTATGTCTTGATTTTTGCTGTCAACTACAGAAATTCATAAAAAACTCTAAACACAACTGTGTCACATATCAATCTCACTCATTATGTGTGGACCAGCCTATAGATATGTAGGTGTTTCTACACCGAGCGTCTTTTCACTTAATATTCCATATGGACCTTGCTAGAACGATCTTAGAGGTCCAATGGTCGAGATTCCCTCGAAGGGACGTCCTTCCATTCAGATTCAGAGATAAACCAAAATAGGCACGTATTTTATTTGGTAAGTGGCGAATGAAAAGGTTATTGCCTTTCGAAGGACAACAGCTTGCGCCCATTGAAACGTAAGGACGAGTGATAAACTTGATCTGATATGCTAGGTTCGATAGAGAAAGTTGTTCGGAAATTGCATACGTTTGGAACTTGGGTAGTGGTTGGTATGTATAAGGCGGTTGGTCAAAGTCAAAGTAATTTTTTTACTGACCATAAAATCATACAATTAGTCAACGATATTTCACCAAAAATCCCTATATTTTAGGGGCCACTTTATTTTCTTTTAGGCGCCGCCGCTTGTGGTTTTTTGTTAGTGGTTTTTTTCGCTTTGTCCTAAGTTTAAGGGTCAACTAGGCCACTATGGGACCCCCTAAATTTAAGGGTCCGACCTCTGGAACAATAGCTAGACAGCTATGAAAAAGAGAGTGTCCCCTGACTGTTGGCAAATCGGGCATAAGTATCCCAGTGTGAGGCCAAAAGCAAGTTAATTCCTCTATAAATGCCAAATGTTACATAGCACCACAAGTTATTCAAAAGCAGCACACCTGCAGTTCGGAACCCTCAACATTTCGTGTGACTTGACATTTCAATTTCACACGACCATCGATTGAGCCATTTCTCAACTGAACATCCAATTCCTTGCTGTACCAATGTGTAATTTATGGTCTACTTTAGCACTAAGCTTCAGGTTGAAATGAAGTTCTCGTTTAAAATTAGAAATGATAGTTACCTATGCTTGGAACGTACTTCAAGTGTAGCAGAAAGATGTAGGCTATATTTTAAGGGGGTGGTTTTGTAAGGGACATCAATCTGATAAACAAATAGTTATTATAAAATGTTTTATATATATACCAGCTGAGGCACGCCACTCACCTCAGTCGCGCAAATAAATGTCAAATATCGCGACTCAATGACGTTTCTCTGTAAGGTTACAATAGGCTTGTGCAAGTCAAAATAGATACTTTTTATGAACAGTCAAAACGGAACTTTTGTTTGTGGAACAGAATGACTTCATGTAAAAGTGCCATCAAATGCTGTCTTTTTTTGTACAAAATGACACTCTAGATTCCAAAAAATGCAAAGCAAGGCCCGCCCTAAAAAACTTTAGAGTGACAAGCTGAGGGACCACAACAAGAACTGGCCCCCGACTCTCGCGCTATCGAGATCATCTCCCCAGTCGAGATGTCGGTTTTGATACCGCCTGAACCCGTCGAAAACGATCTCGATTTATATTTATTTCGATCGAAAACGGGTCGAGATATCTCGGTTGATCGAAAAGATGAAGATAAGGTAAGAATAGCTTTTTCTTGTTTTTGATAGAGATTTCTTCTGTATCGCAAAATCGATATTTCGACCATGGACATGATATCGCTACCGCCAGAATTGCCCCCCTGGTGGGAATCGGCCCAGGAGCGAGATGAGTGTAAGAGGGTAAGAGAAGCTTTTACCAAGCAGTAGGATAGGCTAGTGATAATAAAAAAAATGATAATGACGATTTTGATTTAAAAAAAAAAGATTCAAATAACTATGCTTTGCATTATTGCCTACTCAATAGTTTCAGTTTCCTTTACATTTGACGTTTGACTTGAATTTATTTATTTTTCGCGAACAAAATCGAGGCACAAAAATTGTAAAGAATTGTTTTTTGTGCCTACGTCATGCGTGAATATGAGATTTTTAGGATCCAATAAAATCTTTTTATAACGATGCACACAAACTATAATTCGTCATTTTTATTGGGCAAAAAGAATTTACCGAAACAGTAATATTACATTACATTAAAATAGTAAACAAAGGCGAGCATAAATCTGTAACAAGCAATTCTCATCAATTCGCCTCTTCTATTCAGCAAACCAAGTAAGGATAAATAATAAATACCTTATCCTTATCCTAAATAGGTTGATCTTTAGTTAATCCATAATTAACTCTCCAATTACCTCCCTGAAGCAAAACTATAATAAACACCATAACATTGATGATAACTGCACAATACCATAGTTATACTGCACCATAATTTGACGGGGAAGCAAAATATTTGGCAAAAACGTCAAACCCCCAAAGTCGAGCCATATGTCATTCTCCAAAATTATAAAAAAAAAAAACATTAAAATTAGTTTGACAGTGGGTACCAACGTCAAAAATTAGACATTCATTGACGTCTTGGTACCCACTGTCAAAATAATTTTAATGTCAATTTTTTTTTTATAATTTTAATGTCAATATTGTTCCAAGGACGCTTTTGTCCTTACGCTACAGTGGGTGTTAAAGGATCACTTCATTGGCACTCTAAGAAAAGCGACTAATTATATTTATTCATGATAGCATTGATGATTATTGAGAACTTCATCCATCCATCCAACTATTTATTGTAAAACTTGTACTTTTATAACAAATTGTTTTATTATAATAAATGGTTTTGTTCGTCTGTCCCTCTATCCGTCTGTCAAGACCCTGTTTGTCAAGAACGCGTATAGGTATCATATTGGAATTAATATCGATTATTCTCGAAGTCTCTAGTTTTTTTTTTACTTTTCGCTTCTCTGACAAACAGTGGAATCAAAAAAATGTGTCGTGTCGTGCAATTGCCGTCGGAACTCTAAAAGCGCCCGTTAACATTAGTTGAAGTGATGTCGGACGACAGCCGCCATTGTCGTGAGTTTCCACGTGACCTGGTTGCTTGGCGGAGTGTCAAAAGGTGTGCTGGCGACAGATCGTACAGTCAGCATCAGAATATACATGAACACGCTTGATACACAAATATAGCCCTGTGAACTGGTGGTTCGACACCCATGGTTCGACTGTCGAACCATCCGGATTTTTTTTTTCCGGGTGGTATAGATAAACACAGCGTAGATACTATTATTTCAACCCACAACATCCCCTGTTTTTAGGGTTCCGTTAGAAAAACAAGGAACCCTTATAGTTTCGTCAATCCTGTCTGTCTGTCTCTCTGTCTGTACGTCCGTATGTCACAGCAATTTAATTCTAAAACTATTAGGACTACACAGTTGAAACTTGGTATGTAGGTAGATGTATTCTGTAAACCGCTTTACGATTTTTATACAAAAATTTAAAAATAAAATACTAAGGGAGGCTCCTAACCGGGGACGGGTGTTTATAGAGAGGTCTTTAAAGATTACGTTAAGGTTTTAAAACAATTTTTCCTCAAAGTCAATCGTTAAAGAGACAGACACTTCCAAAGTGGAAAAAACACTATCTTTCACTCTCAATTTAGATATATATTGGTATGTATTAGTGTATTCATATGATATTTATTGTTAAGCTGTATTTATGTAACTGTGTATGTAGTCTATTCCTTAGCAATAGGTTCTTATATGTACCTATGTGTAATAATAATATCTATGTATTATAGGTACTAGAATAGTTTTATTGTACGCGCAATTCTTCCCCTTACCTATCATCTCCGTCTCCTACCCAACATGGTTTGCTGGAAGAAATCTCTTATTAGAGATAAGCTCGCCTTTGTACATATTTTTTCTATGTTAAGCTATTTTTACTGTCATGTGAGTACAATAAAGAAATTACGAAATTACGAAAAAATTCCGCCCCCACCTCTAACTTATAAAGTAAGAGAGTGAAAAATCTAAAAAATATATGCTTTGTATCACAATAAAAACTTAACTTACTTAATAAAAATTGGTTTGAACAAAATATAATAAGCCGTTTTTAAAATATAACACATTTTTAAAAACCGCAAAGATAAACTATGTCATTCATGCAAACACTATGAAAACAAAGTTACAACACAAACATCCAGTCTTATAATTACTTGCTACTACAGAACCCTTCATGGGCGAGTCCGACTCGTACTTGGCCACGTTTTTGCACTTTGAAATGTGAAAGTAAAGACAACCGGGAGATGGATGTTGACATAATTTTTACACTTTAGCTTAGTTTCTGGGGGAAAATTGTTAATAATGGGTAGTATCATAGATACTTTTAATAGTATGGTAGTGTGGGCTATTCTTGAGGTGTCAAAACCACTAAACTAGAGAAAATAAAGGCACTAAACTGACAAACTTCAAATCCGACAGTTCTTGCGCGGTGGCCACAGATTCCATTTTCAAACACACCATTTTAATTAGTTTAGTTAAGTATACAGCCTTGTTGCCGCAACCAGGAAAACGCAACAAATTAAAGACATAAAGAATTACTAGAACTAAACAAAATGGTCTGACAAATTAAATGTCACCCTGTATAATTTCTAGTCTTTACATAATTATCAAAATTCACCATTTTCACCACCTGAAGATATTCAAATTGAACTCAAATCATCCAGTTAAACTCAACTCTGTCAGGACAAACACGACCCAAATGTCAAATGTTTAATCAGGGTAACGTTCATTGATCAATAATTTATTATTACGGAATTGGGATAGATGGGGATTTAGCATTTTCTAATTTTTATTATTTGAAAAACAACAGCGATTGCAAAAACGTTGCAGCGTGGTGTATATTGAGCGTTGCGCTACTTAACAAACATCATTTTGTATTTAGGGGCTACCTTACAGCCGCAGTTATGAGTGATGAAGGTGCGCAAGTGCGATGAGGTTGCTCTACATGTTTGGGCATATTTTGTCACATGTTGAAGCAAAATAGAATATTGAATTTCTGGTTAAAAGTGGGCACAATTGTGCTTCTGCCACCTCATATGCCTTGTATAATTATTATCATCATCATTTCATCCTGTCACTTCTCAGCAGGGTGCCTGTTTTGTTCAGTGAATAAACGTATACTGTGGGCTATTCTTGAGGTGTCAAAACCACTAAACTAGAGGAACTAAAGGCACTAAACTGACAACCTTCAAATCCGACAGCTCTTGCGCGGTGGCCACAGATTCCATTTTCAAACACACCATTTTAATTAGTTTAGTTAGTATAGTTCGTGTCGCCTTCGGAATCGCAGGCACTGTCTATGTCTATAGGGCTCTCAGTACAGATTTCCATTTACTCCGATCTTGGGTCATCTGCTCTAGCTCCGCCTAATGCGCTCACAAAAGCGGGCCTCTTTCTCTTTTCTTTGCCTCGTATTACAAAATATTTACATATATTGCCCCATCTATAGTTTTATCAATTCAGTGTCCACATTATACATTCACGGCGGCGGCGGCGTACCGAAATTCAGCGAATGCTTATCAATATTGGTTTTATGGAATCAAAGCGCACATTTCCATGGTAAATTACTTGGGTCTTAAACGGATTCCAGTCACGGAACCAATTCTATTGAGTCTGAGCGTAATTGGCTGTTCTGTTGTGCTTTTCCGATACGTCTTTAAACAATAAAAAACTTAAATAATAAACATGTATGCCCAATATACTGTCCCTGCATCGAGAGGCCTTCGCTCAGATACAATACTAAGATTGAGCCGTACTCCATCACGTTGGCTCAGTGCATGTTTATGGAGGGGTTTTACGACTAACTACCAAGTGGCGACATTATAACCCTTTGTTCGCTGTTGGACTAACATGGAACGTCCGTGTAGATACTGTACTAAATAATCTATTACATTACTTAACAATATTAGGCGTTCAATTAGAATGAAAGATACAGGAGAATAAGTGTGTTGAACTAATCATTCAAATTAGTTTGTTTCTTTAACAAACATGCAATTTATTTAGGAGTGTAAACCCTTGGTCTTAGCAATCGACACCGAAATTACATCAGACCAATGGGCTGTAAGGAAGTAAAGCATTTTTTCACGTAGTGGATGAGAACTTCCTTTGCTATAATGAGGAATTTATGGCATTAACATTTTATTAGCCCCTTTACGGCTGCGCCAACATTCTTCGGCTCTGAATGCGAATTCTCTCGTGGCGGAACGTACATTGGTACAAAATTACTAAAATTGTTTATATAACACAGATTTTGTCATGCGTTAAAAGTGCAAAAGCGATCATATGTCTAGAAAGATATTTCTTCTAGCAAACAAAGCATGGCAGGAAAAAGTATGAAGAAATTGAAAGTCATATGTTTGAATATTGCATTGCTTAATGTATGACTTACAGTTCAACAGTTCATTTAAGTTCAGTTCCAGTATTACATGTTTCATAACAGTTAACTTTTTAGGTCACAAGAGGACATTTCATCATCATCATCATCATAATATCAGCCCGTATCAACCCACTGTTGGGCATAGGCCTCTCCCAAAGCACGCCACTCGCACGCATCTCTGGACATTTACATATATAATTACCGGCCAAGTGCGAGTCGGCTCGCGCACTATGGGTTCCGTACCGTATCTATAAAAAAACGCAAAAAAAAATACAACATGTTGTATGGGAGCCCCCTTAAATATTAATTTAATTTTAATTTAATTATTTATTTTTGAAGTAAATAATAAATTTATTATATTGTGAACATTTTAAGCGTCTACCTGCTACAATTATCAATATCGAGCAAAAATGAGAAAAAAAAATCACGTTTGTTGTATGGGAGCCCCCCTTAATATTAAATTTCTTTTATTTTTTAGTATTTGTTGTTATAGCGGCAACATAAATACATCATCTGTGAAAATTTCAACTGTCTAGCTACCACGGTTCATGAGATACAGCTACATCGCCGCAGATTGAGTAATGAAAGTTTCCTCGCGATGTTGTCCATCACCGTTAAAGCGTTCGTATAACGTACTTTAGATAAATAAAATTTATCTCATTGATACATGGTCAGTACCAGAATTCGAACCTGCATCTCCTGCGTGAAAACAAGCGTGAAACCCACTAGACCGTGGAGCTATTGTCTGAAAGTTACAAATGTTGAGGAAGTGAGTGATAATGAATACAGAAATAGTGCAGGTAAGTACATAGTGCAAGTCTTTAGCCCCTGTCCAGTGGGCAGTGCCCATCCCTTTTTTGGGAAAAACAAACTCGTAATTTCGTAATTTCTTTATTATACTACACAAGAATGACATACAGAAAACTTATAATAGATAGACAATGTACAAAGGCGAGCTTATCTCTAACAAGAGATTTCTTCCAGAAACCATTGGGAAAAGAAAAGAAAACTTGTGTAAAGAGTGACTTATAATATCATGATCAACCAATTTTGGTCTTGGAGAACGATTTTGAGCACATTTCTTCATAATCCAATGATGGCAAGCAAAACTACAGCCTCAGCTCAGCAATATAAAGCCTTCTGAATTATCCCTTAGTACAAGAAAAGTCAAGTTAGTGCATCGCGTGTAGTTAAATAACCCAATGGAAACATGCACCAAATAATTTCAAAACTATTATTAAAAACTAACACTTAGGCTGGGCTGGGCACACATTATTTTTTAACTATTTTCTGACATAAACATGACAATCATGGCTCAACAAAAGAGTTTTTTCACCTTCTGATAAATCAGCCCGTTTTTAGAATTGTCATTTCAAGGCTGCCGTCAAATGCTGATGGGCATACAGCTCGTATCGTACAGTGTACAGTCATCCAAAGTTCTTTTGGCGCGTGAGTGACGTTTACAGAAGGCGCCACTTCTACGCTACTTTATGCAACGATCCTGCCGAAACCGTTAGTTTCACCTGTCAACCCAAGCCAAGAGATCGTTGGAAAGCTGTAGTAAGAGCTCTTTAGTGCCAGGAAAGATCCTACATGCAGGGTCGTGAATGCCCTCGTAAAATCTGCATCATTTTATTAAATGCAAATCACGCAAAAACGGCAGCTAGTTCCTTGCCTAATGGTTCATGCAATTACTTAGGTACTGCGTTTAAAGGGCTATTACATTGCCCTGAATTAGTGCACTTTCTGCCTCATTTAGGCATAAGCAAAAGGGAATAGGTTTCCCTAATTAGGGTGAAAGAAGGAGCTCGGTCCGCCTTTTTCCCCAGCTCCCTTGCCAAAGGGAAGTGAGATAACCTCGCCTTTTCATGTGTTCTCCACATTTCATTGTAAAATGTGTTATTTTGTGCAATAAAGTATATAAAGTGTAATAACACTTAGGCAGTAAAGCGCCTCATTCGGTGCGCGACATAAGCTCACTACATGACTGAGTAAAGCACCAAATTAGGCTCAGGCTCTTTACGCCTAATTAGGTGTAGTGTTATAACGAGCTCCCTTCTATAAGGGCCCTAAATTCAGCGCAGTGTAATAGGTCCTTTAGGCAAATGAGCAGTGGCAGTGGCAGCGGTAGCGGTACTGTGATGGCCGCTAATTTGATTTACGTGTCGCGTGCGCGAGCCGAATTTATTTTAAATATAAAACATTCCCGACACAATGAATGGAGCCTTTAGTCTTAAATTATGCTGACTTAACTCCTTGTCTGGATTTCTTGGCTGGCTGTCAATTTTCTAACCACTGTTAGAAAATATAGCGTAATCATATCGTAGGGAAATCTACCTTTTACTATATATAAACTGCATTGAAATTCGTTCATCCGTTTTTTATCGATAAGGCGCAGAGACACTGACACATAGAGACACGCTTGTTTTTTTTTCTGTCGGGAGTGAAAAATGATGTATTGTGATGTTGTGAATAAATTGATAAGGTACGTACACTTCAAGATTTCTTGATGCGTTTTATAAAAAAATCTTTGTCTTTAGGCAGAGAAATTTACTTTTCTGAATTAAATCAATTTTGTTAATTATAATGTAACATTTTACTTTTTGCAAGTTACAATTACAAAACAATAAACTCATACCTTATATAAATTATTATGAATTAACAATAAAATATGAATAGATTAATAATCTCTTTTTAATTCATTACTACCATTAATGGTAGTACACTAATAACACCGCAAATACCAAAGAATATACTACAAAGAGAATTTTGTCGACAATCTCAGCCATGTCTTCTTTATCCGTAGCCTCGCGTGTGTCACTGAACATCTCTTCGACGTCGGTGGAAGGTTCTAGAGCTTCTGTGTCATCATCCTCTTGGGAGAAACCTCGGTTTATGTTGTCGTAGTGTTCACATGTCTGTAAGATAAAGATTTATGAAATTCATGTACAATGTACATATTCCTCCCGTAGGTCCTGTGACACATGCTGAGTTGGAACCTATTTGCTGCTGCAGTGTGTGTCGAACACTACAAGACGACGTTACTGGTTACTGTAGCCACAAAAATATTATTTTTCCTAAGTTAATGCACTTGCTTTCTCTTAGTTTCATGACCATAATTCTTCTATTCTTCTATAAGGGGGTTGAATGAAGTGCCTGCACGTGGCTCACATGTGCGGGGCCTTTGTGCATGTCCCCTTCTCCTGCTCTTTTAGTTCAGCCAAAACAACTCCTGCACCAGCTGGAGTAGGAGGCCTTGATGTTCGACAACCATCATATTTATTCTTTTGTTGTTCGTGCGTTTAGTCTTCTGTTTTACATGTTGTTGTTATTATTGCTTTTAATTGTATGTTTCACTTGTTTTGTTCTTTTATTTATTTTTGTTTATAAGTTGTGTGTGTGATATTGTAGACGAATAAATTTATTTCTATTCTATTCTGTTCAATATTTTTGTAGTCGATACGTTAATATCAAACGTAATAATGAACTAACTATAGAGGTAACATCTAACATCGCTTTGTCGTTACTATTGTGGTGGGCAGCTTAAAAATACATCGATTTAATAAAATGAATACAGAACATCTATGAATTTGACATCTACAGTCATAGCCTAGTGCAACGACCCTTTGCAATTTTTTAAGTAGTTTCAAGTTTAGACTATGCACAGTTTTTTTTTTAAGATTTCTCATCTGTCTTATTTTATGGGTGCAATTATTTTTTTAATTTACTATTATTTCATACGAATCTTTCTGAACTCTCTGAATTTCAGACGGTTTTGTGTGAACTTGATCAACAAATCTAACCGGGTCGGTTACCAGGTTACTTCGTAAAATTTTGATAAATGTCGTTGTAATGCCTCTACAATTAAGACTTTATAGTACTTTAGAAACAATTATTTAACAAAAGTATTAGCTCACCTTTTTCACAGGTAAACAGAAGCAAGTCCTGAACCAATTGCAAGTCAGAACAAACTGGGTAGCTTTGTTCTCGAACATCCATTTTGTCGCTTGACTTATCAGGAGTATTTGTATTATTAAAGCCAGTAACGTACCAGCAAGCACGTATATGTACAGCATCACTGGAAAGTCAAAACATAAACTTCTGGCCCCACACTAAGATACCCTGTGACGTGGGAACCAGAAACAGCGACATCACAAACATGCAAACATCTAAGACATGGGGTTTTTTTTTCTGTATACCCAGCCGGGAATCTAACCAGGGTCCTCTCGCACGGTAGGCAGAGCTACAACCGATGCGCAACAGAGATCAGAGGAAGAAAGACTATAATTAGATCGACGTTAACAGAGCGTTGTGCCTGTCACTTAATTCGATACAAAAAACAATGAAATTATCCTCTCCATCCTAGGTTTGCTGGAAGAGATCTCTTATTAGAGATAAGCTCGCCTTTGTACATGTTTTTTCTAATATTAAGTGTCTGTATTATGTTTTCTGTGCAATAAAGTATAAAGTAAAGTAAAGGACAAAGAAAGCAAGGTCCTAAAGCAGGAAACATCTGAAATCGTAATAGGTGCGAGAACCCCATGTTCATATGGTTCCGTACCCGAAGGGTGCTAAACCAAACTGAACACTATTACTAAGCCTCCGCTGTCCGTCTGTCTGTCCGTCAGCGGGCTCCATATCACGAACTTAGCTAGAGAGTTGTAATTTTCACAGAATATATCGCTAGAGCAATAAATAAGTACCTACCTACTCAGTACATTTTGGCCTGAGTGGGTCAGCCGATTTGAATGGAGAAGTGAAAAATAAGTTGCTTTGATCAAATCAATCAAATCGGTTTAAGTGATGGATGCTCAGACTGATGTCTCTAACAACCCCTTAAAATATAGCTAGGATTGTAACAGTCACCCTGAATAAAAAAATAAAGGTGTCCCCACTTTATCTTATATGATGCTGCAGAACCCTTCATGTGAGAGTCCACTCGCACTTGACCGTTAATGTTTTATTGTTTATTATCTATAGTAGGATAAAAAAAACACTTACATATAGAAGGTATGAAATGGACTGGAACCAAATAGTCTATGTACGAGAGTCCAACGCAGACGATCACTATAGTTGCTGAGAGAAACCAAACTCGGGACATAGTAAGTCGCTCGGACCAGAATGACGTCAGCAGGAACACCACAAGAACTGAAAATTAACATAACATAACATAACATAACATAGCATCATGTGGGTTTCCATAAACAATTTTAGACGATAATTTTGCGTGGCAGGGGGCTAGCCCATCGCCATATCTATAGAGTAATGAAGGTTTCCTCACAATGTGTTCCATCGCCGTTAGAACGTCCGCATTTACTGTTTTGTCTCATGGTCACACCTTTTATCGATTCGTGACCATAGTTAGCCAGTTAAGCAATACTCCATTAATTGTGATGATCCAGTGACATAAAATTAATTTAAATTTAATTTGTTTGTTGTTAAAAGGCTAAAAAAGGGTTGTGTCCAAGGTAACAAGTCTGAAGTTAGATAGATAGATAGATAATCACTTTACTTATTCACTTTTTGAAGTTGTGTGTAAAAAACGGCTTGTCAATCTCAAAATAGTATTTCCAGCGTTGTTTTTACAAATTCAATATTGCGCAAAAACAGAATTTCATGCCATACGCCACATGACGTCACGTAGTGCTATTTTCAGGTCTATAGAGTGATTTTGTACGGCATTGACTCGATATATGTGTCTATAATCCGCGAGAATCGTACCCCAGGAACAAAAGCACCGTTTTAACAGTTCCTGAAAAGTATATCATAATAACGACGAAGCGTTACGAGAAAAGGTGGGTAGTGCCCCAGTGCTTCGCGCTCTTCTTGGCGGCGGGGGCACTACCGTGCCCCCAGATATTTTGACTAGTAGGACACATGTTTGACTAGCAGGACACATGTTTGACTAGCAGGACACATGTTTGACTAGCAGGACACATGTTTGGGCTGCCCGTGTATGATGAATGGATGACCTTCGACTCGACAAGAAGGAGATGAAGCAGGACACAAGCCTATTATTATATTATAAGTATAAGTAATACGAACCAAACAGCGGCGTATAGAAGGCGATGAGATAGGAGGTTCCTCTCCTTACGACCACAAGTCGTAATACAGCGTAGGTCGAGTCGGACGATAAGTCAATGGATCCGTGCGTGCCGATCACGTCCCATTCTGTTTCTATGATGTCGTCTGACTTCTGCATCTGAGTATCATTACATTGTTATACTCATTACTTAGCTATACTCATCACATTGTTATACTCATTACTTAGCTATACTCATCACATTGTTATACTCATTACACAGTTATACTTTTTAGGCCAGGCCAAGCCAGTCAGTGATATTATGTTGTTCCGGCTAATGTTAAGAGAACCGGCTAATGTTACAAACAAAAACAAACACGCTAGTAACGCCTGTTTCCATACGGGGTGACAAAGGCACACACCTGTGCCAGGGAGCAATTATGCAGTGGAGAGCGCATAGACACATTTTCCTTTGAAACACAACTCACCAATTTACGGGCGGACGGGGACGAGAGAGAGCTGTGATTGGTCAGCCGCTGTGAAACTGTCTGGCGGCCCGTCTTCGTACATAGGTTGCGTATGCGAACGTTTGTTGAATACAACAAACGTTTGGCGAGCCGCATTCCCCCGCAGGCGCAGTCAATTGGATATATAGTCTCTGGGGTAGGTGAAAGATAAAGGGGGAGAGCAAAGCGAATTAGAAGTATGTTAGGATGACATGTAAGAAAACCTTAAACGTTAAAGGACACCTAACATTAGCTGGCTAAACTTTAGCCGCTCGCTGTCCTAACATTAGCCGTAACAATTATACAAGGTGTAAATAAATTAACGCAAAATGAGAGACTACTTTATTAGGGACATCACTCTGAGCAATTGTCATAATAAAACCGTTTGATCAGAGCAACATTAATTTTTCCTTCTCCATACAAATCAGCTGACCCACTCAGGCCAAAATGTACTGCGAACATCGACCCTAACAAAGTTATTTCTCATTTTGCGTTAACTCATTTACACGTTGTATAAAGTACATAATAAAATTAATTATGTATGTACTTACTTCTTTTATATTAATACCACCGCCGATATCTTCTTCAGCGGGATACGAAAAATTTAGTTTATGCTGCTCCTCCAACCTCCATGGTTCCATATCAACATAACAATGATACTCTTCACTTGGCCAACTGAAAAGATGAAAAATTGGCTTGAAAGCGATATCAGAAAAAAATCAACATTACCCGCCCACCCCACACACACACACACACCCTCACACCAGGGAGCACTTGTCCAGTGGAGAGCGCAGAGATACGTTTTCAATTGAAACACAACTCACCAATTCACGGGCGGCGGGGAAGGAGGTAAGAAAGCTGTGATTGGTCAGCCGCTGCGAAACTGTCTGGGGCGGCCCGTCTAAGTACATAGGTTGCGTATGCGAACGTTTGTTGAATACAACAAACGTTTGGCGAGCCGCATTCACTCGCAGGCGCAGTCAATTGGATATTATAGTCTCTGCCTCACACACACCCTCACACAAACATACCCTCTCTCTCACACACACCCTCTGCCACACACAAAACATGAAATAAATTATTTTAAAACCTAACTACTAAAACTAATCTCAAACTAAACTTTCATTCATTCAAAGTACAACTCTATCAGATCTCGGTATTTCGTTCGCTTATTCCCTTCACTAGAAGTGTATACATCCAGGGGCCTGATGCTGCTCTGAGAAACGCACTTATATTGGATCGCTATCGCATCGTAAACACCCAAAATGGCGTCATTTGGTATGCTCCTAAAGAATCGCAAATAGATCGTAAATAGATTGCAAGCAAATCGTATACGCTCTCAGAGCAGCATCAGGCCCAGCCTTTTTGTGATTTTTCGGTGTTTAAAGTCATTGTCACCAGATAAATACTAATAGCTGTTAGGATCGCATATTCGTTTATGACGTAATAAGTATGGACTTTATACCTACTTCTTTAAACTTTATCTTTATACTTTATTGCACAGAAAAACATATAACAGACACTCAATATTGGAAAAAACATGTGCAAAGGCGAGTTTATCTCTAAAAAGAGATCTCTTCCAGCAAACCTAGCATGGAGAGGATAATTTATTCAAAAGGTAGACCTACATAATGTGCACAACGATAAATATTATATTAATAGACTACTTACTAATAAGTACATAAAAACATAATATAACATAACAATACGAATCAAATAATACATACAAATACAAATACAAATACGTTTATTTTGCCAAACAGAGTACAATAATTATAAATCTTACTAAATATGTGGGTAGGTACTTAGGATTTTTAATTGTAGTTACTGCGATCTCCGCACTAGGCTAACCTGTATCGCGGAGACCGTAAATAAATAGAAAATTAAGCTATGGTATGTAGAGAAAGATAGTGTTCTTTCAAGCGTTTTTAAAAAATGTGTGTGACTTCACCGTCAGGGGACAGATTTTGAAGGTCTTTTTCGGGTTTATAGACGTCATTTGGTATTGGTATACCGAGCGGGGAGGACTAAGTAATAGGTCATGCAGTCTGTTTTTTTATGTTTTTAACTTTGTGAATTATCTTTCGTACCTTGATGCATTATTCCTCATATTGCACCCTATGTTGAGGTTTGTGTTGTATCGAAACACAACGTCACCGCTGTATGAAACGTATATCAAGTCTGGATTGCGGGGTAGTATCAAGCCATTGTCGAGAGAACTGAAAAGAGATTACGTCAAATTAGAAGTCAAAATAGTTCAAAAATATATTTCAAAATAATCAAAAGCCTAGTCTATTCGTAATAAGAATGCAGTAAAGTCATCACTGTCCGGCGGCCTAGCCTAGCCACGCCCCGTAACTAATAAAATCGTTTCTAATTATCAAGCCAAGTTCACAGTGACCAGTTGAAGGCAAACTATCGAACGCGAAGCTTGTGTCCTGTCCTGTGAGTGTGTGTTAACAGATTTAAATTTCACTGCATTCTTATCACGAATAGACTATAGTCATTTCGTAGGTTTGCCTGGTAAGTTATCCTGGAGTTTAGTTTCTTTGACTACCTCGTATCTTTGTTGGTCGCGCCACCATATTGTAAAATGGCGCCTAAAAATAGTTTTTTGGTAACGGTTTTGACTTGGGAGGCAACACGAACTAAACTAATTAAAATGGTGTGTTTGAAAATGGAATCTGTGGCCACCACGCAAGAGCTGTCGAATTTCAAGATTGTCAGTTTAGTGCCTTTAGTTCCTCTAGTTTAGTGGTTTACACCACCCAAATAGCCCCCAAGTATCTCCTTTGCGGCTCATTTAAAGATGTCTGAAGTAATCAGAACTGCATAGGCCTACCAAGTTCCATGTTAATTCGACATTACTACTCGACAGCCAACTAGATGCTCAGATATAATGAGGCCACCCACAGTCCATCCAAGCATCTCATTGGCTTGGACGAGACGTATTTAGTACCTAGAGTCTGGCCAGCGAATCCTGTCCTTTGGTAGTTTTCAAACTTTGATGATGGCAACATTATTTACTTCTCAAACGAATTGTTACTTTGCTTATACTTGGCTTACAACATTTTGATACTTTACTTGACTATTTATTATTATTCTTTAATTTCAATTACTAATCTGCTCTTTTGGATATTATACATTTATTCAAATGGGGTTGGTTGCAATTACTCATATTTGTTTCCAGGTGGCTTAAATACTGGTTTTGAATCATTTGAGTCTGATTGTGACTAGGAAACAGAATAATACAGTTTATTAATTAAGTATGTTTACTTTATACTCGAAATGAAGGCTTTTGCCCAACAGTGGGAAACTGTATAGGCATGGTAATAAATATATTCAGTAGGTACCTACTTAACCCATCCAATGCTCTATGAATTTACGAACGCGCGTTTTTACTAATATGATATTCTCTTTTACAACCAATCAAAAAAGTCATGTGAGTAAATAGGTATCGAACAATAAAATTTAAAAAAACATCAAGGTATTAACTCCGTTAATTCGGTGTACAGTGAATGTGGCCACATTAATATTTTTTAAATTTGCCGCGGTTTTCTTGGGACTTCTTTCACTGGCCAGACTCTACCCTTTATATATAAGTTACTCTATGGTATTTACATGAACACTTTTTAAGGTACCGATCTAAACAACGATTTAAGTAAGTTTTAAATAACGAAGCTAATTTTGTTACACTTACTTCGAGATGTGCAACATTGGTGTCCAGATTTGTCCCTGAGTAAACTTCAAAGTCTTGGTTCCGTTGAATTTATCCGGATTCCAGGCCATGCCATTGTCCTTCCAACTCTAAAAGAAAAACCGTTCTGGCCAACTTTTACTATGAAACCGATTAAATAAGAACATTTCTATTTGACACTGAACATTTTCACAGGACAGATTATGCGGAGTTAGAGTAGATGCCAAGATCGGAACAAATTAAAATCTGTACTGAGAGTCAAATAACTCTGCCGACAGGTAACAGGACGAGATGATAAATGAGATAAGAAGCCTTTGCCCTAATTCTATGGGTAGGTACTGAATGATCTATTGATTTGTGCTGAATGATCTATTATAAAAACATAAACATAAACATTTACATGCAGGCACATAATTACTTCTGGCTTCACACTAGGATACCCTGTGTCGTGGGAACCAGAAGCAGCGACATCAAAAACATGTAAACATCCAAGCCCTTAGTTTTTTATGTCCCCAGCCGGGATTCGAACCCGGGACCTCTCGCATGGCAGGCAGAGGTGCAACCGCTGCGCCACAGAGGTCGTCAGATGAATGAATGATGAACCCTGTAATTCTAGGGGGCAAGCACGTCACGCAAAATAGAGTATTGAATCTGAAAGGGGAAACATTATGCCTCTGCCACCCCGTATGGAAAAAGCGTGACGCCATGTTATTGACCGAGCGAGCGAAGCGAGCGAAGCGTCTCCGTTTCAGGTTTGGGCAAAAATGCTTTCGTATGTCCGGTTGTTCTCCTCTACAGGTCGCATTTATGAACCGATTCTCGTTAAATTTTGTGAGCAGGTTGGAAAAATAAATAGAATTTTTTACTCGAGCCAGTTTTTAGATTGTTTTCAAAATGGCGGAGATATGGGGTTTTAATATGTAAAAAAATCGCTACAACCCAAACGGCTCGATGGATATTAACAAATGAGGTGTAGTTGGATTCTTAAAGACCATGAGAGTGAAACAGACTATATAATTTTAGTAAAAAGTCAATAAGTTGTATTAAAGATCGCGAAATGTAGTTTACAAAGTTATTGGTGCGGCTACTTTCATACTGCATGTACGTAACCAGGTACATTCATAAGTTTGTATGTGTTATTGAAAGAAAATTATTTGGGTTATTTTTTTTATGTGTGTTAGCAGTTCAGCTTTCCCACCGACATACTCGCGAGGTCTACAGCTCACAGAGCCACTAGTGTAATGTTGTTCAATTCCCATTGCATAGAAGTCTGTCTAGTCGAACGATATGTAATGATCTGTAAGGAGAACGATGAAGAATTTTACAACATAACTCTTCCAAATATTCTTACCGCAATAACACGGAAGTGACTGGTCAACTTAGATGCGTAAGTATCATATTGTGCAAACGTAAGCGTCATATCCATGTTCACTGATACGTCATCTGGAGCCACAAAGGGTGACCGATCTTGCAACAGGGACCTCTTCAATGCTTCTGAAGGGGTCAGGTTAGGCTGGACCTTTTTGGAGTCCGTTGGGGCTGTTTGAAATAATTAAATTGTTTACGTTTACAATAGAAACAGGAGTTGATGCCAGGACCTATAGGCAGAGATATATCCCTTAAAGAGACTATATATCCAATTGACTGCGCCTGCAAGGGAACGCGACACAATAAGTGCCTGTATACCCCAATGTTAATGTTTAAACCATCATCTTCAGACTTTCTGTTTTGACCACCAAGTCAGATATACATATTTGTGTAAGATAATTCACCAAGTTAAAAACAAAAAAAAAACGACTTTATGATCTTACTTACCCACAGTATTTGAGCCGCTGATCACAGGTCACGATTAACTAATCGGTGGTTAATTCAAAATGGCGGCACACGATTGGCTGATGGCGGCAAGTGATTGTCCGAAATCAGTTAATCGCTCTGTTAGCTAATCGTAACGTTTGAGCAGCGTCTCAGAAACCGGGGGATAGTCCTGTCCGCGTGGAATGCGAATGACGTCTTACAACTCTCAATATTACACAAAATAAACGAATATCGGTCTTTACAGCCAGAGTTCATCTACACCACATAGTCACAGAAAGGCAAAAATGTGTAATTTTGGATACCTGGATGATAGTAATATCTATGTAGAAACCTAAATACCGGACCGATTCCCGATTTTCAAAAAATGGGACCAACCTGAAGGTCCATTATTTCATTTAAAAAAAATCGGTTAAGTGCGGGTCGGTATCGCACACGAAGGGTACCGTACCATCGTACAACAAATCAAAAGCACTCAAAACAATAAAAAAATAAACAAAAAGAAAATTTAAAAAGTTTATGCCTTCACGAGATTTGAACCGACGACCTCCGGATTGAGAGTCTACATCATACCGGCTAACCACAACCATGTGGGTTGACGCGAAATATGCTATCATATTTAAATGTGTAGTATATGTGTCTATGACATGGTTGCTATGACAATAAATAAACAGTTTCAGTCAAGATCTCCATATTGAAATGCGTAAGTGTATCTAAACACGTCTCTTGTATCGGGGCCCCCTTTAATTTGCAATATCTCTCGTATTTCAGTATTTGTGGTTGGTGCGGCAACAGATATACACATTCTGTGAAAATTTCAGCTTTCTAGCTATTACGGTTCGTGCAGACGGACCCGGTGACAGACAGGACGGACGGACGGACGGACGGACGGACGGACAGACGGACAGCGAAGTCTCAGTAATAGGGTCCCGTTTGGCACCCTTCGGGTACGGTACCCTAAAAACAGATTTTTTGAAATCGGTTAACAAATAGTACCAATTTAGAGGTACATAACACACATAAAAAAATGATAATAACACAACCAAATTGATAACCCCTCCTTTTTGAAGTCGCTTAAAAAAGGGATATTCTAGTGTGGGGCCAAAAACAGTTTCGTGATAAACTTACAGTCACGGGTCCCGTTTTCATTGGAAATGGGACAGTCGTACAGGAACTCAGCGTTGACATTGAGCCAGGAAGTGAAGCTGAAGTACCTCACTTCGAAAGGGTCCGAATCGTAATACGAAAGTAGGGGCGGCTCCCCTTCTTTGCCGAACTCGAAGAAGCCATCTGAAAATAAGAAATACTACTATATACTTGTCGTGTTAGAAGCTACGGCGATGGCGATGGTGTAGTAATTAAGCTACATCGATAAGTACGGCGACACAAGCGATTTGTTCATCGCCCATGTTAGGCCACGAGTACGGAGTACTATTATCTCTTCTGTGCCACGAGTGCGGAGGTTAGGTGTGTAGGTCACCCCTGACCCTTCTGCGACATACTTTATTTTATTATTATCTTCACTCCTTTCCCCTTCTACCATTTGGGCTGAGGGACTTCTTCTTTTTTTATTGTGTCTGGAGGTTAACTGTCAACTTTTTATACTCTACTCTATTTTTTTTTAAGTTTTGTAAGGATCTTTATTGTATTTGTGTGTATTCTTACAGTGAATAAATGGATTATCTATCTATCTATTTTTCCCCTAGCGTATCCACTGTAGGTTTAACTCAACTTAAACCATTTATTACTTCTTTGTGGGTTTTATAGATGTTACAGTTTGAGGTCCCAACAATGAACAGTTCTTACAAGAGTTCTAATATAATGTGATGATGATGAAGTCAATTAGTATTTTCCTAGAGTGCGATATAAGGCCAAAACGACTGCCTTCAACTTACTTATTAGTATTGTTTGATATAGTATGAGTCAACTACCAAAGGTTCTCGCTAAGCTCTATGCATGTGACAGATTTATCTGTAATTTTACAAACAACTGTTCAATAGGGCTTATCAAACCTTTGGGACAGGGCCGTCTAGCTACCTATCTTACCTTCATGAATCTTGATATAGAAAGGCACGAAGTCTGAACCGGACAGGACTCCACTTTTAGCGAGTTGGGCTTTCGAGTTGCGTCTCAGGTTTTTTCGTAGTTGCAAAAAAGAGTTGTTGCCACCGCCGATGACTGAAATAAATCATCATCACTTTATTCATCATCATCGCAGAAACGTCAAGGTAGAGCAACCTACACCAGCTAAGGTAATTTCTTTATTTACCGTAATTTTCTTTATTGTTACATGGCAGTAAAAATAGCTTAACATAGAAAAAATATTTATTTATTTTATTTATTTATTTATTTATTTATTTATTTATTTATTTATTTATTTATTTATTTAAAGTAAATTCATACAACATGACAGAAAAAATCCAATTCGTTGTACAAAGTATAAACTATAAAATAGATTACATTAAACACGTACAAAGGCGAGCATTAAATATGTACAAAGGCGAGCTTATCTCTAATAAGAGATTTCTTCCAGCAAACCATGATGGGTAGGAGACGGAGATGATAGGTAAGGGGAAGAATTGCGCGTACAATAATTATCTTATTGGTATCATCAGGTATTCAACAGTAATCATCGGGATTTGAAACAGCGCCTTCTTAAAATGCGGTGTACGCCATTGGACTGCGGATGCTTTTTCATTAACATCGATTTTTGGCATTAATTAAAGGATTTATCCTATTCTGTGTCTGATTGTCTGTGCACGTTGAACTTTAGAAAGTTGTTCGCTAACTTCAAACTGATGTCAGCTAAATCAATAGAATTATAACCAATCAGAAGCAGAACGCGATTATTTTACACGAGCTGTCATCTGAAGAGATTCTTATTTGAATTTGGAAGGGGTATAGGGGATATACATCAAGAATTACAGAATGGAGCTACTGGTGCAAAACATACTAAGGTACCACAGACTTCAATAGTAGGGCACAAGGCACGGGGCGCTTGAAAGTGTCGCTACCAAAACGGTGTCAAAACGGGAAAAGTGAACCGATTTCAATCAGTCGTGCTTAGACGGTGCTAGCCGCGTGACGTATCGGCAGCACAACAAAAATGGTGTCCTGCGAGGTAAAAACTTGTAAATCATACCGAAATCGCAATACACATAAACAAGGAGTATCGTATCACAAGTAATTTATATAATTTACAATTACTGTTGGCTGTAAATTGATTATTCATAAAATATTGTTCTCGAAAAATTCCTCAAAGTAAAAATAGGATAATCAATCATTCGACTGACGACCGACATAGTACCGATAAATTCCAACAGAGGCGCTATTCTATCTGGCCTCAAAACAGTAAGAAATATAGTACGGGAGGGCCTATCCTTTGTATATATCGATGTAAGGTACCTATTTCATACACCGGATCAAACGGCTTTGGGGCAATGACTGATGACAAGAGGATATGTCCATCGCTTGGTGCCTTCACCGCCATGTGCATTTCAAAGGCCAGGCCATCCTCCTTGGTAGTCTGTCTGGCCAGGGGGTCAGCGTCAAAGAACTGCTTGTATCGATACTCGTGACTGTCGTGTCTTTTACATCGCGATGCAACTGGAAACAAGATAACCGCTGATCAGAGAATAATTCAATAACACTTAACTTTTTTTTTTATTCAAAAAGTTTAACAATACAATTGATAATTCAAGATAACATCAGCGGAAACCTAATCAGGTTTATCTGCTGAAAGTGAGCCGCTATAAATAGTAATGTAACTTATATTAAATTATAAGCTAATTTAGAACATAAGACAGGTATCGAGCAGTTACTTTTCTCTTATAAATATAAATCAATGAAGTATTTTTAAGATAGTTTTTGTATATATGTTTTAACAATTTCGCTTAGAGTTTAATATGTGGAACTAAGTATTTCTAATGTCGTTTCCCGTGCACATTTACATATTTAGGTAAGATATACATAGGCCTATCTGTTAGGTGTCTTAATGTTGGGGGTCTGACCTTAATTTTTAGTTCATTAATCTTACATGCATATTCATAATTCATAATTCATAATTTCTTTATTGCACACAAAGAAAAATAGTTAACAAATCATGGTAGGTAATAAAAGTGTACAATGGCGAGCTTATCTCTAAAAAGAGATCTCTTCCAGCAAACCAAGTTTCGATGAGAGAGGTTGATAGCTGAGCGGGGGTAGACCCATGTGTACAACAATAAATTTAAAAGGTTGCATACATAAATATATAATATGCATTCTAAAATTTACTTATACCTAAACATATTCATATGTTATAGCATTTTTATTTTATCAAAAATATTTACTACTTTTACTACATATTTACAATTATTATTAGCTAACCGATTCGACCATTGACGAGGGGTTGGACAGGTTGAGTGTTGTGTGGAAGGAGTAGCATCGCAGAAATATCATTTAGAAAGGGCATGGGTTCTTCTATGGACATTATATGTAAATGCGATCAGTTAAAAACAAAAATGTGTCCTCATAGCGTAATTTAGGATGCTGTTGGGGTTGCCGCGATTCTGTAGTGCATCAGGCATGTTTGCAGAAGCCCGCACGGACGGGTTTCATGCAATAATAAGAAAACGCGTGGCCTCACTAAGGCCGGGACTCCACCAAAGCGGAGATATGCGGAGATGTGGAATATTTTGTATGGCGCGATGGAAGCGGAGATGTGAGCTGTTTCCATCTCGCATACAAATATTCCACATCTCCGCTTTGGTGGAGTCCCGGCCTAATGCACAGAGTTCGCGGCAGCACCAACGGAATCCTGACTGTTATATATAGCAGATAGGGTCGATGGACCTATTTTAAAGCACTGGGTGAAGGTTGAAGGTGGTGACCGGCACCTAGTTACTTTACTACTTTTATTTTATTTCTAAGGTGTTACTAACATAGATTAGGAAATTTTCTCTTTGTACTAACAATACTATGGAACGTGTTTTCTGAAAATAAATGTTTTATTATTATTATTATTATTATAGCGGAAACAAGAAGGCTTGGCGGTTTCTAAACAGATTTGTTACTAGCTTATAATCATCTCAAAGCTGGGCAAAAGCCTCTGATAAACGTTAAAATTGTTACAATAATTATTAAGATACTTACTGCTGTTAGTGAATTGGTATTCAGCCCAAGATGGTGTCACGCAGTATTGAAAACTAAGAAGTAAAAACACCCGATACATTTCAAGCATAATTTGAAAACACAACCCAGTACCAAATTGTAGAAAATACTTATTATACTTTTAATAGCCTGTGGCTCATTCTTCATCAGACAGTTATTAAATGTTTGATTAATAAAGCACAAAAGGCAAATATAAAACGGAATGTTGATTGAGAATGTTGTTGTTACACTGAATTATAAAATAACACTACGTTATCTCAAGCAGACCAACCCACGCCCCGCAACTAGTGACGGGATGAGTGTAAACTATTATATTACACTTAAAAAATATACAAAGTGTAAATTAATTAACGCAAAATTGAGAAACGACTTTGTTAGGGACATCATTCTAAGCAACCTTCATTATGAAACCGATTTGATCAGAGCAACTTTATTTTTGACGTGACAACGTCTTATAAATTGGTTTGCCGGGTGACACTTCAAGAAACTGCGTTACGCTCCGCTCACGTTATGCGCTCACAATGAGAGCGAGTGAGAGGCACGCGTCCCTTCCACTCGGGCATGGTTAGCCCGCCTAAGAGCGAGAGAGACAGACATAAAAAGTGAAAGGCACGCGTCCCTTCCACTCGAGCACAGTTAGCCCGCCCGCTGTATAAATTAATGTTTTAAATATAATTCTTTGTATAAATAAATGTTTTAAATTGTTACTATTATTTCATCCTTCTTCCTACTATACGAATGAATATTCACATTAAAATTATTTTACCACTCAAAGTCGTTGTCACGTAAAACTTTCGCCCGTATACCGACTTTACAGGCAACCAATTTTTCACTTCTCTATATAAATCAGCTGACCCACTTAGGTTAAAATGTACTGGGACGTGAAAAATAAAGTTGCTCTGATTAAATCGGTTTCATAATGAAAGTTGCTCAGAATGATGTCCCAAATAAAGTAGTTTCTCATTCATTTACACCATGTACTTATTCTTCTTCTGTTCAAGGAGTTGGTGCGCGAACTCCTCCACCTGGCGAAATTGAACGAGGCATTTATTTGTGCATTTTCCTGCGACTATTTTAAACATTACTTTCGGAAGAAATACACCCCACTGACGAAAGGTTAAATTCTAGTAAGCAAAAAAACGTGACTTTACAAACTTTTAAGGTCCGAACCGTCTGGGATAGATCATAGATCACTGTCTTTTTAGCGTTTGACGGCTCAAAATCATATTTTTTGACATTTACAAAATAAATATCCTTATAACTGTCAAAAGTTAATTAATGGAATGGACAAAGTATTTGTTACGTTGTGGTGTTATGTTGAGAAAGCGGCTAAACCTAAATTACATTCAATTTGTTGTTACATGTCAACCTAACACGATGGATAAAGGGGGATTAGCTTCAATCGCCCCCTATATCCTTCACCTACCCTGACCCACCTCTGCACAATATAAAAACTAATATTATTATTAAAACTTAACATTAGCCATAACATACATGTGCTCCTAGTGACAACGCACACAAGTCACAGGCGGAAGTACAAAGATGATTTATCAAACGGATGAGATATGCGTAAAAATAAATGTTTATTCGCCGAATGCACAGACTGCTGTTCAAGTATTAAAAAGTAATTGTTACGAAGTACCCACTGATGAGAAGTTTATGTTTTTATGCCTAGCGGCCACCGCGCATCAATAGTGGATTTTCTTTCAGCTAGGCAAAGACCTATCTGCCTATGCTTTCTATATTCCCCGGGAACCCTTAAAAAAGGAATGTAGTAAAAGAGAGTAATCCTGGATTCGGCAGTACCAGGATAGGAGGATTTTCCTTAATTTAGGGTTCTTTGCTGAAATGGTTCAAGACCAGCTGATTAATTTTACTTAGCTGCTCTCCATAGTTCCGGCGATAGGCCAGTTCCCAAAGAAAAATCTACTGGCTTATCTGTACTTACTTCTGCCACTTCATTATGGGAACGGCATTACCATAAGTTTATTAAATTAATTATATCACCAGTTATCTTAATAGTCTGTAAAGTATAAATAAAGATATATCTTTGCTAGTGCTTTTCATTACATTACGGAACCATCACAAGACGTGTGTTACCTGCCTGTTGTTATTTTTTCCCAAATGCACGGAATGGAACCAGTGAAATATCCAGGCATGTTTCTACGAGAACATACGCTGAGCCATGGCAGGCATCATTCCGTACATTGGCATAAAAACACAAGTTTTTTGCGACTATTTCTAGGTATTTGGGTACTATACATTTACTATACATTTTAACTATATTATTATTGATCTTTAGGAACAAAAATTAAGGTTTAACTAAAAGTTCGCATTAGCATCAGGAGCATTATCTCTCTCTATCATAAATATAGAAGGTATTTTAATATGTGTATTAGTTTATTTATGTTAGATTTATATATTTTATTTTATGTAATATTCATTTACTTCCTTATGTAGTATATTCAGTAGATTAGTAATATTATAATTTATTTATGTTTTATTTTTCTCTTACCTGAGCACATAGGCCTACCTGTTCTGTATTTTATTTTTCTCTTTCCATCCTGGGTTTGCTGGAAGAGATCTCTCTTTAGAGATAAGCTTGCCTTTGTAAATTACTTCTCTGTATTTTCTGTTTTTTGTCTTTTATGTGCAATAAATATATACAAATACAAATATACAAGTTCTGAATGCCTCTGCCAGGCTCACATAAAAACAACTTGTACCTGTAATATAGGTTGGGGTTCTTAAATGAATTCTTTGACGAGTCTGAAAAAAAAACCGCCTGTAAAATTATCTTACACAATGATTTAGTCCCTTGTCAAACTTAGAACGAGTATGCCTGGAGCATACACTCTGCTGAAGTATATAGTGTGTTTACGTATGCATTTGTTGCATCCTGAGTTAGCTAGCATCTGCAATTGGGTAATTTCATTGGTTTACCTCCTTGCCCCTTACAATTAACGATAGACCAATTATAACAATAATGACACTTTGTATTCCCGTTGCTGCTAAAGCAGATTATAATAGACTAGGCGCTAAAAATAATGGGTATACCTGAACAGTCCGTCACTCGGAATATTTAAAAGTCGGTTGAAAGAACACTACCTTTCTCTTCCATATTAAATTGAAGTATATGTATTTATGTATGTTTTATTTCCTATTTATATCCAATAATTCTGGTATATATGTACGTATTTGTATGTAGTTTATATTATTATTATTATTTTTTATATATTTTTTTTTACTTAAGTATTTGATGGTGTACACTTGGATTTACCTATTGTTGATTTATTTATCCTTTCCATCCTGGGTTTGCTGGAAGAAATTCTTGCTTAGTATTACGGGTCAACTCTCGTGTGATAGTCAGTGTCGCACTTTTTTATGTTCGATTTATATTTGCAAGGCTCCAGTGCTAATAGCTCTGTTGTCAAACCGCCACTGCAGACACCTCGTAACCCAAAAGAGAAGTCTCCTTCATCGGGCACGTTCAGAAAAAATCGACTCGCCCAATCTACGCGAACGATCGCAATCTATCGAGAAGAAATTGATGTGTCTGTTATCTTGCGAAAAACCCCAAAAACAAAAGGGGGCGACAGGAGGCAAATCTAATTTTGCGGAGCGAAAACGTGTGATTGTGACGGTGATAGGAAAACGTGTAAGAAACATTCAGTTACGGAACACTTCGGTCGCACCTACTATTTCAGGGTTCCGTATCCGAAGGGTGCCAAACGGGATTATAATAACTAAGCGTCCGGTGCCCATCCGTCCGTCCGTCAGCGGATTCTATCTATCTCACGAACATTAAATCTAGAGAGTTGAGAAATATTCACCTAAGTACTCGGTACTCACTCACGTATTTGTCCATCCTGTCCATCCTAGGTTTGCTGGAAGAGATCTCTTATTAGAGATAAGGTCGCCTTTGTACATGTTTTTTCATTATTAAGTGTCTGTATTCTGTTTTTGTGCAATAAAGTATAAGTATTATTTTTATAACTACAAAATGTAGTGAACCACGCATGAAATTTTAACAAATAACGGGAGAGCCGTGTTTTTGTCCTATTTCTTGTACGAATGGTACGGAAAGGTTAGTGTTGGAGTCGGACTCGCACTTGACCGATATTTTGGCTCTACGCATGCCGTGCTTGTACCCGCTTTTTGGCTTGGCTTTAGGCGGCTTTTTTAGGGTTCCGTACTCGAAGGGTGCCAAACGGGACCCTTTACTGAGACTTCGCTGTCTGTCCGTCCGTCCGTCCGTCCGTCCGTCCGTCCGTCTGTCTGTCACCAGGCTGTATCTCATGAACCGTGGTAGCTAGACAGTTGAAATTTTCACAGATGATGTATTTCTGTTGCCGCTATAACAACAAATACTAAAAATCAAAAGAAATTTAATATTCAGGGGGGCTCCCATACAACAAACGTCTTTTTTTTTGTTTATTTTTCTCGATATTGATAATGATAGCAGGTAGACGCTTAAAATGTTCACAATAATTAAGTATATTATTTACTTAAAAAATAAATAATTAAATTAAAATTAAATTAATATTTAGGGGGGGCTCCCATACATATTTTTTTGCGGTTTTTTATAGATAATGGTACGGAACCCTTCGTGCGCGAGTCCGACTCGCACTTGGCTAGTTATTTTATTTATTAATAGAATCAGTGTTTGTGGCTTATGAAATTTGGTAAGCCACAGAGCAACACGGCCTCCGACCAACAGACCTCAGATATGGTCACGTGGTCCTACTGACTTCGTCCTACCGTGTCGGGCGACATGTACTTTTTTTCCGTTAGTCCGATTAATCGGACTCATCATTTTCGCGCGCCCTTACTAAGCTGCGCTCACCGCTAGTCAGTGTAGGGCATATCCGGACGTTTTGAAACAGTCCCATTTTAATCTTGTACTACTTGCTTAAATCTGGGAAAGTGTGTCTTGACAGAAACTGCAGTTGTACTGTGAATTTAAAGTTTATTAAATCATGTTCAGTGGCATGATTCTCGCGCATTCGATATCCGATATCTACTATACCGAGTGATTTTGTATTGGAATATGTCAATACAGGGTGTAACAGAAGAGTGAAGTCATATTTTAGGGGGTTGTTAGGGAGACCATTCTGAGCAACTTTCACTATGAAACCGATTTGGTCAGAGCAACTTTATTTTTCATTGCTCCATACGTTTTGGTCCGGGCGGACAGCTGATTTGTATAGAGAAGTGAAAATTAAAGTTGCTCTGATCATATCGGTTTCATAGTAATAGTTGCTCAGAATGCTCAGAATCCCTAATAACCCCCTAAAATATGACTAAACCTTTCTGTTACACCCTGTATAAGTATCGATATCCGTGTATCAAAGGCGCGAGAATCATGCTCCTGTTTTAAACAGTATTGATAAGCCTCACTGAACAGATAAATCATTGTATGTGCATGACAGGTGAATCTGTCACAAAGAGCTTTAATAGTAACCGTTTTGAACAAGCCATAAATTACGCAAATAACAGCCCGAACACAGAATTACCCAGATCTATAATAAATTACTTCAGCATTATTTCAACGTTAGTTTGTTAGTTGGTTTGTTCTAGGGGTTCGACGACTTGTATGTATCCTAGATTGTTACTAAATATTGTGTTATTAAGATTGTTACAAATGTTTTGTTGTTGTGTGAAACTGTTATGATTGATTTGATTACACAGAAGTGGATTGCTAGATAGTTTCCTACTTCTCTGTTATTAACCTCTTATCGTGATTGCATAAATTGTCTGATAAAATATGTTTAAGATAAAAAATAACAGTTTCCTAACACTCTAATGTTGAGCTATTTTCAGTCGATTAAACTAATTTAATCAAGATAATCTTTTGTGTGTTGGTAATTATACTTTGTCTAATCTAATTCACCCACTAAATGTCTGAATTTGGTTGGCACAGCACAGCAAACGCAATATATTCTGTCTTTTCTAAGAAATTATTGTCGTGATAAAAATTAAAAATATAATTGAGCTCAATATCAAGTTGTAATTTTATAGTTAATAATGCGATTCAAAAAACAAAACTAGACGAGAATGTGGCAAACAGAGGTGGTATGGTCAGAGTTCAGATCAATAAATTAATGAATATATCAAACTCTCTCATCGGAACTTGGTTTGCTGGAAGAGATCTCTTTTTAGAGATAAGCTCGCCTTTGTACACTGTTTTTATTTACTTTTTGTCATTGCAATTAATTGTGTGCAATAAAGAAATTATGAATTATGAATTATGAATAGGCACATACATTATTTGGTCACACACTAACAATAGCCTCGTCCTTGTGACCAGAGAAAGGGAGACGTCACACTCAATACGTCCAAGACCTGGGGATTTCTTTCTTTCCAGCAGCGGGTTTGGAACCCATGACCTTAGTTTGGTATGTAAGCCTCGAAACTCAACGCCACAGAGGCCGTCATCAACAAACTTACTGCTGCACAAAATAAAACTAATACCTAAGTAAGTATGCGAGCGGAGCGGTCTCCGTACGGAGTCCGCTTAGCTAGCAATGAAGAACTGAGTGCTTCCACTGAGAAAGAGTTTTTGACGTGACAAAAACTCTTTCTCAGTGGAATATAATATAAATCGATGAACGCCGGCGGCATGTTCGATAAAGTGTCACGTTCCGCCTGATGTATCAACGCACAGGCGCACATTGCTCATCGGCACATAGGCACCGCCGAAATATATAGCTAATTTCGTCGCAGACATTAACTAGGCAGGTGGCCGACTCGGCCGCCGAGTCGTATTAGTCAAGACTCAACAGCGCGGAGGGTCTTGAGTTTCAAACCCACAGCGGCTTACTTTTGTGTTTTTTATTTTGTTTACGTTTTAGCAGTCAGTGTTTAGGTTGCGCAATTCCTCGAGATTTAAATTCGCTTCTTTTGACATTATTACGAAAAAGTATTGTCCGTTAACCGACTTTACAGACAAACAATTTTTTTTTGTATTCGGTCCGGTCAGCTCAACTCGCTGTCTCCGCTTCCACTCATTTCTCTTAGTGGGAGGCCGGCAATTATGCTTCTACAGATTTTCAACTATCTTTTGGTTTACGGTGACAAGTGGAACTAACACTTTTGGCAGGTTCATTGCATTAAGTTTCGTAGATGTGGCGCCCCCTGTAAACTTCACTCATCAGCCAAAAGATCGTTCGGAGACTACAGTGTATATTCTACACGGCACTTTGGCGCTCTGAATACTTCAGATAAGCACTTTCATATAAATGAGCCTCATATCACCCTGTTGTCTATTCGGTTCGAAAGATTCATCAAAATCATATCATTACAAATTGTAATTTAAAAATGGGATTAGTTTTGAAGTGTATGTTCATCGTCACTTTCGTCAACATTGTTTTGTGCAGTGAAAGTAAGTTTTTTAAATAGCCAGCGAAGTGATGTTACACAAAATATGCCTCAGACATGTCGGGGCCGATCGTAGAATCGGGCACATCATGATGTGCCCCGCCATTTCATGATATGCCCAAGCAATTACTGGGCACATCATGATGTGGCGGGTTTTAAAGAAAACATGTCTTTTTAAAAGCGCATAATCTTATCAGAGGGCATAATCTTTTTTAACCTTTTGAAGATTTTGCAGAGATTGTTCCTTTCCTGTCCGAAAAGGAAAAATACTTGACATTAAAATAAGGGGACATTAAGTTTTCATTCCCTACAAACATTAATTGATGTCTTGGTACTCATACTGTCAAAGTTTTGAACATTTTTGTCCTGAAACCACTAGGCCGTTTTTCTTTTTCTTTTATTGTTTTGAGTGCTTAAGTTTTGTTTTATGATGGTACAGAACCCTATGTGTGCGAATCCGACCCGCACTTGACCAATTTTTTAGACGGATTTGAATGCATTAAATGGATATTGGTAATCGAAAGTTTGTCTAAGCGTGAATTTTACCAACGAAGAGTAACTTTTTACTCGAAAGTATCTTCTACTTTTTCATAGAATGACCTCATTTTGAACTGATTATCCCCGGACAAATTATCCCCGGGATAGTTATTTTCAAATCCAGCCTGAGTATGAAATAGCCAGCGAATGGAACTAATGTTATTGTTAATGAAATAAAATAAGCCTATAAAAGTAAAGTAAATGTAGCCCATTAATGTCCCCACCGAGGGGCACAGGCCTTTACCCGGATCCGAGTAAGATTGAGCCATACTCCACCACGCTGGCTCAGTGCGGGTTGGTGGAGGGGTTTTACGACTACTACATACTACGAACTAATAAGCCTATATAATCTATATATATAAAAATGAATTGCTGTTCGTTAGTCTCACTAAAACTCGAGAACGGCTGAACGGATTTATCTTATCTTAGTCTTGAAATGTTCGTGGAGGTCTAGGGAAGGTTTAAAAGGCGAGAAAAAATCGAATAATTTCCGGGAAAACCCTAAAAACAGCCCTTTTCTATTTCCCATACAAACGTTTTCTAGAGTCAATTTGAACTTTATTGCTATTCAATAAAGTTCATATTAAATTGAGGCAGTACGAAGTCTGCCGGGTCAGCTAGTTAAAAATATTTTTTGACTCATCTGTTGTTTATTACTAGGAAAGTTTTGCATAGTTTTGACAATCTCGACTAGGAAAATCACAGTATATAATCGCGCTATCAAGTACTCATTATAAGTGCTAGATAAGTTATCGAACTTCGGTGGTCGAGAGGCTAGTCTAGGGCTTACCTTATAATTCCTATTATTGCACAAAATCAATATGTAGATTACACTTTTCTGACGTCATTTAAATAAAACAAATCAGTATGTTTGTACTTTATACTCCATCCCAAAAAATTCTATAACAAATTCATTGTTTTTTTTGCTTTTCTTCATAATTTTATAATTTATTTATTGCACACAATTAATTGCAAGGACAAAAAGTAATTCAAAACAGTGTACAAAAGCGAGCTTATCTCTTATCTTACTTCCATTCTAATATGAAATTAAGTATTAATTATTATTATTACATTAACCAACTATATAAATATAACGCATGTATTTTAATAAGGAAAATTACTACTAATGCCATAAAATCTAACATAGAACTACACCTATCAAGTAAGAGAAATCTTCGTAACAAAATCAAACTTAAACTAACTAAACCTAGGACTAATTATGAGAAAAAGACAATAGTATTTGAGGGAGCACAGATGTTCAATAACTTACCAAATGATGTAAAGATTTGCGAATGCATTAACACTTTCAAAAATAAGTTAAAGCTACATATTGCAACGAGTACCGTAAAATAATCTACCTATATATTTTTAAGCATATCTCATTTTAAGTGAAATGTAATTTCTTATGAGAATAAAGTTCTTTAAACCCTAGACCTTTACCTCCGACACTGATATATATATATATCTTAATTCCATATTGAAAATATGAAGAAGAAAAGTTTGAATTTTTTCCAATGTTATATGAAATTGAGTGTAGTATAAGTATTTGTCTGATCGGCTGTTTACAAGTTTACCTTACCTACTTAATTTATTTTAGTACCCCAAAAGATAAACTTATTTTCCTATTTATATCGTCAACATACTATACTAAGCCAGATTGGTGGACCATGGCTTGACCTTATTCAAATGCGAGTAAAACCCTGTATCCCTGGGTAAAATACTTTTTAGGGTTCCACGCCCGAAAGGTGCCGAACGGGACCCTATTCCTAAGTTTCTGTCTTTCCCACGTGTCGTCTCACGTCTCTGTAAGTCAGCGGACTGCATCCCACGAACTAACTAGAGAGTAGTTTTCACAAACTACGCGAAATTAAAACAAATTAAGGGTGAAACAAGAAACGTGTTTTCTTTGTACTTTTTCTTGTACGATGGTGCGGAACCCTTTATGTGAGAGTCCAACTTGCACTTGACAGTTTTTTTTTTTTTTTCAGAAAAGGTCGTTTGCTACTACGGTACATGGGCGACCTACAGATGGGGTCTGGGAAAGTTTGACGTAGAACACATCAACCCTGATCTATGCACCCACCTGATTTACACGTTCGTCGGCCTGAATAGTGATGGGTCAGGGACCATCATCAGTTTGGACCCCTACCTGGACTTGCCGGATAATTGGGGGAAGAGTAAGATTTTTAACAATATTTTATTGCATTAAACAAAACAATTTATAGTGGAAAATGGAGAAAGTAGTTGTTAGTACATAGTTAGTTTAGTGGAGTAGTATTTTAATTTGGGGCATTTATTCTAGTTTGAAGTAGCAGCAACTTATCCTAAAATACAGGGTTCGCCCTTTTTAGGGAGTAGCGATACTAGCGATACATCCCTTGTTTACTTTGCTAAACAGGTTTCTAATGTCTTTTTGAAAATAAACGATTATGATTATGATATAATTATTATATATATGCTATATATATATAGTAGCCATATCGTCAAAATTGACCATTTCATGATATGGCCAAGCCATTACTGGCCATATCATGATATGGCTGAATTCAATGAAAACATGTCTTATTAAAAGCATTGTTATTCAGTACTACGTGATGTTTTTTGTGTTATACATGTCAAACTAACACGAAGACTATTCTTTAGTCTTCTCCTAAGCTACCGCAGTGTTTACCCTAAAAGATTTCATCGATTCATGATTAAAAATGTTTGGCCATTTCATGATATGGCTAATTCCACGATATGGCTACGACACAGACATGTATGTACTCGTATAATTGTAAGCGAGAAAACAATGGAATCGGGTTGCACGCGCGGGATATCTTACGTGGGTTCCTTTCTTTTGTTATCTGTGGCTTCCCTGACAGACTGATATAATAATGGTAATGAAATTATTTCGCCACAGATATTTGCAATTCGATTAAATTTTTCTTTATCGTTCACTAAAATACGCGACTATTGTTTTAGATAACTTTGGAAAATTCAATGCGCTGAAACAGAAAAACCCAAATCTGAAGACCATTCTGGCTGTAGGCGGATGGAATGAGGGCTCAGCGAAATACTCGGTAGTAAGTACACAAACATCCAAGACTGCGCGATTTTCACTTCCTCCTCGACCTGGGTTCTAATCCAGGACCTCTCGGTTTGTAAGGCAGAACATCACCGCTACGCGACAGAGGTCATCGCCACAGTAACAATAGTGTTACAAGATTGATAAAGTAATGTGGATACTTCAGATTTTATCACCAACAATAAGTGTTAGGAAGGGTTTTAAGAGATTATGTTGCCATTGTGTCTTTCACAAGTACTTATTCAAGTTATAATAGCGTTAATTATACGTAGATACCCACTTGAATTCGCACTCACAAATCTTAATAACAAACATAGTACTTCTAATTTTAAAATGGCACACCTAGCCTAACACCTGGCGCTGACTGAAAATCAGCGCTGAAGGCTTGGCCATTGCCATTGAGTCAGTTGCCATTTATAATGACAGTGACACACCACGTCATTCCTGTGTTTTCAACTATTGATGATGTCTAACTGTCTAACTATTTGTTTTTGGTTAATTTTGTCTAACTGTAATGACAGTTCACTGTCCTTGTAATAATTGTTTCTTTCTTCTTTCTTTTTAACTCCAGTGTTATTGTGCTGTCAGAAACATTTGACGGCAAAAATCATCCAAGATCATACTTCACGATAACCTAAGATTACCTTAGAAAATCAAAGCGTTGAAACTTTGAATACTTTGAAACCTTGAACTTGAACTTGAATCGTCATAATATTTTGTACAATAACTTCAGTATTAATGAGAATTATTTTATTCACCAGATGGCAGCCAACGCCAATCTTCGCAAAACGTTTGTCAATAGCGCAGTCAACATGGTCCTACAATACAACTTCGATGGCTTCGACGTAGACTGGGAGTACCCCAACCAAAGAGACTCGATCAATGGCCAAGCAGATGTGGAGAATTATACTTTACTTCTAAAGGAGTTGAAGCAAGCTTTGGCAGAGCATGGTCTGTTGCTGTCGATAGCAGTCGCAGCGGTGGAATCGTCAGCGTCGCTGTCGTATGATGTGGCTGCCATTTCTCAGTGAGTATAGGAGAGATTGGTGTCTTAGAGGAGGCCAACGACCAGTTAGTAAACCAAACCACTTGTAATGCCAGATGGCCCGCTAGGGAGGATAGCAGGAAAACATAGGACGCGGGTTGCACAGGCCTAGTACATGAGGAGATTGATTGACGAAATATGATGATGATGATATGATAATATTTCAACCCAATCAGTTAAATAAAGATTTTATATATTTTTTTAAAAAGAGTAAGAAAATATTATAAATAATATCTATCCTTACCCTCCCCACACCCCCTTTGTTTCTATGTATCTCTTTTCCCCAGGTACGCGGACTTCATCAACCTCATGACGTACGACATGTACGGTTCATGGGACCCCGTGACAGGGCACAATGCACCACTGCATAAGGGCGAAGGAGATGAAAACATACCAAGAAACCAAGTCTATAGTGTGGACGTTGCTTTGGAGTATTGGATTAGTGAAGGTAAATAATATTACTCTATTCCTAAAAAAAAAGCCTATGACTAATGATTATGGATATTTGTAATAAAGCCAAGGGTCTTCATCAAACAAAATTGAACTAAGAGTCAAATATAAAGCCTTCTTATCCGTTAAACTTTGATAAAGATCCTAAGTTTTATCAAATTGTTCCAATATTTTTCAAGTTGTGTAACTAATGTAAAAAGGGTTCGTTTAATGTTAATCGCCCTTGGTTTATGTGCTCTAAGTGCCTTTTAATTTGATAGCTCCTACAAATAACATAGAGAGAACTTTTGAAGTACCTGTAACCGACGACCTTCCGAGAAGATACATAAAGGAATCTCGTATCATGTACCGTGGATTCCGTGGAACTTATGTAGTGCACAACTGTCAAAAGAGTAGGGAAAAGTAATATCCGGTTGCCAGGCTCAGATGACAATACCTTTCATTCATAGAAGGAAAGCGGGTAGCGCAAAAATCAAAACTAACCAAGGCGAGGTAAAAAGATGAAATCCGGCAGCTCTTGATAATTTGGGATATGTAGCTAGGTAGTTTTGTATTTCAGGTTCAATGTTATTGCTCTTTACCTGCTTACTTATCGGCGAAAGAAAAAGTTATATAAAACGCACAGTACGTCTTTAATTCCGTCTTTGTATTCCAGGGTGTCCGCCAGAAAAACTAAATGTTGGACTGCCAATCTACGGTCGTACCTTCAAACTCAGTAATGCTGCAAGCAATGGCGTAAGAGCACCAGCTAGTGGACCCGGAATAGGTGGCCCTTATACGCAGACCAATGGACTCATTGGGTTCAATGAGGTAAGTTTGTAATTTGGTAGGTGGTACTTTCATGAATATCGAGCATAACTGCGATAGTGGAGAGGTTTGTGAGCATTTCGTAATGGCGATGACATATGGTAGGCGCTTCATAGACGCCAAATATAGAATAGATTTTATCTAGGTAACTGTGGGCATGAAGTCTTTGCCAAAACAAGAGGTCATCTAGCTCTTAGATTCACTTTTCCAGTCATGTAGTGTCTCTTTTTCTTCACTACACCATGTTGTACGCCAATTTCTCAAATATTTCTCAAAATTATATTTAGTTGCGTTTATAATTAAAACTGTGGATCCACCATACCTGTGGGGATAAGGTAGGATAAACCCGTAACCCCTTATTAGAGCTGGAGATTTGAAACACAAACATAGTTTAACTGAAATTGTCATTCGCCAAAAAACATATTTGTTTCAGTTCTGCGTAATGCTCCAATCAGAAGAGTGGGACCATCGCGTGGACAGTCTTGCCAAGGTCCCCTATGCAGTCCAAGACCTTAACTGGGTGTCGTACGACAACCCAGATTCTGTACAAGCCAAGTTAGAATATGGCCTGAGTCTGGGAATCGGAGGAGCCATGGTGTGGAGTATAGAAACCGATGACTTTCATGGTCTTTGTGGTGAAGACTTTCCGATACTGAGGACTATAAACAGATCCTTTGGATTAGCAAGTGGCAGTAAGTGGAAATAATACTATTTCTTAGTAGATAAGATTGATACATGAGGACTATAAACAGATCCTTTGGATTAGCAAGTGGCAGTAAGTGGAAATAATACTATTTCTTAGTAGATAAGATTGATACGTATAATTCCTGCATGGAGAACTTTGTGCCTTTATCCACATCTTATGGGGAAAACGCATTGCCGACATTTAACTTCGTGAAATTTTTGGATCAGAGCGTAAAGTTTGTGTACTAATTAATAATTGTTTCGTTGATTTGCACCATAATTAATATAAACAACAACTTCAAAAGTAAGGTAAAAGTGGATACGATTGTGTCTCTGCCACCCTGCATGGGAAAAGGCGTGACACTTTGTTTATGTGTGGTGTGTTTCAAAATAAGATAAAGCGCTTTTACTTTAATCTCCTTAACTTCACTTTTGTGTATTACAGCTAATAGCTCCAACGCAACAACAACAACGTCAACTACAACCACAACACAGTCTACATCAACAAAAAGTCCAGCTACATCACCATCCACTAAACCGTCATCATCAGCAACCATGACGTCAACAGCATCCCCAAGCGTCTGTAAGGAAGAGGGGTTGATACCGAACCCAGAAGACTGTACGAAGTTCTACTACTGCATTAGGAATGTTGAAGGGGAGCTGGAAGCGATAGGCTTTGGATGCCCAGAGAAGCTAGCCTGGGACCAGAGCATCCTGGCATGCAATTACGCTGAGTTTGTTAACTGTGTAATATAAGTTCAAGGAATTTTAAAATTGTATCTTTTTCTGAATAAGGTTATTAGGGAATGCTGCGATAAAAAAAATGGTTGAGTGTAAAGTCGGTTTACGGACGATAACTTTACGAATGTGCGTCACATGCGATGCGTCACAAGCCAAACGCTTAGGCCGATCGTGCCTCTCTATCGCTTGTTCCGTGCTCTCGCTTGCACGCTCGACTCAGGGGGAACGTGACCGTGAGTCATGCTTTTTCGTGCGTGCAGCCGCCGTTCATTGATTTATAAGACGTTATCACGTCAAAAAGTCACTCGTATAGAGAAAGGACAGCTAACAGCTTTTCAATCTTAGATTCCAATGATCTGGAACTAACGCTTCATGACCAAAGAGAAATTAAAGGGTTGTGTTGATGACAGGTTATTGCGTATGGCTGGCGCCCCACTAAACGTCATTCATCAACCAAAAGATCATTAGAAGACTGTAGATCTATGAAACTGTAGTTTGGTCACGTTGAACCTCCTAGCGTTGAACGGATGTATGAAAGGCAGGGAGCACTTATCCAGTGGAGAGCGCATAGATACATTTTCTTTGAAACACAACTTGCCAATTTACGGGCGGCGGGGGACGAGGTAAGAGAGCTGTGATTGGTCAGCCGCTGCGAACCTGTCTGGAGGCCCGTCTTCGTACATAGGTTGCGTATGCGAAGGTTTGTTGAATACAACAAACGTTTGGCGAGCCGCATTCCCCCGCAGGAGCAGTCAATTGGATATAAATTATAGTCTCTGATGAAAGGGCATTGACGAAATTATGCAGCGAGTGTGAATGGAACCGTCGTGGGTCGGGGTTGCTCAAGAAGATCTTAGAGACCAACTAATTGACTTGTAGTGAAGGGCTTCAGCCTTGCCCTCAAGACATGTTGCCGGCTCAACCGCCTCAGAACTGGGCATGGTCGCACAGGTGAATATTTGCACCGCTGTGGCTGGAGAGAATCACCGGGCTGGGATTGCGGGGCGGATGTTCAAAGCATGGACCATATTATAATTCAGGGCTGTCCTAAAAGAAAATACCATGGAGACCCCACAGACCTCTTCACTCTAACTGACGAAGCAGCCGAATGGCTGCAGACATCAAGATTACTTATATGAGCGACTCGACGGCTATGCCATACGAATAAATAAATAAACTGAAGGGCTTATTATGAAGCACTCTTAACCGGCGAGCATGTATGAAGACTCACAAATGTATAAAAGTTGAGGAAGCGAGATTGGCGCTATAGAGAAGAGGCCTATGCCCAGCAGTGGGCCGATGTGGGCTGAGGATGATGATCATGATGATGAGGAAGCGAGAGATGTAAGTTTGTATGCCAGGATCGTAGCAAGTAGAGGTCTATATGTTGCAGTCAGAACTCTTAATTAGTCAAAACTAGTTTTGACCGTAAAAACAAGACAAAAGTACTTTTGACTGAGCGGGTTGGTTAAAAGTACTTTTGACTAGTCATGAGTAGTTTTGACTGCTAATTTGTGGTCAAAAGTAGTTTTGACTGGCGCTCTTGGTTTAGAAAACCGAATTGGTTGCTTTAGGTCACTTTCTGTGCCAATACCACAGAAGAGATAATAGTACTCCGTACAGAACGGCCACTCCCTTCCCCGCGCGGATTCAGATACCGCACCTCACCCCGGAGTTGGGGAGCCTCTTCGGGAGACACTTTATATAGAAGCTGAACGCACACATTCACAAACGAACGAGTTTACGCACACATTTGCACGTGTACAAATATCATTCGGCTATGTAGTAGTAATAGGTAGTTATTTTACGAGCGTTCTATGGAGTGTCCGAGGTGTGCCAATACTAAAGATAGGTTGTGTTAGGTCACAACTTTATGTACCACCCGGAGCCGAGCGAAGCGGAGCGGAGCGAGGCGACCCCATGTAGTTTCACAAAACCGAATTTGTTTGCTTATTAACCTACCAAAGTTAAAATGCGTCTTGCTGCGAAATAAATTTAGTGCTATTGACAAGAGGCTGCAGTGCAGATTTTTTATCTACTGATTAAGAGTTCTGACTGCAACATAAATGCTGAAATGACTAAGTTGACACCAAATCGACACTTAAACAACAGTTATGTAAACTCGTATCAACTTACAACTTGAGGACTGCTTCAAAACAGACTTAGCAAGTCAACCTCCTTCAGCTGTTCCAAAGAGGTTCGAAACGCACATTTTATCACAGCCTCTTTTTTATGTGGACGGAAACGGAAAAACTTCGCGCTCTGAGACAAATTCGCTTTACGTGCCATGTTTCCCGTATTGCGTCACGGACAGACAAAAGACATGATGAGTTGAGGATGCGAGATGTATTAGTAAAAAGATACGGCTAAGTGAGAGCCGTATTTTGCGCTGTAAGGGCCTGTGATATTTTTGAAGTGAAGTAAATAGGTAGTCGAAAAGTAGACGAAGTAGAACGAGAAATGTACTTACGTTTCAATAAAGAAATGAAAGACTACGTAATTTCCCAAACATCCCAGGTATCGTGTTATGTAGGGCTAGCACACATTATTTCGCTAGCCCTACACGATACCTTGTCTCATTGGAAACATGAGAAATAACGTCATAGGTACAAAAACTCAGATTTTTTTATCCGATCCCAGGACCTTCGGTAGTTAGTATAGAGTTTGCGTCAAGTTTGTTTGGATTTGTTTGATTGTCCTATCCTGTCCTGGTGAGGAGAGCCTCACCCCACTTTTACCCATACCATGCGAGAATAAGAGTTCACAGCTTGCTCAACGCCAAACAGGGAGCACTTATTCAGTGGAGAGCGCATAGATACATTTTCCTTTGAAACACAACTCACCAATTCACGGGCGGCTGGGGACGAGGTAAGAGAGCTGTGATTGGTCAGCCGCTGCGAAACTGCCTGGCGGCCCGTCATCGTACATAGGTTGCGTACCTACGTTGAATACAACTAATGTTTGGCGAGCCGCATTCCCCCGCAGGCGCAGTCAATTTGATATATAGTCTCTGACGCCAAAGAAACTTAGCGCATAGCATAATGTAACAGATCGTCAAAAGCATTTTGTGTTTGTGTATTTGGTCCGTCCGCCACAACTCGCTTGAGTGGCTCTTATCACTTGACCAGCCCTTTGAAGCCTTCATATTTAGCTACCAATCCACCCTTTCATACAGGGAGCACTTATCCAGTGGAGAGCGCATAGATACATTTTCCTTTGAAACACAACTCACTCATTTACGGGAGGCGGGGGACAAGGTAAGAGAGCTGTGATTGGTCAGCCGCTGCGAAACTGTCTGGCGGCCCGTCATCGTACATAGGTTGCGTATGCGAACGTTTGTTGAATACAACAAACGTTTGGCGAGCCGCATTCCGCCGCGCAGGCGCAGTCAATTGGATATATAGTCTCTGCTTTCATAGCACATTTGTTTGAAACAGTTGTAGGTAAGTCTTGAATATTAGCTAGATATTAGACCTAACCACAAAATAACTAGCCTATACCACAGAAGAGATAATAGTACTCCGTACAGAACGGCCACTCCCTTCCCCGCGCTGATTCAGATACCGCACCCCGCCCCTGGCGTCTAGGGACTGGTTGAAATATCAATAGACGCGGTTGAACGCCTGACGAGTGACCGCGCGTATACGGTGAATAATAACCGGTAATATAATATGGTGAAGTTTTGTGCATTATTTGTGTGTCTGTCGTCAACTAGAAACAGCAAAGACAGGAGATTCTTTCGGTTCCCGTCCCGACTGATGAAAGAAGGTAAGCAACAGCAACTCTATTGTTGTTCTTTTGAGAAATAAAAATTCTAATACCTTAACTCCCGGAATGTAACTTGGTCAGCGTTTGCTGTGTGTGTCTCGCTCTCTCACAAGGACAGACTTTGTGCGAGACAGAGACAGAGTTATATGTTTGTAGTACTTACTAGCTACTGACTACGATAATTGATAATAAATAAGTCAGTGTCGTAATATTTTATTTTTAACCGACTTCAAAAAAGGTTCTAAAGGTTCTCTTTCATATTTCATTTTCTAAGATACCTAGTACTAAACCTTCCGTAATACATAATTATCAATTAAGTACATTTATTATATAGGTATTCATTTCGTGCTATTCGTTGTTGGTGCGATTCAACAACGCGAACGAAACACTTCGAGTTGAAAAGTAGGTAGTAGGTGGGTCAATCAACTATTTTACCCACACTTTGCTGTCCCCGACCATTTATTATTAAAATACGCTAAATGGTTAAATTTACACATTTGACGAATATAACAATATAATAGTATCTAAGCTAGCAGGCACTACGGGGCACTTGATTACGTTCTCGAAGATCTTCGTTTGTGTTTTTTTTTTGCATGCATGGCGCGGTATTGTGTCCTTTGATAGTGCCGTTGAGCTGCTAGTCCTCGAAGAACTTTCAGAGGGAGTGCGTGCGTTGACAGAAAAGTTGATTGACCCAAGTACGCACGCACTAACTTTGTCGCAGCGGCGGCGCGCCGCCATTAGCTGGGTCCACATACAGCGAGCTTCGGCCGGGTCTCGCTCGAACCCTGTCCTGTAGTGGTTTGGTTGTTTTGAATCTTTCAGAGACTAGGTACCTACTTAACATAAAATTCGAATATTGTACAATCCTAACGATGTTTTTACATAGGTAGGTACCTACCTACAGTTCACGCCAAGTGTCTCTTAACTACTTCAGAATAAGTAATAGTAGGTAACAACAACATAACATAGCTTCACGCCTTTTCCCATAAGAGGTGGCAAAGGCACTGTGCCCACTTTTAGACAGTTATTCGATACCTACCTACTCCATTTTTGTATGAAGGATCAAAGTGAACATTAACATTTTTTAGGATTTCAATGAGAACCCGACTAGGTACCTGTTTAAACGGCAGCGCTCTTACAAAGTCACTTCATAATAATGCAAAGGCTTGTGTTCGGGTCGCGCCGTCGTCTTTCGGTTCGCCCGACGCAAATCGCTGCATTTGCCGCGCTACCAGCCCTAGCAATATTTACGCACACATTTGCACGTATACAAACATCATTTAGTCATGTAGTAGTAATAGGTGCTTATTTTACGAGCGTTCTATGGAGTGTCCGAGGTGTGCCTATACTCAGGACTAGACAAGTAAGTATTTGGGTAAGTATTACGCGTATAAAATGAAATGCCGCCGCCGCATTTTATGAGCAATCAGGTAGGTAGGTACCTATTTTATGAGCAATTAGGTAGGTAGGTACCTATTTTATGAGCAATTAGGTAGGTAGGTACCCATTTTTTGAGCAATTAGGTAGGTAGGTACCTACCTATTTTATGAGCAATTAGGTAGGTAGGTACCTATTATATGGTAGGTATGGTTAGTTTTAGAAGACGTCATGTGCAATTACCTAGATTAGAACCAGAGATAGAACCCTGTGCATGAATTATGCCAGAAAAGCATTTTGCCAGAAACGCATCATGCCAAAAACGCATTTTGTCAGAAAAGACCATTTGCCTAAGTACAGTAGGTATTCTGTAGGTGACATGGGACTTAAACTTGGTTTGCTGGAAGAGATCTCTTTTTAGAGATAAGCTCGCCTTTGTAAACTGTTTTTTTATTTCATTTTTGTCCTTTCAATTAATTGTATGAAATAAATAAATTATTATTATTATTATGAAATACATATTACTTACTGTAATTTCATGTTTGTGTTGACATTCTTCTTCTTTTGTGTCTAGAGTAGGTGCTATAGTAGTATTTAGGACAAAATTCGCAAACATTAATCAACCAAAAAGAATCGACTCAACCTCGAGAGAGCATTCTGGAAAGTCCAGCATCGCTCACGTGGAAACTAGCTGATAAACACAAACATTGAGGCATGGTCTCACCGCCCCGACGATGAGCGAGAAGCGATTATAGCTAGAACTAGAAACGAGTTGGCGAGCAGCGAGGAGCGAGTGTGTAGTTCTGATAGTTTTGTCGCTCGGCTATAAAGCGAGTGTTCCAGTGCGACGGGCGATTACTCGCACCAGTCGCTCAGGCGCACTCAAATCCACGTTGTACAGTAGAAAGATCGCTCTTACAGCCAAGCGAGCATCGCTTAGCGAGTACCTAACGCTGAGCGAGCTTTATCGTTGACAGCTTTTATCGCTGCGCGACCAACTAGTGAAGAGAGTCCTCGCTGGCAGTGTGAACAGCCAGCGATGAACTATAATATCTCTCTCGTTTACCCACACGGGATCTTTATCTTTTGTTCGTTTCTTGAGCGAGAAAGTCGACAGCTCATCGCTTACTCCCTCTTGGTGTGACCAGTAGTGACCAGTGCCTCAACGGGTGGGTTGCGGCTACAGGGCGACTACCTAAAGTCATATTTCTAATGTAGATATACCGTCCTCCACCTTTCCTCCACCAACCACAGCGTGATGGTCAGTAAGTATGGCTCAGTATCGCACTACGTGAAAGTATGGTCTGGCGGCGGCGTCATCGTAGAACTATATTTCTATGGTAGTTTACGCAGTAGATCCGGCTTCTATATCATCCAATTTCTCTCCATCATCCATGAATCTCCATTGAGGTTTCTAGATCTGTATTATTGGGGGTAGTGACCTGTACGGATTCGGATCGGATTAGCATCGGATAGGTTAGTGAGAAACCGGTCTTATTTTGTTCTCCTATGTCGGTTTGTCTATGGTCGGGTTAAGGCCTGTGCTGTGCTCCTAGGTGTTACACGAACACGACCAAATAAAAGCGTAATAAAAATGGCTACAATCTACAATGTAAATTGCAGGCCTAAAGTAAGTAGGACCCAGTTGGTTTTGAATTTAGTTGGCTTGCTACAAGTTTGACTTTTTGTCTTGCTTGGTATTTTAGCAACAAAGCAAGATAAAAATACATACCTACCTAGTTTCTTTGAGGCTAATGGTTAGAGCTGGATAGAGGTTTCTCCAAGCTCGTTCTCCGAAGTTGTCCGGTAAAAATATATTTGCTACCCTAGCGCCATCTATTGACGTCTATTGAAATCAGTAACTCAGTCCTAGCATGATGCGGTCCGTTTGATGCTAGCAGAACTAATTATTAAGTTAAACGGCGACCTACCCCTATGATATCAGCCAGCAGCACGCAAGCAACGCAGAACAAAAACCGCGCCTAATCTTTCTGCCCTCGGAGGAATTGATTGTCTATCGAAACTTTCTGGGATACATACCTATTGTATATTAGTATGTCGCATTTTTCGTGTACACACACCACACACCTATAAAAAGTAGACATATTGGGGGCATAAACTTAGCATAAAACGGATCGCAACCAAACCTATCTTGCCCTTTGTTCCGAGCTCAGATCAATGAAACTCTTTGCTTTGTCTAACCAAGGTTCCGAGACGTGACAACGAAGCTATCATCGCTTGACGTCACTACTAGAACTAATAGGTACCTGTATTTCTAATTCAGTGCCAAAAAGTTTACCAAATATTCGTCAACGCCAAAGTAACACGTGTGTCTTTATCTATTCTATTACCGCTTTTTGACATAAGTTGCGTAGAACTAGCGCCGCCCTGTAACTGTAAACCCACCATCACACATTTCAACATCAAGTCACATTCACATCTGAAGGGCTAGTAAGGCAATGTAATAATTATGATCATAAATTCTACTAAACACTCTTGATGAAATACTTACTTACCATTTATCTATACGATTTTGTTTGAGTTAAGCTTGTCAGGAAAATAATCCGATTTTTATCTGTTGAACTATGATGTACCAATAAATTCATTTAAAAGTGCCGCTTTCATCAAAATAGTAATCTACTATTATAAGACAAAATGACATTAATTTTATAAGGCAGCCCATTATATTTACGATTTTGGCAAGGAATTAGAAATTCAACTACCTACCTACCTATTTAATATCATCAATATCACCATGATGATTGATGATTCATTCATTAGGTAGGTACCTAATCGTTCCGAATGGGAAATCACACGACCACTAGCGTCCACCACAGATATCCATTCGGAACGATTAAAACGTGACGGTAGACGTTGACACTGACAGCTTGTCTTTTGTTATTTTGTCATTTCGAGTCGTACGGGCCGCGTTCCGTGACATCGTCCATCAGTGCCTTACTTATTCGATTACAGCGTCTACTAAGAATGGGATCGCGCTTGTAGCCAACTTCACGGGATAAATGTCAAATTTGAAAGGCCAGCTAAAAAATTGCGATACAAAAAATATATAGGTAAATTGTTACTCATTTCCAAAAAGAAGAAACTTTCTAAAAAAACCGAAAATATTTCCTTATTGCTTCTAAGGTTTCGTACTAGTCCTATTATTAGACGTAATTTGTAAGTTATTTGTGAGATTTTGTGGGATGGTCGGATTTTTTAAACTTATGCTATTTTCAGGTGGAGATAGCAGCGGTGAAGAAGAGACCTCTTCCGACGATGGAGAGATGATATAGTTTGAAGTGGCGTGGAAGAATTAGGTTATTATAATATATATAACAAGGCTTTATTATTTTATATTTTTGTAAAAAATAAGAAAAAATAACTATTTATAATTCCTGCTTTGTTTTTTTTGCACACCTTACAATATACATCATGTAATAATAGGAATCTTATTAGAAACACATTAGAATGACCAAATACCTCATGAAAGATGATTAATTTTTTGCTAGCATTTTTTGCACACCGTACAAATCATTAATAAAGTTTGTGAATATTGCGGGACAAGATGGCATCTTAACAGTCCTATTCTTAAATTGGCTCGCATAGTAGCAATCCCATTCCGAGTCAGTTTTGACGTGACCACGATATCTCAAAATTATCGCTATGACGTCATGAATGACATCATCAACTTCGCCATGTCGGAATATCAACGACGAGCGAGTCATTCTAACGTCATCAATATAATGGCGCTGATGGTCGATGCCACGGAACCATCACGGAACGCGCCGCAACTGTCAAAACTGACTGACGTATAGACGTTTAGTGTTTGTCGTCGTTGTCGTAAAATAGCAAAAATCTTTTGTTGATTCCAATTTTCCTTCTAATTGGTGCAGTCACTCGCATCAAAAGTTATGTGATGTCTGTATTCGACAACGTTGTCTTTAACTCCACCCTTTACGAGGCTCTGTATCTTCAGATTGAGGATACTTTGTCCTTTGCGAGGGACTTTCTAAATTCCTGCGTATCATCCTTACCTTCCTTACCTATTCAGAGTCTGCCAAAATCCATCGTCCATTTGCCTGAATTTGGTATTTACGAGGAAGTAGCACAGGTTTTCTACTTCAATGACTTTCAGTTTATGCTGTTGAAGACTTTTGTGCTAATTTTACTGTTCACTTTATTCTTGATATTCGTTTCTTGGCGTGTGTACGGTCAACGAATTTCTGAGCGGTTTATGAAGCCAGGTAAGTGTATTGACTTTTGATTGGACTTCAATAGTTTATTATCTCACTAACAAGCAACAAATCAATACTAGAAGCAAGTAGATTTTGGTATCTTTGTGTAATTTTGAACCTACAAGTTTTTGTCAGAAAGATTTCCACTGACAAGATGAAGATCATATCAATACTTTCGCCCCCAACTCGACTCACTAAACTAAAGATGATTCGGTTCGGGTGTAGATAAGTGGCGCCAAGGAAAAAATAACTTCCGCCCCCTTATGTACACACTGACCGATGATTCACAAATATCAACACCATATGATAACCCTTCTCGTGGCGGCCCGCATTTTGAAATTTACGCTAGACTGGCAGAGGCTGGCAGAGGCTCTGTGGGTGGTTACCGCGGGCTGCTCCTGCGCCTACTAAAAAATCTCTCACCGCATATTATTGTATAAAAGCATAGGAACCCCCTATATTTTTAGAATCGCCATGAAACAAGCTAGTTTAATGTATTTAAGAATTAAAACAATAATGTATTCGTGAGCCTAGCTGTCCAAGGTCAAACCTAGCATTTATGACTTTTTTTCCGTTTTTATGACAAGAACCCCAATATGTTTTAAATTAAGCACTTTTTTTACTAACTTTGTGTTTTATTTATACAAATGTACAACACCAACCTGTTTATCACCTAAAAATAATACATTTCTAAAGAAAATCATGTTTTTTTTCGCTACAATCTTAGTCCGCCCGCTGCGGGCGTTTGCCAGTCAACTTATTTTGAAATCTGCCTGCTGCGGGTATTTGCCAGCCCAAGGGATATATATATCAAACAAGATAACAAAACAAAAAACTATATTATCTTATCATTTCAGCTACGTCAGCTACCATTGAACAGCTGAAAGAAAGTGTCTCCCGTCTAAAACTACCCAAAGAACACACACCTCGTCTCTAAAAATCAAAATGGCCGACAAAATAATGAAATTCTTCCAGAAGAAGAAAACCGATGCGAAATTCAAATTGGCTGGTAAAGGACACAAATTAACTGAGTCCACATTGACAATCGGCAGTGAGAGTAGTGGAAGCCAGAAGTCACAGAGGCCAAAGAGAACTGGTCTTACCGAAGAGAGTAAGGTAGCTGCAGACGCGGCTTTAGCCAGGCTACAGCAGAAACGTGAAAATCCCACTTTCAATACTTCATTGGCTGCTATTCAGGTAAATGATTTTACCAGTCCTTTTCTGAGGGCCATTTTGAGGCATCGCAATTTTGGATGTCATGCCATTGTAATAAAATTCAAAACCTATTATGGGAACATGTCTGCTCTAGCACACTGCAGTCTTTAAGGGGGTAACCCTTTTATTTCCCCTACTGAATGTTTTTTTACATATTACATAATTATTACATACTTAAGATCACACCTTTTTGCCGGAAAAGAGGTAGGCAGAGACTAGACTAGACATAAAAATGTAGTCAAAACGGGTAATTAATAATGTTATCCCCCTACAATGGAATATCTGGGTTAAATGTGTAAATTACAGAACTGCTGCAGTTCTTACTGGAGTTACTTGTAGTAAATGTAATTTGTAATTCCTTCAGTGTACTTGAGATTCAATATTTTTTTTTTTTTCAACATCCACTTTTACTGCGCGATCTGTCATCTGGGACATTTATCAGTAGTTTTGTTTTGTTATATATGGACAGACTTGTAGGCATGGAACCAGTGTCCCATCCAGGGTTATTTTAATTTTATGTGGCTAGATCAGGTCTTGCGGAGTTTTTTTTTTAGTCTCTTAATTTGGGCCCATATAAAGTCTGTGATAATTGACACATGACATCTATTCTTTATCCTCTTTGGCCTATTTACTAAGTGACAGAACATTGTTATTGTTTACAAACATAAATCCTAAACAAGTAATCTGATGATTACAAAAATACAATAGATAGAAGCCATAACATCCGAAAAATTTATTGATTGAATTTTACAAACCAATTCCATAAAATAACAATAATAATCTCCATGCTAGTACATAAACTGAGTGTTGTGAATAGAAACATAACATAACATAACATAGCGTCTCGCCTTTTCCCATACGGGGTGGCAGAGGGACAGCTGGATCCACTTTTAGCCAGAATCACAAACATCACAAAACCCCCAGTTATCTAACACAAAATAGCTCTTATGCTCTTATAATAAATGATAAGAGCATGGGTAGTATATCTTCAAACATAAACTTTCGGGTACAAGATGTCACAAATGTAATAAATCCAGTGTTTTTACCAGGGTGAGATTTCAAACAGAAAATAGAAGGAGAACAGTAAGGGTAATCTTCAACTGTAAACTTACAGGCACAAGTCAGGAGAGAGTTGGAAGCACAGACAACTGATGCCTCATCGGCACATTCTGAGCCGATTCTGCGGCAGGAGAGGCCTAAGAATTTGGCTGTCACCGGTGTTTTCTTCAAGTATGTTGCTGACTTTTCATTTTCTAAGTCCCTTGAGTGGTGTGAATAACAATTTTCTAAGATATTAGTTTATGTAGATTTCTTTGTTTGTCAGGCACAACTTAAAATTTTAAATTATTACAAAGAAAGACAGGGCCGCAACAAAATTAAAGTTTACAGAATTACATTAGAACATCATACAAACAAAGGGAGTTAAGATTACTGGCAGTCCACACTCTAGCTAGGTCAACTTCAACTTCAACTTTTACTCTTGGCAATCTGTCTTTAGCCAGACAATTTCTGCCAGTGTTGTGTAACGAACATACATGTGGGATGCGATACAAATATGACTGATAAGTAAGGTCACTTATTTAGATAGATAGAAACAAGAGAGTGAAATAGAGAGTGAGATAGAGAGAGAAAAGGAGAGAGAAAAAAACCCAACTCACGCTCAGACACAAAGAATCTTGGCGCGCACTATACGGAGTTCTTCTGAATATAATTCGCACTTTGCAAAGCCGTACCCATGGAATACCACATGGGACCCTATTACGAAGCCTCCACTATACGTCCGTCCGTCCGCCTGTCCGGCAGCGGGCTGTCTCTCACAAACCGTAATTAGTAGTAGAGCGTTGATTTTTTAGGGTTCCGTACCCGAAGGGTGCCAAACGGGACCCTATTACTAAGACTTCGCTGTCTGTCCGTCCGTCCGTCCGTCCGTCCGTCCGTCCGTCCGTCCGTCTGTCTGTCACCAGGCTGTATCTCATGAACTGTGATAGCTAGACAGTTGAAATTTTCACAGATGATGTATTTCTGTTGCCGCTTTAACAACAAATACTAAAAAACAAAAGAAATTCAATATTAAGGGGGACTCCCATAAAACAAACGTGATTTTTTTCTCATTTTTGCTCGATATTGATAATGGTAGCAGGTAGACGCTTAAAATGTTTACAATATATTGAGTATATTATTTACTTAAAAAATAAATAATTAAATTAATATTTAGGGGGTTCCCATACAATTTTATTTTTGCGGTTTTTTATAGATAATGGTACGGAACCCTTCGTGCACGAGTCCGACTCGCACTTGGCCGGTTATTTATAGAATTTCTTTGTCTTTTGCCGATACAGCAACAAATAATGATTTTAGATTACGAGACGAAGATTAAAGATATTGAACTGTCTGGCACTTGTTTCTTGTCTCCTGGTGCGGAAGCTTTCGTGTGAGAGTCCGACTCGCGCTTGACCGTTTTTTAACCCCACAGATGTCCGCTCATCAGCAGCGATGTGCTGCCCCGAGACGAGTGGAAGCGGAACATAAAGACATTCCTCTACGAACAACTTGAACACGAGAGGGCGCTGACCGCCTGCCTTATCATACACTCGTGCAATAACAACAGGGAGAAGGTATGAGGGGTGCTTTGATGATGATGATTGAGCTTATTAATGTCCCCACCGAGGGGCACAGGCCTTTACCCGGATACGAGTAAGATTGAGCCGTACTCCGCCACGCTGGCTCAGTGCGGGTTGTTGGAGGGGTGTCGGAGTAGTGGCCAACCCAACTGATACTTTAGTTTCATTAAAATTTATACCAATACAAGCTGGTGCCCGCAAATTCGTTTGCGTGTAACCCGTTATTACAAGATAAAAAGTATCCTATATGTTAATCTAGCTCATAAACTTTAAGTACGTATGTAAAATTTTATCCATATCCGTCCAGCCGTTTCAACGTAAAAGACACACAAATATATAAACACACACACACACGCACACACAAACTTTCACAATAAGCTTGTGGCCAAGTAATCCAATAAATCTAGGAACAAGTCTTAAGTTGAAGCATTATGTATAAAATGGCTTGACATTCTCAGAATTGTATATTTGCAGCAGACATTTTTATAAAGTAAATTTTGTGCAAAAAAAGACAGCATTTGATGGCACTTTTACATGACGTCATTCTGTTGTTATTTCATAGACCTCAGGAACAAAAGTTCCGTTTTGACAGTTCATAAAAAGTATCTATGTTGACTTAATAATATAATATTAGTGTGAAGTATAATTTTCATCAGATTTGTAGGGTTCCGTAGATTAAAAAATGTTGTTCCCTAACAATATCAGTGTAAGGATGGATGCACCTGCCTGCACTGCAATAATATCTTCTTACTTCATGTTTTGGTACCAAAAAATTAGTGGCCCCTATTGAAATTCCTTGGAATGTTACATAGCTAGGTAGTATAAGTAATGTCTTTCAATGACGCTATAAACGTTTAATAGAGCCAAAAGCAGTTTTTTGATTGGGGCTTCTCTTAAGGCAAGAGATTTTGAAGCGTTTTGAGCCATGTCCTGTCCACGTTTGGGTTTTAGGGTTGCGCACTAAAATGAAAGAAAGGACTTATTAATAATTTAATGCTGTAAAATTACAGGTGCAGGCATGTGTCGACACTCTCTGTAAATACTTGGAGAACATCATCAACAATCCAGAGGAAGAGAAGTACAAGAAAATTAGAATGAGCAACAGGTAATATTGTGTTCCATCATGTCCCCATTGAGATGAAATAAAATTTGTTTATTACACATTACACATACATACAGGCACATACATTGCTTCTGGCCCCACACTAGGATACCCTGTTTCGTGGGAACCAGAAACAGCGACATCACAAACATGTAGGTAAACATCCAAGACATGGGGTTTTTTTTTTGTCCCCATCCAGGATTCGAACCCGGGACCTCTCGCATGGTAGGCAGACGTGAAACCGCTGCGCCACAGAGGCCGTCAATCGACAGATAACATGGTTTACAGGTTCTACTTACAAAAATAAGGAGATACTTAATAAGGAACATTTTTCGTAAAATAGAAGGGATCAGTGACAACCGAACTAGTGAAAACACTGTATCTCGGTTGTCAAATGGTGCTCAATAAAAAGATGGTCAACGTGAGGATGGACGTTGGATCCCGAGTGGTCCCGGGTTCGAATCCCGACTGGGAAAGAAGAAAAAAAAAACCCCAAGGTCTTGGATGTTTACACCTATGCAAATATATTTTGGCGCTCGGTGACAGGTGGAACTAAAACGCTTGAGAAATTAAAGTTCTGTGTTAATGACAGGTTTGTTGCGTTACGTTGCGAAGAAGTGGCGCCCCCCCCCCCGTGAACGTCACTCATGCGCCAAAAGATTGTCAGAAAGTCTTTAAGAAACTAGGGTATCCTAGTGTGGGGCCATAAGCAAAGCAATGTATTGTCTGTATGTAAATGTTAACATGGTTTTTCAGGGTTCCGTACCCGAAGGGTGCCAAACGTGGCCCTATTATTAAGCCTCCGCTGTCCGTCCGTCTGTCCGTCAGAGGGCACTCCAGCACGAACCGTAATAGACACAAAGTTGAAATTTTCACATTTTCGTGAAATACACGAAATATTGAAAAAAAAACCGGCCAAGTGCGAGTCGGACTCGCGCACGAAGGGTTCCGTGCCATTATCTATAAAAAGCCGCAAAAAAATCACGTTTGTTGTATGGGAGCCCCCTTAAATAATTATTTTATTCTGTATTTTAGTATTTGTTGTTATAGCGGCAACACATCATCTGTGAAAATTTCAACTGTCTAGCTACCACGTTTCATGAGATGCAGCCTGGTGACAGACAGACGGACGGACGGACGGACAGCGAAGTCTCAGTAATAGGGTCCCGTTTGGCACCCTTCGGGTACGGTACCCTAAAAATGAAGTTGTCTTCCTTCATACAAGAATCGTATTTTTTTGTACTTTTAGTACAATAATGGTGTGGAACCCTCTGTGTGAGAGTCTGACTCTTACTTGGCTGATTATTAAAAAGGTCAGAATATGTCCATTTCAATGACAACAACAAAGTAGCGTCTCGTATTTTTCCATACGGATTGGCCGAGGCACTGTTGTGTTGTGCCATCGGTCAGCTGATTATTCACAAAAACAAACATGGCGTACGCCTTTGCCATAACGGGGTGGCAGAGGCACATATTATGCACTCGTGTAGGCAGTTATCAACACCATTATCAATATCAATCAATAGAAAAAACAAGGATCATGCTTTAGCAAAAAAAAAAAAACTTTTTCAGTTCTTACCGCTACGACTGCTTATGACAACGCCTCTGAGCAATACAATCGTTCAACGGCTGAGCGGATTTTAACAAAATTTTCCAGAGTGTTCGCCGAGCGTGTGCAGCCGATAGAGGGCGCTATGGAGCTGCTGCGAGCGGTCGGCTTCACTGAGGCGAGTCTGCCCGCGCCGGGGGTAGATAGCGACGAGGCTTATCTGGTTTACACGCCTGATAGTGAGCATGAAGTGGATAGTTTACCGGTGAGCATATTTGTTTATTTGGGAAATGTGTCCATGTCGGCGGCCGATCGTAGAATTGGGCACGTCATGATGTGCCCAAACGTGAAATATCATGAAACGATAAAACGCTGTGGTAGCTTAGGTGAAGACTAGTCTTCGTGTTCGTTTGACATGTATTACACAAAAAACATCACGTAGTGCTGAATAAAAATGATTTCAAAAAGACATGTTTTCGTTAAAACCCGCCACATCACGATGTGCCCAGTAATTGCTTGGGCATATCATGAAATGGCGGGGCACATGACGGCACATCATGATGTGCCCGATTCTACGATCGGCCGCCGACATTCACAGTACGATGAACATTATTATAACGTAAAAATTTAACCACAGGACATGGACGACACACACATGGTTAAATGTATGAGAACCAACCGTGTCAATTTTTTACTACCAAAAGTGCTACGAGCTCATTTTAGAAAGAAAAAGAGGTGAAATTCAAGACACGCGAAGTAGGTGCATTTACTGCATCTAAATTGATGTCTGTGGTTTGAATATAGGCCAATTAAGGTCTCTTATTTTGTGACCTTATCATGGAAATGGGTAAAATAAACAAGTACCTAATAAACATAGGCATATGGCAGCTAATTTCAAAATCCAGCAAGTTCTTGGGGTTTAACTTCTTAAATTGTACCTACATAAAGTTCGCTCAACTCCATTGATGGATCTAAATACCTACAAGCTCTTCCAACATCCTCAAAATACCTGTTCTATTTTTTTATAGGTTTCCAACTTTATTAACAGTTAAAATCTTGGGCCGTGGACTTTGGACAGGATGGTGTCTTGGGCACGCTTGAATCCCTCACTGCACTCAGGGCCTCGCTACGCTCGGGAATTAACTCATGAGTACTTTTTCACGTTCAGGATTCCATATCGCGCCCGCGACACAAAACAGTACTTTATCATCCCCTTGGTGCCTAATTACTATTATTTACTTTAACTCTCGCAACAGGCGATGGTAGACGCGCTACGCACGGCCGAGCCGATCCAACTGGAACTGGATCGCAATCTGCAAGTGCTGCTGCCGTCGCAAGCGGCCAACAATATGCAGTTGCCGGCCTGCTTCTACGCGATGTCGCCGGAAGAGCTGAAACGCGAGCAGCGACTGAGGTGCGTGTGTGTGGGTCGATTTCACGATTTTTGTGCACACGAATGAGATTAATTCACACGAATGACGCGTCATTTGTGTGATGTAAAATACGGTGTTACGGCACGCCGCAAATAGCGTTGCAAGCGTTACGAATCCTCTACAAGGCAGGCGTGTGACACTCCGCTCTTTACCTGCAAAGCCACAAGTAGATCCGCGGCCCCGCTGCACGGCCTGACTCAGTGGGTTGCCGAGCGCCGCCAGGGTTGAACGTGCCGTTCTATCTAGCCCCGCGCGCCCCGCGTGTAGTTACTTACTAAAATGAAGGCGAAGAAATACTGCATCGCATTTGGCTGCCTGAATAATAAAAAACATACGAACCTTTCGTTTTTCTCACTTCCGGATTTATTTAGCATGTAGCCTGCCTGACTGACCTGAAAAAGTCAACTTAGCACCTTGTTTATTTGATGACGTTTCGTCACTACACTGATGAATAAAGGTACTGACTGTCGATAGGATTTCTGGCCATTATGTAAAAGGTTAGGTAGGTACCTATACTATCTATATTAAATGTTATTCAGAAATCTAAAATAATAATAGTAAGTGGTTCGTAGTTAGTAGTTAAGTAAATATCCAGTTTTATTTGTCACAAGAGACAACCCTTAGTTTCACGGGCCGCTTCAGACGAGGATAGAGTTACGCGACAGAAAGAGAGGCAACTTTTAGGCAAGTAATCGAAGTGCGGGCGCCGCGCTACACAGCATGAATTGTACTTTGTTGCGTTGTAGCAAGGGTCGCTTTTTAGTTGAACGATTATGTACAGTGTCCAATCTGTTCCTAGCTCTTTATTAATCTGTGTACAAGGGTCGATTCCACGAATTTTTATGTCACACGAATGACATAAATTCATACAAATGACGTGTCATTCGTGTGACCTGAAATCGACCCATGTATGAAAGAAAGAGATAAATAGAGAGGTATAGGTTGATGATAGGGGTAGGTAAGATAGTATGGGTAATTAGAGGGTAAAGATAGGGGTAAAAGGGAGGATTATGGGGGGATTCGGGCAAATTTTAGACGGGGAGGGAAGATAGAGAGCGGGGGATTAGGGGGGGGGGGGGGTAAGAAAGAGAGGGAGGAAGAAATACAAGGGAAAGAGACAGAGAATCAGCAAATGTGTCTCTAGAGATGGAGTCATTGAGAGAAAGAGATAGAAAGTAAAAGATCAAATATCCCCCCACCGCCTCATAATTGGTTTGCTGGAAGAGATAGATCTCTTACTAGAGATAAACTCGCCTTCATACACTAGTAATTCCTGTGTTTTCAAATGATTTTATGCAATAAAGAAATTATGAATTGTGAGATGAAAACTCAATGACATATTTGTTCGTCAGGCAAGAGGCGGTGGAGAAGAGTCAGATGCTGCGCACAAAGGCGATGAGAGAGAAGGATGAATTGCGTGAGATGCGCAAATACAAGTTCGCGATCATACGGATACGGTTCCCGGACGGGATTCTGTTGCAGGTGAGTTTCATACGGATACGGTTCCCGGACGGGATTCTGTTGCAGGTGAGTTTCATACGGATACGGTTCCCGGACGGGATTCTGTTGCAGGTGAGTTTCATACGGATACGGTTCCCGGACGGGATTCTGTTGCAGGTGAGTTTCATACGGATACGGTTCCCGGACGGGATTCTGTCGCAGGTGAGTTTCATACCATCCGCATCTGCCTACCATGCGAGAGGTCCCGGGTTCGAATCCCGGCTGGGGACAAAAAAAAGCCCCCAGGTCTTGGATGTTTGCATGTTTGTGATGTCGCTGTTTCTGGTTCCCACGACACAGGGTATCCTAGTGTGGGGCCAGACGCAATGTATGTGCCTGTATGTAAAAATAAATAAAAAAATACGGATACGTTTCCCGGACGGGATTCTGTTGCAGGTGAGTTTCAGACATACTGTGCAAAGTGTATATAATGTATTGTGCCTACATGAATAAACTCGATTTCACGAACAGTTAGGGGACACTTAGTTCTTTTTCATAACTGTCTAGCGATTGTTTGTGAGGCCGGTCTCTTAAATTTAGGTCCCCTGGTAGCCTAGTTGAAACTTAGGTCAAAGCGAATCAGCCGCTAGGTGGCTCATGGAAAAATTAAGGTGTCCCTTTATATACAACCGTCCGTCCAATGCCCTCGATTTTCCACCTACACACTTCGAGATAATTGTTTAAAACCTATGGAAATACAGAACAAAAGATCCTGTGTCTTTTATGGACGTTGGACGTTTGACGTGTTAGTGAAAAAACTTCCCCAGTAATCTATTTCCCATCCGTTTTCTGGTGCAAATGGACCTTCATCGCAAAGGCCTCAACAGTGAGAGGCCTCGTGTACAAATTCTGGCTAGAATTAAATAACCGGCCAAGTGCGAGTCGGACTCGCGCACGAAGGGTTCCGTACTATATATAAAAACCGCAAAAAAAAAATAAGTTAGTTGTATGGGAGCCCCCCTTAGTATTGTTTTTTTATTTTTTTTAGTATTTGTTGTTATACGGGCAACATAAATACATCATCTGTGAAAATTCCAACTGTCTAGCTACCACGGTTCCTGAGATACAGCCTGGTGACAGACAGACGGACAGACAGCGAAGTCTCAGTAATAGGGTCCCGTTTGGCACCCTTCGGGTACGGAACCCTGAAAAATACCACAAGTCTTGGAGGTTTTTGTGTGTGACTTCGACTGCTGTTAATAGGGTATTATTGCTTTTGTGGAAACTTTTTTCGAAACTTTTTCGAGGCCGTGATAAATGAGTCGAAATTTTATTTCAATATTGTGAAACCGATAAAAGTCTTAAAATCATGAATTAATTTACGATAGTGCATTGTCGCGCGGAAACGCTAGCCGCCATGATGTTTCGCTCGTGACGTCACTCCGATAGTAAACACACGACGACTTCGGAGACCAAGTACTAATTTACGTCGATGGGATACTATCGGAGTGACGTCAAGTCGGAATCAAAATGGCGAATGTTGTTTTAGTCAAATGAAAAACTGAATAGAAAACACGACTTTTCGAATTGAATTATAATATTTACATTGCATTTTTATGGATTAAATTGATGATTCTTGTTCAGCGTTTTGGGTATCTATCTCGGACATGCATTATTAGATTTATTCTTAAATGAACAATAACACCATATTCTCACGGGGGTATCCTATTGTGGGGCCAGAAGCAACGTATGTGCCTGTATGTAAACTCTATGTTTTCTGTTTCCAGGGCACATTCTCCGTTTACGAGCGATACAGCGAGATTCACGATTTCGTCCAAGAGCACTTAGAACATAGCGACCTGCCCTTCGTCCTAAACGCGCCCACAGGTACTGTTGTTGTTTGCTTGCTATATTCTGGCCGCTCTGAGAGAATGCTATCCTGATACATGTATATGTCCCTGTCTGTCCCGCGCTACTTTTCAACCGACTTCAAAAAAAGGAGGAGGTTCTCAATTCGACCCGTATGTTTTTTTTTTTTTTTCTATGTTTGTTACGCGATAACTCCGCCAATTATGAACCGATTTGAACAAATCTTTTTTCGGCGTATAGGTAATACCTCAAGGGTGGTCCCATTGACACCAGGTCAGAATCTGATGATGGGATCCTGGAGAAATCGAGAGAACTCTTCAAATATTATAGGCAGACCTATAGTGATTTTTGTGTTTTTTTTTCATAATAACTCGTGCAAATGCACATAGCATAATATTGTGATGCGGAACTGCTGATGAAGACCACATATGGCCACCAGATCTGCTCAATACTAGGTACAAATACAGACAGGGCCATATACATCTGTCAGGATCGCACTCAACCAGCGGCCAGAGTATGGCCCGCTCGTCTGCGTAGCTACCTACTTAAACTTTGTCCAGAAATGCTAGACAAAAAATATTGGCACCATAATTATTGTGACATAATATTAGGGTGCGTGTTTTGATTGACAAATCAAAATTATGTCATTAAAGAAAAAATGCGATTTTTCAAAGTTGCCGTCATTTTATGTCTAGCATTTCTTGATAAAGTATACTTTGTTGCACAAAAACAGAATACTAACACTTACTAATGAAAAAAAAATGTACAAAGGCGAGCTTATCTCTAATAAGAGATCTCTTCCACTATTGAGTATTTTTAGGCCATTTTGATTTCTTTAAGGCCAGATTTCTGCAAAGCGACAGTAAGATGAACTTCCAATCTATACCATGCAAAAGGTTTTCGATTTCAGCAGTTTCTTTGCATTTGTTCTTATTTTCTTTTAATCAAATCCAGCTCCGGCTAACGAACATAAACCTAAACTGGAAATACACATACCGTTTGGGCCATTTTAGAGATTAAGTAATTTAGCGACGAAGTAAGACAGCAATTCATTTTGTAATTACAGCTTTGGTAACAGACTACTGACTATCGGCTGAAATTAATAACCTTCTATCCTTAATCTGCAGATTTGAGATTGTTAGTGTCAATTTTGACATAAATCCCATAGCGCAACTGTCAAATGAAACGCATAATCTGCAGATCACGGATAGAGATAGGTTATTGGGATTGGCCATATGGTCTGCCACCCCATATTGTAGTTGTGACCGATATGTGTATGTAATGATACACCAAGAGCCTCATATCTTATTGTTACAGGACACAAACTTCACGCGGAGGAGGACGCGAATAAGACCCTTATCGACCTTCGATTAGTACCGACAAGTGTGCTCACTTTCGCTTGGCACCACAGCGTGATAGATGAAATTAACAACAGTCCTAATAAAGATGTGTTCTTAAAACCAGAGGTTATGGTGCTAGCGCAAGAGTTTTAAACCACCTTATTGTTATTATAGAATCAAAATTCTGGCTCCTTTATTTATTTAGCGTTTGGTCGCTGTCGTCAAAGTCATAACTCATAAAGGTGGCAGTTTGAGCAGCCATTTGATAGCCTCTTCGTCAGCGGAGTGGACTTTTTGCAGTCCTCCCTCGATCGACCATAGAGGACAATCGTCCGTCAGGTGGGCCATGCTCTGAATGGCTCCGCAAGAGCAGAAAGGGTTGTCTCTGTACCCCCACTTAAACATTAGTTCGGCGCAGCGGCCCTGGCCAGTCCGGGGTCGGTTCAGCTTGGTCCAGCAGTTGCGTGGAAGGTTGAAGCCGTGTGGCCGATCTGGCTCCTTTAATACGGTATTATTGCGCATGTAGGAATAAATCTAAGAATGCATGTCCGAGGTAGATACCCAAAACGCTAATCGAGAATCGTCGGATGTTAATCCATAAAATACCATGTAAATTGTATAATTCAATGGGGATTGAAACTGAAAGCTCGTAGTAGAAGCAGCACTGTGGAGTGACCCAAAAACCGTCATATTGTCTATGGTTTGCAACAGATTATCTTATGGAGAACTGTCAAAATGGATCAGTCTACAGTGGTGACATCTGAGGCAGTTTTTAAGTCCATTTGAAAAGTCGTGTTTTCTACTAAGTTCGTCATTTGACTTAAGACACCATTCGCCATTTTGATTCCGACTTGACGTCACTCCGATAGTACCCATCGACGTAAATTAGTACTTGGTCTTTGCAGTCGTCGTGTGTTTACTATCGGCGTGACGTCACGAGCGAAACATCATGGCGGTTAGCGTTTCCGCGCGACAATGCACTATAGTAAATTAATTAATGATTTAAAGACATTTATCGGTTTCACAAAATTGAAAAAATATTTCTACGCCTCAATTTTTTTTTTCAAAAAAGTTTCCACAAAAGCAATAATACTCTATTAGTCTGCACGAGGATGTACTCATTTTGTGTTCTTCTGGCTACCCCTTATTGGGGATACAGGCGTGAATATAATGTCTGCATCACAATTAGCTCTGCCAGGGCACATACTAATTTAGAATGCAGGCTGGCCCAGCTAATAGGTTTGCAGACAATACAGTGCAAAATACTGCTTAATATAGTATTGTACAAAGTATAAACGGATTTCATTCGCTTAAATTGTAAAATTAAATCAAGGAAATGGAAGTTTCACAGTTATTATAAATTAATGTTCATCAAGAAGTTATACTGCAACATTATTCTACAGCAAATTTGCACTTTGACTCTTTATTATTTTTTAACTCTATTGAAGTTGAAAGCCATCGAAGGGTTAAGAAGCACTTTATTTAGGTCTTTGATAGGAATGTTGGTGCATGTGAACAAAACCCTGTGACTCTAAAAGTTATTCGCTCACAGTCATAATCACAGTCTTCCATCGAACTTTTGGCCCCGTGATGTTAACAAAGGGCGCTAGTTCTAGGCAACCGCAACAAATCTGTCATCAAGCTTTTGTTCCACCTTTCACAGCAAGGCAAAAGTTCGTTGGAAAGCTGGATCCCATTCTCACCTATGCCACACCTCAGACACTCCATAGAACGCTCGTATAATAATCACCTATTACTACTACATAACCAAATGATGTTTGTATACGTGCAAATGTGTGCGTAAACTTTGCTAGGGCTGGAGGCGCAGCAAATGCAGCGATATTAAAGTATACGCGTCGTCACTCGTCCGGCGTTCAGCCCTGTCTATTGACCCTATAATCAATCCTTTGACGCCAGGGGTGGGGTGCGGTATCTGAATCAGCGCGGGGAAGGGAGTGGCCGTTCTGTACGGAGTACTATTATCTCTTCTGTGCCTATGCGTAGATACTGAGCCTGAATCACGAACGTTTTCGAGATCGTAAAACGTTTTCGAGAACGCAGGAAATTATATTTTATGTTGAAGTATTAGAATCATTTTATGTTTTTGTGCAATAAAGTAGATATAAATGAAATGAAATTAATCACTGACATTTGGCTTTTCGATAGTTTTCTATCGAATCTTAGTTCGTGATTGGGCTAGAGGTAAAATATTGTTATAATCGTATGACGTGTCGTAGAGCTGTCTATGCTTTCAGTTAGCATGCGCAGGAAATGGGGCGATTGTACAGCACGGCGCCTTTGTTCTCTCTCTCTCTCTCTCTCTCTCTCTCTCTCCCGCCAAGTCAAACGCCGAGTATCATGCTCGGGTCTCGTCGGGTCCCGCGCGACGTGCCAAAACAACGGCCCTGTACTGTACTTCAATTTGACTATGCTCAATCAAAACGCGATTTCAATCAAGCTGTCATTTGTCAGTCATTTCAAAGTAATAGGAATCGGGATAAACACCGCGCTCTTACTAATAAACATAACATAAAACAAACATTTACATACAGGCACATACATGGTTTCTCGCCCCACACTAGGATGCCCTGTGTCGTTGGAACCAGAAACGGCGACTTCACAAACATGTAAACATCCAGGGATAAGTTTTTTTTGTTTTTCCGTATCCCCAGCCGGGATTCGAACCCGGGACCTCTCGCATGGTAGGCAGAACCACTACCGCTGCGCCACAGAGGTCGTCTAATCGAGCTACATACTTGTGTTACTACGTTTCATTTTATCGTTGTTATACAATATGTAAGGTGTAATAATACGTAGAGTTATTTACTATAAGGCCTGAAATATCTTTCAGGTCTTATAGTCTAAACGAGTTATCACAAGTTTCCAGTCAACTTTGACATTCCATATATTCTGCAAAGAACGTCATTGTTGACCAGGGGCCCGAGTCTCTTATGATTATGAAACACGAATAGCAGCAATGCTTGTCGATAGCTCCCAAGTGCTCAAAATGACACGCAATGCTTGTCGGCGCGGCGCGGGGCGTCTAATTGTTAAGAGAGTTAAATCCAGATAATGCAATTTTCGCCCTTGGGAGCAATGATTATTGCTATTCGTGTTTCATAAGAAACTCGGGCCCCAGAGGTTAGTGATTGACATTGACAAGCCAGATTTTATCCTTTGGGTCATCATAATATTAATTATGATTATGATAATTATTTAATATTTTTTAATTTCATTTATTATTAAATAATAATAATAAATGAAATGAATACAGTACGGGGCCATTGTTTTGGCACGTTGGGTCTCGTCTCTCTCTCTCTCTCCCGCCAAGTCACAAGCCGAGTATCATACAAAACAATGGCCCCGTACATTACTTCATATGTATTGATAGATGATAATTTCATTATGTCTAATTTATTTGTTTCATTTTAAGGCATTTTATGAATATTTTGATTACCTACTTTAATTGTTTTGGGAAATATAAATCTAAATATTTTAATTTCTCGTCTTTTATTGTTGCGTTTAGAATTTAGATAACAATTAAGAATGTATTTTTAACCTTTGTAACTCTACACGGGAAAAAGCTTATGATATACTGCAGAGAGCTCCGTGGTCTAGTGGGTTTCACGCTTGCTTCTCATGCAGAAGTTGAAGGTTCGAATCCCGATGTTGAGATAAGTAATTTAACCTGTCTATAAGAACTTATTAAGGGCGGGCCCTAGGCAATCAGAACTTAGAATTTCATCCTTAACTTATTTTTAGAGTAAATTAAATTTAAATAACCGGCCAAGTGCGAGTCGGACTCGCGCACAAAGGGTTCCATACCATTATCTATAAAAAACCGCAAAAAAAAAACGTTTTGTATGGGAGCCCCCTCTAAATATTAATTTAATTTTAATTTAAATATTTATTTTTTAAGTAAATAATATACTCAATATATTGTGAATATTTTAAGCGTCTACAAAAAAATCACGTTTGTTGTATGGGAGCCCCCCTTAATATTAAATTTCTTTTGATTTTTAGTATTTGTTGTTATAGCGGCAACAGAAATACATCAACTGTGAAAATTTCAACTGTCTAGCTACCACGGTTCATGAGATACAGCCTGGTGACAGACAGACGGACGGACAGCGAAGTCTCAGTAATAGGGTCCCGTTTGGCACCCTTCGGGTACGGAACCCTAATAAAAACGGTAAAGCCAAGCTAAGTAAGTGTAACTGAGGAACATACTGTGCCATTTTTGTAATGATTCGATAAATAACAAGAACACAAATTCAGATGCGGTACGAAAATGTATAAACATTGTGACAGACAGATTTTCTGGCAACTTCAGGAGACTTTTCTATCGAGAAAAATTAATAAAATAACGTTTATAGAAAAGCGAAGTCACGCTGATAATCGTGATAAACAAACTAGTGAAAAAAACGTACAGCAATAATACTCGTCATTCCGAGCGATTTGTGTTTTGCTAAAGGCTGTTTTTGCCTAGGGCGCCGTCTTAACAACCTTCACTACTTCATGGCTGCTAACTTGAATGAATGCCTGGAATGGGAAAAATGCTTCATGCTATGGACGCTAGCTAGGTACCTACTATTTAATATGACACAGTTACGTCACTATGTAAAAAGACAGAGTAAAAGTGTGCATATTATTTAACACAATAGGTAGCAATAAATAAACAAAAGCACATGTTATCTAAACGAAACCATTGCGTATTAAAACAGTTCCGAAGTGTACCGGATACTTAGATTTGACATTCACTTTCCCATAGAATTATCCAACCAGATATGATCTCTAACTGCTTGCTTACTCTACTACCATTCAGACCGTACAAAATTGAAAAAGAAAATAAAAAGAACAAACTGCGGTCAATCTACGCGCACGGTTGTAGGGTTCCTTACCAGGTGCCTTACGGGACCCTATTATTAAGCCTCCGCTGTCCGTCTATCACACAAACCGTAATAGGTAGAGAGTTGAAATTTTCACAGAATGTTAATATCTGTTGCAACAACATGAACTAAACGAAATAATACTGAAAAAATCGACTTCCGAAAACCCTATTTGATTAGAAACCAATGTCAAGTGCTTTTTGACTTAAATACAAACTGTGACCCCTTATTCCCCCACCCCCTTGGGGAATAAATTTCTCTCAGTGCTATCCTACGCTACTAAGGAACCCCTTTATAAAGTTTCATGGCTCTAGGTCCACCGGTTTTGGTTATCCGTTGCCCGTGAGCAACGCATATAGTAGATTGTATTTGTACCTAGTATTTAGCAGTTCTGGTGGCCATGTGTGGTCTTCATCATCAGTTCCGCATCACAATACCATCAGTAAATGCACGAGTTATTATGAAAAACACAGAAAACACCATAGGTCTGCCTAGAATATTTGAAGAGTTTCCTCGATTTCTCCAGGATCCCATCATCAGATCCTGACCTAGTATCAATGGGACCAATGGGAAGGTAAAAAAAAAACAAATTGGTTCATCCGTCTAGGCGCAATCGGGGAACATACATAAAAAAAATATTTCCGGAAAAATTGTAAACCTCCTCCTTTTGTGAAGTCGGTTAAAAAGTTAATAAGTATGTCCCCTTACAAGAAACGAGTTTCTGTACTTTTTGTTACACGACGGTGCGGAACCCTTCTTGTGAGAGCCCGACTCGCACTTGGCCGATTTTTGTTTTTATTTTCATCAATTTGAACGTTGCACTGTCTCTTTGCTGCCGTATAAAATGGTAGTACGTTTTGATATTATGTCATAAGTGAATCCGAAGTGAAACAGTGCAATACCAAAATGTGTGGGACAATATTTTACGTGAGTGCTCTATAAATATAATTAATAGTTTTACAGGGCTTTTGTGCTGGAAGTGTTTTGTTAAATATGCACGTTTGGAACAATGCGAAGTTTTTTTTTAGAATACAGTATCCTGAGTTGCACGAAACTTAATAAAATCGGCCAAGTGCGGGTCGGAATCGCACTATAAGGGTACCGTACCAATTTACAACAAAACTTAAGCACTCAAAACAATATAAGTAATAAAACAAAAACAACAAGCAGATTAAAAAAGATTATGTCCTCACGAGGATTTGAAGTCACGATCTACGGATTGAGAGTCTACATCATACAGGCTGCGCTACCACAACAAAGTGGGTTGACGTGAAATATACCATCATACCTAATTAAATGCGTGGGTGTATCAAAAGACGTCTCTTGTATGTGTGTGCTACCCTAGGATAAGTCGCAATATACGGCGTTTCGAGAACAAAAAAAGGCCTTTGGCAGGATTGATCTGGTAGGTCTAAAGGATGGAGTTAAGAAGTGGAGCCACCTGGATTTCTGTTGCAGGGGTAAGATGGGGAGGGGTACAGTTTGTATGGGCAAAAATTAAATACCTACTTTGACCTATGAAGCTGTAATTTGGCAAGTAAGAAGTTTAACTAACCAGGGTAATTATTTTTTAAGATATGCCCCACAAAGAGCAAGGTAACTTATTAAGTAATTTAGGTAGGTGGTTTGGTTACTCAAAAGGAAAAATTTAATAATTTTTATGTCGGTGTTTCAACACAATCTTTTCTGGAATTACTGTAACAACTGCTCAATATTATGATAAAGTAAGTAATTTATTACAAAGAAAGTCTGGTAAAATTTGAAGCCGTAAATCAGTTTAACGCCCAGTTAAAGTGTTAAACGGCCGTTAACTTGACGTTTTTGTCGATAAATCGCTTCTAAGGCGTTCCATTTCTTTTTAAAACCGGCTTGTAGCTTTTTTGATTTGTTGTTCTCATAATAACTCAACGTCACATGAATGGTGGTTGGTTGGCAGAACCGCAACCAGTGGCATGATTCTCGCGCATTCGATATACGATATCTACACCTATATCGAGTGAAATCATACGCCAGACCCCAATGTGTCCACTGACCTTATTATTATTAGTCAAACTGACACGCCTTACTTACTATTTAACACTTTCAGTGATCTAACGCTGAAATAAGACTTTTATTAGTAAGGCTGTAAATTAGTAACTCTTAAGTAGATATCTGAATCTAAATATGTAGTTAAATACAAATATGGGGAGGGCTACATATTTGTGCCGTTTGGCGTAGAGACCCTCGGGCCGTGGGGGACCGACGCTCGGCGAGTCTTTAAGGCGGTTGCAAAGAGACTCGTCGAAGCGTCAGGTGATTCTAGAGCTGGCATCTACCTCGCTCAGCGAATTAGCATAGAGCGATACAGCGAGGTAATGGTGCCAGCATGTTGGGCACCCTGCCACTCGACGGCGGCGGTGACCTTAAGGATATTTTTTAATTAATTTAATTGTTTTTTAGTAGTAAGTTAATTGTATATACATTATTATTATTATTATTATGAGCCTGTAATATCCCACTGCTGGGCAAAGGCCTCTCCCCCTCTTCCACTCCATTCGATCCTGAGCGGTCTCCTTCCACTCTTTATCCCATAGAGCCAACTCATCACTCCATCTCTTCCTGTATATACATATCAATAATATTATTAAATTTAAATTTATAAAGAAATCCTTGGTTTACTGGAAGAAATCTCCATAGAGATAAGCTCGCCTTTGTAGATGTATTATCTATTTTTCATAGTATATTTTATTGTTTTTGGTGCAATAAAGTTTAAGTTAAATACATAAGTATCTATTATAGACCCAGTTTGTTTTTAGACGTTGTCGCCAGGAAAATGCACCTACATCATAAAGAAATAAATGTGGAACACACTATTTTATTCCTCCATTGAATACTATAGTTTGAAGTCGTAGAACAATGAGCACTGGAGCCGCCCATCCGATTGGAATACGATGTTAGCACCCGACATATGAGCACGCAATGCAAGCTTCCGAAATAGGGGTCTTATTCGCTTGTTGTAGTTGTTTGTATAGATAATTAAAATTAATGTAAGTAGCTCATTAATGTCTCTACCGGGGACCACAGACCTTTACCCGGATATGAGTAAGATTCAAATAAGAAATTTATTTGCAAACACAAGGGTAAAAAGGTTCGTAAATATCATATAAATAGAACGCCTTAATCGGCTATTAAATTGTAGCATGCTTTTTGAGATTATTCTCATTGAATTTTGTCTTTTTATTTGTTCAAAAGAAAATGAAAAACAACAAAAGCCAAGACCGGTTTCATGTACGTTAAAAGTTGAGAATTTCGTCAACAGAGTAAAAACAGTGATTGAGCCACATACTCGACCACGCTAGCTGGCAAAATGCCGGCACCCGTTCACAAGCCAAAAGCGGCATTTTGCGCCTCCACTATATAGCTATTGCCTCATGTCAATTGGCAATATTGGCCTACAGAATCACGGCCAGTGCGGGTAAATAACAGACTTGCAAAGTAAACATCCTTACGGCGGCTCCACTGTCACTTATCTGCGTTTCAAGTACATACAACGCATGCTAGTTTTAAACGAAACGGAGTCTTATTTCCGCCACATAAAGTGCAGCGGAGCCAAGACAAAGTGTAAATATGTGCATGGCCTGTGAACCGTGAGTTTGCGTTCGTATAGTCTACTCTTATACTACCAACGTGACGTCACGCCTTTTCCTATACGAGGTGGCAGAGACACAATTAAATAAAAAATAAAAAAAATTGCATAATGAAAGGTTCACAATTACACTGGACAGCAAATAAACCGGGCCACCCGCCACCTTGGCACTCTAACCCGATTTCCTCAAAAAGTATGAAATTCACATCAATCAAAGTTATACCTACAGAAAGTACATTTCATGACGGTTAAAATGAATGTAGATAGCAGACTTAATTAATACAGAGCATTTGTGTCAGACTAAACAGAATCATCTGAACCTGAGCTAGGATTAACCTGTATTTCAGATTCAGAATGCCGACTTTAAGCCAGTTATGCACTCAATTTTGTGACAGAGTGCTAAGCCCACCGCCGCAGCTCGTAGTGTACCGAAGTATTACCAGTGCCGCCATCTATCTGTAGAATGAGCGATGGTGCCACCAATCTACTTCAAGGATCCAACTGAACAGCATACACCATTCATATGTCGGCGGCCGATCGTAGAATCGGGCACATCATGATGTGCCGTCATGTGCCCCGCCATTTCATGATATGCCCAAGCAATTACTGGGCACATCATGATGTGGCGGGTTTTAACGAAAAAAAGTCTTTTTAAAATCATTTTTAATCAGCACTACGTGATGTTTTTTGTGTTTATAAGATGTCAAACTTCTTCTTCATCTAAGCTACCGCAGTGTTTACCTTAAGATATTTTATCGTTTCGTGATAAGTATTTCACGTTTGGGCCCTTCATGATGTGCTTAATTCTACGATTGGCCGCCGACACATACAAACAAACTGACTGACAGCGAAGTGACGAATAGACTGTAAGGCTGAGCTCGGGGTGCCAACCCGCACGCGACCCAGCTACTCTGTGAACCATGTAGGTGGTCTGTGAAACATGGGGCGGGTGTCAAATGGCCCGCTACATTGTGTGGTTGGTCAGATAACGGTAACGGTATTTTTGCGTGGTGACCATGAAGTGTGGTTGGGGATATTCCCAGTTTTGGGAATTGACATTAATTTCTCATAGAGACCTGGTTTTGCCAAATGGAGTGGACGTTGAGTCTGACAGAGCTAGCGCATTACCGCAGCTATGTAGTGTAGATAAAGATTCAAGGTTTCCTCACAATGTAGTCCATTACCGTTAGAACATTGGTATAAAGTTTTAGGATTTGTAAACCGATAACTGAACTGCGTGAAAAAAATAGGCAATGTTTATTGGCGCATTTTCCTTATTTGTTCGATCAGCAAAATCTGCCAAATAAAATTTCTAAGATGAGCATTTGACTATTACTATATACCATGTATCAATAGTTAATTTTCTAAGCTAAATGTATTTCTAATCAGAGACCACAACCAGCCTTTATCCGATTTTCTCCCCGTTTCACTAATCACCTGTCTGTGTTTTCGTTTGTTCGTATAGAACACGTGAATATGATTAATGCTTTGTACATGTTTTTTCTATTATTAAGTGTCTGTATTATGTTTTCTGTGCAATAAAGTATAAAGTAAAGTACAAGTATAAAGTAATTATACAATCAGATACTTAAATCCTCACTTTCCAAGACTCAATATTCGCTCACTTACCACAAAGAACAGCTTAGTTTGCTCAAAGTACTGTCTGGTGCTGCTGCACTCAAATAGATGTACAGTTTGGCGTGTGAATACGTTAACAGGGGGCGCTACTACGCAACCTTATGCAACAAACCTGTCATCAACACCGTTCTTTCATTTCCCATTGGTCTTCAAGCTTTAGTTACACCTGTCATCGCACGCCAAAAGATCGTTGGAGAGCAATTTCAATTTCAATTTCAATTTCAATTTGTTTATTGCAATAAATTACATGTTTGATGTAGGTGTTACATTTCGCATCACAAGTAGGTACTATGTAATTTTACCCATAGGGTGTAGCAATTTAGAATAAAATAAGTATTTACATGAAATGAATATTATGTACACATTAATTAATAATAGTAATTTAGAAATTAATTGTATTTAGATTGATATAGGTCATATAATGGAATCTTAAACACTACTCCGTCAGCATTACTCCTGTACACAAACAACCAGAGACATTTACATTTAACAATAACATCGTCAGCGAAAGTGCCAAAATGTCAAGTATCAACATCCAGGTTTCAGTGCCACCATCTTATCAATAAAATGAGCGATGACGCCACCACTCCTGAACAGAATACCTACACTACAACAATTGACAGCGAGCGAAGATACGTTTTCATGGCGTCAGTATTTTCCGCTTTGGCCGTGACTCTGTAACACAGAGCACGTTGACGCAATTTTGACACTTTAGTTGTGTATACAGGCTGTAACAGAAAGGGGTGTACAAGCCGAAAGAGGGTTGTTAGGGACATCATTCTGAACAACTTTCACTATGGGACCGACTTGATCAGAGCAACTTTATTTTTATTAAATCAGTACCTACATTTTGAGCCTAGCGCTCTGCTGATCTTTATGGTGGAGTGAAAAATAAAGTTGCTTTGATCAAGTCGGTCCCATAGTGAAAGTTGTCCAAAATGATGTCCCTAACAACCCTCTTTCGGCTTGTACACCCCTTTATGTTACACCCTGTATATTAATTGATATGAAGATCTATATCTGAAGCCGACTGTAGGTATCTATACATGATGTACTGTAAACCTCACAGGGATAATTTATGAGCCATTAAGCGTCTCGACGTGAATCCAAGTATAATTTATCATCAAAACAAACATTGCGTCATGTCTTTTCCAATACGGTGAGACAAGTACAGTTGCCCTTGTTATTTGTTGTTATAGTTTTTCTTAGGTCGATTAGATTGTTCTATTCAAATTTAAATTAAATTCCTCTGCCACTGGGTTAGGTTAGGATTAAGACATAAGGACAATAAATAGGCTACATTGACATTCGTAATTCTGGTAATTTATTTATTGTACTACACAATAATGACACACAGAAAACTTATAATAGATGCAATTTACAATGGCGAGCTTATTACATTATTTATTATCAGAACCTAAGTAGGTACTTATTAGGTACTCCCGATTTTTTATCTAAAACGTGGTCACCCCAAAACGCACGGCCATTTGTCTACGCTACATATTTTGAGTTATAGCCGGTGGTAGGATGACCTCTGTCTTACTTGCAGTATACATCACATACTATTCTCAAAAGTCCAGAGATTACATAAATGTGTTATTCTACTAGTATTACACCCAGTTCAGTTCAGTTCAAAATTTTTATTGACCATAAAATCATACATATTACTTAGTCAACGTCAATATAATATTAATATTTTTGTATACTACCGCCCGTTCGGAAGTTGTGGGCTTAGGGATGGAGCAAAGAAGGGCAAGAAACCTCCCCCGTACCTCTTTTAAAATATCAGAGCCTTAAAAATACAATGTTATGTATTTCTACTTAAGTCTAAGGAAATACACCGAGGAGAGACGTACTGACTCAGTCCATCGCCCCTCTTTGGATTTCTGTGCGCTGAGATGGTAAAGACCATGCAGTTTTGTCATCTAAATATTCTTTTACACTGTAATATGACTTCTTCAATAGGCCGTTTTTGACATAGTTTTTGAACCTCCTTTCTGGTAGGTCCGTTGCTTCATTAGGTATTTTATTATAAAAACTAACACATACTCCCATAAAAGAGTGAGCAACCTTACTGAGTCTGAACGCGGGCATAGCAATCTTATTTCTATTTCTAGTGCCAATACTATGATTATGACCTAAAGTCTTAAATAAACCTATGTTTTTTCTGGTATACATGATATTTTCATAAATGTATTGACAGGTAACAGTAAGTATATTGATATTTTTGAATTTGTCCCTTAGTGATTGCCTAGCATCTAGTTGATAGATAGCCCGAATGGCCCTTTTTTGTAAGACAAATATTGTGTTTATATCTGCCGCTCTCCCCCAAAGAAGTATTCCGTAAGACATAATACTATGGAAATAACTAAAGTAAACCAATCTGGCAGTTCCTACATCTGTGATGTGTCCCGATTCAATGAATGCGTTTTATTTGCCCATTTCCTTCGATCAATCCTATTTCGAACAAACTGTATAGTGAAATTACATTAGTGTGAGTACTGTGAACGTGAACGTGCTATCTCTGAATAATTGTACCTCCTGTCAACCAAACCGGAGTATTTAATACCAGTGGCATGATTCTCGCGCCTTAGATATACGGATATCGAGACCTATATTGACAGATTCCCATACAAAATCACTCTATATAGGTGTGGAATATCGAATGCGCGAGAATCATGCCACTGGCCCCTAATACAAATGGATGGCTTGGTAGCGAGTCGTCGTCGCCAAACCCCAGAGACTATATCAAAACCCAAAACTGGTTTCCGCGCCTTTGCTGCAGCAACCGTCAGGCCATCGTTTGTAGAATTGGGGGCCTGAGTAAGTGTGGGCACAACTGACCCTCTGTTCTGTAATCCCATATGGGATTAGGCGTGACGCTTTGTTATTTTTTTCGGTCCCCCCACCCTTACCGTATGGTCTGAGGTCGTTATGAGGCTTCTCTGTTTTTTCTGTCAATGGTCATCATTTCTCTCTCTATTTCTCTCTCTCTCTCTCTCTCTCTCTCTCTCTTATCCCATCTTACCAGTGCCACCTCTTACGGGAAAATAGGACGATGATATGTACGAGATGGGACAAACCCAAAACAACTTGTGAAGTTTGAATTTCAAATTCGCAACTCCGTGGAAAACTCTGAATTATTGATGTAATTTCACAATTTCCTGCGCGTAAACATTTTTTCGAAGTAATTTGCGTTACTAATTCATTTACACGTAGTACACACACATACAGGGTGTAACAGAAAGGGGTTTACAAGCCGAAAGAGGGTTGTAAGGGACATCATTCTGAAGAACTTTCAGTATAGGACCGACTTGCTCAGAGCAACTTTATTTTTCACTCCATCGTACAGATCAGCTGAGCGCTAGGCCTGAAATGTACTAAGTTAATAAAAATAAAGTTGCTCTGATCAAGTCGGTCCCACAGTGAAAGTTGTTCAGAATGATGTCCCTAACAACCCTCTTTCGGCTTGTACACCTCTTTCTGTTACACCCTGTATATAAACATGTAAATCTATACACGTACGTCCTAATAGAGGCAGTTACGCCCACGGCTATAGCCAGATTTATTTATACTCTATTTTGGATGATAAAGGGGTAGCCGATCGCCACAGCTATGATTTAGGTGATTTTAAAGTATTTCTCCCTGAGTCTCCACCTCACGAAAGTCATATATATTTTGCAAAATTATGAGGGCCATCGATATACTTATTCGTTTCTTGTACACATAACAATTATGAGATTTTGGCCCCAGTACCGCAGTATGTTACATGAAGCTATATTTCACGTTATATCTAGACAATTAACTCAAGTAGAGCGATGGTAAATTAAGATTAATAGGAGTTATTAACACAATAAATAAGATTTAAGTTTTCTAGTAATTTTTCTAGTAAAGCTTCTATTTCCTGAACAAACAGAAATAACACGAATAATAAGCTCTGTGTGCTTTTGATTTTGTAATACAGCTTTAATCTTATTACCTTGTAAGAGCTTGAGCTTTCCTTTTCTACCAGATAATAAAAGGTGCTTCTGGGTCCTTACCTTAAAATTAAAATAAGCTGCCAAGTGCGAGCTGGACTCGCGTTGAGAGAATTTCGTACAACAATAATAGGACTAATACCAACAAAATATCCTAAAAGTACCCTCAAATTCAGCTTCAAATAATTTTTCACACAAACTTTGCACACCAGATTTAGGGGGTTAGGGGGTTAAAGTTGCAAATTTCGAAGCTTTTATGGAATATGGGTACATACATGTGCTTGCATACCAAATTTAAGATTTTTAGGACTTCGGGAAGTACCCTAGAGGTTTTGATGACATGCCAATCGGTCATATTATTGAGCACAACTTTTTCAAAATTAGCTTTAAAATATTTAAAAATAATAAGATCCTCGCACCATGTGCTTTCATTTGATATGTCACACAGCATATTTTTTTATTTTAATTTTCTCATTTGGTCCCTCAAAAGTGGCCCCTATATTCCATATTTAAATATTTACATTGCACCTGTCTTTGGGTCACAGATTTTGATATGTGTACCAATTTTCATCTTCATCGGTCTAATATGTTCTGAGTAAATTGCCTGTGACGGACGGACGGACAGACGGACAGACGGACAGACGCATGAGTGATCCTATAAGGGCTTCTTCTTCTGAGATACGAAACCCTAAAAAGGGAACCCTTACCTAATAGGATCACTTCGTCATCCGTCTGTCCATCTATCTAGGCTTTCTGTGTTTCCGGACGCTTTTTCTCAAAAACGTGTTGAGGTGTTGAATTTTAATTAATTTCAATTACGGTATTGTGATGTTATGCCTTGGTTTTTGAATTCAAGTTTCTCTTAATCGGTTTCTGCCTGTATAAATATTTATGTTCAAATTCTGTTGTCTAACAATTGTTTAAATTTTATCCCACAGATCACCCTAGCGGTGGCCACGCTGTCTGCAGCGAGTCCCCAGTATTACCAACAATATTATCAACAATGGAACCCAATGTTCGTAGAGAGATCAGACAACGTTGGATATTCAGCACAGATGCCACAACAGTATGATCAACAGGTATGACGACACCATTTATCATCAAAGAAGGAATGCCAGTCATCATTTAGGTAGATTTCCTCTTTCGAATCGTTCCCTCATGTCTTTGGTCAGATGCATTTCAGTCACGTCAGTAACCGCCTCTATCTAACTTAATTTTAGGATGATTCTGTGAAAATGACGATCATAAAAAATATGGTATTCGCGGCAATATTAATTTTCTAGAGCTTGTTGCTAAACTCATAAAGTTTCCTCAAAGGAGCCTAGTGGCAGTAAACTAAAAAGAAGTCCTGAATTATTCATCAAATGAAATGAGGGCCTCATTCAAAGTATCTAAGAATGTGATGTTTACTAAGTAGAACCGTGCCGCACTCACTTTGCTTACTGGGAGAGACTCTGTCGTGGAAACCAGAGACAGCAAAGTCTATATCAACCTAGATCAGGGGGTTTACATTACGACTTATGCCGATTAGATTTCCAATCGATCAAAGACATTGCAACCATTTTCATTACAATACTTCTTTCGTCTGTCTATCTATCCAGCCTCCAGCACTGTGGAGTTAATTAAGCTTTTTGTTGCGGTTCTGCGCCAACCTGATAGTCAGTTTTATTTTACTTATTACCAAAACTCTCTCGCTTCAACGTCTATTGTTCTCCATTGTAAGTTTGTTCGGCCTATGTCCTTATGAGAGGATATCGATTACGACGGTTATAGTAATTATTTTCTTCTGAATGGCTCGAAAGGTTGTAGTTATCCCTCTGGGTTCATTATCAAGGAATTCAGGAGTTGTTAGTACTTTTTGTTTAGCTCTCCACCTACCTATACATATATCTAGGCTCTGCTACCCTGTATGGGAAAAGGTTTGATGCTAAGTTATGATATACATTAGCCAAGATCAAGAACCCCCAGTTTTTTAAATAGTGGTAACACGGGTTTAATCGATTGTTAATTCAAAACAGAGCGGCACGAGGCTTGTCTGAAATAGCTTAACATGACATTAAGCAGTCTGTTACCTTTGATCGCTCTCCCAGAAACCGGGCATATTATATAATTATATGTAAAGCATCGGATACCTAAATAAAATTAAAGCTGGCAAGACACTCAAAATCCTCTGTGTTAAAATGGATGTTATCATAATTTTTGACTGTTTCGCTGTTTAAATTTTTCTGGTTTTGGATGTGTCCATCTATTTAAGTAGCTTGCGTGCTTTAATACAATATATCTTGAGCTGACTGTATCTTTCAAACTACAGTCTTCACAAAATAAAAGACCCGTTTTGACAGTTCACGCCATGATGTTTTAACGCGTAGGTTATAGAAGCGGTTTTTCTAAGTGCAACCTGTACCAATGGCTTTTATTACCTACGCATTAGGGGTTAAAACTTCTTGGGCGTGAACTGTCAAAACGGGCCTTTTATTTTGTGAAGACTTATGTATACATATATAATTAATTACATATATGCTCACACATATTTCCCGGAATAGGGGTCAAGCAGAGACTAATAGCACAGAAACGTACGATACAAAGAAAGTCTCAGTGAGTCAAGGTTCTATCTCAATCATACTCAGTGTTGTACTTTATGGAGTATCTCACACATAAACAACCGCACAAGAGGCATTTTTCTAGCTTTATACGAGTACGCTTTTGGCAAAGTTGTAACATTTTTTATAGGCTAAGCCCTGAGTGTAATAGTGGCTTTAAAAAGATACTGTTCGGGACATAATAAAGGAAACGTGGAAGTTTTCAGGCAAGGAGTGTAATACTATTTTCAGAGTTTCGCACCCCTCAAGGTCTAATTTAAAATTTATTTATTGATCTTAAAAAATCCACAGCTAATAGCTGATCCAGTTTTGTTATGTTAAATTGTTTTTCCGTCCGTCTGTCCGCTAGCACACCTCGGACACTCCAGAGAACGCTCGTAAAATAATCACCTATTACTACTACATAACCTAATGATGTTTGTATACGTGCAAATGTGTGCGTAAACTTTGCCTGGGCTGGTGGCGCGGCAAATGCGGCGATATTTAGTATACGCGTCGTCACTCGTCAAGCGTTCAGCCCTGTCTATTGATTCTTTAACCAATCCTTTGACGCCAGGGGTGAGGTGCGGTATCTGAATCAGCGCGGGGAAGGGAGTGGCCGTTCTGTACGGAGTTCTATTATTAATAATTGAGTAATATTATTATCTCTTCTGTGCCGCTAGCGAGCTCTATCCAATAACCCCAATAGTATAGGTAGAGTTGGAAGTTTCACGATTTGTATTTCTATTTCCACAAATATGTTTTTAAATCAATTTCTGTTATCAAATAGTTATCGTTACGAGTATTGAAAACACTTTTTACGTGTTTTGCTCGTTTTCACTAAATGATGGTACGGAACCCTTCATGTGCAAGTCCAAAAGTTTTTGTTTAGGTACTTTGTATTTTATCAGATCATTAAGATGATGGTACAATCGTTGACCTTATTTTGCTACTTTGTAAGCTCGCTTTTGAGCATTCTAAGTTCACTTGCAAAAAATATACTTTTAACTTTTAAAATAATAAACATGTACTTACAGGTAATAATAAAAGGTACGTCTATTATAAATATAAATATCAAAATCTATTGAAGTACGGAACCACCAAAGTTATTATGACTAACGTTGAAAAAAACGAATCGGTTAAATTCTGTTACGATAACGATATTATTTTTTTCACCTATACTTTTTGTAGCTCTAGCTAGTAGTTTTTGCTCCCATATGAATAGTGAAATGGAGTTTGGTTTTGTTACTTTTTCGGATTGTTATATTGTTCTATTGTTGGCTGTTGCTGGCTGACTTTTAGAGTGAATAAAGTTTTAGTATCCATCGGGTATTGCGAACTAAAAATCAGCAGCAGCTTTTAACCCCTTCACTCTCAGAAGCACACCGCTCGAACGACCGAACAATGGCGAACTATTGTTTATGAGATTTGTCGGCGAACTAACTTTAGACTTGGACCTGTAACTAACAGGGGTAGAATTCTCGTGCATTCGATATAGGAACAGATATCGACACCTAAATTGAGTGATTTTGTATGGGGATCAAGACATAGATAACTGGCCAGTTTGCAAAAGCTGATATTTGTCGACCTTTTGTAAAAAAAAACGCGGGAACCTATGTACTTTAGTTTTAGTGTAACATTTGATTAGCTTGGCCATATTTTGGGGAATGTTTGTACCTACACGTACTAAAACATAAGGTAGACTAGACAGTACATATAGAACAACTTTCCCCAAGAAACATAATGTATAGCCGCAAGTAAAAAATTTTTTCGTCACTCATTAATTACATTGACCCCACCACCTGATCACAAGATGGGAGACCCAATGTTCATAATGATAGGTACTATCGTTCCCCAAAATATGTTCAGCAATAACTGTCACCTACTGTTTTTCGCTAAAGTGCAAGATACAAAAAAAAAAAACAATGTTATAATTTTTTTTTTTTACAGTTCCAGGCAACCGATTACTCAAACTACGACTCTGGCTCCCACCAAGGATCGGACGGTTCGTACGGAGTTAGCCAAGATGGCGGCGGCGGCCACGATTTCGGTGGCAGTTCTGATTCAGGCGGCCACGACTTTGGCGGCCAAGACTTCAAGGCCCACTCATATCCCGTCCACGAACATGTTGAAGAAGAAACCCCTGAGCCAATCAAGCACTACAAAGAAATTGTTGTACCCCAACATAAAACCGTAGAGTTCAAAGTCAACCAACCAGTTCTAATTCCGGTGCCGCACCCAGTACCCATTCAAATACCGGTACCCAAAGCGGTAGTTATACCAATCATCAAAGAAGTTGTTGTTCCTGTTGAGAAGTCGGTACCGTATCCGGTTGAGAAAACGGTCCATGTACCGAAGTTCAAGGATGTACCGTTTAATGTTTATAAGCATGTTATTGTTGCGGTAGAAAAACCGGTACCTTTTAAGGTACCTGTTTATGAAACAATTATACATACTAAGAAGGGATCCCACAAGATATAATTTATTTTAATTTGTTGTGTTGTGTGCTGTATATTGACTGTTGTGTGTAGAAATAGACGAATGAATACGTGTGAGGGTGGGTGAATGTGTGTGTGTCTATCAATGTTGTACCTAAATCGTTATTTTTCAGTATTATTTCCTTTGATATTTAAAGGGAATAGATTGAAAGGTTCGGTGTCGCTAGTGTTGTTAATATTATTGACTGTTATTTAAATAAATAAATGTACAAAGAGTTTCACTTATTTTATTTAGCATTATCATCATCTGAAGCTTGTTTCCGCCCACTGCTGGGTATAAGCCTCCTCCCTTTTGTGCCAACTTATCCGGTCCTGTGCCAATTATTATTTAGCATAAATCCCTAGAAACATATATTTTGAAGTGATTGTTGCAGCTTTGTAAGGAATCAGGTATATATTTGTCTACTTCGTTTATATAAATAATAATTGCACAGAGGACAAGCACAAACACAAGCGAATAAAGAGCCCAATTACCACAATTACAAAGCAAAGTTTATAGCTAGCTTTAGAGATTCCTTCCAGCAAACCCAGGAAGGATGGAGGTCTGTCGGGTCAGCTAGTAAATAGACATAGGTAGGTTCATTAATAGTGTTTCTAATTATGTGACGTATTAGTGTACTAAATAAGTATTATCATCGTGCACACACTGTATTTATAAATAATATATTCAATGTTTCCGTTATCCCGGTATGGAAGAGTAAGTACGCCAATATGATCTATTGTTCTAAATACTGCATTCCCTTATTTGGACCATCGAGACGTTTCTGTGCAGACCCATGACATTGTTAGTCTGTACCTCACTGGCGAAGTTACATCACTCCAAAGTTACCGCCAAAAAATCAAATAAAGAACAAACCTAACAATGAAAGTGAACGTACCATTTGTCAAATTGGCGATCAGATTGTTGGTTCTATTGATTTTTTTCGTTTGTCTCTTCATGCTGTCAGCTTTTTTGTACAGCGCTCGTTACTGGAAAGATGTCTACAACTATCTGACTCCGAATATAACAATAAAACGAATACCGACGATTTCAGAACTGAATCTCACTGAGTACGATGTTGTTACAACAGAATTGTATTATTCAACAACAGATTTCGATTACGACTTCATAACAGAAGACGATCACAATCTTGGATTTGAATTTCGAAATGCAACCTCTTCGGTAACCAAAGAGGAGTCGAAACGCAACAGAAACAAAAGAAGCGCGGGAATAATAGAAAGTGTCCAAGACTACAGCGAATTGCCGAAGCCGACTGTCGTCGATTATTTCTTTGATTTGAAAGAATATGATAAGACGAATATGACAGATACGAATAGAAGAAAGTTGTTAACGAGATATTCGAGTGACGATGTGGAGGTGTTTACTGATATGAATGAGCTTCTGCATTTGATTGAGGTGAGTTTTACATTACGAATATACTGAATATAAGTACCTACTTACTTCTCAGTATCATAAGTTTATAAGGAAACCATGTCTGTCTTCTCACGCGAGACAACCTTTGGCACATACCTACATTGAAGTTTTCGCGCTATTTTATGTTGGTACATATGATAGTCTTGCAAAAATAACTGTACACAAGCCTAGAATCGTCAAGAACTGCGTCCATTATATGTATATCCATAGAGGTGGCAATAGGAGCTTAAGTATCTACAATTTGTCAAACAGTTTAAAAGTGGGCACAATTGTGCCTCTGCCACCCAGTATGGGAAAAGGCGTGACGCTTTGTTTGTATGTTTTGTATACTTTATAATCCACCACTAATCTACCCAGTATATTAGGAAATATGTTGTTAAATCGTATCACGAATGCAGAAAGTGCAATCATCGTGTCAGGCGTTAAGTAACGATTGATGCAATTTATTCTAATGCTGTGCCGTGACCATACTTGTACAGTCTGTAAACTATTGATGAACAGATTGAGAAAATATCGAGGTGGTTATTGAAAATAGTATGTCATCCTTTAAAACTACTTTAAAAGGTGGCCCTGCGAATCCTGATTCTTATTATTTTGTATCGTGAATCGTGATCATTTCAATGTGCCACTTGTACTTTTGCCAGTACCTTTTACATGTACCTATGGAAAAGGGCGTAATATCCCCAATAACAATGGCAGGATAAATTCATAATAGGAAATTCAATTGCTAATTCAATCGCAGATTAAATTATATACTTAACAGAAATGAATTGAAAAATATAAATTCGTCAGCCAAAATTTAATTTGATAAGCTTGTTCTCAATTGGGGATTAATTGCGATAAATTAAATTACCTGCTTCAATCCAGAAGTTTATATTCTATAACATCAATTTAATTAATGATTTACATTGTTTTGGTTACAGCCAGTAATAAGTTTATTGCGCTGTAAAGATAAATTTCAACGTTATTACGGCTTGCTTATTATCAATAAAGGTAAAACATTAACTTCAAATTATTTCTGTTGTTTAATAAAAGGAAAACATCAAACTAGGTCTCACAATTCACAATTCACAATTCTTTATTGCACACAATAATTTAAACAGTTACATTAAAAGAAAACACAGGTCTCTTGCGAAACTTGCCTATTACGGTTCCGTATATGTAAAATTTTGCTGTAATACATTATGTAAATACTTCACTGTGTAAGTTCGCAACAATACAACAAGAGTGGAGCCACAGCTTAAAGTATATTTTGAAATTCTCTCAGCCTATTTAAATCACGTACTAATTGCTTGAAATCACCCATCAACAAAGATTGTTCAAGGTGAGCAATCCCCACGCCAATTTCGTCTTTATTACCTGCACATTATAAGCCTTTATTTCTTACAATGATATTACTCAAAGGTAAGCTCGTCTCTTCATCTGCATCTTTGTAAATGTCGATTAATATTCACAGTCTTTGTTGCTTCGTGTGTATTATTAAACGTGTTATTTGTGATGAATGAAACGTTGAAGATGTTGTTTAAGTATTTTTTTCTATTCTGCTTTTTAAACAGCATTAGTGACGTGAACTGTGAGTGCGATAATGTAATAGCATGTTTTGGTGATGTAATTAAAGACTTTCTTGGTATAGCTGATGGTAATTCAACAGACGGTGAAGCACAGCTAAATAATATGACTGACGTCAACATAAACATTAATCACCAGTTGAATGGTACAAATAATACTGTAGCTTACTTTGAGTTGAACAAAGATATAAACGAAACATTAGAATACATTCATAAACAGTTTGCGGATATATTAAAAGAAACTGTTAATCAAGTTACTGATATAACAGCTGAATCGGACACACTGAAAAAAGAAGACAATAGAACTAATATATTCATAAAAAGTTTTGATTTGGGCGAGAACAAAAAGAAGATTCTTATACAAAATAAAAATGTGTCATCAAAATCTGTTTCAAATATCAACGAGATTAAAAACAATAGTGTTGTCAACAATTTGAATATTTTGATTGAAAATGTACCAATGATAGTATCGTTTGTAGATGGAGGTGTAAAGATAGTACCCGAAGCTATAGACGCATTCAAGAACGCAATAGAAAACGAACAGAACATTGCTTTAAATGAAATAAGAAATGTTGACGAATCTGATACATTCTACGATACAGACCTGAATGATGATAACAAAACTGATTATCTTAACATAGATTATGTGGATATATACAAAGATACTGTAGTCGAACCCATTGAGTATGTTTCGACAGAAATTGCAGACGTTCTGTCAAGATTCAGTGAGATAGAAGAAGAAAATAAAGTTGCTGATCTTGTCACTAAAGAAAACAGTAGTTTCAACGTAAGTCTTTTGTTATCTTGGTTTAAGTTTCTGGTACCTATTGTATATCTGTAACTACCACAGAATAAGATGCATATCTGAGGCGGCTTATTATTGCATCTAAGGCAGTAAATTTAAGTGCCGAATGGCTGCAGACATCAAGATTACTTATATGAGCGACTCGACGGCTATGCCATACGAATAAATAAATAAATAAATTTAAGTGTACAAAATAATCAACTTGTATCTAAGAGACACGATCACGATCTGTGCACATCGCTGGAAATCAATACACTTAGGCCCATCAAAATTACAGATTTCTTAATACAATGTACAGTTATGTATCGTCTCAATGTGACAACTCTCAGAGCCGATTGTGTTTAGTTAACGGGCTCTATAAAACTGCAATGACGTCATGATACTACATAATGTGCACAGATGTTGTATTAGTAATGTCCACATGTAAAAAATGTAGTTTGGTAAAAGTTTAGCCGCGGTCACATAACGTTAAAAGTAACAGATTAGTCCGGCAAAGCATTTGCTGGAAGCGTCCGAGAGATTCACATAATATATAAATTGTATTCTGTGCTGCTGCCAGGATGTTTTTCCTCTGAAAAGCGGGTCTAACACATGATGCGTCCAATTACTACAACGCTAAAGTTTTTTTTTTATGTAGCCGTTAAATTTCTCAGTGCTGGGCAAAAGAATAAGAATAAGAGAATAAGAATATATTTATTAGAAGGCAAGACTTAAAGCTAGGTTTATTATGAGTTATCGTTTGTGCAAATACAATTTATACAGGAGTTAGACTGCGGCCCCACACTAGGCTGAGCCTGTATCGTGGGTGCCATAAGCCAAAAGACTCCCTATGTTGCAACCACAATTCCGTATCCTGGGCTACGTCCATGAAAAAAGAAATAACAACTCGAGAATTTAATCTGCCATTCAATCTTAGAGCATTTTCATACATACGCGTTGGCAGCAAACTGGTGTTATCCGTCGAAAGTTACCTTATACTTTTAGGTATGAAATGGCACAATTGACTAAGATACTACTACTACTCGCTTACTATCATCATCATCATCATCCACATCAACACACTGCTGAGTGTAACCTCTTTTTATACAGCGCCAAAACTTACAAAAAACGCCAAAGCACTATTTGGTTCAGGCGCAAATACCGTAGTTACTATGAACTGAACACGAGCTCGTTCGTCCACAAAGACCGCAGTAACACTGTACAGTGTTGTTAGCTGGACCGACAGATCAGGGTAGCACGCGATTTTGTATCATCAATCATTCAACAAAAGACTGGCCGGTTTAGGAGGTGAGAAGAATCTCCGCCATTTTGGAAAGGGCACTCTTTGCAGAATACGACTAGAAAACGTTTATCGGAAACTAGATTAATAAGAAGTATCAAAAAACTTAGCCTATTTACGTCTCCACCGAGAGGCACGGGTCTTAAAATTAAATCACAAACTAAAATAGGTTGGCTGATTTGTTTCCTTGAAGATAACTTTTGAACCAATAACCGATTTTCCTAGAACTTGGCTGAAATCCGTCAAGCAGTTGAGTGCTGTTACGGACAGGCATACAGATACACAACATACAGATGCTTATAACATCGTCGGGGCTTGTAAACGTATCACCCTCTGTAACACAAAACGAAGTTCCTACCTTTTTAATATTTGGATAAACGTAGGCACAACTATAAACATAAACATTTACTTAGGATAAGATAAGGTTTGCATGTCAATCAATAAATTCAATACAAGATGTCAATAAAATTTAAGTAATGTCAATTTCTTGATAATAAATAAATGTCAGTGATTGTAACACAGACACATACATTGCTTCTGGCTCCACACTAAGAAACAGCGACATCGTAAACATGTAAACATCCAAGATCTGGGGTTTTTTTTTGCTTCGCCGGGATTCGAACCCGGGACCCTCGCATGGTAGGCAAATGCGCAACCGCTGCGCCGCAGAGGTCGTCTCGTCTACACTATACCTCTGCCACCCCGTATTAGCTAAGTCGTGACGCTTTGGTTTGTGTATGGTTAAATGTATCTACCATTAACCTTGCGTCAGGGAGCACTTATCCAGTGGAGAGCGCAGAGATACATTTTCCTTTGAAACACAACTCACCAATTTACGGCGGCGGGGGACGAGGTAAGGGAGCTGTGATTAGTCAGCCGCTGCGAAACTGTCTGGCGGCCCGTCATCGTACATAGGTTGCGTATGCGAACGTTTGTTGAATACAACAAACGTTTGGCGAGCCGCGTTCCCCCGCAGGCGCAGTCAATTGGATATACAGTCTCTGCCTTGCGTACACACATGTAGCATATTAATCTTCCCATTATGTCCATACGCCACTCTGGATTGTAGAAAAACAATTAGGAAATCACGACATGTTGCACGATCCTTACCAGTTGAAGTGTTCTATAGCATTTTGTAGTTATAAAAAAATAATAAAAAAAAAAATATACGCGTGTAGCACCGTACACGTGTTAGAAGTAAAACTTCTGTAGCTAGATCATTAAGTGGTACCTATACTATACACCTATACCTACCTATACTAAAAGAGATTTAAATTTCCAATTTTGAGATCCAATCTCTGCTTCAAGTTACTTTTATGTTTCAGACGTCCGATTATTTGAAATTATTTTATACTTGTACTTACTTTTAATACGTCATGTCATTTATTTCCCACCATTCCTTATCTACAATTTGTCGCGCTCGTGGTGATATACTTAACTCATTCAATAGTGTCACTACTATTTGCATCTCGCTCAGATTATATACCATCTGACGTCACGTCTTTAAGCCGTCTCGCTCAAATGTATGCATTGCTTTGCTTGTCTCTGTGCCCAGTCCCTTTATTTAATTGATCGAGTACGTATTTTCAACTATTCCAAGTTAATGTGCACTACCATAAGGCTTGCCACTCACCTCAGTCGCGCAGATAAATGACAAAGAAGATGACTAAATCAATATATGGACGACTGCCCCAGACATGTACAAAGACTTCTCAACAGCCAATAGCATTTAAATATTCATTCATAAATTTAATTTACTGCGTCTGTATTTAGTTTGTAGAACTTGAAGAAAAAAAAATAATAATATAGGTAAATAAGAGTTGTTACTCAATACTCCGTGATTCCAATATGATTCCGTGACCTTTGCCGTGTCGCTAGAAATAAGCACCATTTTGCAATAACATGCAACATAACGCCATCTAGCCACTCCTCTGGAAACCTCCTGTTTTCAACAGTTTTGCTAGTTGGCAATTGGCAATTATGTTGCATGTTATTTTTAACGATGGCAAAAGTCACTAATCAATGGCGGAATCATAGAGTATGAAGTGACAACTCTTAATTATTTAATCATTTCCTTCAAGTTCTACAAACTAACTAAAGACGCAGTAATTTATGAGAGAATATTTAAATGCTATTAATTGGCTGTTGAGAAGTCTTTGTACATGTCTGGGGCAGTCATTTTGCCAAATTGCCAACTCCTTTCGCGTCTCAATGAAGTTTCTCCATAAAATAGCGCGCATTCATTATGATATGACATTAAATTGTGACAAAATGCGTGGCTGGGGTGACTGGCGTGCCTTATGCTACCCCCGCTAACCTATACATACCTACTTTGCTAGGATTTTTCAGGGTTACTTCATCGCGAAGCGATGACGTAACTCTTATTTAATTTTATTCTTGACATTTCCTTAGTCCGCCATACGACATACCTCGATTTTGATATTTTACTTCAACATTATTGACTGGCATGAAGCATTAACTTTAAAATTACAAAAGCTTATTAAAATCAAAATCGTATAATTTCAACAGTTATAACAACAATTCAACTTTAAAATATGTATTACAAAAATTACATACAAACAAATAAGCGAAACAATAAGCCATTAAACTTATGGCTCTGTAAGCTGTAGACCTCGCTTTGGCCGTTTACTACAGATAAACATTAAATAGGTAGGTATAACACGTACTTAGTAGCTAAACTGCTAATTTGTGACTTGAATTGCACTATATAATAAAAAGTGGCTTTAGAACAGTTCTAGGTACCTACTTATTGTTTTCAAGAAGTCTTAATGCAGCCATCCATCACATCGGAATTTGCTTGAAAACTAAATATCACATTTGGATGATTCTAAGTGACTTTATGCGATTACTAGCTGCCCGTTGCGCGACGACGCAGCGCGTTTTAGGTACCTATTCCATAGTTACCGGCCACAAAACGATTCGTTCATCATTTTAGAAATCCATATCGACCCGTGTGACATTGATGAAACTCTTTTCTTACAAACTGTATGGATCGCATCGCACAACTGTCAAACATAAGTTCCGGTTCCAACAAAGAGGTTGAACGAAGTAGTTTTTGGTCACGTCACTGGTTTTGGCCATACCGGAAATCAAGAACTCGTGGAAGAATGCTTAAAATAATTTTTATTTGTTAACGTTTCATCAGCTTTTTCTCTCACTAATTAACATTCTTTATTGTACGAATGTATTATTATCTTATCTGATTAGTTAAAAACCGTATTGAAAATAATTGCGGTTTTAAAAGTCTTCAGCCGACCCTGACGTCACCGATTCCAATTTCCGTTACATTTCTTAGCCACTCGTGATAGCACCCGGCTAGTAGTAATTGAAAAGCAAATATATGAATAACCCACAGTTGAGAGGTTAAATAAATTTTACCCCCGTGCCCCAAGAAGTTTTACTTCAATAAGCATTTTAAAAGGCAGCGCGTAGGACCATAGTACTATATTGCGATAAAAAAATGTACCAGTTTGCTTGCTTGGACAGTTACCGTCACGTAAAAAGACACCGGGCGACCGACAGGGATGGGATTTGTTTGCGATGGATACAGTCGAGTCTGAAAGTATTTTGATATAAACCAATATGTACCTATGCCATCACTGTCGCTAATTTTATTATGTGACGGAAACTGTGGCATGATTTTCGCGCCATCGATATACTTATATCAAGACCTATATTGATAGATTCCCCTACAAAATCACTCGATATAGGTGTAGATATCGTATATCGAATGCGCGAGAATCATGCCACTCTACTTGATATTGAAATGCGACTTTTTTAAATCCACTTTGTACGCAAATGCTTCAACTCCAAAAGAAATCCTACATTTATTTGACCAATGGGCTTAAAAATTGCTATCGCTCACTTCAGATGTCTGTCACCACTGTTGACAAGTCCATTTCGAAAGTTCTTCATAATTTCATAATGTCTTTATTGCACACAATTAGTTGAAATAAAACAAAAGTAAATAAAAACAGTGTACAAAGGCGAGCTTATCTCTGAAAAGAGATCTCTTCCATGAAACCAAGTTCTGATGAGTTCTGTTCTTCTTAGTTTAACTGTTGCAACAAATAGACAATATGGAGGTTCTCGGGTTGACTCCACAGTGCTGCTACTACTACGACGAGCTTTTAGTTTTAAACCTCATTGTCCAAAAGCGAATGAACTGCCACATCAAATTATACAAACTAACTGCATCCTTGTCCAGAATAATGGCCTGCTCACGCACACTCAAGGTTCAGTGATTAGATGGTAGCAATTTTTTTGTTAGTTATAAACCGTGAGTTACATTTACTAGTTTGTACACGCGCCAAGAATCTTTGGCTATAAGTGAGCTGTCAGCTCAATCTCTCTCTTCCCTCATACTACTCCTCATTCTCTCTCTCTCTCTCATTACTCTACTTCTTCTTCTTCTTTTTCTTCGGGGGTGTTAGGGATAAAATGACTGACAAAGGAGGCTGGCCTCTGATAAAAACACTGACTCGACGAGATTCTGATAACAACTACTGTCTGACTCGACGAGTGACTATGATAAAAACATTTACATACAGGCACATACATGGCTTCTGTCCCCATACTAGGATAAACTGTGTCGTGGGAACCAGAAACAGCGACATCACAAACATGTAAACATCCAAGACCTGGTTTTTTTAACAATACAAACTAGGCCGCTTACAGCTAGCTCTGGGCCAAGAATCATGGTGCGGCCTGTACTAGCTGCTACCCTTTTTGCACGTATAAAGTATAAACTTTGTGCCAAAAGGTTGTATTTACGGCTGTGTTTACGTTTGAGCCAGTTGAGAGCTAGAGAGTTGAGCTGTGTATTTGTAGGAAGTTTGCATAAAAACCTTAAAAATTATATTCTGTAGCTGATCAGAGGTCAGTAAATGTCACATGAACCTATGAAGAACCGAAAATACCACTTTGGGAACAATAGTTAGCTTCAGGTAAGATTTAGTTATTTATCACATTTAGAGAACGTTTCAAGAAGTCCCGATAAGTCCTATTGTACGAATAGATTGTGAGAAAAATATAAAATCAGAGAATCTGTAACAAATATGGAACTTAGCGGATATACCTACCTATTTTGCAACAGGCTAACCTCAACATGTCTTTGTCTGCTCAGATTTCTGATGATTAGATTTCTTGATGTCTGTTTTGAGCTATCAGAGGTGCTAAAAACGTGTTTTAGGGTTACGTACCCGAAGAGTGTTTTAGGGTTACCTATATTTTGCCGGTACAACGAAAAATACTGAGATAGACGAAAAATATTATACTTAATGTTTTCAATAGTGCCTGACAGTTTTTGGAAGCAAAATTACGAGATGAAGATTGAAGATATTGAACTGAAAGACACTTGGATGGTGCAGAACGCTTCGTGTAAGAGTCCGACTTGCACTTTACCGATTATTTTCTTTTAATTAAAAGAAAATACTCGGTCAAGAGCGAGTCGGACTCTCACGCGAAATACCTACGTCGAGTTTTGACAGAACCATATTAGAGCAGAAAAACCAAAGGAGGATGCAAACTCTTTGAGAAAAACAGTGAAAAGCTCTCCACTCACTCCCTTAGCGGTATTTCGCAAATGGTGTAAAATATTTGTAGCGGAAAACGTAAAAGCTTTCATATTCAAATTCTTGTCCGTAGTTATAACGAAATCGAATTCACATGACCAAGTCATGGCCAGTTGCGTATTTTAGTTGGTTTTGGGCTAGTCATAGGCGGTTGTTGTACAGGCACAGAAGAGATAATAGTGTACAGGGAGGGCCTCAAGTCCCGTACCGCTACAGCCTCCCAGTGGTGTAGCGATTGTTTAAAAAATACAGAAAATGACACAATCGGCAGTCTGGTAAACAAAAATGGCCGCCTTCGACGCTATCGGCTTCTCAATAGCATTGGCGTGACAAATTGGAAGTCCCGTGTGCTAATGGCTCCACGGTGGCTGTGGCATGGCAGTGGCTGTCAAAATTGATATTCTGCAGCAATACGTTCCTTCCAACGTATGCCGAAAACCAAAGACAAACCTATCGATCGATTATAGAGGAAAGTGGCAAAGTAATCTGTGGTGGAGGGTGTGTTTGTGTCTGTGTGTCATTGCTAGAGCCATTCTAGAAAGAAAGAAAGAAAGAAGAAAGAAAGAAAAGTTTATTACAAGGACAGTGAACACATTACATTCTGTTGATGTTCTGTTGATATTCTGTTGATATTCTATTGAATGTAACAGTGGACTTACACGGCTGACAACTAATAGCCATAACATTGTATAGCCGTACTAAATCGATGGCGTGGCGATGGCTTGAAACTTTAGAGACTTGACACCCAGTACGGTGGAGTTGACACCGGTATGCTAAGTGCTCAACCTCAACTCAACCTCACTCAATAGTGGTATAGTAGTACATACCTACTCAGTTTCAAAAATATTTTCTTGTGTAAATTGGGGAATTTTCAAGAAAACGACTAGCATATAAGCATACCAGAGTAAAAGATTTCAAATAAGTACTCTCTAAGGGTATATGAAAAACCGGTAAAGTGAGAGCCGGACTCGCGCACGAAGGGTTCCGCGCCATTATCTATAAAAAAACGGCAAAAAAACCATGTCTGTTGTATTGGAGCCCCTTGTATATTAGTATATTATGTTTTTTAACAGGGACAACAGTAATAAGTCATTTTAAAAAATTTCAACTGTCTAACTATCACGGTTCATGAGATATTACATACAGGTGACAGACTGACAGACAGACGGACGGACAGCCGGAGTCTTAGTAATAGGGTCCCGTTTTACCCTTTAGATACGGAACCCTAAAAACGAAAAGTATCATCAGTCATTGGAAGGAATTAACTTGGTCGCTCTCATTAATGTGTTTCGGATGACACGATAAGTTGTAGGTCCTAACTATTACTGCTACTTGGTAGTATGTAGTAGTCGTAAAATCCCTCAATCTACCTTGAATAAGCTTGGTGGAGTACGGATAATGGTTTGTGGCCCTGGGTGGGAACATTATAGGCTTCTTACTTTACATATTAATACATATTACATACACACACACACACACACACACACACACACACACACACACACACACACACAAAACGTCACGCCTTGTCCCATACGGGGTGGCAGTGGCACAGCTGTGCCCACTTTTAACCAGATTATTATATGTTATGTATTTATAAATTATATACATTTATTAATACACACAGACACACACACACCCTACACACATCCCACCCACAATACCCTAATTTTTCATCGGAGTTTTCTTATTTATTTTTTTAACAAATGGAGGTAACTGTCATAATTAAGGTCATTTACATCACATAAACCACGGAGGTTTAAAAAGTTATAAAAGTAGTATTTTCAAACTAGCTTCATTTTTATATTCGTTTTAATTTTAAACCTCTGTGAATCTGGCACGATTCTAGAGCATCTGTTAAAATAATATGCTTGTGAGTTTATTTCGTTTTTTTTTTACTCCTTGATAAATGAGTCTCGTTAACTATGTCTGTAATGAAAAATGTTACCTCATTTCAACAGCATCCAGGGTATTTGTAAGCGCCAGGATGGACAGCCCGTTTTTGAGGCAGCATTGTATGGCACATTAAATAAAATAACGTACCTACCTACATAAAAGTAAGACTACTAACCATTTAAGGATTTTAATCTGAAATAAAGTATTGCTATATTTTTTTTCAGACAACTGTGGACCCGAACGGCAGTTGTCATCGGAAAGTGAGCAACATTGATATATCAGAGGTCATTTACCCCTGGATCGGTACCATATTTGTGAAGAACGGCTCTTCCAATCAGTTTGACTATGTCTGCGATGCGGCCGTGATGAGCAAACATTCTTTGGTTACTGGTGAGAATCATCTTCCTTAGATTGAACTATCATCAGCCACGTTATCATCAGTCAGGGCACAAATTAAAGGTGTTTTACCTTTTTTAGCCCCTTACTAATAAAAAATTGTGCAAAGTCATCATGTCCGTTATTCATTCATAAATGAGAAGATTCTCTGAAGGAATGAATTAATTAATGATATTGTGAGTGATTTTCTTTCTCATTTTGTTTCTCTTCTGTCTTATTGTAGTGTGTTCACTATTATTGTAATAAATGTTTCTTTCTATCTTTCTTTCTTCGTGGTTTTTCGAATGCTACAAAGTTAGCACAGGTTTTTCGAAGCTGTAGACTTGGATATACACTATGTACTGGTTGATGGTCCTAACAACATATAAAAATTCAGAACGAGCATACTTACATATTTTACGATTTTAATGTAATGTTTGACTGGCGTAATCAAAGTGAAGTATTTTATCAGAAAAAAAACACTGTAAAATTCATACATATGTTTGACCGCCAGGGTGCCAGGGACAGACATATACAAACACAGACAGACAAACACAACACCCAACTTTTTAAGTTGGTTCTTCAAAATATTATCAGAATTTCCTGAAACATTTACTATTCAACTCCCCCAATTCACAAGTAGCTGGTACTAAAAAAGTACAAAACCGAGCGACGACCTCAAAGACACATTCATTATGCCAGACAGTGCGAAATTTCCATACCCCACGTCGTATACCATATGAGAGTATTTCATTTCCAACCTATGGAACGTATTACCAGTGCGGATATAGTATTCGGTGTAGAGGGAGGAACAAGCGGACGTTCGGACGAAGTTGGAAAATGTAGTGAGGAAACCTTCATATTTATGCTGATTTGGCGATGGGTTAGAGTCGAATAGAAAATAATTAAAAGTACATTTATAGCTTTGTGATAGCTTCCTGCCAGTCAAAATTAAGGGTTGTATAACAAAAATTTACATACCTGCACATACATTGCTTCTGGTCCCACACTAGGATTTCCTGTGTCGTAGGAACCAGAAACAGCGACTTCACAAACATGTAATCATCCAAGATCTGGGAGTTTTTTAAGACTTGACCTATCCAAAAATCGACCACAATTGTTGTTGCTTATCCTCAACGATCGATCCGGATGACCGAGCCAAGCTGAGCCATGATTAAGCTGTGATTATCATTACGTTTACACACTTAACTTGGAGACCAATACATCTCAAAGACCTAATAAATGTTACAAACTTTGAGCTCCTCTAGCTCAGTCCGGACTCCGGACTGAGTATAAAGGTATACATGTCATACTAAGTTTTATTCGTTACACTATTCTGCACTAGAAAAACAGGATTTGGTTAATGGCCGCGCGAAAAAAAAGACCATTTTCTCTATAGAAGATTACTCACTGACATTTCTTAAACTGCTAAAGTTGACTTCTTAACTGTAATAAAGCTGATACCGCGCCTGATAGTAGGTATGTGTATAGGTGCAGATGCACCCCCCTGAAAGTAATCCTGGCGGCGCCCATGTGCACTAGTGCATAAAAGCGATTTTATGCAGTCCGTACCCAACATGAAGGCGAACTTTACGAGCATGAAAAGTGAAAACAGGTATTTTAATATGTATTAGTTTATGTTAGATTTATATAATTTTATTTTATGTAATATTCATGTACTTCTTTATGTAGTATATTCAGTTGATTAGTAATATTATGATTTATTTATGTTTTATTTTTCTCTTAACTGAGCACATAGGCCTACCTGTTCTGTATTTTATTTTTCTCTGTCCATCCTGGGTTTGCTGGAAGAGATCTCTCTTTAGAGATAAGCTTACCTTTGTAAATTACTTCTCTGTATTTTCTGTTTTTTTGTCTTTTATGTGCAATAAATATATACGAAATATATACGAAAACAATACAAACCATTCTCCTCACCACATTGTTACACTAATGAACAATCACTTAAAGTGAAAATGACATGAGGAGTGCCTTCATAAACGAATACACACTCAACGTCGCACCCTGTCGCTCTGCATAGCTCGCAAATTTACGACACCAAAGAGGTCGGCACGGCAGTAATCAAATTAGGCTCCACTTGGCTATGTCTCTGCCTTGAAGTGCGAAAAAAAACACGCCGCTTCCGTTTTGTTTTTTGTTTTTCTCGGATTTCCTTTTCCCGCCACTGCTTGACGTTTGTTAGGAAATGACGTTGCGGTTTTTCTGCTTTTTTGATGCAGCTATTGCTGCTCGTTCAACAAATCAGCTACAGCTTGGCAAGAAATGCTAGCAGTTAAATGATGGCAACATTTGCATACTATTAGCAAGGAATAACTAATAGTACTGATTAGTGCGTGTTTTCTTTAATAACACCCATGCTTAGTTAGTCAAATTTATGTTATCGGTTGTTTGCCAATAATTTTGACAAGTCGCTTATTTTATTCCACAAAAAAATGGGGTATTTTTTTTCAATTAAACGTTAAAGTAGTAGATATAAGTAGGTTATTTTGGAGCCATCAAATTACAATGATTTTACTGCATGCAATTTATTATTATATGACATTCGGGAAAAACTTTGGACTTACTTATTCATTTGTAATACTTTAAGTTAGTTTCTTCATAAAATATATCTAATCACAAGGTGTCTTTGATTGTGGCGTTGCATAGCATAGGCTTGCTTCTCAGCATAAACTTTTCACTTTGACTTTGATAAATGCAAATCGGTGCAAAACAGCTCTATTTCGTGAGGTCACACTCCATACCCTTCAATTGAGGTCAGATATTGAGTGATTTATAAACGCGCTACCCAAAGCCACTCTCGTCGGTAAATCGTTTACGAACCCATAAATAAATCACCCCGACTATTTAAACAAATCAATCAGATCTGCTCTTGTTGATTTTTTTTATTTTTTAAGTCAATTAGTTTTTTCAAGATTATAATATAGATGGTAAGACCATCGACAAAGACAATACATTTACATTGAATAGGTACCTGACTAATAAAAGTGGACATATTTATGCCTCTGCTACCTCGCATAAGAAAAAGGCATGATATTTATCTAAACAAAGTATGTAGGTACGACTGAGATTGAAATTCGTATCTTGAAAGTATTATTTGTTATATTTTTCAGCCGCTCGTTGCCTTCGAGAAATGGACAAAACTTTGCTGCCTGAGAATGTGATTGTAATACTTGGAAAAAGATCCCTGCTGTCGATGGAGGGAAATGACGTGTACAGGGTAAGTTTTTCCCCTTCTCTCGCAGAAGCACACCGCTCGAACGACCGAACAATGGCGAACTATTGTTAGATTATACAAGATGTGTCGGCGAACTAGTTACTTCGCAAAAAACAAAGGCGAGCTTATTTCTAAAAAGAACCTTCTTTCTGAAATGATTATCGTCGGTTTTCAGTCCTATCTATTCTCAATCTGTCGATTAAAAGTAGGGTCTAAAGTAATCTTAAAATCGTGGATAGATATTTAGATAGGTTATTGAAAATGGATGTAAGTGCTAAATAAAGCTTCTCACACAGGAGATGCAGTTTCGATTCCAGTGTTACGAATTTCATAGGTACTAACTGAAAATTATTGCGCCCCCAAATAGTAGATTTTGGTATACTGAAGCTGATATATTTCGGTTAACAGAGACAATGTCGTATTTACGAGAGATCTAAATGCAAGAGTCTGTCACAACCTAGATATTTATATATAACTAATGGTTTATTAGCGCCATCTAGCGTCAAGTAATCTAACCAATTATAAAGGTATTGATTTAGGTTGTAAATGTTGTAATTGTGTGTACATAGGTGGCAAAGTGGTTCGTACTATGGATGGCTGAATGGCGCTGTACAACTTTTGAAACTAACTTAGATTCTTTTTTGGCAGCCGGGTCAGTTTTGTTTGTGTTTCTGGTTCCCACGTGCTAAAGTTAACCTTCACTTCAATGTGTGGTGGGGGACAGTGACAGTCTGTCTAATAAAATTTATAACTTCTGGAAAAAAAGGACAGTCTAATCAACTCTTAACCTACTTTACAGATAAAAGAAGTAAAACTTCACGAACAGTTCAAAGACAATGGCAGTCTTGTCATAAACGATATTGCGATACTGAAGACGGAAAATGATATTATTATTACACCCAGAGTTGAAACAGCCTGTCTATATAATTCTACGGACAATGGTGAAGACATTATTGATTCTGTGGTGAGTACTCATTTGTATTAGTTTTACTGTACTAATAATAGACATGATGACGATGTCGATCATCATAATCATCGTTATCATCATCAACATTATCAGTTGGTACCTACCTATCATTTTGATCATCATTGTTATTTTGATTATCATTACTACTAAAATCAACAAGACTAGACAACTGGAAGAATCCTTACGTAGATTCGCGATTTGTGGTCGATACGTTATTTTACTGCTATAAAATGATGTCTATTGCCTATCGTCAAAGGCCAAAGCATGATATGGTCAAGCCATTTCTGAAATGGCCGATTTTAATGCAAACATGTATTTTTAAAAGTATTGATATTCAGCACTACGTGATGTTTTTTGTGTTATACATATCAAACTAACACAAAGACTATTCGGGTGCTTCGCTGCGCTTACTCCCTTTAGTCTTCACCTAAGCTACCGCAGTGTTTGCCGTAAAAGATTTCATCGTTTTGATATTTCACGTTTGACCATATTGACAATATGGCTACGAAATAGATACCTTTTAGAAACTGTCAGGACTCTGTAAGTGATTCTAACATGACCACAGAAGAGATAATAGTAGTACGTACAGAACGGCCACTCCCTTCCCCGCGCTGATTCAGATACCACACCCCACCCCTGGCGTCAAAATAGACAGGGCTGAACGCCGGACGAGTGACGACGCGTATACTTTAATATTGCTGCATTTGCCGCGCCACCAGCCCTAGCAAAGTTTACACACACATTTGCACGTATATAAACATAATTTGGTTATGTAGTAGTAATAGGTGATTATTTTACGACCGTTCTATGGAGTGTCCGAGGTGTGACATGACCAGTACTAGTATAGTATTATAATATCTGTGGACATGACATAAAATGGTACCTACCTATAACTCCCTAAAAATACAATGACTTGGTTGACTTGACTACCTACCTAGTAATAAGTAAACAAAGACATATTTTGTCGTTAAACATTTTCCCATACGTGTTGGCATTTATTTGCAGACAACAGGATGGCAAGTCTCCGCAGAAATGACCCCCATACATTTTATCCAGAAGGAAAACAACACTGATTGTAAGAACAGCTCGGAGAACGTAATTTGCGCTTCTTACGGATTTGGTAAGTTCTTTGTCCATTTTTGCTACAGTACCACCAACGTAGGTAGCTGTTCAGTTGATAGCGTCGCTAGTGTCGTACAGTCTATTTGTGATAAGAATGCAGTGAAATTTAAATTTAAATCTGTTAACACAAACTCACAGGACAGGACACAACCTTTGCGTTCGAAAGTTTGCCTTCAACTGGTCACTGTGAACTTGGCTTGATAATTGGAAACGATTTGATTGGTTAAGGGGCGTGGCGAGGCCACCGGACAGTGATGACTTTACTGCATTCTCATCACGAATAGACTATAGTGGTTTCACAATGGGGAATGACATATTATGCTTCTTTTTGATGTACAATGACAAGGCCGTTGTTTCAATTTTTCCCACCAGCAAAGTTCTGTGGGTGGCTCTATACTTCCTCGGTCTACGACCTCGGTATAGTGGTTTTACGATCGGCTATCATTAAGAGCTGCAGGTTCAAATCTCACTAAGACATGAGATCAAGGCGCTATCTCAAACGTTGTAATGCCCTTTTGAACAGACAAATAATAATTTTTAGGGTTCCGATGATCCATAAAAGGAAAAAGGTACCCTTATACACGCCCCTTCGCTAGAGGACAGAAGAGTCCTTGACTTTGACAGTGGGTACCAAGACGTCAATTAATGTCTATTGCAAGGGGATGAGAAATTGATTTCCCCTAATTTTATTGTTATTTATTTTTCCTTTTCGGCCAGGAGAATGACAATCTTTTGTCTGAAGGGGTTATTATTATCACTATTGGTGTCCGTCTGTTCGTTGTCTGTCTATTCGTCTGTCCGTATGTCAAGATTTTTTTTATTAACTTCACCCTATTCCAACAGATGTCACCACCTGCCCAAGCTACGGAGGTCTCTACCTTGTCAAACTGGCCAGCAACCATTGGCGCTTGCGAGGCATTCTTACCGATGACACAAGCAAGCGAGGTTTGTGTGTCAACCGACATCGACAGTACACCAACTTGGAGAAATATGGCGATTGGTTAAAAATTAACTTGTAATTTTTCAATAAATTGTAGGTATTTAAAAGTGTTAAAATATAGATTTTTCACCATTTTAGTACCTGCTTGACACTGACGAATAATTATCCACTCAACTGTAGAGCCCCAAAAATAATGATGGCCTCGCAGATGAGAGGTTACAATTGAACTTGCGAGATACCTGCAGTATCCCTCAACAATGAATTCTAATGATCGTGGGAGATATTTGATTATTTTGATAAAAGCTTCATCATAGTATATGTATGTATGTAAAATGTATTACATTTTAAGTCCCAAATAAAATTAAATAATAAATACATCAATTTTACAGTTCAATACAATCCTAAAACGAACAACATAAAGCTCTTTTAGAATTCTTAACTATATAACTACATATGATAAAGCTTCTTGATTTTATCAAAATCATCCCTATCCTTCTTTGGATATTTTTTACGTTAAGTTATTCACACTAAAGTAAAGAAAATGTGAAGATATATTGCACCCTTACTAGGCACAGTCAGTATCGAGTCAACTCAAACGGGTTCTGTAGTTTTGAGCTATGCTTAACAAAATGGCTCTGTCAAAAAGAGAAGAGGGAATAACCGGCCAAGTGCGAGTCGGACTCGCGCACGAAGGGTTCCGTACCATTATCTATAAAAAAACCGCAAAAAAAATCACGTTAGTTGTATGGGAGCCCCCCTTAAAATTAAATTTGTTTTGTTTTTTGTATGTATTGTTATAGCGGCAACAGAAATACGTCATCTGTGAAAATTTCAACTGTCTAGCTACCACGGTTCATGAGATACAGCCTGGTGACAGACAGACAGACAGACGGACGGACAGCGAAGTCTCAGTAATAGGGTACCGTTGGGCACCCTTCGGGTACGGAACCCTAAAACATGACATGACAACGATGAAGTGGTACGCAAACGCAAACGCGTTTGAGTTAGGTCGTTACTTGCACTAAAGTTGTGATAACTACACAGATACAAAATCCTGTTAGTTGAACAGGATTTTCCCAGCACCGGCCGACAACGTTAACGTTTAACCCGTGTCGTGTCGGCGTTATCAATGAAGAGATCGGTTAACAAATTACTCCCTGCTGAAATGCTTGGTCATCGAAAGGTTGGAGGCTTAACCTTAAGGTCGTGATGGCGCTAGTGTCAAAGTGTTAGGCCAAGTGTTTAATAATCTAACCTTATCCGATTCTAGGACCGAAAATAAACCGCTGTCAACTATGAGCTTGTGAAGCTCGTAAAACTGACAGATTCGTCATAGCTAGCTGAGATTTTTTATTTATTTATTTAAAGTAAATTCATACAACATGACAGAAAAAATCCAATTCGTCGTACAAAGTATCCAAACTATAAAATAGATTACATTAAACACCACATGAAATTATTAGTCAGGTCAATTACCATACATTCGATTATTCAAGTCCATTAGTCATTTGGGATAATAATTACATGACAACACTATCATCCAATCTTCTCACAGAATCTGAGATGAATCTCAGAGCTGAGAGCCGGGTCTAGCCTATACTAAGTTAACGTAACCTAACCTAAAATAACCTTACCTAACCTAACCTAACCTAGAGCGACTTGTGTCACGTAGAAACCGAACCCAGAGTTCAACTAAACTTATTAAAAATAAATTGCAAATAGAACCTATGACAATAGTTACGATTTAAGCCGTCAGTATGTGGAATATTATCAGTGTTTTATCTCCTATATCCCAAAACCTCTCAGTTCAACGATGTGTCATCGAAATAATTTGCATTTTAGTTCTGAAAACTACCAACCGTTTTCAAGCAGGCTATAGGGTCAGAGGCAGAGGTCATACACATACCTCTATAGATATCTGACTGACGGGTGTGACCGCTTCAATAACTAGTGACAGTGCTTTTGATTTTACATGATTGGAACACAAAATTAATTCCCAAGTAGGTTTAACAAAACTCAGTCTCGCGCAAAATCGCATTACCCCAATGAAAACATACTCACCTTACTTCACAAACTTACAACTAACTCAGTATTTTTAAAAAGCACACGTAAGGTAAACTTACCAACTTAAGGTCCTAGTTGTATAAAATATAAAATAAAACCGCTTAGTATTGATTCGGTAAAGAACCCAAAAGAAGAAGGGCTAAGAAATTTATTTTATTTTATTCGGGGCAGATAGATAAACAAATAACAAAGAGCAAAGATACAGAATTAAAGCAAATAACAAATACACAGTAAGATATTAGGAATAATCTAGCTTCTACGTAACTCAACATACTGGCCGAGTGCAAGAATCATAGTTATCCCAAAATTGTCCTAACCTTTAAATTATTTAGTTTCATTTGTCAGGTAAGCCCATACAGAAGACGAAACATTTCGGTTAAAACCCTAAGCCCTACGAATACACTATAGCATAGCCATTTGCCAGGCGTAGACCAGACTAGTGTTATTCCTGACCTCGACAAGGACGACTATACCTACCAAAGTAGTAAAGAGGCCCAACATATGGGGCTTAGTGAAACACTGGAATTGTACCGAATGCTAACATGTTATTTAAACATGAATGGTTTTTAACCGACTTCCCAAAGGAGGAGGTTTACAATTCGTCCGGATGTTTGTTTTTTTTTTTTATTATTTTTATGTATGTGCCCCGATAGCGCCTAAACGGGTGGACCGATTTGGAAAATTGTTTTTTTGTTTGAAAGGGTTTACCTTCCCATTGGTCCCATTGACACCAGGTCAGGATCTGATGATGGGATCCTGGAGAAATCGAGGGAACTCTTCAAATATTATAGGCAGACCTATAGTGATTTTTGTGTTTTTCATAATTACTCGTGCAAATGCACATGGTAAGCATAATATTGTGATGCGAATGTTTGTATTAAACTCAATCTAATCAAATAGGGTTTGCGGAAGTCGGCTTTTCTAAAGTTTACTTTTTGTTTCAATTATTGAACACTCTACTTGATGCTAGGTAGTGAAGTATTTTATTGGCTCTGCTCGAGTTTCTTTTGTATTTAAGATCCGCTCCGCTACCATACGCCAATGCCAAAGAGAAGAAGTAAATAATATACTCAATATATTGTGAACATTTTAAGCGTCTACCTGCTACCATTATCAATATCGAGCAAAAGTGAGCAAAAAAATAACGTTTGTTGTATGGGAGTCCCCCTTAATATTTTTTTTTTTGTTTTTTAGTATTGTTATAGCGGCAACAGAAATACGTCATCTGTGAAAATTTCAACTGTCTAGCTACCACGGTTTATGAGATACAGCCTGGTGACAGACAGACGGACGGACGGACGGACGGACGGACGGGCGGACGGACGGACGGACAGACAGCGAAATCTTAGTAATAGGGTCCCGTTTGGCACGCTTCGGGTACGGAACCCTAAGATATGACGCCAATAGATAATAGGTTACCCAAACCCCAAAGTTGTTTGGATGTTTGTAGATTTGTTGTTTTCTCGGTAAATGATAATTCCTAGGTACATGCAGACGAAGTTGCGGGCAGCAACTAGTAAACATCATTCTTTTGCCTGTTTCGCAGTAATGCGCAGAGCTTATAAATAACATAATCCAAAATCGATCACTTGCCCAACACACCAGCATATTCTTTTCACAATGGAAGTGCTTATCTTTGTTGATTTTCCTTTAAAAGTTTTGCAAAGTAAAGGTTTCGCAAAACTGTGGATTATATCACTGATCGGTTTTTAGGGTTCCGTACCCAAAGGGTGTCGAACGGCACCTTATTAGCCCCTGCTTTCCGTCTGTTTGTCCGTCTGTCCGTCAGCAGGCTCTATCTCTGTTGCCACTACAACAAGTTACAATGCAATCCATGCATCTTTTATTTAATTTAATAGGGTTCTCGAATAAGAGTTTATTTATTGTTCTTGTTTCATAGTAAGGACGGAACCCTCCCGAGTCTGACTCGCTCTTGACTATAGAGTACAGTTTTACTGCAACGTGCGAGGATATCCGGGCGTTATGAGGAACGCCCGCCGGCACGTGACGGCGGTTTTGTTTTACCGCAACATTCTTTATCCGAGCTTCTCGGAAATAATATACCTTTAAAGCGTTATTGTGTAGGGTGTGAAAAAATATTGTAAAGAATTTTATTCCATTACTAGGAATTAAATTATTGTAGGTTTGCAGAATATAAATTATTTGAATCAAATGTAGAACCTTTTCATGTTGTAAGATTTGTAGTTGTTGTTGTTGTTGATTTATTGTTGATTTATTTATCCTTTCCATCCTGGGTTTGCTGGAAGAAATCTCTCGATAGAGATAAGCTCACCTTTGTACATGTCAGTTCCATTTTTAATTGTCGTATAATGTATTGATTTGTGTGCAATAAAGTATAAAGTAAAGTAAAGTAAAGTTGTCAATTTAGACAATTCTTGTAATTTGCATTGTGTGCCCTTAGCTTCTCATCATCAGAAGTTTCATTCAGAGTCACCTTGTATTGTAACTGTGACTAAAGCGATGATCTATCTATCTAATAGTCTAAGCTAATAATCTATCCTGAGCCGAAATAAGTGCTAAATCATTAGGCATCTCAAACGCTTCGTTTTATTACTTGCCCGACGGACCTTTAGGCATGTGATTGAATCCGGCCCACAGTTTACGACTTAGCTTTTCATGAAGTGCCTGATATATCGAAATTGTGGCGACAAACATAAAGATGTGTGAGGCCCAAGGTCAAGCCAAACACTACGAAACACACATAAATGCATTTTGCAACTTGGCAACACTGTTTTAATCTCGCTCCACCCTGTATAGCACTACTGTTCTTCAAGCGTTAACTCGTTGAAACTGTAGCTTTGCGATTACACCCTGATATATGTAAGTGTGGAAACAACGTGAGGAAACTGTGGGAGCTGTGGAAACTGAGGAAACTTTCTTGCTACGGAACCCACCCGCAGTGTATCAAGGTTCTAATTTGTCTCGGCTAAAACTTGGTTCAGATTTTGTATCGTGCAAACGCAGATGGTACTCGTAGGTACCTAACTAGAACATAAAGTTAGCCATTTCTACAAGGTGTAAATGAATTAACGCAAAACGAGAAACTGCTTTGTTAGTGACATCATTCTGAGCAACAACCTTATTTTTCACTTCTCCATACAAATGAGCTGATCCACTCAGGCCAAAATGTACTGGGAAGTGAAAATCAATTTGCTCTCATCAAATCGGTTTCATAATGTAAGTTGCTCAGAATGATGTCCATAACAAAGTAGTTTCTCATTTTGCCTTAATTCATTAACATGTTGTATAATGTAAGGAGAGCAGCTAAACCATAGTTTAGCTGGTTATTGTAAGGTGTCCATTTACCGCCCAGGTCTTGGATGTTTACATGATTGTGATGTCGCTATTTCTTGTTCCCACTACTCAGGGTATCCTATTGTGGGGCCAGAAGCAATGCATGTAAATGTCTATGTCTATGTTTATGTTTAATTTGTTCTAACGTGTTCTATTAGCTTCGCTCACCCTCTTTATCCTTCACCAACGCTGACCCACCTCTGTGTCCGGCGGCGCCCACGTTAACAACGGAAAAACTATCAAACATTAGCCGCTCTCCTAACATTAGCCGTAACATAAACAATACATGCTTCTGTTGCTTCTGGGCTCACACTAGGATACCTTGAGCTGTAGGATCCAAAAACAGGGACGTCACGTCACACACCCTCAGCGGTTGACCGACCATAATAAGGTACCATATGCTGTGTGGCGTGTCTGTTAAAAATCCAAGATGGCGGCATGAATGGGGAGAAACCGAAATACGGTTGCTCAACAACATAGGGTTTTTGGACCGCTGTCTGCACTAAAATTGCGTTTTCAACTGTTTAAAGCAAGATAACAGCATTAATTTGGGAGAAACCTCGGCTGAATGACATGTACTAAGTCTTAAATTGAAGAACGCCTAACCGAAATGTGGCGTTCAGCAACTTGCGCGCAGTCGATATTGTCCTTATTACGGCGTTCAACAACTCATGCAGTTCCGCCATTTACACTTCCACTGCTGAGGGGATCAACAACCAAGACGTCGGGGAATATCATTTTAATAAGGTCAATGAATTATCACAATATTTAATTTAATTTGTATGGTCCCCAATATAAAGTGGTGGCTGCAAATAATCTCAAGACAAAAACACCGATAACAGCGATTTTGCAGGCACTGCAGTTGATGTGCAATAATTTCAGTTCATCGAACGGGTTCTCAAGGGACATTATTATATTTCGCGCCAACGACGGCGACGTCTGACATGATTCTCGCGCATTAGTTATACGATATCTACACCTATATCGAGTGATTTTGTATGGGAATCTGTCAATCGATATCCGTATATCGAATGCGCTGGTAACGTCATCGAACCATCTGGCTGCTGATCGACCCAAGCTGCTTTTCCCTCCTTTCGGCCACCACTCGGACAGTGATCTACATACAAGGTAGAGCAGATAGGTAATTTTATAACCCAATTCAAAATCTAGTAAAACACAGCTGCAAACTGGATAGTAGTTGCGTTAAACACGTATCCCGAGCATATCCCGAGTCACGAATCCCGAGTTTCCGGGATCCCAGGATTACGGGATTGTGTTCTAGCGAACATAAATCTCCGCTAGCGAACATAGCTGCGAGAAGTAAAGGCTTCGTGTTTAGGGCAGCCGCAGTCTTATGCCCTGGCTTACATACAGGCGCATACATTTGCTTCTGGCTCCTCATTAGGGCTGCCGGTGTTGTGGGGACCAGAAACAGCGAAATCACAGACATGAAGACATATATGTCAAGAATAATAAACGGTATAATGTGTATATCTGTTGCCGCAACAACAACAAATACTGAAATACGAGAGATATTACAAATTAAAGGGGCCCCGTACAAGAGATTTGTTTTGATACACCCACGCATTTCAATATGATGGTGTATTTCGCGGCAACCCACATCGTTCTGGTAGCTCAGCCGGTATGTTGTAGGCCCTCAATCCGTAGGTCGTTAGTTCAAATCACCGTGGGCGCATAACCTTTTTAATTTTCTTTTTAGGGTTCCGATCCTTAAAAGGAAAAAAGGAACCCTTATAGGATCACTTTGTTGTCCGTCTGTCTGTCTGTCTGTCTGTCCGTCCGTCTGTCCGTCCGTCTGTCACGACCCCTTTTCTCAGGAACGCGTGGAGGTATAATGTTGAAATTAATATCGATTACTCAGGTCTATGGTCCCTTGGAGCTGTGAAAAAATTAAACTTCTAGGTCCACGCAATCAAAACATACCGCGATATTATGTCATAATTTTGCTGGATTTGTATGAACTCGCGTGGAACTCGCAAGGGAATCAAAACCTATAGGGTACTTCCGGTTGGCCTAGGGTCATGAAATTTGGAATGTAGGAAGGTCTTATAGCACAAGTTAAGGAAGAAATCCGAAAACTGTAAATTTCTGTCTGTCTGTCTGTCTGTCTGTCTCACCGTCTGTTAAGACTTTTTCTCAGAAACGCATGGAGGTATTAAGTTGAAATTAATATCGATTACTTAAGTCTGTGAACTCTTAAAGTTGTGAAAAAATCAAACTTAAAGGTCAACGCAATCAAAAGATACCGCATATGTCTCAATTTTGCTGAAATTGCTGATATTCGCAAGGGAATCAAAACCTAGAGGGTACTTTACGTTGACCTAGAATCATGAAATTTGGCACGAAGCAAGTTCTTATAGCACAAATAAAGGGAAAAATCTGAAAACTGCAAATTTCTGTCTTTCTAAAAAATATTCAATTTCGTTTACATGGATGACATCACACTTTAGTTTTTTATGTGGAAACCTAATTACACGTGTTACGCTCTCCAAGTGTGATCGGAACCCTTGGTGCGCGAGTCCTACTCGCACTTGGCCGGTTATTTTTTTGTTTTATTGTTTTGATCGAGTGCTTAAGTTTTGTTGTACGATGGTACGGTGCCATTCGTGTGCGATTCCGACCCGCACTTGACCAATTTTTTTATGTGAATAATGGTGTCAAATCACCGTGGGGGCATAACCTTTTATAATTTTTTTTTTTTAGTTTATTGTTTTGATTGAGTGCTAAAGTTTTGTTGTACGATGGTACGGTACCCTTCGTGTGCGATTCCGACCCGCACTTGACCAATTTTTTATGTGAATAATGGTGTCATGTCGTAAGAAATCGTCTTGTGGTCACCCTACAAAGGGCCCTTAATTAGACCAATCCCGAGACCGATGTCTTAAGTTTCACTCACACTTTTAACGACATAAGGTATCAAAATACAGTAAGGGATAATGAGAAGGCTGTACAGCCGCGTCCGCTGCGGCATGTTTACGTGTTTTCTAACATCCTAACATTTGTTTTGCTAACATATTAGGGGCGTGGCCTACATGTTTTGTTAGGAAAAAAATATTAACATGATTACATCCCTCGCGTTCGCCTGCGGGGAGGGGAAGTACCTCATTTTCATTTTGTGTTAGCGCTCACTAGAGCAAGACGTGTAGTATGATATTTCAACATTTGATTTTGGCAAGGAATTTTTGGTCTTTGGTTTGTGTTGACATTGTGAGTGATGGAGGATGGACTGGAATAAAGAACACACTTTGTATCCTCGTCGGAAATCATTTTTTAAATGAGAAAGGTTTGTGAATACTTAGTTTGTTAAACCACGCCCCAAAATCGTAACGGACGGGAAATGTTCTCAGACATTGTTATCGAACACTGTTTGCAAACAATGTTTTGTTAGAATTTTGGAGCAGCGGACACGCCTGTAGAGTCGGCGTGAGGTAAGTTAAATGGCTGAATGGGCTGAATGTACGGCATTTTGCTTAACCCTCGCATTGTTCATATTTAGTTTGGCCCGCGTGTGTCTTATCGCGAGCGAACCGATGACATAAACAACACAATTAAGATTTGTCTAAATACTGGAATTACCCTAATATGGAGTTGCAAACTTTATTTAGAGGACAGGTTGACCATAGAGTAACTTATACAGGGTGTAACAAAAAGGGATGTACAAACCGAAAGAGGGTTGTTAGGGACATCATTCTGAACAACTTTCACTATGGGACCGACTTGATCAGAGCAACTTTATTTTTATTAACTCAGTACATTTCGGGTCTAGCGCTCATCTTGCGTAGTTGGTATTTTGCGTAATTATTAAAGTCCCAAAACACCACTAAACGCCGGTTGGTTTTTCGCGTAGTTGGTATTTTGCGTAGTTGGTATTTAGCGTAATCATTTTTATAAATACGCAGAACACCAAAAAACTTCCGGTTGGTATTTTGCGTAGTTGGTATTATGCGTTTAAAGGGCTCTATGATCTGTATCGTGAAGTGAACAATAAAGTTGCTCCTATCAAGTCAGTCCCGTTATGCGGCATAACGGGACTGACCATACGTCCCGTTTTGAACGGGACTGTCCCGTTTTTCGGTTCTCTGTCCCGGTGTCCCCGAATAAATCTTCGGGACGCAAAATTGTCCCGTTTTCGAAAATTGGCGGGGTGGTACCGGGGCGTCGAAGTACCTAGCCGATCCATCACCGATAGCCGCCGCCGGGCCGAACGGTCGGTTACCTAATAGCAACGCGGAGAAAGGGGGTGCAGGGTGAGGGTGGCGTAGGCAGGAATCGCATGATTGCATCATTCATTCATTCATTTCATTACCTAGCCGATAGCAGGAGATATTTTACTGGGCAGATTTAAAGAAAGTACCGACATGGGAAGATATTCAAAAAGCATTGGATGTATTGATTGAAAAGAGCTATATTGATTGCAAAAAAGACACAGAAGTATTTGACGAAATCACACTAATTTCGAACTAGGTACATCACATCGCAAAAAGTAACCAAATGGAATAATCAAAATGTTGCGACAGAAAATCGATAGGTGGAAGTATTTAAACACTTTGACACCAACAATCTCAAACATGAAAACTTTTGTATGTTGATTGAATACATTTTATGTCTCCCAGGCACAAATGCACAAGTAGAAAGAGTATTCTCTTTAATGAACAAATTGTGGACGTCTGAGAAAACTCAATTACAGGTCTCGGTCCTTAAAGCGATGTTGATAACGAAGGTGAATATAAAAAAAATATGCCAAGAATTTTATTCGTATTTAAAATCATCACCTAAAATATAGGAACAACTAAATGCTCAGTTATTTCTATATTTTTTTCACAGGAACTGGTAGTGATGATTGTAAGAATACCTGGCTACCAGAAAGTGGTTTCGTTGTTGATTTTAATTTGTAGATACCTAGGAGATAATTTTGATAAATACTATAAATAAAACTCGGTAAACATTTTTTCTTTTTATTATTGCCCATTAAATAAGCCAATTGTCCCGTTTTGAGTCTAAAAATAAATGGTCACCTTACGGCCCCGGGGGCATATTATTATAATTATTAAATAATTATAATAATATGCCCCGTAGTAAAAGTTGTTCAGAATTATGTCCTTCTTTCGGCTTGTCAACCCCCTTTTTTGTTACATAGGTGTTGGTTGACTCGCGTTCGTAGTAGGCAGAGACTATATATCCAATTGACTGAGCCTGCTGGGGAATGCGGCTCGCAAAACATTTGTTGTATTCAACAAACGTTCGCATACGCAACCTATGTACGATGACGGGCCGCCAGACAGTTTCGCAGCGGCTGACCAATCACAGCTCTCTTACCTCGTCCCCCGCCGCCCGTAAATTGGTGAGTTGTGTTTCAAAGGAAAATGTATCTATGCGCTCTCCACTGGATAAGTGCTCCCTGGTAGTAGGCGTAAATCTAGATTGTGGTCGGCGGTAATTAGAGCTGTTTCCCGATTGAGAGCATTACTGTGTATTCCAAAAGCAATGTTTGTCAACACGGAAACGTCTTAGAGCGCGTTCCCACAACAACGAAACGATTAATTTATCGTTAGACAAACGGTAATAGCCGAAAAAATATCCGGCCGATAATGAATCCTATCGTGTAATGAGAACACCTCCACTTAAGGCGCCTGGTAACGCTAAAATTAGCAACTGGTTTTGTGGTGGTTGAAATTTTCACTAATTATAAAAGAAAAATGATAAAATAAAGTATTTAATACTAATGTCCGCGCAAAAAGTGCAAAGTGTGTTTTTTGCAACTTACACAAAAACCGCTGATGATATTTCTAAAATGATAAACACTAAATTTTTAGATATTTTGATTATCGATTTTTACACATAAGAACCATACCAGCGTTCCCTGTAGAACTCCTGGAAGAACTCGCTGTAGGGAAAAAAACAACTATTAGATTATAATTTTTTCATTATTATAGTTTCCAATGGCATTATCATGTTTTCAAACACAATTTTTTTAGCCAAGGGATAGTTTTATAGCATATATATTTTTTGGATTTAGAATGGATCTCAAACTGCTGGAATAACTTTTTAAATATGGGCATTTTGCTGAACAATCGTCTTAAATATACAAGCTACGATAAAACGGGCAGAGCTACAAGCTACAATCGCAACACCACAGAGGTCGTCGAATAGTGGGAACGCGCTCTTAGCTGGGTGTCGATTCTCATAAACACTTCACGTAGAAATGTGTAGCCAGTTTTCCAAAACTTCATTGTAAGACCTCCATGGCCTGGTTTTACTGGTGGGTTTTACGCTTGCTTCTCACGTAAGCAGTGGTGGATTTACCAGCAGGCTGAGTAGGCTCGAGCCTATGGCGGCAGATTTTGGGGGCGGCAAATTTGGGGAACGATTTTTTTTTTACTCATAGAAATCACAAAGATTTTTCTATGACGGTTTTCTGATGTCTTACAGATAGAAGTCTGCAACAAATTTTGTCGATGACTTTTCTCACTCACTTGTCATTCCGAGAGTAGAAAACTTCCATATTCTAGAGTAAAACAGCTAGTTCGCCGCCCCTCAACCAGTAATCGGCCTCTCGCCTCTGCGCCCTTTGCCCACACTTCTATGAGTGAAAAGAGCGAATTTGTAAAAAAATATGCCCCTCTTTCCACTAACAAAAAAAAAAATATACGCGTGTAGCACCGTACACGTGTTAGAAGTAAAACTTCTGTAGCTAGATCATTAAGTGGTACCTATACTATACACCTATACCTACCTATACTAAAAGAGATTTAAATTTCCAATTTTGAGATCCAATCTCTGCTTCAAGTTACTTTTAAGTTTCAGACGTCCGATTATTTGAAATTATTTTATACTTGTACTTACTTTTAATACGTCATGTCATTTATTTCCCACCATTCCTTATCTACAATTTGTCGCGCTCGTGGTGATATACTTACACTCCGTTCACAGTTATTTTACCTCCACATATATCTGTGCCTCTCTTTCTAGCTGTCAGGATTCCGTACAGCTAGAAAGAGAGGCAAAGGTGTACCTGAAGGTAAAATAACTGTCTACGGAGTGTAACTCATTCAATAGTGTCACTACTATTTGCATCTCGCTCAGATTATATACCATCTGACGTCACGTCTTTAAGCCGTCTCGCTCAAATGTATGCATTGCTCTGCTTGTTTTAGAAATCCATATCGACCCGTGTGACATTGATGAAACTCTTTTCTTACAAACTGTATGGATCGCATCGCACAGCTGTCAAACATAAGTTCCGGTTCCAACAAAGAGGTTGAACGAAGTAGTTTGAGTCATGCTAGATATTAGGCTACTAACGCCATCTAGCGAAAGAGAGTGAGCGCCATCTTGGCCATACCGGAAATCAAGAACTCGTGGAAGAATGCTTAAAATAATTTTTATTTGTTAACGTTTCATCAGGTTTTTCTCTCACTAATTAACATTCTTTATTGTACGAATGTATTATTATCTTATCTGATTAGTTAAAAACCGTATTGAAAATATTTGCGGTTTTAAAAGTCTTCAGCCGACCCCGATTCCAATTTCCGTTACATTTCTTAGCCACTCGTGATAGCACCCGGCTAGTAGCAATTGAAAAGCAAATATATGAATAACCCACAGCTGAGAGGTTAAATAAATTTTACCCCCGTGCCCCAAGAAGTTTTACTTCAAAAAAGGCTTTATACCGAATTATCCAAGCCTACATTTTGATGATAGTTAGAAAAAAACAAGTGTAGTGCTGATATAAGTCATCTCTTCTCTATGCCGGCCGTCTCTATGGTCTGCAATTTCAATGAGAATTTCAACGAAATTGTTGCATTGTAAAAATAAAAATAATATATGACAATTGTTGAGGCAAGGGCGGCAAAAACTATTCAGCCTTTACCTTGAAAATTTGTAAATCCGCCACTGCACGTAAGAGCTGCAGGTTCTAATCCCGGCGCTGACTATGTACCACACTATGTACCAATGAGATAAATGATTGTTCATAAGTAAAGTTTCCGTCAATAGAAATCGTGGACTATGTAAACAAACCGTTTTCTCAAGGTCTGTCACGGAGTCTCACTGAACATTATTCCAACTCATGTAGCATCAAGTCTTGCCTGTTACTCACTGTATTTCAACATGAAATATTCAATAATCACCAGTTAATTACGGAAAAGACAAAGACAACATGGCGCTTTGTTTACATAGTCCACAATTTCTATTGATGGTTACTTTACATTATACCGACGTTCTAACGGTGATGGAAAATATCGTGAGGAAACATTCCTTGCTCCATAGCTGCGGTGCGATGGGCTAGCCCCCTGTCATGCAAAATTAAGCAATAACCGGCTTAAAGTGGGCACAATTTTGCCTCTGCCGCCCCGTATGGGAAAAGGCGTGACGCTATGTTATACGTTGTTCATATAGGGCTGGTATACCCCTTTACACCCGAGAGATAAAATTCTTGTAAATGCTATTAAAATGTGGTTACGTGGTTTATTTTGTGTCCAAAACATATGAGAAAAATAGTGAAAAAAATCCTGCTGGTGCTGGTCTCCAGCAATAAGACCCTCACTATCGTGAGTTTCAGGAAATAATTGTATGTCGCACGATCGTGAGTGTGTATTATCATCAGGTTTAAGAATGGAAATAAAACCATGTTTAACCAAAATATTTTTATTTTTATTATGAGAACATAAAAGTACAATATTTCTTCTTAATTTTTAATCAGTCTTTATCATAACACACTGAGTTAAACCAAGTTATCATAATTTTAAACACTTATTTTATAGAGATCAACAGTTACAGTTTTGGTAAGTATTATGATATGGTAGAAACTTTGTTTATTTAATAATAATCAGCCTTATATATACTGGATGCTTTCTATTTATTTTTACATAATTACAGGTTTATATACATTTCAATTAAAATAATAATGAATAATGAAAAAATTAATTTAAATAGAAAATTTGAGCCAGATCACTGCCGCCGTCGCTGGGCAAGGTGCCCAGAAGACTAGCGGCGTTGCCTCGCTGTATGGCAAGACTCAGCCGTTGCCCAAGGTAGGCTCCAGCCTTCCGGTCATTTGAGGCATCGACCAGGCGCGATGAGAGTTCTTTGAACAGTACTCGCACCTCTGGGCCCCATGGACCGAGAGTTTCGACTCCAAAAGGCACAAATATGTAGCCCTGACCAAGGGTGGCATATTTGCGCCTTTTGTTGCCTTCTGCGGTGGCCGCTGCCGCACCAGCCTTGCGAGCGGTCGCTTGTATGTGAGACTGTGCCAGCAGCGTATCGACACAAGTCGCGTCCCACACAAGCGACCGCCCGTTTTTCCACGGAATGAGTGTCATCCCGTCCGGCCTCTTGCCATCGTCCCGCGATATTCCTGATGGTTCTAGAATCGCGGGAACGCCTGCACTGGCAAGAGCCCGGTGGATGACATCATTTAGTGCTGCATGGCGCGACAAGCGGCCCGAGCTGCGGCGACATGCCAGTCCATGGTGGCCCAGTTGGTCAACGCCTCCCCCACAGCGGCAGCGATGTGGCTCGTTTGTCTTAGCCCCCAGCCCAAGACTTACTGCCAAATTAAAAGTCGTCCTCTCCAGCAGAGTCCCTAAGCTCGCCGAGGGGAGTGCATTCAGCCAGTAACCCGACTTCGGCTCACAGGTGGCCAAGAGACGAGCCCGCTCTGTATGGATTAGGCTTGATTCCACAAGGTTCTTTTGAACCTTAATACAGAGCGGCTCATCCCATAGCCTCTGTGAACACGGGTTTAACGGCGGGATTAGGCTCGGGCCAGCTATGTTGGACCAAGCGTTCCTGGCCTCAGTCAAGCACGCGACCTCAACGTCACCAAGTGACGGGTTAATGATTTTACCGGTGAGGCCTAACCTGCTGTGCACTGAGGACAGAAACGCTGGTAGAGCTACGTCTGCTGGCCTGCGGATGCCCAGGCCTCCAAGCCGGATAGGTAAGGTGGCTTGGGTCCAGCTTTTATCACTCATCTAAGTTCACATACTACAACCGATATGCTACGATCGTGCGAGTTTAAATTTCGAAGAATATTGTCGACAAACTATTGAGCAAATGTACAAAAAAGACATGATAATTTCTTCAACAACTAATAAACAATTAAATCACAGGAAAAGTATTTAAAAAATCTCTTAATTTATTTAAATAGGAGTCACTTAATTGAGCGGTCGCTCTTGTCAAAAAACGCAGCCATCCTTACCGCATCCTTTTGGCGACTGACGAGTTCAAACTTGTTTCAATATCACTACGGTTTATTTTAGCACGCTCTCAGATAGACTCACGAACGATCGACGCCGGTTGCGATCGCAGAAATAGTTTCGGGTACAGTGTAGAATTTTTCAAAGTCAAGACTCACGATTGTACAATCTCGGGTGTAAAGGGATACGATCAAATACAAATACAAAATCATTTATTTCACCTAAAAGTGTATATAAAAGTGTTCATAAATGTAAATACATTAGAGTTGGGGAGATGCACTATTCAGGCACGCACGGGTATCAAAGTAAGATTAGATTGTGGCTCCCGCACTAGGCACAGCCTGTATCGCGGGAACCTCTACTGTTTATAATGTTTGGTGTACATACATGATGGTAGCACGATGATAACTTCTAGTTTATTATTTTTCACTGAAGCAGGAATAGATGTATTATACATTATTATAGGTACTAGAATAGTTTTATTGTACGCGCAATTCTTCCCCTTACTTATCGTCCCGTCTCCTACCCAACATGGTTAGCTGTAAGAAATCTCTTATTAGAGATAAGCTCGCCTTTGTACATATTTTTTCTATGTTAAGCTATTTTTACTGTTATGTGAGTACAATAAAGAAATTACGAATTACGAATTACATTTTTGTAAAAAAATCAACTCTCTACCATTACGGTTTGTCAGATAGAGTTAGAGTAGAGACTATATAATAATATCCAATTGACTGCGCCTGCGGGGGAATGCGGCTCGCCAAACATTAGTTGTATTCAACGTATGCAAACTATGTACGATGACGGGCCGCCCGACAGTTTCGCAGCGGCTGACCAATCACAGCTCTCTTACCTCGTCCCCCGCCGCCCGTAAATTGGTGAGTTGTGTTTCAAAGGAGAATGTATCTATGCGCTCTCCACTGGATAAGTGCTCCCTGGATAGAGCCCAATGACCGACAGACAGACGGACAGCAGAGGCTTTGTAATCTTCTAATATCTTCTAAGGCGAAATTCCGTCAAGATATTATTAAAACTTTACGCAATATCGACGAGGAATAAGTGAAACACACACACTCACACACACACACACACTCACCCTCGCACACACCCTCTCACATACACCCATTCAAACACACAGTCACACACTTCACTCATGTTACACTATACATAATATTCAATTATACATACCTATCTATAAACATTATTCTAAACAAGATTGTCCATGAACACACGTTCTCTGTTTAAGTTTCTCGATCTTAATTTATTTCTTGTATTTTTGTGGATATCTGTTATTGGCTTTCATTCTGTATCTTTGCTCTTTGTAATTTGTTTGTCTATGTGCTGTTGATGTCCCAAATAAAATAACTAAATAAATAAATAAATAAATAAATAGGATCCCGTTTGGCTTTTCGGGATATGGATGGAACCCTAAAAAGGTCTTAACAAACGAATAGAGATAAGCTCGCCTTTATACATGTTTTTATTCTATCTTCATCCCTAGTCAGTGAAAATGGCAATAAAAAATGGAAAAGTAATTGTTATAAATTGCCCAATGATGAAAGATCAGTAAGCTATGTATGTCATTGTAAAATCTAATAACAATGGAAAAGAAATTGTTGTAAATTACCCACTGATGCAAGATTAAGCTTTCTGTATCTCATTGTACAATAAAGAAATTACGGGTTACGTTAAACCAAACCAGTTTATTGTTTCCTTAAATCCTTACATGTAATTTATTGAGCACCATTTGACAACCTCCTATTCTACGAAAAGATAGATAGATAGATAGATAATTCATTTATTCATTGGAAATGGTACACACACATAATTAATAACAACAAAAAACAGTAGGTACCTACAGCTGTGTGGTTATGTGACTGTACCACGGCAGTGAAATGGCCCGGCACGGCAATGAAAAAAAAACCTATTTAAGTATCTCCTTATTTCAGTAAGTAGAACCATTATTTGCTCCATGGTAGAACCTGTGTAAACCATGTTATCTGTCAACAAACAAATTTAAAAAATTTCAAAACATACAGGGTGTAACAGTTAGGGTGTAGTCATATTTTAGGGGTTTTTTAAGGAAACCATTCAGAGCAATTTTGCTGTAAAACCGATTTGATCAGAGCAACTTTATTTTTCATAGCTCCATACGTTTTGGTCCGGGGGGCGGTCAGCTGATTAGTGTAGAGAACTGAAAATTAAAGTTGCTCTGATCAAATCGGTTTCATAGTGAAAGTTGCTCAGAATGATGTCCCTAACAACCCCCTAAAATATGACTACACCTTTCTATTACACCCTGAATAGAGTTTAAGCAGTAATACCATACCGTATAGCAAAATAATAAGCTATGGCACAACATAAGTTATGTATGATACAAACGTGAAAATCAAAGGTTTTGTCTTGGGTAGGTACATTGTATTTTTTACCTTTTCCACCCCTTTTCTCTTAACGAGATTGGAACCTAATTCGAGTTTATTCGTTTATTCGAGAACCTCGGATATGTTTTCTAAGGAATTCTGTATTCCTTTAAGTCAGTCTAATAAAATCACTATATATTTCAAGAGCTTTTTAACCGAACTTCCCAAAGGAGGAGGTTTACAATTCGTCCGGCAGTTTTTTTTTATGTATGTGCCCCGATAGCGCCTAGACGGATAGACCGATTTGGAAAATTATTTTTTTTTATTTGAAAGGGTTTACCTTCCCATTGGTCCCATTGACACCAGGTCTGATGATGGGATCCTGGAGAAATCGAGGGAACGCTTCAAATATTATAGGCAGACCTATAGTGATTTTATAGGCAGACCTATAGTGATTTTTGTGTTTTTAGTAATAACTCGTGCATTTACTCACGGTAAGCATAATATTGTGATGCGTAACTGCTGATGAAGACCACATAATGGTCACCAGAACTGCTCAATACTAGGTACAAATACAATGCGTGGCTGACGGGCAGGCAACGCATAGCCTAAACCGGTGGACCTAGAGCCATGAAACTTTGTACAGGGGTTCCTTAGTAGCGTGGGGTAGCACTGATATAGGATTTGACAAAATTAATTCCCCAAGGGGGGGGGGGGTGGATAAGGAGTTACAGTTTGTATTAAACTCAATCTAATCAAATATGGTTTGCGGAAGTCGGCTTTTTCTAAAGTTTACTTTTTGTTTTAATTAAAATGTTTTAATAATTTTTTAGTTCCCATTATTTATGAACAGATTCGTCGCGACGAAATCATAAAACATAAACATTTACAAACAGGCATTATACTAGATTGCTTCTGGCCCCACACTAGGATACCCATGTGTCGTGGGAACCAGAAACAGCTATATCGCAAACAAGTAAACATCCAACATCCTGATGTTTTTTTTTTGTGCTCAGCCGGGATTCGATACCGGGACTTCTCGAAGGGGGTGAGAGCAGCGAAGCCTCCGAAAAGTCTTGGAGTTAGTTTGACATGTTAGGTACATGTAACACAAAAAATATCACGTAAAGTCTTCACAAAATAAAAGGCCCGTTTTGACATTTCACGCCCATGAAGTTTATTTTATTTTATTGGTTCAGGTCCACCAACGGACAATACATGTTTATTAATATATATCCCATAATTGTACTCATTGTAGATGTTTGTCCACTTATACGCAAACACAGCATGCATTAAATTACAGTTCATAATCATAACATATCAAATTACATTTCATTATATAATAAATATTGAGTAAAAATAGTTATTTAGTTAATTAATTACAATTTTTATTTGTTTATTTAAGTTAAGTTTTTAATTGATATTAATATACATCACTAAATAAATTTCAGTTTGATTTACATAATAATTCAATCAATTAATTAATTAATTACAAATTTTATGATGGTGAAATTTAAATTAATATACATGTTTAAATAAATTTTAGTTTGATTTACATAATATGTTTAGTTTAGTTTAAGTTGGAGTTAAAGTTTTAACCCCTGATGCGTAGGTAATAGAAGCCAACTGGTGCGTACAAGCAAAGCTTACAAGTTGCACCTAAAACCGCTTCTATTACCTACGCGTTAGGGGCTAAAACTTCATGGGCTTGAACTGTCAAAACGGGCCTTTTATTTTGTGAAGACTGTAGTGCTGAATAACAATGCTTTTAAAAATAGATGTTTTCATTAAAACTGGCCATATCATGATATGGCCAGAAATGGCTTTTCATGAAATGGCTGGCCATATGACGATATGGTTACGACCGACATAGACACTAACCAAATTGTTATTGTACATACAAATTATGCTGTTTAACAGACCTTATGATTGTCAGGGTCTAAGGACTCGCGCTTGAAGGGACATCTAAATGTATCGATAGACCCGAAAGTTTGAGGGTCCCTTCGTAATATGCTTTTTTTAGATATGCGTGAAAAACACTTACGTGCCCTATTAAACATATGTATACAAACGACCCTTTGAAGACTTTTAGTGGAAGGCTATAGGGTCAAAGGCAGACTGAGGGCGACTTGCATTCGACTTTTTAGCACGTTCCGGCGCGGTAACGGCAGATGCCGTTTTCTTACTTCTACAGAAACACATAAAAGCTGTACTGTCAATCTAACAGCCAGTTGAGTGACCGCAGTGACCAGTGCACATACATACACCAGTAAAAACACTCAAGACAGTACGGCAATAACCGTTACGTATGTATGGGTTTTCAATCGGCATGTGCGTAACTGTCACTTTGCAAATACATTTTTATGTTCTAAGGTGGCAGTACGGCTATGACAGGGATTGTCATTTCTATGAAGATTTTTACTGCTTTTCTACGTAGTCGAGCTAGTAAGGCACCGCGTCGGAACGTGTTAACAGACCCTAAATACAGTATAACTATTGACACAGAAGAGATAATAGTACTCCGTACTATTGATCTACTATTTACGTAGGTAGTAATGTTAGCTCAATGGGTACAACACGGTCAAGGTTATTGGCCTATCAGGCTTGTCAGCCAGGTTCATAGCCGTGTAATATTTTATACTGTGTACAAAACAAAATGCTGACACTTCTTGTGAAGAGAGCGAATAAACTGCTGAGGTCGGATATAATTAAATGTTGAATGAATGAAATTAATTCATCCGTCGGGCCCTTTCTAGCGCGGGCGTACCGTCTGTAGTCTGTATTAGAACCGCCAGGCATAGCCCGCGACGACGACGGTAAGAGGCCCGACGGAATGACACTCATGACAATGGCAGCATGGGAAGTCGTTGGTATGGGATGCAACGTGTGTTGACACACTAGCGCCATCCCATTTACCAGCGACTTCTTCCAGGGCCGGTGCCGCGGCGGACTCTACAGAGGGTTTGAAACGGCGCAAATATGCCGCCCTTGGGGAGGGCTACATATTTGTGCCGTTTGGCGTAGAGACCCTCGGGCCGTGGGGAACCGACGCTCGGAGGAGGTTGCAAAGAGACTCGTCGAAGCGTCAGGTGATTCTAGAGCTGGCACCTACCTCGCTCAGCGAATTAGCATAGCGATACAGCGAGGTAATGGTGCCAGCATGTTGGGCACCCTGCCACTCGACGGCGGCGGCGGCGGTGACCTTAAGGATATTTTTTATTTAATTTAATTGTTTTTAGTAGTAAGTTAATCGTATATACATTATCAATAAAGAATATAAATTCAAAGTTTTACAACAAATAAATTATCATGCATGAGTTTTCAATCGATCTAACTTGTAAGTTTTAGACAAGTTAGAATGGATAGACCATAGTTGTATTTAAACAGTATTTAGCGGATGTCCAAGGTCTGGTGCAAATCAGCCTTAACCCTTAATTAGTCGCGTGGGGTGTCGCACACCCCAGAACGTGATTAAAGATTAACAGGGTATACGGTTGGTACTGCATTCTTCAAATACATTTATCATCGAAATCTGCTTTGAGTCAGTCTCAATTTTATGGTTGTAATGTTGTTATGAGGACAGAATTATGTTTGTTTCACGGCTTTGGGTAGTGGCTTTCATACTTTAAAGAAATTGGGTAATTTGAAAACAAAGAAACAGATAAATCGATAGCTATCTATCTAAAGTTTAGGCGTGTGTGGATTTGGACTTTATTAATCCATTGAAATAAAACGAGAGGTATCATACATGTTTTATATTTTTATGAATCTTGTATGAACACAGAAATGAAATAACCGGCCAAGTGCGAGTCGGACTCGCGCACGAAGGGTTCCGTACCATTATATATAAAAAACCGCAAAAAAAAATGTATGGGAGCCCCCCCTAAATATTAATTTAATTTTAATTTAATTATTTATTTTTTAGTAAATAATATACCTACTCTTGTGAACATTTTAAGCGTCTATCTGCTACCATTATCAATATCGAGCAAAAATTAGCCAAAAAATCACGTTTGTTGTGGAAAAACAGGAAAAAACAGGAAAAATCGTCATCTGTGAAAATTTCAACTGTCTAGCTACCACGGTTCATGAGATACAGCCTGGTGACAGACAGATAGACGGACGGACGGACGGATGGACAGCGAAGTCTCAGTAATAGGGTCCCGTACGGAACCCTAAAAACTACATTATTGTTGTAACCTAACTAAATATTTCAATACCTATTTCTAGCTAACTATAAGTTCGGAATTATTAAGTGATAATCTACTAGAAGAGGTAGAGAAGAGGCCTATACCCAGCAGTGGGTAGGTGTGGGCTGATTGATGATGATGACTATCTACCAGACTGATTTAAGTATTTTATTTAGTAACTCTCTCTCTAGGACCAAGTAGGTATCTAATATTAAAATGGTATATCGTCAAAGAGAATAAATACATCAAAAAACTTGTAAGGCTACTTGGAAATCAAATTAGCAATATAGGTACTCCCAAATCTAAAAACACTTCTCAAAGAGTTCGCAACATTAGCGAAGACGGGCCATTAAAATTAATTTATGTTCAGTTGAAGGCTCCGAACAAAAAGTTTGGGTGCCGCTGCTTATAAACGGGCTCAGAGTACTTAGATCTAGAAGTACCTTAACGTGACATAATAAAGCGTCATTTTTTTTCCCATAGGGGTTGGCAGAGACATAAATATGCACGTGTTTAACCAGATATTCAACCCTCCATTTTGCGTGACAGAGGTCAAAAACTCCTAGAGAAAAGTAAAGAACAAATTCTGATATAAACCAACGCATACCTACAATATTAACAGGCTGTTTCTTTCAAATAGTAATTAGAGGCAAATAAAACATAGGAAAAGGATTTTGGACAAATTATTATAAACTAAGATTAACTTGTGTTTAACAAGAAACAGCGGTGTTAGGCGGCGAGGCGGTAAGTAGTGGGGTGAGTCTTAAAAATCAGCCAATTGCGAGTCAGACTCTCACACGGAGGCTTCCGCACTATCATTGTACCAAAAGTACAAAAAAATACGTCTCTTGTATGAAGACACCTTTATTTTTTTCAATATTTCGTGTATTTCAATATTTGCTGGTGGAGCGGCAACAGACATACACATTCTGTGAAAATTTCAACTTTTAAGCTATTACGGTTCGTGCTGGAGGGCCAACTGACGGACGGACGGACGGACAACGACTCTCGCTTCATAGAGCGCTTATTTAGAATCGACGTCGCGGCAAGGCGGCGTAACGCGAATCGACGTCATGGAAACAACACCGCCGGTGATGTTCCGGAGACTTTTAGAAAGCGTCTCCATTCGTCATACCTCCTTGTTGTTAACCGTAGGGCAAACAAGTTATTATCCCAAGGCTTAGTGAGGATATTTCGCTCCGTCTGATAAGTAGGGATGTTCCTTTGTTTATGGCAAAGACTACTGTTACGTCCATTTACAACAACCAGAGACTATAATTATCCTATTGACTGCGCCTGCGGGGGAATGCGGCTTGTATTCAATAAACGTTCGCATACGCAACCTATGAACGATGACGATGTACGGGCCGCCAGACAGTTTCGCAGCGGCTGACCAATCACAGCTTTCTTACATCGTCCCCCGCCGCCCCCGCAAATTGGTGAGTTGTGTTTCAAAGAAAAATGTATCTATGCGCTCTCCACTGGATAAGTGCTCCCTGGCAATAACCTATCTATCCAGGATTTTCACATTACTAGAGTTATTTTTGACAGTTGCGCTATGGAACATATTGTCAAATTTGACCCTGTCTTTCGGCAGATTGAAGATAGATAGATTATAGCAAACGGCCGTTAGTCTTTGTTTACTAATACTGAGAAAGAGAAAGCAAATTATCTCCAGATCCGCCTGATATTGAGCGAAAATATTGTTTTAGCGCAGGTGGCGCAGGATAACTCTTTCCCAAAATAGACATTCCCAAAACATAGAATTACAATTCCCAAAATAGACCTTTCCTAGAACATCGGCTTCCCAAAACATTTTACCAAAACACCCATCAACATAAATTTTTTCCCCATACGGCCCTCCGTCTACCAAAAACAAAATAAAGTACTCATTTAAGGTAATTACAATGTTTTATCAGGCTCGTGGTTGACAAATATCGTCAAAATAGGAGAAAAAATTAAATGGATCCCAGGATTATCCATTGACCTATACTATGTCTTAGTCTTCAAGGAAAAATCTTAAAACTCCTTTATATCTTATTTACTCAGATCAGACAAGCACAGCACATCCCTTGTTTTCCCACTTTATTGTTAATTACTGGCAACCCCGTAAATTCCTTCACAGCCTTAATTTTCAAAGTTAAACAATTGGCCGGAGATAACACAATAACGTCTGCAAATCTGTTTATAAATGTACAATTTGTAACTATTTTGAATATTGAGTTAGGCTACTTATATTTATTTACTTTTGTAGAAGGAGTATAGTAGAAATATTGTATTGTTTGTAACAAGAATAGGGAATAATAACAATAATAATTGTTGGCCATGAATGTACCCATCGAGGGGAGTTTTACCCTGGTAAGATTGAATCATACTCCTCAACAAACCAACTAACCAATTAGTCAATATAGACCAAAACATATTATATCGACAAACTAAAAATTATTAAAACTATATTTCGTCAAAGTAACGGCCGGTTTTTCGTACGATTTTAATTTGACGTATCAGTCAGCAGTTTGTCACAATTAACAATCTGTTGACAAGCTTTGAGTTTCTAGAACGCAAATGATCGGAAAAATAGGATGACGGCTGATTTTATATTGTATGTGGTAACCCAGCCCATTCGCTCGAGTTTGACAATCTGTCGCGCAATTTTGTGGAAAATGGTCTACGAGAAACCGGGCCCAATAGTCTTAGAAATTATACAAAACACACTTCAGAGGGTTCCGTAGCCGAAGGGTGACAAACTGGACCCTATTACTAAGCCTTCGATATCCGTCTGACCGTCAGCGGGCTCCATCGCACGAACTGTATGTACAGAGATTTATTTACATACACATAGAAAAAAATCGCTAAATTGTATGCAGAATACTGCGAAAAGAGTTCGTTAGTGCGGCTACTCCCACATTATTTAACGTGTTACAGAATTACAGTGTAAAAATTCGCGCGGAAAAAAATAGCTGTGCGTACCGGCCTTAATAAATAGAAAGCTGAAATTTTCACAGAATGTGTACTTTTATCTGTTTACGCTACAGCAACAAATACTGAACTATGTGAAAAAATATGGTGTTTAGAATTAAATAGTATTAAGTCAATTGCAAAATCATAGCGCCTGACATTTAAAACAAATTACGAAATGAAGATTGAAAATATTGATATTATATCCCTAAGTGCGTAAACTTCTATTGAAGGTACGTTTATGATATGAAACTCTGGTGTTAGATATAAGTTAGATTGTAAGAAATTGAAGTGCCCTTACAGGGTCCATTGTCGGGACCTCCTTACAGGGTCCATTGTCGGGACCTCCTTACAGGGTCCATTGTCGGGACCTCCTTACTTTAAGAACTCTGCAACCACAATGTAGCAATACATAATTTGGAATTTGGAATTTGGTATTTGTACCTGTATTCTGCAGTTCTGGTAACCATTATGTGGTCTTCATCAGCAGTTCCGCATCACAATATTATGCTTACCGTGAGTAAATGCACGAGTTATTACTAAAAAACACAAACATCACCATAGGTTTGCCTATAATATTTAAAGAGTTCCCTCGATTTCTCCAGGATTTCATCATCAGATCCTGACCTGGTGGTCCATAGTACCAATGGCTTCCATAGTACCAATGGATAAACACTTTCAAACAAAAAAAGAATATTCTCAAATCGGTCTATCCGTCTAGGCGCAATCGGGGCACAAACATAAAAAAAACATCCGAACTAATTGTAAACCTCCTCCTTTGGGAAGTCGGTTAAAATGGCGCTGTAGTTTTCGTTGGCAGAGGCACGTATGCCCGATTTTAGCCAGTTACCTAGGTATTGATTACTCCATTTTTCGTGTAAGGAAGGGTGCTGGGCTTGGTGAGTCTATTGCCGCAGCTACGGAGTAATGAAGGTTTCCTTGCGATGTTTTATATAGGTGTTTTTGGGGGTAAAACAATTATCGAACTAGGTTTCAGAACTGAAAAATCACGTATTTCCGAGTTATCATTCTTTGATATTCAAACAAAAACAAAGAACGAAAAAAGCCATCTTTGAAATAAAGGGAACTTCACAGGACCCGGAACGATCGCGGCAATCCAATTTTATTGTAAAAAGATATCAGTATATTGGTCTTGGAAATAATAAAATATACTTTATGCATTGTAAAACGTGGCATAACGGCGTGTTGTAAAATCTAGGGATGGAAGAAATATTTAATGTTTCAGTTTAAGGGCCTGTTTTGTGTCGATGGTATTTTGCCAATATTTATGGTTATAAAGCAGGTGAATAATATTATGTTATACATGATGACTTGTGCGGGGAATGAAAAACCATCATTATGATGATTACATAATTACTTAGTCTAGGCATTGTTGGAATTAGGTACCAACATTTCAGTGTAATTTTCATATTTTAGGTTGCCTAACCTTTTTTCTTCTCTCTACAAAAATGTGAACTGAAATAAAAAGTCGGTCAAATTGTGTCCCGTGTTTAAATTATTTATAATCAGCAATACAGTCTATCTAAATATATTCAGGCCTATGTTGACCACACAACTCTAGCCATTGATTTCACATTCAAATGATATTATAGTGCGTTTTATATTAATCTGACTATAGTAGGTGATGAAAGCTGCTCATGTGCTTATGTATAAAATTGCTGTTATCTTTAACATAAGACCGGACGATCTATACACATTTTTGTTTATTATTTTTATTTTATTTATTCAGGTAAACCTTACAGCTTTTAGTATTATATGCAAATGACATTATAAAATGTTACGCCAATTACAAGGTACTCAAATATACAATTCAATACAGAGGCACATTACAGAACCCAGATAATGAATCTTTAAAACGGGTTATACATACATACAGCACACTTTGTTTGCTTTATAGTTATTTCATTTTAGAATGTTTTATGATCGATTATATTGTTCGCTGTTTCCTCAGCCTGGTAGTACAGGCAGCGTTAAAGAGAAAACCGGTCAAGTGCGAGTCGGACTCGCGCACCAAGGGTTCCGTACACGCTGTCAGTACACTTAAAGAGATTACAGACTTGTGTAATCGATATTAATTTCAACTTTATACCTCCATGCGTTTCTGAGAAAAAGTCTTAACAGACGGTGAGACAGACAGACAGACAGACAGAAATTTACAGTTTTCGGATTTCTTCCTTAACTTGTGCTATAAGACCTTCCTACATTCCAAATTTCATGACCCTAGGCCAACCGGAAGTACCCTATAGGTTTTGATTCCCTTGCGAGTTCCACGCGAGTTCATACAAATCCAGCAAAATTATGACATAATATCGCGGTATGTTTTGATTGCGCGGACCTAGAAGTTTAATTTTTTCACAGCTCCAAGGGACCATAGACCTGAGTAATCGATATTAATTTCAACATTATACCTCCACGCGTTCCTGAGAAAAGTGGTCGTGACAGACGGACGGACAGACGGACGGACAGACAGACAGACAGACAGACAGACGGACAACAAAGTGATCCTATAAGGGTTCCTTTTTTCCTTTTAAGGTACGGAACCCTAAAAATGAAGAAAGGTGAAAATGAGAAGTCACTCAACATATTTAAAAGTCGGTTGAAAGAACACTATCTTTCTCTACCGTATTAAATTTAAGTACTTTTATTTAGGTATATTTGCTTAACATATTTATATCTATAAGTCTGGTATTTATGTACGTATTGTTAAGTAGTTTATTGTTTTAACTTATTTAATGTTGTGCACTTGGGTCTACCTGTTGTTAAATTATTTCCTGTCCATCCCAGGTTTGCTGGAAGAAATCTCTTAATAGAGATAAGCTCGCCTTTGTCATGTGTTGTCCACTTTCAATTGTAAGATGTGTTATTTTGTGCAATAAAGTATAAATAAAATAAGAGAAGGTGAAATGTCGAAAAAGTGTGTGTGAGAGAGGGAGAAGTTCACATTTCATTCATAGCTAGAAACATTTCGTGTCTGCTGGCCACATTCTCGAGGCCGTGAAGTGGAAACCCGAGTCATCGCCTAATGAGAACACGAGTCACAGAACAATAAAATTGATTTAATTATGTAATTTCTTAAATATTTACATATTTTTGTATCGATTTTTAACACGCTAAGCTAACGCCCGGTTTTTTTTTCTGTGAAAACTTTGTACTTAAACGTCGCATCCCCAAAAGACTGTGCTATCTTTGAACTGTTTTTTCATAGTTTTTAGGATTCCATACCCGAAGGGTGCCAAACGGGACCCTATTACTGAGACTTCGCTGTCCGTCTGTCCGTCCGTCCGTCCGTCCGTCCGTCCGTCCGTCCGTCCGTCCGTCCGTCCGTCCTGTCTGTCACCGGGTCCGTCTGCACGAACCGTAATAGCTAGAAAGCTGAAATTTTCACAGAATGTGTATATCTGTTGCCGCACCAACCACAAATACTGAAATACGAGAGATATTGCAAATTAAAGGGGGCCCCGATACAAGAGACGTGTTTAGATACACTTACGCATTTCAAAATGGAGATCTTGACTGAAACTGTTTATTTATTGTCATAGCAACCATGTCATAGACACATATACTACACATTTAAATATGATAGCATATTTTGCGTCAACCCACATGGTTGTGGTTAGCCGGTATGATGTAGTGTAGACTCTCAATCCGGAGGTCGTCGGTTCAAATCTCGTGAAGGCATAAACTTTTTAAATTTTCTTTTTGTTTATTTTTTTATTGTTTTGAGTGCTTTTGATTTGTTGTACGATGGTACGGTACCCTTCGTGTGCGATACCGACCCGCACTTAACCGATTATTTCTTCTCTCTACAAAAATGTGAACTGAAATAAAAAGTCGGTCAAATTGTGTCCCGTGTTTAAATTATTTATAATCAGCAATACAGTCTATCTAAATATATTCAGGCCTATGTTGACCACACAACTCTAGCCATTGATTTCACATTCAAATGATATTATAGTGCGTTTTATATTAATCTGACTATAGTAGGTGATGAAAGCTGCTCATGTGCTTATGTATAAAATTGCTGTTATCTTTAACATAAGACCGGACGATCTATACACATTTTTGTTTATTATTTTTATTTTATTTATTCAGGTAAACCTTACAGCTTTTAGTATTATATGCAAATGACATTATAAAATGTTACGCCAATTACAAGGTACTCAAATATACAATTCAATACAGAGGCACATTACAGAACCCAGATAATGAATCTTTAAAACGGGTTATACATACATACAGCACACTTTGTTTGCTTTATAGTTATTTCATTTTAGAATGTTTTATGATCGATTATATTGTTCGCTGTTTCCTCAGCCTGGTAGTACAGGCAGCGTTAAAGAGAAAACCGGTCAAGTGCGAGTCGGACTCGCGCACCAAGGGTTCCGTACACGCTGTCAGTACACTTAAAGAGATTACAGACTTGTGTAATCGATATTAATTTCAACTTTATACCTCCATGCGTTTCTGAGAAAAAGTCTTAACAGACGGTGAGACAGACAGACAGACAGACAGAAATTTACAGTTTTCGGATTTCTTCCTTAACTTGTGCTATAAGACCTTCCTACATTCCAAATTTCATGACCCTAGGCCAACCGGAAGTACCCTATAGGTTTTGATTCCCTTGCGAGTTCCACGCGAGTTCATACAAATCCAGCAAAATTATGACATAATATCGCGGTATGTTTTGATTGCGCGGACCTAGAAGTTTAATTTTTTCACAGCTCCAAGGGACCATAGACCTGAGTAATCGATATTAATTTCAACATTATACCTCCACGCGTTCCTGAGAAAAGTGGTCGTGACAGACGGACGGACAGACGGACGGACAGACAGACAGACAGACAGACAGACGGACAACAAAGTGATCCTATAAGGGTTCCTTTTTTCCTTTTAAGGTACGGAACCCTAAAAATGAAGAAAGGTGAAAATGAGAAGTCACTCAACATATTTAAAAGTCGGTTGAAAGAACACTATCTTTCTCTACCGTATTAAATTTAAGTACTTTTATTTAGGTATATTTGCTTAACATATTTATATCTATAAGTCTGGTATTTATGTACGTATTGTTAAGTAGTTTATTGTTTTAACTTATTTAATGTTGTGCACTTGGGTCTACCTGTTGTTAAATTATTTCCTGTCCATCCCAGGTTTGCTGGAAGAAATCTCTTAATAGAGATAAGCTCGCCTTTGTCATGTGTTGTCCACTTTCAATTGTAAGATGTGTTATTTTGTGCAATAAAGTATAAATAAAATAAGAGAAGGTGAAATGTCGAAAAAGTGTGTGTGAGAGAGGGAGAAGTTCACATTTCATTCATAGCTAGAAACATTTCGTGTCTGCTGGCCACATTCTCGAGGCCGTGAAGTGGAAACCCGAGTCATCGCCTAATGAGAACACGAGTCACAGAACAATAAAATTGATTTAATTATGTAATTTCTTAAATATTTACATATTTTTGTATCGATTTTTAACACGCTAAGCTAACGCCCGGTTTTTTTTTCTGTGAAAACTTTGTACTTAAACGTCGCATCCCCAAAAGACTGTGCTATCTTTGAACTGTTTTTTCATAGTTTTTAGGATTCCATACCCGAAGGGTGCCAAACGGGACCCTATTACTGAGACTTCGCTGTCCGTCTGTCCGTCCGTCCGTCCGTCCGTCCGTCCGTCCGTCCGTCCGTCCGTCCGTCCGTCCTGTCTGTCACCGGGTCCGTCTGCACGAACCGTAATAGCTAGAAAGCTGAAATTTTCACAGAATGTGTATATCTGTTGCCGCACCAACCACAAATACTGAAATACGAGAGATATTGCAAATTAAAGGGGGCCCCGATACAAGAGACGTGTTTAGATACACTTACGCATTTCAAAATGGAGATCTTGACTGAAACTGTTTATTTATTGTCATAGCAACCATGTCATAGACACATATACTACACATTTAAATATGATAGCATATTTTGCGTCAACCCACATGGTTGTGGTTAGCCGGTATGATGTAGTGTAGACTCTCAATCCGGAGGTCGTCGGTTCAAATCTCGTGAAGGCATAAACTTTTTAAATTTTCTTTTTGTTTATTTTTTTATTGTTTTGAGTGCTTTTGATTTGTTGTACGATGGTACGGTACCCTTCGTGTGCGATACCGACCCGCACTTAACCGATTATTTCTTCTCTCTACAAAAATGTGAACTGAAATAAAAAGTCGGTCAAATTGTGTCCCGTGTTTAAATTATTTATAATCAGCAATACAGTCTATCTAAATATATTCAGGCCTATGTTGACCACACAACTCTAGCCATTGATTTCACATTCAAATGATATTATAGTGCGTTTTATATTAATCTGACTATAGTAGGTGATGAAAGCTGCTCATGTGCTTATGTATAAAATTGCTGTTATCTTTAACATAAGACCGGACGATCTATACACATTTTTGTTTATTATTTTTATTTTATTTATTCAGGTAAACCTTACAGCTTTTAGTATTATATGCAAATGACATTATAAAATGTTACGCCAATTACAAGGTACTCAAATATACAATTCAATACAGAGGCACATTACAGAACCCAGATAATGAATCTTTAAAACGGGTTATACATACATACAGCACACTTTGTTTGCTTTATAGTTATTTCATTTTAGAATGTTTTATGATCGATTATATTGTTCGCTGTTTCCTCAGCCTGGTAGTACAGGCAGCGTTAAAGAGAAAACCGGTCAAGTGCGAGTCGGACTCGCGCACCAAGGGTTCCGTACACGCTGTCAGTACACTTAAAGAGATTACAGACTTGTGTAATCGATATTAATTTCAACTTTATACCTCCATGCGTTTCTGAGAAAAAGTCTTAACAGACGGTGAGACAGACAGACAGACAGACAGAAATTTACAGTTTTCGGATTTCTTCCTTAACTTGTGCTATAAGACCTTCCTACATTCCAAATTTCATGACCCTAGGCCAACCGGAAGTACCCTATAGGTTTTGATTCCCTTGCGAGTTCCACGCGAGTTCATACAAATCCAGCAAAATTATGACATAATATCGCGGTATGTTTTGATTGCGCGGACCTAGAAGTTTAATTTTTTCACAGCTCCAAGGGACCATAGACCTGAGTAATCGATATTAATTTCAACATTATACCTCCACGCGTTCCTGAGAAAAGTGGTCGTGACAGACGGACGGACAGACGGACGGACAGACAGACAGACAGACAGACAGACGGACAACAAAGTGATCCTATAAGGGTTCCTTTTTTCCTTTTAAGGTACGGAACCCTAAAAATGAAGAAAGGTGAAAATGAGAAGTCACTCAACATATTTAAAAGTCGGTTGAAAGAACACTATCTTTCTCTACCGTATTAAATTTAAGTACTTTTATTTAGGTATATTTGCTTAACATATTTATATCTATAAGTCTGGTATTTATGTACGTATTGTTAAGTAGTTTATTGTTTTAACTTATTTAATGTTGTGCACTTGGGTCTACCTGTTGTTAAATTATTTCCTGTCCATCCCAGGTTTGCTGGAAGAAATCTCTTAATAGAGATAAGCTCGCCTTTGTCATGTGTTGTCCACTTTCAATTGTAAGATGTGTTATTTTGTGCAATAAAGTATAAATAAAATAAGAGAAGGTGAAATGTCGAAAAAGTGTGTGTGAGAGAGGGAGAAGTTCACATTTCATTCATAGCTAGAAACATTTCGTGTCTGCTGGCCACATTCTCGAGGCCGTGAAGTGGAAACCCGAGTCATCGCCTAATGAGAACACGAGTCACAGAACAATAAAATTGATTTAATTATGTAATTTCTTAAATATTTACATATTTTTGTATCGATTTTTAACACGCTAAGCTAACGCCCGGTTTTTTTTTCTGTGAAAACTTTGTACTTAAACGTCGCATCCCCAAAAGACTGTGCTATCTTTGAACTGTTTTTTCATAGTTTTTAGGATTCCATACCCGAAGGGTGCCAAACGGGACCCTATTACTGAGACTTCGCTGTCCGTCTGTCTGTCTGTCTGTCACCAGGCTGTATCTCATGAACTGTGGTACCTAGCTAGACAGTTGAAATTTTCACAGATGATGTATTTCAAATACTAAATAACCGGCCAAGTGCGAGTCGGACTCGCGCACGAAGGGTTCCGTGCCATTATCTATAAAAAACCGCAAAAAAAATGTATGGGAGCCCCCCCTAAATATTAATTTAATTTTAATTTAATTATTTATTTTTTAAGTAAATAATATACTCAATATATTGAGAACATTTTAAGCGTCTACCTGCTACCATTATCAATATCGAGCAAAAATGAGCAAAAAAATCACGTTTGTTGTATGGGAGCCCCCCTTAATATTGAATTTCTTTTGATTTTTAGTATTTATTGTTATAGCGGCATCAGAAATACATCATCTGTGAAAATTTCAACTGTCTACCTACCACGGTTCATGAGATACAGCCTGGTGACAGACGGACGGATGGACGGACAGACGGACGGACGGACGGACGGACAGACGGACAGCGAAGTCTCAGTAATAGGGTCCCGTTTGGCACCCTTCGGGTACGGAACCCTAAAAACTAAATAAATTTAATATTAAAGGGGCTCCCGTACAAGTACAACTAACGTGATTTTTTTTGCGGTTTTTATAGATGGTACGGAACCCTTCGTGCGCTAGTCCGACTCGCACTTGGCCGGTTATTTAATTTTAACTCGATGTGGCTAAATCGCGGTCCGTGGACTTTGGACGGACGTTTGTGATAAACAAGAGGGCATTATCGTGTTTCCCACTGTACTGCAATTTGTATTCACGGCATCCTATACTTAATTGTATAAAAGTAAACAGCCTACCTTACGCCTGTTGCTAACAGCTTTACATTAATCATTATGTTGAAACGTGGAGAGTTGTTTTATAGGTGGATGTGGTCAGAGTTTTGCGATAGTTACGATGCGTTACACGGTGAAATGAACTTGTATCCTGCTAGTAATAATTGAAACAAAAAGTAAACTTTAGAAAAAACCGACTTCCACAAACCCTATTTGATTAGATTGAGTTTAATACAAACTGTAACCCCTTATCCCCCCCTTGGGGAATAAATTTTGTCAAATCCCATATCAGTGCTACCCCACGCTACTAAGGAACCTGTGTACAAAGTTTCATGGCTCTAGGTCCATCGGTTTAGGGTGTGCGTTGCCTGCCCGTCAGCCACGCATTGTATTTGTACCTAGTATTGAGCAGATCTGGTGGCCATATGTGGTCTTCATCAGCAGTTCCGCATCACAATATTATGCTTACCATGTGCATTTGCACGAGTTATTATGAAAAACACAAAAATCACTTTAGGTCTGCCTATAATATTTGAAGAGTTCCCTCGATTTCTCCAGGATCCCATCATCAGATCCTGACCTGGTGTCAATGGGACCAATGGGAAGGTAAACCCTTTCAAATAAAAAAATATTTTTCCAAATCGGTCCACCCGCTTAGGGGCACATACATAAAAAAATAAAATAAAAAAAAACAAACATCCGGACGAATTGTAAACCTCCTCCTCTGGGAAGTCGGTTAAAAAATCACTTTAGGTCTGCCTATAATATTTGAAGAGTTCCCTCGATTTCTCCAGGATCCCATCATCAGATCCTGACCTTGTGTCAATCTATCGGGGCACATATATAAAAAAAAAAAAAACATTCGGACGAATTGTAAACCTCCTCCTCTGGGAAGTCGGTTAAAAATAGATGTTTAGATGATTAAGAATGATTCTACTAAATTTTGTATGCTTCTTCTTCTTCTCTTCTTCAGACTTCAGACTTGCACCTAGATTTATTTCGACACAACCCAATTACTTTTCCCAAGAAACATAATCAAAAAAGGTTTTAGGCTTCCCATAGACATCTAAGACTTGTAATCAGCTGATCAGGTCAATGTACAAAGGTCAGGTAATGTCTAAAGTTTTTTTTTTACGACCAAGATTTTGGCGAAAGCTATTCATATTGATGGCTACCAACCAATCATTCCCCGAAAGAAAAAGTTAATTTCACCGTGTCTACCTCCTCCAATCAGTTTATTTTTTTCTAACTTCGGAAAATTCCCGCCATATTGTTTGTAACCAGCTGAGTGAAATGAAACACGCCGTAAAAAATATACATCTCTTTAAAATCCTCGCTAACTTTATTTGCTCTCAGAGACATTTATTTCAATCCTAGATTTTTAAGAGGCGATTAAATCTTGTTTTATTATTTATTTAAAAAATATACTTATAAATTGGTAAAAAAGTTTAAACCTAAAAAAACAATACCTTAAAAGGACGTTGGGCGCTACTGTACGTGTTTATGACACGATGAACATGTCTATAACTACTGTGTTTTTATATGTATTCTAAGTTAACGGAATGATGCACACCAAGTTCAAAGTATTTTTTTTATTGACCATAAAATCATATTAAGTCATTATATTATTAATGTTTTTGTATACTACCGCCCGTTCGGAATTTGTGGGCTTAGGGATGGAGCAAAGAAGGGCAAGAAACTCCCCCGTACCTCTTTTAAAATGTCAGATACTTAAAAATACCATGTTATATGTATTTCTACTTAAGTCTAAGGAAATACACCGAGGACAGACGTACCGACTCAGTCCATCGCCCCTCTTTGGGTTTCTGCGCTGAGATGGTAAAGACCATGCAGTTTTGTCATCTAAATATTTACCTAAACTAAACCTAGGTTTACCCGGTTGAAATCCGAAGTCGTATTTATTTTTGTGATACTTCGAGCTTTTAAACCAGTTGAACTTAAGATTTCCTTCCCCCTCATCGTTTTACTTTAGCCGTAACATTTTATATTTTCCCTCAAGCAATTCCCATCAGTCAGGAAATACCCATCCAAATTTGTTTTGCACGTGTTTAATAGAAAACCCGCTTTTATTGTAAATAACTTCACAGCTACCCTCCGAGGTAAAGATTCATCACGAAGCTAAAGTTATACAATATACATGTAGCAGGAGTATTGAATGATTTGTGCTTTTCAGACGTTATGGGGCAAATCCAAGTTTCAAAATAACGCGATATTTTATAAAGCTGTAACAAGTGCGAGTCGGAATCGCACAAGAAGGGTACCGTACCATCGTACAACACAACTTAAGCACTCAAAACCATAAAACAAAAACAAAAAAAACATTAAAAACACGTCTCTGAATAGGGACCACCTTTAATTTGTAATATCTCTCCTATTTCAGTATTTGTTGTTGTTGCGGCAACAGATAACACATTCTGTGAAAATATCAACTTTCTAGCTTTTACGGTTCGTGCTCTAGGATCCGCTGACGGACAGACCGACAGACGGACCACGTGGCCTTTAATTAGTAATAGGGTCCCTTTTGGCACCCTTCGGGTACGCTACCCTATAAATGCGCTTTATTTTGGCACTAAACTTATTAGCGTTTAATTATAGGTAGGTTCCTCGACAAGGCATGATAGAAAATAATGGCAACATTAGTGACATTAGGGGACAGCTGCGTGTTCTGACAGACCAGCCAAAAATTAGATAAAAAAATGCAAGTATACTCCAAGGAACTAGACAAGTTCATTGAAATCCCCGACTGCCGGAGTATGTCTATATTAACGGAACTATGTCCGGACCGACGATAGTCTGCAAATATAGTTATTATAATAGTTTTTATTTTCTGGTTCAAACACAAGGAAAGAAATAATGAGAATTTCGACTTAATTTAAACTATTTTGAGGACATCTGGGTTCATCCGATACCATTCCGCCATATTTGGGCTGACTCGAAAGTTTGGATCGATGTCAATTTGCTGGCGCTTACCGATTTCTAAATAACATACAAGACATAAACCGCGAACCATTATATAAAATCATTAATCATAGTACTTATTTATAGTATGGTTAACTGTATATTTATACCTGTATATTTACAACAGCTACTTCCAAAACAACCAATAATAAATTTTGCCTGCCACACATGTTTTATGACGGTATATAAAACGCCACGTCATTGTCATGCGTGAGGCGGTACAGACGCGTCGAAAAGTGCTTTTCTCTAATGACGTGATTTTGAACGAGGAACCGGAACTTCCGGGGATGAGACGGGACGGGAGAGTTCTTGCGGTTGATCTCGTACGCTTTCGACGCTTCAGATCATCAACATTGATCCCCTTTTTCTTTGTTTTGATTTATGAACGATTTATTGCGAATTTTACCAACGAAGAGTAAATTTTTACTCGAGAATATCTTCTAATTTTTCATAAAATGACCTAATTTTGAACTGTCATTGTCATACAAATTATCCCCGGGATAGTTATTTTCGCATAAATTTTTGTTGGTAAAATCTAGCCTTAATCAAATATCTTACTCTACATAAGGTAAAAAGATTTTTCCCAAAAGGTATACAGAGGTGGTTGTATCTATTATTTATCCGCTAAGCTTGGTATTTCAAAGAAAAAAATAGATTAGATGTGCTCGATTGTACCACAAAATATTAATTAAACCTGTCTGTAAGTCTGAAAACGCTTTTCACTTCGAAGGATTGCTGCTTCAGAAACCAGGGTATGTATGACGGATATTCCTGCATGTACGCAACTAGAGTTAGATATACATACATACTTATTTAAATATACGGCTTTGCCCGCGTTGTATTCGGTTAACGTCAATCTTTGGAACGTGCCAGAAAAGGATCATTTATCCCACATTAAGCAGTTCCTACGCATAAATTGATAATGTAGGTATGTAGGTAGGTATTGTAGGCGTCTGCCAAACCTAACTGTTTAATAAATATATAAAAAATATCTTTAGATATTCTTCGCCCTTATTTTCCCAGTGGTCCGACGTAGAGAAGGCAAAAAATGACGTGTTCTAATATTTGTAAAATAGAATAATGACTTGTTGTATTATCTTTTATTTTATAGAACACATAATAACAGTTTATATACAATAACAAATGATTAATTATAACTAAAGTATACGTAAAAACTAAACTAACTACAACTAAACTAGGTCAAAAATTTCGCCCAGATCGCTGCCGGGCGGGAGGGTGCCCAAAACGCTGGCACCGTTACCTCGCTGTATCGCAATGCTCTTAATATACAGGGTGTTGATTTGTAAAGTTACGCCGAGCTCAGAGGTTGTTATTTACATGATACTGAAGCTAAAAATATATTTAAAAAAATATATTTTTTGTTCAATATTTTTTCTTTAAATTAATTATTTATTTAAAAAATAAAAATAAACATGTAAATGTGGTCTGAAAAGAGTCGCACGGGATGGGGTGGTGCTCAGGGCACGAGGGAGAGTCTGTTAGCACTTGTGCGTGGTGGCTGGCGGGCGGTATCCACACTTTTAGGTAATTTCAGGAAAATTTTCAGATGGTAATTTATGAATGAAAATTATGCGAGGGAAAATTCAAACTTTTATTTTGTCATCAGCGATACTTAAAATATCAACCCTGAGTCGGGCGTAACTTTACCAACAACAATCAACACCCTGTATAAACCTTATATGCGCCCTCAAGACACGGATCGCGAAGGAATTTCATTCTGACAGTTCTCCCTGCCTGTGCAATCAGGGGCCCTACCTCGCAGCCGCTGTCGGCATCGGCTTCGTGTTTGACTTGCCGTATTGTCATAATGATAAAGTTCTTTCTTGCGCGTTTAAACACGATGCCGACGCCAACACCGGTTGCGCGGTAGGGGGGTATTCGAAAGCGCGTTGACGGTAATACATCACTGGTACACAGGGAGCACTTATCCAGTGGAGAGCGCATAGATACTAGATAGATACATTTTCCTTTGAAACACAACTCACCAATGACGATCCGTAACGTTTTTAGTTAAAAATGCAGATTTATAGAGCTAAGAAATCCTTAATATACAGTGCAAAAATTATTATTCTACAACAAAAATTGACGAAGTTAGAGCCAAATTTCTAGCAAAGTTCACTGACCGGGTGGCGCGATTGCCTGTGACGTCACAGCGACGGTCGCCGCCACTCAGCCGTTGTTAGCAGTATAGCGCGCAGTGTTTTGTGTGGATAATTGTGATTTTTAAACAAATAAAGTGTCCAATTAGTGTCTAATTCAACTATTTAAGAATGTATAAATATTGTATAGTGCCGAAATGTACAAATACTACTTTTAAAACGCCAGAAAAACTATTTTTTAACGTGCCGAGAGACCCGAAACTTCGCAAAAAATGGTATTCCATCGCAAAAAGAGATGATACAACTCCATGCTCTACCCAGGCTACAAGACATTGCTGTGAAGATCATTTCAATGTAAGTATTACCCACATAATACAATACCAATAAATAAATAAATAGGCATAACTATACCTTTAGCTGTATGATTTATGAAAATGAGTTGATATACCTATTACGTGTATTGTACTTAATACTATAGTACCTATTCTCTTTTCGGTCCATTCGGCTGTATAACATAACATAGCGTCACGCCTTTTCCCATACGGGGTGGCAGAGGCACAACTGTGCTTCCCACTCGTGCCGGCCGACAAAAGTGCATATATGTTGTGTCGGTATTGTCGCGGTGTGTGTGTGTGTGTGTGTGCGACAAAAGTGCATGTGTTGTGTAGGTATTGTAGCTGTGGGAGTATGTGTGTGCGCGGGGCGTGTAGTCTACTTACTTTTTCTGAGTTTTGTGCATAAACCTAGTACATACGGCCGTTTATATTTTTAACCCCCGCCCAATGAAGGCAAAAGGGGTGGTATGAGTTTGATGTGTGAGTCTGTCTGTCTGTCTGTCTGTGTGTCTGTCTCTCAGCTCGCGGAGCGTAAACGGGTGAACCGATTTGAGTGTTGTTTTTTTATTCGAGTGTAGATTTCTTGAAGCATGTTGTTATGGTACCATCGAGCTGGTCTGATGATGGATTTCGAAGGTGGGAGCGAGAACCCTATGATGCTTACTAGTAAACCCGTCGAATTTGAGCTCATTAGGTTCGTTGTGATAAGACCTTTGGGAATATGGTAGGTACCATCAAGCTGATCTGATGATGGAGTGCGAAGATTGAAAGTGGGAGTTGGAACCCTGGGATGCTTACTAGGAAACCCATCGAGTTTGGGCTCATTAGACTCGTAGTGACAAGACCTTTGAGAATATGGTACTATCGAGCTGACCTGAGGATGGAGTGCGAAGCTCGAAGGTGGGAGCTGGAACCCTGGGATGCTTACTGGTATACCCATCGAGCTTAGGCTCATTCGATTCGTTGTGATGATACCTTTTAATGACACCCGATGATGAAACTTGGTGATGAAACTGGAAGTCTGGTTTTATGCGGGGGTTTTTAATGCTAAAGTTATATCGTCTCAAAACAATGACACAGGGACGTACCTACTCGGGTATAGAGCAAAGAGTGAATGATAAATATTTTAATCATCTATACAACAGTGGTGCATTTATTTGTGTATTTGCCTAAGCTATTCCTTATTGGTCGAAGCAAATAAATTTAATATACTAATATTTTTATATTTCAGGTGGAAGAAGATATGGAAAATTTCGTTAAGTTTAAGTTGGTCGGAGGAAAGCTTAAACTGAAGAAGGGAGTTTTGCCTCATAAGTTTGATTGTCAAAAACCTCAAATAAAGAAAATTGACAGGCCCGGTTTTAAAAAAAGACAAGATATAGAATATTTTGGAAGAGTTTTAAGTAAGGATATTGGACACGAAGACCTGTTGTTGCATTCGATTGAAGTGATAGAGTGTGAGAATATAGACTCAAATATCATTAAATAAGTGTAGAGTTACAACAACAAGTTATTTAAATAAATTGCCAACAAATAAAGAGTAACAACCACGTCGCCGCCCGTCGAATCGTGAACGAGTGAATGAGTGCCGGCCGCCGCGGCCAACTACCGAGTACTGCCGACCGCGCTCAATCGTCTCAGTGACGTCACACGGTCCCGGGCACACTGCCTTTTAGTGGAAGGAACGCATAATGTTTATTAATTAATATCTTCGTAAGTAATGGTCCGATTTGGATAATTCAAACTGTAATGTCATTCTTATGTTGTACGATTTAGCAATCGCACACTCTGCCAATTTAACAAATCAGTGTCACAATACATCAAGGTGGAGTGCGCTCGTGTGCATTAGCGCAATTAAATCAATTTAAGTAAATCGGCCGTTTTACTAAACAAACAACATATCAACAAAAGCTGTAGTATCTATCAAGAGACCCTACATCTTTATGGTCCTTCGAACATAAGTTTGGCAACATTTGTGGGTTTTGGAACACTGAAGCCGCACGTCATACTATCAAGAACCAGCAGCACAGCATCAAGGCGAGACTTACCAAGAAGTCAACTACTACTACCACGGTGGATTCTTTGTATGAAGACAGTTCGAGTCCATTGAAATCAGCAAGTATATCAAGAATCAAGATATCAAGCATCAAGCAGGTACCTACCAGTTATCAAGTCAGAATCCAGAATACTAGTGCAATCTGGAATTCATTAAATACGAAAGCAACAAGTTCGTAACCCAAGTATCAAACAAGTGATCAGCAAGACAAACATGTATCAAGGAAACAATACCATGGAAGACATAATCGAAGCTCAAATCAGGCTTGAACAAGGCATCGAAAAAATTTTGGTCAACTTCAAGAAAGAACCAAAGGATCGCCAGACCCAAGACAGCATTAAAAGACGCCTGGAATCTCTGGAATTATATTGGAAGGAGTTTAGTGAAAATCACAACAAGCTTCTACCAGTTTTGCCACAGGACCATGACTACCTAGTAGGCAAGTACTTCGAAAAAACAAGGCGGTCGTACCTAGAGACCAGGGAGTACATCGAAAAAGTTCGCTGCCAACAACAACAAGAGTATCAAGAAGCAACGAACGAAAACATCGGCAAGGATGAACAGTTAAAAACCACTACCAGCAAAAATCAAGATCAACAAGCATCAACCAGTACGAGCAAGATTAGTGTTGGAAGTAACAGCAAGCTGGACGAGATGTTGAAAAAGCAATTCAGCAATTTCAAGGCCTTTGCAAGAACAGTCTCCAGCATAAACATAGAAATCATGAAAGAGAAATGGGAATTTGAGGACACCTTGAAAACTCTGCACGAGCGATGGACAGCTATCGACTCCAATCATTGGGAAATCGATAGTGAGTTGAACGGTTCAGACAAGATATACGAGGACCGGTTCACAGAACATGAACAGAAATACTTCGACATGAAAAAAGCCATAAATAGCAAGTTATGGTCAGTCTCTCATCGGGAAAAATCAACCCCCAAACTCGATATTCCTGTTTTCAACGGCAATTACCAACAATGGGTGTCATTCAAGGATTTATTTTGTGAAGTTATACACAACAACCCCTCAATATCGAACGCCCAGAAGTTGCAATTCCTTAAGAGCAAGCTTAAAGGAGAAGCAGAGCTAACAACATTATTTACTGCACTAATGTTGTTCATAAGCATCATATCAAGTTCAGAATGCAGTCTCAACATCACCAAGCTCAGAGAAAATCAAGGATTATATTTTGACAAAGTAGCGGACATGTCACTTATCAAAGATGAATGGAAACTTGTCGTCTACTATCAAATGCAACCTTATTGGCAAGGAAATAAGGCCCTCAACAAGTACATCAACACATTGGAAAAAGCGTGTCTCACAATGCGAGAACAAGCACATTGCAACGCTATACTATTGCAATTACGTCACGGGTACAACGAACTCCAGTACTACAATCAAATATTGCAGCATCAGCAAAGTAGCGAGCAGTCTACACGCCAGACAGCAAGGCGCCGGCGGCGCGGCCTTATCAACGGGGTCGGATATCTCGCGAACAGTCTATTCGGAGTATTAGACGAGAGATTTGTGGAGCAGTACAAAAGTGACATCAACAAACTTCAAGCTAATGAGAATCACCTCATACACCTGTGGAAGAACCAAACATCAATAATACAATCCGAAAATAATATTCTGAAAAGGACAGAATTTATTATGAACGAACAGTATAAAACAATGCAACAACACCTCATATCATTAGAGGAAGCGATTTATCATTTAAAAAATACCGCAGAAATGAATAACAACCTAAATGACTTCGCAATTGGATCCATCCTAGCAAGCAACGTACTCAATAACTTAAAAAACCTACAAAATACGTTGTTGGAAACAGTCACGGACACGTATCAGGGGCGTTTCAACTTACATCTGCTGACACCGGAACAACTTATCAACGAATTGAGTACTATATCAAGCAAGCTGCCCAGAGATGTATCCCTACCAGTGGAAAACATTCATTCAGATTTAAGAAAACTGTATAATCTCATAAAAATTAAGACAAGGATAACTCAAGAAATCCTCCTGTTTGAGATCAGGATACCTCTCATCGACAGAGAAGTATACGAAATTCTAAAAATTATTCCGATACCTAAACAACAAGCAAACAAGATCATCAGTATCGTTCCAGTATCAGATTACGTCGCTATTAACTTGAGGAAAGATACATTCATACCTATGAGCGAGTTAGACGTCAGAGGTTGCGTCTCGCACTTGGAAACATACTATTGTTATAGTAAAAAACCAGAGTACCAGATGAAAGATGCCAGCAATTTGTGCGAGATGGAGAAACAAGAATGCAAAAATACAATCAGTCAATGTAAAGACAAATGGCAAGACAGCTACGCTATGAACACGTATGTTTACTTTTGCTGCGAGAAATGCCAAGTTCGCGCAATGTGCGGGGATAAGGTTACCACTCACCAGCTGACAAGTACTGGGTTAATAAATATAGGTCACGGTTGTCTTATCAAGACTGACACCTTTACCATTTATCCTCACAAACCTCATACAAGTGAGGTCCGATTGTCACCGACTCTGTATACACCAACTATAGCTCCAATCAACCACATCATCAATCTGACCATACCAAGAATAGAAATATCAAATAAAACGGAGTTGGAAATGTTACAAGAAACTGCAGCTATACAAGATAAGATTGGATATTTGAAAGAACAGGAATCCTTACCAGAAAATGTAACGTATCATGACGTCCACCATTATGTCATGATCTATGCAGTAGTGTGTGTGATAATGATCGCAGGAGTTATCATGATGATCCGACATATAAGACAGAAAAGCAAGCCAAACAACAGAAACCCGGAAAGCAGCGAGTTACAGATAGATAGAAACGCAACGACTGCGCCCAAGCCAAGACAGGCAATAGCGCCCCCCCTTGGATATCAGAGCAAGAACGCAAGGGAAGCCAGTACATCAAATAAATCCACCAGTCCTGTATTACGAAAGTTCAGTGATATTATGTTCAGTGAAGACTGTGTGTGATTTTTAGTTTATTTAAGTACTTACTTATAGTTTTAACATGCTATGTAACAAATTCATGTATCATTTATTTTGTTTATTTTCTCCCTCGGGAATATGTACGATTTAGCAATCGCACACTCTGCCAATTTAACAAATCAGTGTCACAATACATCAAGGTGGAGTGCGCTCGTGTGCATTAGCGCAATTAAATCAATTTAAGTAAATCGGCCGTTTTACTAAACAAACAACATATCAACAAAAGCTGTAGTATCTATCAAGAGACCCTACATATGTAATAAAAAATAACTAAAGGGCCAGTTCTAATGAATTTGCTATAACTTTACTGATTCTCATTTACGGGCGGCGGGGGACGAGGTAAGAGAGCTGTGATTGGTCAGCCGCTGTGAAACTGTCTGGCGGCCCGTCATCGTACATAGGTTGCGTATGCGAACGTTTGTTGAATACAACAAACGTTTGGCGAGCCGCATTCCCCCGCAGGCGCAGTCAATTGGATATATAGTCTCTGCTGGTACATAATGTTTAGGGCGGAAACTATTCCCTGGTTTAGGGATATAGGCTGGATCTATTTATGTATTTTCGCAATCTCTCGTACGTAACGGACATACAGAGACTTATTTATATTCTCAAAACTCGATAAATATTTTGGTACCCCCGCGTACCAAAATATTTATCTTTATAAATCTTTATATTGCAATTTTTTGATGATTCATTGAAGTACACAGCGCTGTGATGATGTCACATCACTCAGCATCAGCTGAGTCCAGTCCTTTTTGCCACAAATAAAATAAGTAGATTACATGCTAGGTATGTTAATTTAATGTGGCAAATAAACACTTCTTCTTTCTTTCTTTCTTTCTTTCTGAGTAAGCAAGGTTCTTACGGCAAAAAAAATACGTTAAGAGCGAAACACACACAAAAGTAAGTAGGTATAAGTAGTAGTTATGTACGTCTGTTTTGTGTAGAAATTGCACACACACAGACACACACACACATATTAATCCTCGTATTTCGGGAATTACTTTAAATCTTTCTCGATCGGTTGAAATTCAAGTTGATGAAGACTTTCAACAACTTTCTTCTCAAACAATGAACAACAGACGCTATTCTGCTTATCCTCAAAGTGCATGTCACATCCCCGTCCTATTTCAATCTCAATTTTATTTGAAGTGCGTTTAATAAGTAAACTAAATGCACTTCAAATAAACTTGGAGTGTCGGAAAACTGGCTAAAACTGCCTCGCCACCTCGTATGGGGAAAGGTGTGACGCTGTACTAATTTTATTTTTAAGACAACTTATCGTATTAGTTTCATAACTCAACTTACAAAACATTGTAGGTACTGATCTTACTGATGACTTGTTTTAATGAAGACTGAGACTGACTGACTATTTAATTCACAATTCTTTATTACACACAATAATGGTCAAAGGTTTTCTACGATTATATCCACTGGATTTTACCCATTGATTTTATCATCTTGTTCTGAGACTGTGTTCAAACTGAGAATTATCTTAGTAAAAAAGCTTTTAGTAGAATGATGTCGTTGTTCTAATTTATAAAGAATTCGCAGTAAAAGGAGAACTGTTTCAAGATAATAGAGAACAAGAGAAAAGACCATAATACAGTGACAAGGAGTTGTTTAGATTGCTTTTAAAGAAAAAAATACAAGTTTTGGGTGAAGCAAGTTGATGGGTATGGCTTCCGTTTATATTACAAGACCGTATAATAACAAAGCAGTCTTAACAGCCTTCTGTCTCCTTCTGACAAACAGCACAGAAGAGATAATAGTACTCCGTACCAACAGATAGACAGATGGACAACCACAGTGGATAACAAAGTGATCCCTTAAAGGTTTCTATTTTATTTTTGATTAGTAGTTATAATAGGTCGGGTAAAAAGTCTTTTCGTATTTTGTATCTGTATAGTTTTAACTAAATATCTTTGGATATATTAATTGTATCTGGCTGTTTTTGATGTAATTGAAAACTTTATATTAAAAAAGGAATAAATACATATAATAAAATGTTGTTTCCGACCACATTTCATTTGCTTTTCTTTATCTCAAAATGAGTGAATCTAATGGAGAAATTCAATACAGTTTAAAGTTGTAGAAACAAAAAGGAAGACATGCAACGATGGCCGTAAAAAAATATATATGATGTTTATGAACCTAATACAGTGTCATTTAAAGTAGGTAGGATTCAGTTGGTTTAAGCGTTTTCAATCCAGATTTTTTAAAGTCAAAGATGCACCTTTTTGTTCGCTCCGTTACGGTCTTCATACAAAATACGGAGAAACTTTTTAACCGACCTAATATATCAGTGTGTGTGTCTCTTCTTCTACCTCTTTTTATTAATGGCGTCCTAACCTCTTTTGAGGTTAATTTTGCAAGTTTCAAGCTGCAAGTGGTCAGGTTCTCTTTTGACAACCTGGAAATTAATGTCTTGAAATGATTTGATGATGATGATGATGGATGTTTTGTCACTCGTTAGCACTACCCAGGGAGGACGTGAAGGGCTGTAGGTTCCAAGTAATTCCTTCGGACGTGAGTAACTGCCTCACCTCGTATGTCTCTGTTCTCTCATTCATCAGATAGCGTTTATCTGTCTGTTTATCTGGGGCTTTTGACATTTCACACGTACATAAAGTGTCAAAAAAGTTATCTGACTGTTTGTCCGTCTCTTGAGTTTCATTATAAGTATGCAGATCACAATCAAACAAGATTTTAGTGAGTTTCAACGCCTTCAGAAATCCAGAGACGGTACTTATTCCCGTGCCAGTTAACTTGAGACCTGAATCGTGAGTTTCGTGACGATAATTCGGCGCTTTTAGTGCAATTGCTTGTCAGCGAGGTCTCCAAGTTAAGACAACCGGGTAGTACATGTGTGTGCATTCCTTATTCCTTCCTAACGACGCATTAGGTTAAAACAGCCTTGTGTAAATCTCAAGTTACTCAAAATAGGAGTAATTGATAGCATTTGTTTCTATAAACAAGCTTGTTGATCATGAGTGTCAGCTTGCATTTGCGAGTGTAAAAGGTTTTATTTATTTTTGCTCGAGAAAAGTCTCCCGAAGTAATCTCAATACTTACAAAATTATGTAATTCCGTACTTATGAAATTAATAAAGTTATTTTGCTCTATCAGCTCTATTATGCTCTTCACATGATAGAAAGAGCCTTTAAGTCTTACTACATCACTAGGGCGGTTGTGAGCGGGAGCCCTATTTTTGAAATCGCTCGTGTGATATAATTTTAAAACGAGCCATCATAACGAATGATTTTCGTTCGTTATATTCATTCGCTCTGCAACGATTGGTCAGAACCACTCGTTGCGCAAGTCATACGAGCGATTATATCACACGAGCGATTTCAAAAATAGGGCTCCTGGGCTGAGATGGCGGGGCCATTGTCAATACTGTCAACTAAATGGTCAAATGGCTGCTACATTGACAGACACAACAGTGCGGGCCCGCTTTAGAACCGCGGGCCGATTGGTGTGACATGCTTCATAGAGTTTCTATACCCTATCCAATATACCAGAAAACTTGACAGATGTCAATGTTAGCCTGCGAGTGAGGGGAGGTTGCTCATAAAAATCGATTAATCAGAAGAATCGATACACCCTTTAAACATTTGTGAATCGGAAAGATATATAATATTTTATTATTGATTCTTTAGTTACCTTAAATATGGTTGAAAATGAAATAATAATATCTTTAAATGGTAATAGCAGTGATGGCGATAACAACTCTTCTTTTAGTTCAACTGAATAAACAATTTCGATTCTTTCCGATTGTTTTGGTAACATCCCTAGTGTTTAAAAAGTGGATTTTATGAAGTTTTAGGTTAGATTTCAAGTTGCCTGTAATATTGGATAGGGTAAAGTGACACCCGACCCGCCCCACTGATGACCGACCCGCTTGTCTGTAATAAATACTCGCTTAGTTATCATTATCATGCTCTAGCTTCAGATAGCACTGTTAGTTCATATCAACGATCGATCTTCCTGTCTCGGGTTATTAGTCGCTCATTGTCTTTGTGTCCATGTCGCCGGCATTTGGATAAATTAGGCACTTAATGAAAAACCCGGAACTTTTTACAAAACGCCGGATTTTATAAATTGGCTAAGGGCCCGGTTTGGCAAATAAAATTTAACGAAACGTTGGAGCTGCCTTATCGTTCCTAAGTAAAATGATTTATGTTTTTCGTCAGGTACGTATTTCAGCTAATTAATTCAAACTAAACTATTCTGGTTCCACATACCTACAACCTTAGCGAACCAATCAGGATTTACAATAAATTCAGTATTTCAGCGTTGTAATGTGACTCATAAAACAAGACGTATAACTCATCGCCCGTTACGTTTTACGTTGAAGCCATTCCATTCCAAAAACTATTTTTTTCGGTTACGCAGGATGTTTAAACGTCTTCGTCTATGCTTTATTTACATCAAAAGGCTAGGTATTTTAAAATCGGTCTTTAACGAAAGCCCAAGATTTTGGGTATGTGCCTGATTTAACGAAACGGCTGTGACATCCACATGATATGCATCTGTATATATGGTTGTCTCAAGTATTAAGGGGTTATTGTTTTATACGTCTGCAGTACAGACTGACTATACACTTCTTGTCCCCCCAGTCAAGCCATTGTCATTCTCCTGGCCGAAAAGGGAAAAATATTGACATTAAAATTAGTTTGACAGTAGTGGGTACCAACGTCAAAAATTAGACATTCATTGACGTCTTGGTACCCACTGTCAAACTAATTTTAATGTCAATTTTTTTTTAATAATTTTAATGTCAATATTGTTCAAAGGACTCTTCTGTGGGCGTGTTAATCAGTATTATTATTACAGACAATCTCGTTACTGTTTTGTTGCGAAGTGGTCAAATTGGGAAGTCTTCAAAATGAACATTATGAACCTTGTTATTCTTGTCATGAAATTGTGTGTGTAAGGTGAACTACTGATAACTGAAGAATTGCGATTATGTGCGTGCACATTACTGCTCATATGGTACTGTTGAGAGTCAAGCGTGCGCTAAATATTCCTAAAAGACATATATGAAGTTAAGAAACTAAATTGGCTTTTCGAAATCAAAAGAAACCTTACTAAAACGAATTAAATGAGCATAAAATCGTTGGTTTACAAGGAAAAACCCCAGGGTTTCACCTATCAACGTCCAGCTCCATGATCAGGTGATGACGATGAGAGCATTGCTAAAAGATATGAGTAGGGCTTGCCACGATAAATCTAAAGAGCTCAAACTAACTCAAAGTGTTTAGAAGTAAGCATCCTAAGATTCCCTCAGCCACCTCTGAGCTCCATCATCAGACCAGCCTGGTTGCACCATATTATTGATTTTGTTCTGAACTACATACAATTGCACACCACGTTTTGTAATCAGGGAGCACTTATCCAGAGGAGAGCGCATAAATAAATTTTCCTTTGAAACACAACTCACCAATTTACGGGCGGCGGGGGACGAGGTAAGAGAGCTGTGATTGGTCAGCCGCTGCGAAACTGTCTGGCGGCGGCCCGTCATCGTACGTTGCATACGTTGAATACAACTAATGTTTGGCGAGCCGCATTCCCCCGCAGGCGCAGTCAATTGGATATATAGTCTCTGTTTGTAATGAACTAGAATTAGGCAAAATTTAATTCCAAGATTGCAGACGACGTTAATTTTTACAAAAAAAATATATTTACACTGTCATCATAACGTCAACTATCCCTATCATTTGGCTATACTAACGTCCATCGAAGTAGTATACTCCAGCATTTACTGACCATATAACACGTCTCTGAAACAGTAATTATTGGTTCGTGCCAAAGAGGTCATCGTATCGGGTGGTGCCTTCTTGGCATGTGCCCAAGGGATGAAGGAAACGACCGAATTGTTTTACCCTTAATTAGAACCCTTGCATTTTTTATTTACTGTCGAAATGATATATGTATAAAAATCGGTGGACTACGAGTCGGACTATCACATGAAGAGTTCTGCACCATCGCGCAAGAAAAAGAACGAAAAACACGTTTCTTGTATGGGGTCAAATGTTATTTCGTGTACTTCATTATTTGTTGTTGTAGCGGCAACAGATATTATACACACATTCTGTAAAAAAATCAACTCTCTATTACGATTTGTGACAGAACCCGCAGAAGAACAGGCGGTCAGACAGCGGGGCGGATGCTTAGGTCCCGTTTGGCATCCTTTGGGTACGGAACCCTGAGAGCATCCACTGAAAAGAAATAGTTATGATTATCAGGCCTTCCCTGATTAGGATTCTTAACACCAGCTTCTGAAACATTAGTCAAATTTAATAGGCTATTAATCGAAGGATAATTCAAAATAGCGGCATGTGATTGGCTGAATAAACACAAGTTTACCAAATTGTTAAAGCTAATTTCCTTTCGTGATCCCCGCATTAGAGTCGGATGCAAAATTGCAGAGCTGTAGAGGTATCTGCTTAAACATTGACAGATGCTCAAACGAGAATATAAAATAGCATCTGGAAATAGCATTGCGTGTGGTTTATTATGAAAAATATTTTGACCAAATTGCCGCAGAAATGCGATCACACCTGTAGATTGTTACCTCGTAACTGGTGTATTTTCTAAATTAAAAATAGAAGTATGATGTCATCCATGTAAACCAAATTATGTAGGTACATATTTTTGCAGAAAGACAGAAATTTACATTTTTCAGATTTTCACCTTAACTTGTGCTTAGACCTTGCTTTGTGTCAAATTTCATGAACGGGAAGTACCCTAGGTATAGGGTTTGAGTCCATTGCGATTACTATGAAAATACATAATTTTATAATCAAACATAGCGTTTGATAGAAAGTTGATTTTCTCACAGCAATAGGAGAGCACAGACCTAAGAAATATAAATTTCAGCTTCACGCGTCACCGATAAAAAAACCCTTGACAGATGGACAGATAGACAGACAGACAGACAGCCGGACAGACAGTTGGACAACGAAGTTATCCTAAGAGTTCCTTTTTTTTTCATTTTAAGAATAGGAACCATAATAATTGAAACAAAAAGTAAACTTTAGAAAAAACCGACTTCCACAAACCCTATTTGATTACATTGAGTTTAATACAAACTGTAACCCCATGTCCCCCCCCCCCCCTTGGGGAATTAATTTTGTCAAATCCCACATCAGTGCTACCCCACGCTACTAAGGAACCCCTGTACAAAGTTTCATGGCTCTAGGTCCACCGGTTTAGGCTATGCGTTGCCTGCCCGTCAGCCACGCATTGTATTTGTACCTAGTATTGAGCAGATCTGGTGGCCATATGTGGTCTTCATCAGCAGTTCCGCATCACAATATTATGCTTACCATGTGCATTTGCACGAGTTATTATGAAAAACACAAAAATCACTATAGGTCTGCCTATAATATTTGAAGAGTTCCCTCGATTTCACCAGGATCCCATCATCAGATCCTGACCTGGTGTCAATGGGACCAATGGGAAGGTAAACCCTTTCAAACAAAAATATAATTTTCCAAATCGGTCCATCCGTCTAGGCGCTATCGGGGAACATACATAAAAAATAAAAATAAAAATAAAAAACAAATATCCGGACGAATTGTAAACCTCCTCCTTTGGGAAGTCGGTTAAAAATCCATCGCGCTAGGATATAACGCGTGACTCGGTGTGACAGTAAAAATGTTGCCACTTTATTTCCCAGCGAGGTATTCGCACAAAATTCTCGTCTTTTCACAAAAACGGTTGGTGGTACGGTGGTTTTTTTTTATGTTCAGGACTGAAAAACGAAATTCTTCAGGTAAAGTTACCGTTTTTATATTGCTTAAAACTCGGTGAAGCCAGTAAATTTATCTCACTTTTATCCGACGTCATTTCACAATAACCTTTTGCAATCTTTTAAAAACACACCTAACTATGAAAATAAGATTAAAAAGTTGCAAAGATAAGAAACAAGGGGCTAATTTTGTAAAATTAAAACATAAAGGCCTTAATTTTTCACGTGGGGTCGGCGGAAAATCTCGGAAACTTTTTCGTTCGTGTTGAATTTTTCGGCATAATATTATTTTTCTCCAGACAGGGTAATTTCATGAACTAAGGGGCGTTTCATATCAAGTTTTTGCACATTCAATGACGTAATAATAATAAACGTTTTGCAAACGGTTGCATTTTTGTTGAAAGCATTTGGATTGGGATTCAGTAATACAACTGCAACTTTTTTGGTTTGTTTGTTTGTTTGTTTGTTTGTTTGTTTGTTTGTTTGTTTGTTTGTTTGTTTGTTTGTTTGTTTGTTTGTTTGTTTGGTTGTTTGTTTGTTTGTTTGTAAGTTTTTTCCGTTTTCCCAACATTTGGAGGCGACGGACAAAACACGTTTGCTTTTTACCTCCTCAATAATTGCATGCATACTCATCCTATATTATTGAATATCCTCGGAATAATCAGCATTGGCTCTACAAATCGAAACCAAATGGTAGCTAGGCAACGAATGAATATAAATAGAGACACAATCAACTGCCCAGAACTTTTCCGCTTCCAATAAACCCTGAATAAATATATGTAAATAAAAACTAGCAGCGCCGAAACGAATAAAGAGAAAGAAAAATATCACCACTTCATAAACGGAAACGGAACGCAGAATCAGCGGACCCCGAAACGAAACGTAATTTCTGGAGATACCGTTCGCGCATGCGCGGGTAACCAAACGCACACATAAACTCCAGATAGTGCTGCCAGGTTTGGTTATTTTTCTTGGAATAAGGCATTATTGTAGATTAACTGTGTTTGATGAGCAAATTATTTCTAACCCATAGGGCCATAAAACGTAAACTAAAGAGTTTTATATTTATGACTAGGCATGTTTACAAGTCACACCTACTGCTGCAAAAAATAACATAATCATAATGACAATGATTTGTGTTTCTTTTTAAAAATTTCAATTTAAAAGTTAATTTCACAAATAGTTACAAATAATCAACACTGAAATTACCCGAAGTATTGTAGGTTACGGTTCAGCCAATCTGTGTAAGTTAAGGGTGGCAGCACTGCCTTCAATAGTGATAGGGGGTGGGGGTCAGAATTCCTCTTGGCGCGAGACCGTGCGGTCGTTTTACCCATGAAAACGAACCGGCCTGTACGCGAGTGACAGTTTGTTCGAAAAAAAAACTGAAAGTGATGTGTGACATTGAAAATTAAAAAAAAAAAAATTGACCAAGGAAATGTGTTTTTGTGGCTTGAAATGCGATGTGTTTTGAATTTATTTTTTTAGACTTTGGATTTCGATAGTGCGTTCCGGTCTGCGGTTTTGTTTGATGTTCTGGGATTTTAATACAGGTAAGTTATCTCACATATTTTTTGTATAAAATAAAAAAAAGTGTAATTATCAAAAATAAATAGTATTTAAGAATAATTTACGAACTGGTGATCGGTTACGTAATTCATATCGACTTGTTCCCTTCGAAAGAAAAGTTTCAACGTTCCAAAATTACTACATGCCTATTCGTCCCTGTGGGGATTTGTTTACGTAGCAGAAAATTAATTCTCCTCTTTAGAATCTCGTACTGTTCCGCGTTTCGTAACGGGATAGCAAATTTAACCATTTATTATAAATGTATGGGCAAAATATACCTACTCAATGATTTATTTTCTGTAAGGGGAAGCCAGTGCTGTAGGAGTACATAAGGATCCCAATTGATCCCATAGCCTCTCTATGTAAAATGCAAGGACTCAGGTTTGCGAGTAGTTGCTTTTTTATTTTAAGTTTCTAGGTACATATGTAACATTCCTTTCCCCTATGAGATGGCAAAGACTCGGTACGACATTGGACTGCTAGTCAACGTAGGTTCTTACATACCTAGATATTACATACTGATATAAATTACTGCTGAGGCAGACAGACAGACAGACGGACAGACGGACAGACGGACAGCGGAGACTTAGTAGAGCTCGTCTAGGCTGAAATAACGCGCCCCACTCCTAGGTTTTGTATGACAAGTAAATACAAAACCAAGGAGTGGGGCGCGTCATTTCAGCTAAGACGAGCTCTAAAGGATCCCGTTTGGGACCCTTCGGGTACAGTACCCTGAGAATAGTTGGTATGTGACGTCATAATCAAATGCTGTCTTTATCACACACTATTTGGTTGTGGGAAATATACATGCCTTTAAAACTATGGTATTGTCGATATATTTTGCAAATGCTCAACTTCAGACATGTTCCTGAATCTACCTTGTCCAATAACAATAGGGTTTGGTACCTAGATGGCGAGACCCCATCACCACAAATAGCCTCATACAGTCTTTACAAAATAAAAGGCCCGTTTTGACAGGTCACGCCCATGAAGTTTTAACCCCTTACGCGTAGTAGGTAATAGAAGCGGTTTTCCTAGGTGCAACTTGTACGCTTTGCTTGTACGGAACAGTTGGCTTTTATTACCTACGCATAAGGAGTTAAAACTTCATGGGCGTGAACTGTCAAAACGGGCCTTTTATTTTGTAAAGACTTTAGTAGTTTCTAGTAGACCTCAGAGGCTATTGTGGGGTCTCGACATCTAGGTACCAAACCCTATTGTATTGCCTTTTATTTTGTGAAGAAACTACTGAACCGAATAGACGAAGAGGCTGCTCGACATGACTAGATTCCACATCAAATCAACAAACATACATAAAATATTTCTAGGTATTAGTCTAATCGCTTATTAGGCTAATTTGAAAACTAATTATGAAAATAATGAAAACGCAACTTCAGTAAATATCTTTCAGAATTTCAACCATTATCCAAATTGGTTAACGTATAACAATGTTAGGTACTTATAATTAGTTTTGAAATGAACAATTTATTCATTATTCGTTTCGAAGAATCAAAATGGCTTTAGCAGACATTGATATCGGGACTAACTAGACATAACAGCGAGTGTAATACGAGTCGGAGTAACAAAATCTTACGTGACATATGACATAGTACGAAAATAATACCTCATTTCATAAACAAATGTAATGATTTTTTTGCTGGAATAAACAGAAATAACATTCTGTATAAATTTGAACATTAGATACCTAACGTAATGGTTAACTTTCCCTTAGCTACACGATCCTATTTTGAAATATTTGCGAGAATCTCATAGGTATGTCATGTATATTTCTAATTCAAACCGTAAATTAGACTCTATACAATAAAAATATTATTATATTATATTATTTGGAACACTTAACACCTAGATGTCCAATTATTTTATAATTGCCGAAGAAAAAAGAGGTGTCCTGTAAATTTTATTATGTTATGTGTATTTAAATAGGTCAGTAAAGTAGTCCGCTAGTAAGCAACTTACTCGTATAACGAAATATGTGACATTAAAACCAGTTTTCCAAAAATAAAACTTAAAATATTGCATGATATCAAATTTTAATGTAGAAGCCCTAGCTCGTTTTACCAGTCCCTTGAGAAATTTTAGAGCAAAAAGTTATCTCATCTTATCAAAACCTCAGAGAAAAGTCATAGTTCTAAATGTACTTTGAGAGAGAGTTCGAATTTCGCCTCGTTACAAATAAGGCAAAATCTTATATTTATAAATGGGATGGGTAACTTACTATGGACCATTGGCTTATTTTTTTTTCGCGGCCACCGATATCTTTATCATTATTACCTAATGTTATTATTATTTTCTAAAGAGGAGAAATAGCTGTAAACCATTTCGGAGCTGAGATAAATGTACCTAGCTTAAATGTAACACTTTTTGTAAAACTATGAAGTGTGATATCTCAGCCCGAATTGATTTAACTATATGTACTCCTTAGTAAGATTATCTTCCTCGGCAGGGCATCCTGTACAGAAGCATGTTTCCTCAATGCTCAATATACTTTACAGGGTGTAACAGAAAGGTGTAGTCATATTTTAGGGGGTTGTTAGGGACATCATTCTGAGCAACTTTCACTATGAAACCGGTTTGATCAAAATGTGGTAATCCTATCAGATAGTAACATAGAAATCTATATTTCATTATATTTTAAAGTAAAATATGTTTATATTTTGCGGATTCCAGGAATAAACTATCGAAATAGAATCTGTGACAAAAACAAGATGAAAACGCTCTGTCTGACGTGTATCTATCTGGTGACGTCACACGCAGCTCGTCTCTGACATCTTCCTTGACTGAATCTCAATGATAGCGGGTGTTCACTCACGAGCATGTGACGTCACGCGAGTCATGTGACCGGCGCCATTAGAAATACAGCGTTTTTGGCGCGGATTTTTCAAATTCAACTATATTATTAATTTTTATTGAAACTACAGAAGATATCCCGGAAATATCAATGTAGTGCGCTTAAAATGTAATAACATTTATTTTAAAACTACTTCCAAAATGAGGCCAATACCGTATTGTCATCGTCATCACTGCTAACCGCACTTAGAGATATAATTAGTTCATTTTGAACTATGAAACTATGAACTATGAATGTCTTGTATCTTGTATAATTATTTCCAATTCACAAATGTTTAAAGGATGTTTCGATTCCTTTGATTAATTGATTTTTATGAGCAACATCTCCTCACCAACAGGCTACGATTGACATCTGTAAAGTTGCCTGTTATATAAGATACACTATAACCTATACCTAGTGGCCAACCCGACTGTCAGAAGTTACCAAGCTGCCATTTAAAGGGCCTTGACACAGTTTTACGTTTTACTGCTAACACCGTTGTACATGTCTTTGTTTCTACAAGACAACAATAGAATAGAACAGAATATAGAAATAGTTTATTTTGCCTTAAAAAAATTACACAAAAAATATACATAAAAAGTACAGTTAAATAGGGTACATTAGTTTAGTAAGACAAAAAAGGGACGGTCTCAGCGTTTGCTGTGAGTTCTATCTCAAAGCGTCAACATGTTCTATCTCAAAGCGCTGGTTTTCAGACCGTACCTGTAAAGGAGAAGAGAAAAAAAAACAAACAAATAAAACAAACAATACATAACATTGCGTCAAGCTTTTTACCATACGGGTTGGCAGAGGCCCATTCCTATTCAGTTATTAACAGTCGAAGAGTGTGTATATAATTACGAGATATACAAATACAAGGCGAAGAAGCTCCCAACAATTAGGTCTTAAATAATATATTAGTTTAACACAGTCTCAAAGAACTAAGTAAAGTAGAAGAGCAGTAAGAATAGAGGTCGTAATTTTTAATGAAGTCTGGCTAAGTGTTAATTACTTTCCTTAGGGAACAAGATACCGTCTAGGCAACGAAACGAAGCCAAACTAAATGTACATTATTATCTCCACAGTGAGCATAATAGTAAGTACTTATTTAATGATCAACCAAAAAACTACCGTTCAATAATTGAAACAAAAAGTAAACTTTAGAAAAACCCGACTTCCACAAACCCTATTTGATTAGGTTGAGTTTAATACAAACTGTAACCCCTTAATCTCCCCCCCCCCTTGGGGAATTAATTTTGTCAAATCCCACATCAGTGCTACCCCACGCTACTGAGGAACCCCTGTACAAAGTTTCATGGCTCTAGGTCCACCGGTTTAGGCTATGCGTTGCCTGCCCGTCAGCCACGCATTGTATTTGTACCTAGTATTGAGCAGATCTATTCTGGTGGCCATATGTGGTCTTTATCAGCAGTTCCGCATCACAATATTATGCTTACCATGTGCATTTGCACGAGTTATTATGAAAAACACAAAAATCACTATAGGTCTGCCTATAATATTTGAAGCGTTCCCTCGATTTCTCCAGGATCCCATCATCAGATCCTGACCTGGTGTCAATGGGACCAATGGGAAGGTAAACCCTTTCAAACAAAAAAATAATTTTCCAAATCAGTCCACCCGTTTAGGCGCTATCGGGGCACAGACATAAAAAAAAAACAAACATCCGGACGAATTGTAAACCTCCTCCTTTGGGAAGTCGTCGGTTAAAAAGGAGGCAGTTACGTACATGATTTATAAATAGACGGAAAGAGCGGTTTCCAAAGGCTTTTATTTCTATAAATGTATTTTTTTCGGATTTCGGATGGTCGTCATTGGATTTTTTATAGTACAACTTCTGCATTTACTACTACTATTGCTGTCTTTGAAAACCCTAACACTTAAAGCTACAATAGGTATAGTGGCAGTAAAACATAAATATGTAAGTTAGATAATATGGTTCCGTAAGCGACACGTGATTGATGATGATGAAAAGTGACTCAAGTTTACATGTTAACCAAATACGAAGGCCTTCTTCACTGAATCTGACGCTCAACTTTGCCCTTATTTCGATATTCCAAGTTGTGGCTTTCAAATAAATTATTTTGCTGGTTAAATTTGGCTGACCGGAAGCTTAAATTGACTAAAATGTAAAATATGCCTCCCAACTTTATACGAAATTTAATCTATTGCATTTTCTGAGAAACTTGGAAGATATCTTCGCAAAACTATCTCAACTATCTCGAACTGTAGTCTTTGCTGTCGTAAACTGTTAGCAGGCTACAAACGAGTGACTTTGGGAACGTATTTTGTTTGAAATATTCAAGATCAGTTTGGTGTCAATAATATTCAACACCTTTCTGTGTCTATAATGTTTTAAGTCTACGTAGTGCAACATAAAGGAGGTGAAGTTACCTTAAAAATTTCAGGTTTCCTGTCATTCGTTCGAGCCTTTAAGATATTATTGAGTATGAACGGTCTTCAGATGTAACTCTAGGTTTTAGGAAGCGTTTACCTCGTACAGTACCCAACAACATGGAAACAAAAACAGAAAAATATGTCAAAAGACAGATGAAGTAATAGGCTGGACACAATATGATATAATTTTGAACAATTTTCGCTATGTACACAGATTTGACGACGGCAACCTTTTGTTTCACTTCTCTTTGCTTAAGATTAGCAATGGTTGTTCTCTTTAAAATATACGGAGACGATAAATTAAAATTGCTTTGGTGTAGTATAACTTCCATACGATGTAAGTATCTATGGAAGAGATCTCTTATTAGAGATAAGCTCGCCTTTGTACATGTTTTTTTCTGATATTAAGTGTCTTTATTATGTTTTCTGTGCAATAAAGTATAAAGTAAGTAAGTAAGTATTTAAGTGTTGACATATTCAAGTTGTCCCCAATCATACGTACACAAATACTCCATCTTTATGTTCCGCCCAGAGACTATATATCCAATTGACTGCGCCTGCGGGGGAATGCGGCTCGCCAAACGTTTGTTGTATTCAACAAAGGTTCGCATACGCAAACTATGTACGATGACAGGCCGCCAGACAGTTTCGCAGCGGCTGACCAATCATAGCGCTCTTACCTCGTCCCCCGCCGCCGTCCGTAAGTTGGTGAGTTGTGTTTCAAAGGAAAATGTATCTATGCGCTCTCCACTGGATATGTGCTCCCCGGTTCCGCCCAACATCTATGCCACTTTATCCAAAAGTTGCCAGACACAAAAACGAGCAAGAGTCACCCGGAAAAACTAGTCCCGTATTTATTCGACCCTCATAACGTATCCCCAAACATCAGTCTCGGAAAGCCCCGTTGACAATATTAGGGGGGATGGAAGAAGGAAAACAATTCGACAAAAGAAGGCCCATTCCTTATCGACGTATCCGAAAGACGAATTAGTTGTCATCCGTCAGAAAATGAATTACTTTTCCGGCAAATTAAAATTGGTTCTTCTCGTTGAGTCGGGACAGTATTATGTAAGGATAGGAAAATTTTGTGCGGACATCTGCGTATCAAGAAGAGCAAACGTAATTTTACGTTTGTGACATTTTTTGTAAATGAGATCATGCATCTGTTGTAATAGGGGTCAGACCCAAAGAGTTTGCATCCTCCTTTCTATATATTACTATCTATGGTCAGACCATCACCGTTTTATATAATCAATCATCGTTATCGGCGTTGGTTTGTAGGGTTCCGTACCCGTACATATTACTGCGCCACCGCTGCTGTCTGTCTGTTTGTTTGTCTGTCAGCGGGCTGTATGGCTGTATAGCACGACACGAACCGTAATAGTGAGAAAGTTGAAATTACAAAATGTGTATCTCTGTTGCCGCTACAGCAACAAATACTGAAATACACAAAAAATAGGAAGAATATAATTAAAATTATACAGCACAGTAAGCACAGAACACTCTGTGGTATTAATTCAATTTCAATTTAATTGCGACTGTCATTTTTTGGATAGCAAAATTACCAGATTAATATTGAAGATATTCTCGTAATAACTGTCAGGCTTGTTTCTTGTACGAGGTACGGAAGCCTTTATGTGAGAGGCAGACTCGCATAATTGGCCTTTTTTTCCTTGAAATTAAAGCCAAAGTCTACTCGTGTGAGTTGTAAATTTAATAACCACATTTAGATGAATAGACCCCAGAGCCGGAATTTTTTAGGAAAGTAACACCTGTAATTTGGCTTGGAATTGGCTTGAAATTGTTTCATTTAGACATTCGTTCATTTCAAATATTGGAGAGAAAAGGATATGTTTGATGACTTAAAAAATAATATAAATACCGGCCACGTGCGAGTCGGACTCGCACACGAAGAGTTCCGTACTATTATCTGTTAAAAAACCGCAAAAAAAATAGTTAGTTGTATGGGAGCCCCCCTTAAAATTAAATTTTTGTTTTTTAGTGTTTGTTGTTATAGCGGCAACAGAAATACATAATCTGTGATAATTTTAACTGTCTAGCTACCACGGTTCATGAGATACAGCCTGGTGACAGACGGACAGACAGACAGACGGACAGCGAAGTCTCAGTAATAGGGTCCCGTTTGGCACCCTTAAATTATCCAGTTACCTCGTTAGAGTTTTGAATCACTGGCTAAAAACTGCCATAGTTGAGCCTCTGTACCCCGTATGGGAAAAGACGTGACGATATGGAATGTTGTTACCCAGTTACCCCAGTAAGTCTAAGTAAACGACTCGCGCAATGGAAGTCCTTGAAATAATTAGAAATGTCGGAATGTTACCCCAAATGTACTCCAAACGCTAAGGGCAGGTCACCGGTAGAATACGGAATGAGAATTGCCATCGTTTTACAGAGTGTTGCCATAATTTGCAAAATTTTGGCAGGATTTCGGATTTCAGTTTACAAAAGTATTTTGAAGGCAGGATCTTTGATCCCGTTTGGTAGTCCCGCCTACGTTTATTCGGGTCTTCTTTTTTTTTTTTTTGGAAACGAGACCTTTTAAGCCTAGTAAGTGACCTGAAGTCTAAGTGATGAGTTTCGTTAATCATAGGCTGGAAGTCGATTATGAGTATTTAACAACTTTAAAAGGTATGTCAACAAGGTCAGAACTGAACGGAATAGTTTCCAGGGCCAAGGGTACAAAATATTTTTATTTTATTAAGTAGTTGTACTACCGTACTCGTGTTATGAGGAAAAGATATCTACAGGAACATACAGAGTGACCTCAGATTTGCCAATTGGTTAGGAATGTTATGCTGTAGATGAGAGCTCGCTAAGTCATATTTTTTTTTGGTACGAAAAAAATATTAACCTGTGTGTCCTTATGGTTCAGGGTCAGTTGGTCACCCTTCACTTTACAAGTGCAACTGTCTTTTGACTTTGTCATAAATTGTTTATGGCGTTTGATTTTGACACTTTTTACTCCTCTGATTAGTTTATTTGAAAAGTTTTTAACATGAATTGTAAGAAATAATAAGGATAATTTATTTATTAAATTACTAACGCATCGTTTGGTTATTTAAATACTAGCTCAGTAGCTAAAACCGCAATCATTTACCGAGTTAGAAATAATATGCCATATGCAATACAATATGCAATATTAGAGTCTCGACCCAAAAGTCATCCTGTGTCCATGAGCCCTTCTTCAATAAAATACGACGGTCCTATATTCTTGACTACCAGTCACAAATTAAACTCCCGTAGTGGTAATATAATAGATTTATTGCTATTTTGATTTCGACTGCTGATTTTTATAGCTGGTGATGTCGATTTTATGTTCTCAGAATCTAGCAACACTCATAGACTGGAAGTTTTTAAGCACAATTCGGAAGTTAGTGAAGGGATCTCTCCTCGGAGGATATCTCTAGGGAGGTGGTTCAGAAATGTGCTTTGAAAAATAGGTTTACGGGAAGAGCGAAATAATTTATGACTAACTCACCCAATTCTGAGTTGTGTCGTCACTTTATCCTTACTTATAAAGTTACAATATTTGCTTTACTTTCCTTAACTCTTGTTAGGAATTTTGCTATTGATTATCAATTTGCTCTTTGGGTTCTGTGTTGCCATTTTACTTTAGCATAACAAGTTAACATTGCGTTATAGATAAATAAGAATATTTTACATTTTTAAGAAAAATAGTTTAACATTTCTGTATGAGGAGATTGCCATACTTTTTAATTATATTTGTTAGATGAGCGGTATTTTTAAATTGCTTCTGCTTTCAACGGTTAACGGCATTTAGTGAAATTTGTTGAGACAGTGTTTTTCTTAGACTAATTAGACCTCGCTGAACACGATTCTGCCCGGTCTCAACCCCTCCTCCCCTCCCTTCCCCCCGTGACAAAAATAAACAATATTAAATTCTCTACAAAATATTTAAGAAGGTAATTGATGTTCATACATTTACCTATAAAACATTAGTTTACCGTCGTACGAGTATTCGTTCACGACTTTCAGGTCGCAGGACAGACGTTGACTTGAGATGACAGTCGGTATTGAGTGTGAGAATACTAATAATTTATCAAATTAATTTTATTGACGTGATAACGTCTTATAAATCGACGAACGCCGGCTGCACTCACGAAAAGTTTCACGTTCCGCCTGATGTATCAACGCACAGGCGAAACCCTTAGGGCTAAAAACTTAAAATTTTACACACGTATTTCTCTTATGACGTAGGCATCCACTAAGGAAAAATTCATATGGTATGTAAGTTTATATGGAACTTTATATTTAAAGTGATTGACTGATGTATCAACGCACAGGCCAAACCCTTAGGGCCAGAAACTTAATAGGGGATGAAAGTTTGTATGAAACTTTTTATTCCTTGGACATATTTGCATGAAATTTCGTATGAATTGAGTACGACAAAAATAATGAGTACGTTTTCCAAAATTCGGAAAAAAAGTAAAAACCGCAGACCGGGACAGATTTTGGGGGGGAAGGGGGGGAACGGAGGGGGAAGAGGGGTTGACACCGGGCAGAATTGTGGTTCAGCGGGGTCTAATTAGTCTAAAAAACCGGTTTCAAAAAGTTTCCCTAAACGCCCTAAGACGTGGTTCTATCCAAAAAAAAACGCCTGTTTATGTGTCATGCCCTAATTTGATTGTACTCTGTTTTTTGTGTTCTAAAAGTAGTTACCATGGATCATGGGGACCTGAAACGTTTTGGTCTGAAGTATTCTAAATAAAAAATATTGGACAGCTGAGCGGCCAGCTTGTATTGTACATAGCTCAGTTCAAAGAATTTTTCAATTTCAAACGATGCACAAATTGAAAGAAGTCGGTCCTCTCCTTTTTGAAGTCGGTTAAAATTGCAGAGGCCGCAGAAATACGAATTCTAGCTTCAAACCGATCGATCCACTAGACCTCGAATGATTGACGTTCTACTGAAAGAGTCAATGCCATGCAATCTTTCAAAGTTAAATCCCTTTGTAAATTGTGCGCAATCTTATTCTCCGTAAATCTGGCTGATTTACGGAGTTCAAAATTCGACATATTATAGCGTACCTACCTCAGTATTAAATAACCGGCCAAGTGCGAGTCGGACTCGCGCACGAAGGGTTCCGTACCATTATCTATAAAAAACCGCAAAAAAAATAAAAATGTATGGGAGCCCCCCTAAATATTAATTTAATTTTAATTTAATGATTTATTTTTTAAGTAAATAATATACAATATATTGTGAACATTTTAAGCGTTTACCTGCTACCATTATCAATATCGAGCGAAAATGAGCAAAATAATCTCGTTTGTTGTATGGGAGTCCCCCTTAATATTGAATTTCTTTTGTTTTTTTAGTATTTGTTGTTATAGCGGCAACAGAAATTCATCATCTGTGAAATTTTTTATGACTACACTCTAGTACCAAACTTAGCCAAGCCTCAAATAGCACCGTAAATAAAAGTATTATCATTTACAGTACAGAAATACTATCTACTTTTCTTTACCAATCATTTTATGCATTTCCATAGCCGTATTGGCATAGATGGCATAGATAGACAGAAGACGACGTGAAAAGCTTTTAAAATATGCAATGTGGAATTGGAACGTATCGTTTTATTTCCGAGCCAGAAGGATTGCGGTGCAATGGTTCAATGTATTTTATTGATTGTCTGAAGCGTTTATTTTAAGCCGACGGTGATTATTACATGGAGCTTTTGTACAAATGTAGGTACGATACATTGATTCTTTCTTCACAGCCTGTCAAAGCTTGTAATTTCTGACTACATCATCTAGCTTTATAAGAACTTTAAAGTACATTTTACTTTATACTTTATTGTACAAAAACAGAATACAGTACTAAGTACTTTAATTATTAGTCCATTACTCAAACAGGTAATGTAAAACGGCCTTTCATTTATTCACAAGTTCAAAACTACCAGGACGCCATAAGATCTAAAGAGGTGTCTAATGATAATGAGATACAATTCCTTTCGTAGCAATGCGTTACACTACGTCGTAGCCTGCAGCTACGCACCTACACTCGTAGCATACTCTTTACATGATACGCTACATACGTCGTCGTCGTCTTTGCTACGGGTATATTTAGGTTTTAGATTTCATACTCTGGGCGGCGTTGAGTTGGGACCTTAAGCATAGCATTGGAAAGTCTTCCCCTGCTCAACTATTTACCTTTCCCTTTCTGGTTTGCTGGAAGAAATCTCTTGATAGAGATAATCAGTCCAATTTTTATATTTTTTCTGTATAACCGTTTTGTGTAGACAATGCAGAAATATTACGACAGGTAGGTACCAAATATTAAAGAAGCTTAATCTTTTCTTGACTTCAAAGTCATGCGAATAAAACAAATAAAACACTCGCTAAACAAATAAGAATCACATCAAAGACGTGTTTCCTCGAAACTCCTTACAGACACGTCTCCGTACTCTCCCTATTTGTCATTGCAGGTTTCCTTTGTCCCCTTTGTCTTTTCTTTTTACTCGTTGCTACTCGTACTTTCACGACAAAATGACAAGCTCAATCATGATTTGGGAACCGAAGTTCTGTATGTTTATTACAGATCTGCCAACTTAGCTGTAAACTGACTGGGTCTTTACCCCAGTCGGCAGAGAGTTTTACCTCGAAAAAATTCCGAATAGTCTTGTGGCCAAGGTAATCCAATAAATCTAGGAACAAGTCTTAAGTTGAAGCATTATGTACAAAATGGCTTGAGATTCTCATAATTGTATATTTCCAGCAGATATATTTTATAAAGTCAATTTTGTGCAAAAAAAAGACAGCATTTGATGGCACTTTTACATGACGTCATTCTGTTGTTATTTAATAAAACTCAGGAACAAATGTTCCGTTTTGACATTTCATAAAAAGTATCTATTTTGACTTGACAGGCCACAAGCCTATTCAATCAACGAAACCTAAGTATGTTGTGTGTGACTATTCAGTAGTGCTACACCCAATTTTCCGAACAAATAAAGCTTGTGCTAACTTGAGGAGGGGTGAAAAACTGGAAGAATTCCCAGCAAAATTGGGTGTATCACTACTGAATATCCCACAAACAACATACTTAAACCTTCTGCATGTTCTCTTGGCCGGAAAAGAAAAATATTTGACATTAAAATTAGGGGAAGTTATGCTTTCATCCCTTACAATAGATGTTTTCAGACGTCTTGGTGTCACCTGTCATGCACCCTATGGGGGGTGTCTTACTGCTAGTTAAGGAATTCAAAATATATTTTTTTTTGTATGGACTGAAAAATGGTATTTCGCTAGTGGCTTTCTAGAATTGCCCTATTTGGGAATTTTATCCGCGCATAAAAACCGCCGTTTCAAAAATGGCGGTCGTAGTTCTGAATTCTGACATTTCACAGATAACTTGGTAGGTCTGTAAGTACCAATAAAAATACCAAATGAACAAATGAATAAATGATTTGACCGAAAAGGTAACTCTTGTTTCCAGCAACAAAGAGGATCACCAAAAAGGTTGTCGTAATATTTCTATTACGTTCGTTTGTGCGTCCCACGGGAGCCAGAAGAAAAGAAAGACGCAAGATTACAGACATAAAGACTTATAAAAAATGATATAAAAACCGTGATATTCTCCCAAACAAACAGATTTACTTTAACGTTTGTTGCTTACATGTTCTTGCAAACAAGGACTTAAGGTCGCTTACAGGGTTTTTACATCTCATATCTATATTTTTAGTATGAAAACTCAAACATTATTGGCATCATTTAATGTGAACAGTGTTATATATAAGGTAATATAAATGGAAAGTATATGAAATTATATGGAAAGTATAAAAATGTATTACAGAAAGGTGGTCATTTATATCAGGTTGTCACAGGCTTGAAGTGGGCAACTGTACAAGAGCTAGAAAAAACTAGTTTCATAATTCATAATTTCTATAACGCATGTTACACAGGACAATACAAATAATATAGAAAAAGTTTACAAAGGCGAGCTTATCTCTAGTAAGAGATAACTTTCAGCAAACCAAGGAAGGATAAGCCAGGGGCCCGATGCTGCTCTGAGAAACGCACTTATATTGGATCGCTATCGCATTTAAAACACCCAAAATGGCGTCATTTGGTATGCTCCTAAAGAATCGCAATAGATCGTAAATAGATTGCAAGCAAAGCGTATACGCTAGTTTCTTAGGTATAAGTAACAACAATTTTTACGCATTAATAAAAATATATTTATTTTTATTAGTCATTTGCGTTACTCTCACTAACGCAAATGACTAATGACCACTTTTTCAAAATTATTTCAAGCCACTTAACCCGCTAATAATAAAATATTATGACAAGAAAAACCACGTCTAAAACAAAAAACGGCTGCTGAAAACAAAATATCGTTTACCGCATCAATCACACAACACACCCGTTTCAGGACCAGCACACAAGATGATTTATTTCCGAAGTGACCCGGAAATTTCCGATCGCACTCGGGAATGATTCTTTCTTGTTTTCCGAACGCATTCCCCTACCGGGGAGGTGGATATTTTAATATTTTCGTCGCTCTTTTGTTATTTTTGCCGTCTAAAAGGTGGAATTTTTTATGGGTCTACAGATAAACTTTCGAGGTTTCAGTGACGGTTTTATGATACAGGATTTCTTACATATTAACCGAAGAGATTATTTAGTGTGTCCCTAAAAAGGTAAGGTAAGTCTGTCCCGGGACATCCTGTCTGTTAAATATCTTAAGTTATATTATGTCTACATATTACATTCGATTCAAGAAGTTCCTTGGAGAAGCTAAATGGAGGTATTTCTGTAATTAAAAACTGGGCCATAATAATTATGTTGAAACGATACAAATAAATCAATGGTTTGGTTTCTATGTAATGCTCAATTTTCAAAACATTTGTACTACAACTACCGAGTTTCAGGTCAACAAAACACCATTATCTATGAAGGTATGTCTGATTCAATCAATACACAATAATGTTTTTTTATTTGCCATTTTGATTTCTACTTGTTTATCGTGGATTTTATAGGAAACATTCGCTGGTACGCTGCTTCACAGACGCATTTGTACATTCGATATAAAAGTTGGTTTCAGAACAACTTTTCCTGTTTTCATCCCACATTTGCAAATCATCGCTAGGTATGATTTGTGGCTTGTATGCATGAATGTAAGGTGTGAATGTGTGCGTTTAATCTTCAGAAATGAAACCTCAATTTTTATTTTTTCTTTGGAGATTAATGGCCAGTATTACAGGTAAGCTCTACTTGACAGATAGCTCGTGAATTTTTTACGTAAAACAAGGTAAAAAAACACTGTGAATTTGTCAGATTGGGCTTATTCACAATACGAGATAACTGACTTTCTAAACAGGCCACGATTTAAAAAAACTCATAAAATCAATTGACTGTCTAAATAATTAAGGTAAAACGAGGGTAAAACATTCTTCTACAAATTGGCAATAAGGTTGAAATAAAACTTGAAAATTAATGTCTCCGCTAAAGATTATATCCGGGGTAGCTTCAGTGGTATTTATCCATACGAGCCCTTACAGACTGATCATTTCAAACCAATGGACTAAATTAATTACCATGCTTCGTAACTGTCAGTTACTGGTTCACTCTCAGAAGCACACCGGTTGACCAACCGGACAATGGAGAACAACAGATAGATAAGATGTGTCGACGAAGGGGTCAATTCTCTATCTCTTATAATATATATATCTCCCCATTAATTTCAAGTGACGTTTTACCAGAGACTGTTGCTTTAAATGACAACTTCTGAAACTAATAAAGCGTACTCTGAAAAACATAGAATTACAGGGATTAAGACACTAAATTAATCTTATTCAAACCTTTAAGGCTATCTAACTAAGCAATTGAATTGCCTAAAACTTCTCACTGAAACTTATCTGTAATCCAGGTTTCTAAAACGTAAGCCTTAAACTCAGCGCAAGTATTAAGAGACCTTTGGATCCCCGAAGTACTTCGCTGAGTAAAAATTACTTTTCTGAACCTTTAATCAATCGTCCTTTACGGCAGGGCCAGAGAGCGGCGCGGCGCCAAGTGTTAATAACCCTGGACAATTGCCACTCAAAATATCAAGGATGGTCGCTATATCTATATTTACAAAGACGGTTCTTCAGGCGGCCGTTAATTGCGTTTCAAGTGTAAAGGGTTAAGATAGAATGACGAGATCTTAAGTGTTTTCGAGAATTCGGAACATGAATCAGCCAAGCCAAATTCAAATCGCTAACTTAGCACTCGGAAAGTATCGTCTTTTGTTTGACGCGCGAGTTTGCCCTAGCTACCTCGCAAAATATAATAATAATAATGATAATAATAATCTTTTTATTTCAGGTATAAAACCCATATTGACAAATACCTTAATAAAACTAGAGATATAATTATAACATTTTATGAAACTAACCTAACTTAACTTAAGCCTAGCTAGGGATTTTCTTCCTCGTCGGTCTCGCCTCCCTATAGCGTCGGTAGACGATACCTTCTGGCCAATAGTCCTTGGCCAGGAACATCTTCTTGAGTTCCGCCGGCACCCGAAGCTTGAACGACAGGAAGTCCTTTGGTCTTTTTGACTCTAAACGACTTAATAATATGATCTGTGTGGACTACTTCTAAGGTTACGCCTAGAATTATTTTGTATTTACTGCAATAGTCTCCCCTCTTCATAAGGTCCGTGGTTGGCTCCTCAAACCACGTAAAGCAGTCACCGTGGTCGGTCCGGCTTGCAAGCCAATAAAATCATCATCACATATTGCAACAAAGTTTTTAATAAGATTGTAAATACAGCATAAGTCTGGGCATATGCTGATACAAGTGTGACGCAGGCCATGTAACCCATGTAGAAAGACTTTGCAAACTTATGAAGACTGTAAATCCTATCACCACGACGACGAATCAGCGACTAGTTATAAATTTCTCGCACCATTTCGCTGGATTTTTCATACATTTCGCACGATAAAACGTTAAATCCTATAAGTATGGCAACTCATTTGATACAAAGTTATCCTATCCGTTTGATTAATGGCCTTCTTATTGAAAAGCCAGCTTCTGAAATAGGAAAATCCGTATGAAAGAAGCGATGTAATGAATTTCCTAATTGAAAAGTCTTGTAAGTAGGCGGATTTTTTGAAAAAGGTCGAATTCTTGTTTTTAGGTTATTTTCAAATCCCGTGGTCCAAAGAGTGATTCAGAGTGATACAGGCGGATTCTTATTGCGGCATGAATATTAATTTGTAAATCATAATCATCATCATTACGAAGAGCGTTATTTCTTCTACTACTGTAAGTCCGTCTCGCACTTGACTGATTTTTTAACCGACTTAAAAAAGGACGGGGTTATCAGTTCGGTTGTGTGTAATATATTTTTTATGTGTTTTACCTCGAAACTGGTATTATTTATGAACCGATTTCAAAAAATATTTCTTTGTTTCAAAGGGTGATCCAGTAGTTAGGCCCCATTATTTTTTAAATAATAAAAAATGGGGCCTGTAATTAGGTTTCTAGGTGAAAAAAGCTGTTTAACGTATCCCATTTGTTTTTACCTGGATGACAATATACCAGCCTTTTCATGACTTTGCAGTGTTTGTATTATTCGATTATATTGGGTAATACAGGTGGACAGTAGGCTCGTTTTCGTGTACGACATTTGCATACCGAGTGGGGAAAACTAAGTAATGAGTCATGAAGTTGGTTTTTGTAAGTTTTAAATTGGTGATATTACTTTAGTTGTGAGTTTGTGACGCTACACCAGCAACCCGCACCAAGCCAGTATTGTGGAACACTTACTCCTCGTACCCGGTTAAAGCCCTGTGCCCCTTATCGAGGACACTAACGAGCTACATTTATAAATCTAATTATCTACGGCCTCAATCCAACCGGAACATTCGCACAGTTTCGGATTTACATAAACAGGAAGGAAATAGGTCACATTCACCCCAAATTCGTTGTCACAGGGAATCCTCGAAATTACATTCGATAAACGCTCAGTTGTCGAATCCCGTTGGGCTTCGTTTATTTGCATGCGTCAATTACATTTGCGATAACAAATTCGATTCACAATAGTTTCGTCAACAGTCCTGTGGAGTGATTACTGGCCGAAACAGGATGTGCTATTTTATTCCGCTTGGAGGTTTCCGTACGAAGATTTGGTTTATCATAACACTTACATACAGACAAACACTTACAAACATTACTTGTTTTAGGGTTTCGTAGAGAAACAAGGAACCCTTATAGTTTCGCCAAGTCTGTCTGTCAATCCGTCCGTCCGTATGTCACAGCAACTTTATTCCAAAACTATTACGACTACACAGTTGAAACTTTGTACGTAGATGTATTCTATAAACCAGTCACATTATATGGTACTCCCTTGAATAAAGTAGATAAGTTTAAATATCTGGGCCACTGGGTCTCTGAGGATCTTAAAGATAACCTCGACATGGAGAGGGAACGCAGAGCGCTGGCTGTTCGTTGCAACATGTTGGCCCGCAGGTTTGCACATTGCAGTGGAGAAGCTAAGCGGACGCTCTTCGGAGCATACTGCCAGTCCTTCTATACCTGCAGCCTGTGGGTCAACTACACGCAGAGGATATACAGTGCTCTGCGGGTCCAGTACAATAACGCGTACAGGGTGGTGATGGGGCTGCCGCGGCACTGCAGCGCCTCGGGCATGTTTGCGGAGGCAAGGATTGACGGATTCCACGCAATCATTAGAAAACGCTGTGCCTCGTTAAAGGCCCGCATCTGTGGTAGTCCCAACTCCATTCTGTGCACGTTTGCTGACAGGTGGGATTCACCGCTGCTGGGGCACTGGGAACGTCTGCACACCTGTCTGTCCTAGCAGTGTGGAATCCTATTCCTTATTCTTATTTTTCCTTAATTCTTTGAATATAATTTAATTTAATTTATTAATTTGTGTATGAATTGTGTTTAATTTAATTGTTATTTTAATTTTTATTTTGTAATGTATGGGTATATAACCTGAAATAAACAAATTGAATTGAATAAACCGCTTTACAATTTTTATACAAAAACTGAAAAAAATAAAAATTTAAGGGGGTCTGACATTTTTTGGATAGCAAAATTCGTAGATGAAAATTGAAGACATTGAACTGTCAGGCTCTTGTTTCTTGCACGTTGGTGCGGAATCGTGTGAGAATCCAACTCGCACATGACCAATTTATTTTCACTTGTGTGAGAACCGAGCATAAAACCTCTTTACCACGGCCCTTCCACTAATACCCCGCAAATTAATGTCGTCACTCGTCAAGCATTCCTTCTCGTCAACTCATTTTTCTCTCGACCGTGTGATGATATTAGCGCCCTAATGGCTGGTACTCAACGATAATTCATCTGCGGGAGAAATATACGTATATTTATCGGATTAGGAGAGGCACTTGGGTTTGAGGGGCTCTTACTGCGATTAGGTGTCGTGGCTTTTGGCTTTTATCTGTATTTGCGGATGCGAATGGGTTAAGTGGGGATTATAGTTCGTACTCAAAGACATTTATTTTCGATGACTCTATTTTTCTGTATCTGTAAAATCAATCCTGTTAGTTTGCAAACGGATATTTTGGAAGATTTTGCCTAAACAATTATATTTTAAGTTGATATTGACCAATCAAAACACGAAATCCGTTAATCTAGCTAGAAGATGGATTTTTTCACAGCTCTAGGGGATCACAGATTTGAGTAATTGTTTTAACTTGATGCCTTGATACGAGTACCCGGAAAAAGGCTTGATAGACGGACGGACTGACAGACGGACAGAGAATGAAGTGATCCTACGAAGGTTCCCTTTTATCCTAATAAGGAACGAAATACTATTACTGATATCTTCATAATTTACAACAGTCGTTATAACTATCCGAAACAAAAAATCATACTCAATAGGTTCCCAAAGTATCAAGAGTAGCAGATCATTTTACCGATATCTTGGAGTAAAGGTAAATAACGCTATTTAGATACTTCGTTGATAAAAACGCTAGGTGAGCGGGGTCCTTCGGGCGGGTAATCTGGGTGTCGATTCCCTCAAAAAAATGGTTTTCAATCACAGTGTCTTAACGACGACGGTATGGTATACTCAATCTCAGTTTCTGAAAAGAATCTCAAATAGATCAGACGATAAATAAAAGATAAATTGAAAATAGTGGGACGTGATTGGCTGAAATGATTTAATTAGTTATCACAATAAATTATAAAGGGGCAGCAACGGGGCTGGGGTTGTTTGTGAAATACAAGAGTCTCTATTAAAAAAAAGTGAGCCCGCAATGATCTGTCACGGCCACTTGACTATCAATTTGATAACACCGCCTCACTCCCACCCCCACCAACGGTGATGACCCAAACCTTCTTCTTATTTTATTATTAAATGGTTCGCCGACACATCTTATATAACAATTGTTCGGTCGTTCGAGCGGTGTGCTTCTGCGAGTATATTTATCGGATTAGGAGAGGCACTTGGGTTTGAGGGGCTCTTACTGCAATTAGGTGTCGTGGCTTTTGGCTTTAGAAGTAGACAAACATTTAAACAAAGAGTTTCATTGATCTGAGACCCATAATACAGTCTGCCAACGATCTTTTGGCACTTGACTGGCGCCCCCCTGTCCAGTTCTACGCAACAATGAACCTGTCAAAAACCGGTAGTTCCATTCCACCGGTCACCTCAAACCAAAATGTCTTTGGAAAGCTGTACATACTTGTATTCACTATGAAATTGACCGCCATAGTGACGTCATTGAGTAGTAATTTTCACGAGAATCGAGGCTTTGAAGGAGCTTCGTTGATCTGCGCCCATCGTGTTTGCTCTTCGCGTTATTATCTCTCCTCCTATCTCTTCTTAGCTGGATCAGCGACTTTTGGGTCTAGTGTTGGGAAAATATATATTAGTTGTATATCGATATTGGAAACCTTTATTTCATAGCAGCGCCCTAAAAGTGGGCACAAGTTTGTCTCTGCCACCCCTTATGGAAGATTGTGTGAAGCTATGTTTTAAATATTGATAATATTTGTGATTGTCGATAAGTGTCGATGACAAGTGTAAATAATTACCAGAGTGTAGGTAGTTGTTGTACACTCTATTTGTTTCAGAGTTTGGCTGTGCTTTTCTAGGAATAGGAATGACTGTATATTTTTCCTTGATAATCAAACTTACTTGATTCTGAAGTCCTAGTGATTCGATCACTCGAACCATGCCAGGGGGCTTGCCCATCGGCACAGCCATGATGATATGATAGTAAAAAGTTAGTCTTAAAGTTAAGTGCAAATAATTGAAAACTGTCTAATTTTATATTCATCTTGGACTCGCTTTTTTCAGTCCGTCAAATATTCATGACATGACTCAAATTCCAACGATTTTTTCCAACGTTTACAGGGGGGGGGGGAGGGGGCTCTTACAATGAACCTTTCATCAAAATAGATATTTCATTCCTCATTGGTCATCAAGTCTTAGCTCTACCTGTCACCTCACGCAAACAGATTGCTGGAAAGCTGGACATGACTTTCACTGTGGTACGTTGCTTTGCAGACGCATTTGTTCATTCAATAGACAAGTTGGTCTCAAAATAACTTTTACACTTACCCCAAATAAGCTACTTTTACTCACGCAAAACAGTGTGTAAAAAGCCTTTTTACTCACTAGTTTGACTTTGAATTCAGAACGCCAAAACAGTGAGAAAAACATCAACCAACGGGACAACGACTCGTGCGGCCGGGGACGCGGGGGTGCGATGGAGGGTGGGGCGGGCGCGAAGGAATGCTCTCACACAAACTCCTTGTGCAATAACTTCTCGAGATTAGCTTGGTCGAATTTTGATCGGTGATGGAGATTGGTTGATTATGATTGTCTACAAGGAGTATAAAATTATAATAAAAAAAAATACTCGTAGTCGTGGTATAAAGTATCATAAGCAACTCTTGAATAAAACAGATTTATAGCGAGGGCCATGAATCACTCGCGTCGCTCAGAATTATAACACTTGAATCACTCGCTACGCTCGCAATTCAATCATCGTGAATCACTGCCCTGCGGTCGTGATTCAGTCGTTATAATCCTTCACTTGCGTAAGCTTCATCGATGGCCCTCACAGTAGTCTTAGTACATGGTGTTTCTTTTAAAAGTTTTCTGTTTGTCTTTCTTATGTATAAATACAATAAAGAAATTACAAATTACAAACTCTTCCTTGTTTTCTTCACACATTTGTTTGTATGAAAATTGTGGCTGGGTTTGTTTATCACTGGGAAAACACGGTTAAGATAAACCATAACATTACACACAAATTACAAGCACACATTGATACCCTGTGTGGTGACAGCGACATCACAAACATGCTAAACATCCAAGACCTTTTCTTTTCTTTATCACCAGCCGGGAATCGAACCCGGGACCTCTCGCATAATGGGGAGAGCTACAACCGCTACGCCACAGAGGTCATCACGGTCGTCGTCGTAGTCAAAACAATATTTTGATGATTCTTTTATCTCGTACGACAAAAAAGGTATTTTATTTGAAGCTACCCAAAATAAATAAACAGGGTGTTCCAAATCCCAATATCGATAAATTACTGAATCCCTAATAAGTTGTCGGTTCGAACGTCCCAAACAATTGTCAAGCAAACATGGGCCTTGACACGTCCGCATACGAGATAATGTAATGAAATACGTGAATAAATACGATAGCAGTTTTTGTGCGGTGTGTAATAAAAATTAGGTCAAGTAAGCCTTGACGCTAAAAATAAAAATGTGAAACAAAACTTATTGTTGTACTTTTTCCCAAACGTGGTGGAATAGGCACAGATGCCTAAGTTCAGCCAAATTTCATAGAATAACTTGCAAGATTTCATTATAGACGCACAGACAGACAGACAGAGTCAGGACAGGTGAAACTAAATAGTTGTTTATAAAATATCACATCTAGAAAAATAACTGAAAAGCCGTAACATTCTCAACTATTTTCAGAAAAAAACATTTCAATCATAATGCCACATCCTATAATAATCAAGAAGCAATCAACATTACAAATTTCATTAATTTATATTATAAAACCTAAACAGTTAACCGCACCATAACGTGCAATGTTATTGGTTTTCCTTGTCACTGCAATAATCCAATAAAACAATTGTTAATCGCTTACATAATACATTGGTGCGTAATATATTATCCGTTACTGCATTCCCCAGCTAGAAACATTCCCTAACTGAATAATAAATAGATTATGATTTGCGCATTTGCTCCTGTCAGATTATTATAAAATGTCGGAATTTCATCCATTGAATTTCATTTCCACTGCTTTGAATTCATTTCAATTAGGTAGGAGTATTATAACGAACACTCGTCATTTCCGCGCTTCTAAATTCCGAATAAAAATTCCTGCAGCCTTTTTTTAGGGCAACCGATGTTTTCCTCTCTCGGTCCAAAGTGTATTTAGTTGGTTTGTCCAACTTGGTTTCATACAAATACAAGTATTCAACCAAAGATAGTACATCCGAGATGGCAGTTAAAAGATAAAAGTGAACGAAACCAATATAATGTTTAATAATATGCATGTGTGTGTGTTTAAGTTGTTTCCAATTAAATAAAAAAAAATTACACCCTGTACATTTTTCGCACATACTTATTGTCTTGTGTTGTGTATGTCGCAGTAAGATAGTAATAGCCGTGATATAAATATATCCCTAGGAATATAATCATTATGCCGTGATATATTTATACGCAAGTGGTTAATTACTATTATACTAGAGGGATATAACTATGATATGGCTGCAGTCTATACCCTATTCAGTAATTGATCAAAGTGATTTGGCAGGTCGAAATGTCACTTAGCGAAATAATGTTGCTCGCTTCTGAATCATAGTGACGTGTATTTTTGAATCGATTACATGAATGAAATAAAACAGTCAGATGAATGAATAGTTTGTACTTATTTCACAGTTTTGCTGACTGGGCAGGCTTAAAAACAATAATTAACGCGCAAACGGTTATAGGCTATTTACAAGGGTCTACCTTCGACAAAGAACATCGAAACTTTCTGGGATACCTATTATAGTTGAAATTCCCTTAAATGTCGCATTTTTCGTGTACACCTACAAAATGTAGACATTAGTAAGGCATACTATTATTGTAGCATCTATTAGGGCTTTATAAATAACTTTGACAATAAAGTAAACAAAAAATCATTCACTGAACGAATGCTCTCGTTTTTTTTTTGGCACAACACTATTTTGTTTTCGGCAAAAACTGGTATCATAGTCATCAGATTATAGTTATATTACCATCTTACTAGACTGATCTTGTAAGATACCTAGTTATAAACCCAAAGAAGAAGACAGAAAAACAAAGATATTTGCTTAATAAATAATGAATACATTATTGCTGTCGCTGTGACCAAAATCTCTTTAAAATGTTAAATCAATCAATCAATCAATATTCATTTATTTCAGACCGTGTAGTCCATAGTGTTAGTAACAATATCTTCAAGTCTAGTGTTAGTAACAAACATAAAATTCAAATAAAAAGTTAACATAGGTAACACAGAATACCGCGAGCATCTCATATCGTAGTGTGGAGCTGCACCCAACGACTCAACATTGGGGAGTCCCACCGGTCTATAAATACACTCAGGATTATGTTGGTGCTGCCGCGGAGGCAGGTTAAATGCCTAGGCGACGTACAAAACATTTAATTTAAACAATTGTATTTGACCCATTACATTAGCACCGAGAACATTAATATTTAACTATCAGAATAATTTGCGGTAACAATGTGTGAATCTGATTTTGTTTGTTGTTTCTGCAATCGCTCTGCAGTGTACCAATCATTTTAATGGATTGATCAGCATTTCGTTATTTGGTACAGTGAAAGTTATGTCTAAAACAACCATAAACTTTGTCAAAAAATGCTAGACAAATAAAATGGCAACATATGTGACATATTAGGGCACCACTGCGTGTTTTGGTTGTGAAACCAAATAGTCAAGAAAAAACGCAGTAGTCTTTAAGTGTTGCCATCATTTAATGTCTAGCATTTCTTGACAAAGTGTACATTGCTTACGAAGCTCAATTCAATGGTTTCTACTCTCAAAAGCTCAAGGCACATGGCACTGTTGAAGTTTGGAATACCCATCTGTCAAAGTTAACAAATTAGATTTACCGAGTCACCAAATTATCTGTAGAAGGGCCAAAGCGGAAACTAATGCCTGCGATTTGGGAGGCGACACGAACTATACTAACTAAACGAATTAAAATGGTGTGTTTGAAAATGGAATCTGTGGCCACCGCGCAGGAGCTGTCGGATTTGAAGGTTGTCAGTTCAGTGCCTTTAGTTCCTCTAGTTTAGTGGTTTTGACACCTCCCAAATAGCCCCCACTGACACCACGTTGAAAACGTCACTTCGCTGTCAGTTGTTGTAGATTCGAGTATGCTGTTCGGGAGGCAGTCGCTCACGTCCGAAGGAATTACTTGGAACCCGCAACCCTTCACGTCCTTCCCGGGTAGTGCTAACGAGCGACAAATCATCATCATCATAGTCATCAAATCATCTCAAGACATTATAATTTCCAGGTTCTCAAATGAGAACCTGACCACTTGACACTGGCAAAATTAACCTCAAAAGAGGTTGGGACGCCATTAATAAAAAGAAGAAGAAGAAGAGTATGCTGTTCAGGTTGAAGTAGATCGCGCCGCCATTGCTTCATTTATCAGTGGTTTTGTACAGTTTACCAAATATATTTTGGCTGTTGAGTGAAGTTTACGGGGGGCGCCACTTCAATGCAACTTAATGCAATCATCAATTTGGTACCTATATCCTATCTATCTTAGTGCAAATTATCTGTGTCTGTATGTTTTATATGGTATTTTGTTTAGCGCTAAGTATCTTCTATGTTTTATATTGTGTGTGTGTGCGCTGATGCAAATAAATAGATAAAATACAAATACAAATACAAATACATCAACACTGACCTTTCATTCCTCATTGGTCAATTTAGCGTTAGTTACACCTATCATCGCGCGCCAAAAGATCATTGGAAAGCTGAACCTACTTTCTAAATAATGTTTTGTTTTTGGTTTGTTTCTTGTATTGGTGCCTTTTTGAACTTCGTAAATTGAAATGACTTATCGAACCTCAAATAAAAACGATTTACTTCTTTGTGACCCCAACTAAGCCTCAAAGGACTAGTTTTCAGGGACGTACAATACAATACAATGAAAAAATACTCCAAAAACGCGAGCTCCGCCAAGCGGGAACAAAGGCAGCTATGCAGTAGATATATTTAGAAAAATAAAATAAATAAGTCACAGAGTGACAAAGAAGAGGTCTCGCCTACCTCTAACCAAACTCAATTAATCGCTACAGTGAGGTAGCCTCACGAAAAACCCCTTCACTCTCAGAAGCACAATGGCGAACTATTGTTAGGTATATAAGATTTGTCGGTGAACCAGTTACTTGCATTTATATAAGTATCCCTTTCTTCGACACATCTTATTTATCTATTGTTCTTCATTGTTTGTTTGTTCGACCGGTGTGCTTCTGAGAGTGAACCAGTTAATAACCTCCCTAAATGGTTTGCACATCATATCCGGCTTCAAAGATGAGTGAGTATCATCAATTTGAAGTCCCCTTCAGCGCCGCTCAATATAATTACATCGGCTTCGCAAATAATCCTGCCGGCACCAACAATTGTTAATCTTGGCGTATTTTTACCTGAATTTCTAATAGGATCTCATTTCTGAATCTAGGGCACCGATTTTTACTTGGTGTGGAACGAAAAATAATTAAAATATTGTAAAAAAAATATCGGTTCTCCTTGACCGGGGATCGACCGATGCCTAGGGAATTAAGTAAGTAAGTAAGTAATTAGCAGAATCGGAACGAAGGTGTGAATTTACCTAAAGTTTGTAGTCGGACATAACAAGGAGCAGTTACAACCACTTGAGTCAAACCGGTTTGAATTTAACCTGTTAAATTTCGGGTTTTTGTCTAACCAGTTAATTTTTGTTTTTATTAGTTTTACATGTTCCTTACATTTGAAACACCAAACTATAAACATTTTCAAACTGCTTATTCCCAAAAAAATCATAACATTTTTTATTTTTCAATTTTTCGTAAAAATGACTGAGTATTGTACTTTTCATTCAAGCGAGGTAAATAAAACATTCATACAGATTGTAATTGAAAGGTGCAGTCACTTTTTCAACTCAACTCAAGTGGTTGTAACTGCTCCTTGTCATGTCCGACTACAAACTTTAGGTAAATTCACACCTACGTTCCGATCCCTGGTAATTAGGGATGAAGATTTTTATTAAGTCAGTGAAACTACACCTTAAAGAGATTCATTTAGCTGAGCCTTACTTTTAGCATTAAAGGTCAATCGCCCCACAAACTTTTACCACACATTTGCCACACCATTCTTCGAAGAATAGTTCTATAGTTCCTACGACACAGGGTATCCTAGTGTGGGGCGATAAGCAATGTGTCTGTATGTAAATGTAATGTTATGTTATCATATGACGAAGCCTAAACCCATCAAGGGAACGAGAATCGCGGAAATACTGCACAGTCCCGAGGACAGTATCGATCCATAATCCACACGGTTCGTCGAAAACATAATAAAGAAAGGGCAGCCTTAAGGGGTTTTCCCGACTCGTCCTTAAATAAAAATAAAATAATAGTATCTAGCATATTCATGTCCCAACTCCCAACCAAGCCGCAGGGTACAGGTTATACACAGATGTGAATAATATTGAGCCATATTCCCCTTCACTGGCTCAGGCAGATAAATTAGACCTAAAATTAACTAAAGACTGAAACGAACGTTGTGAAACGGTGGAGGAAAACACCGCGAGGAAACCTACAGTACCTATATCTTTAGCTGAGGCGACGGCCCGTGGATATCTAAGTAAAAGGCGGTACAGCCACCGAGTATGGGAAAAAGCATGACGCTTTATTTAGGTTGTGTGAAACTGTGATTTCAAGATTAGGTTGAAATGAGAATAAGTCGCCTTTAGTAGGATTGGGTGACCGTGGACGGTTCTATGCGGTAGTGAGACACGTCCAATAAAAATAATCAAGATTCAAGAAAAGGGGCCTTTTCAGCAAAAAGGGCGGAAGGTGACGCGTAGTTTGGCGGGAAAGGAATTTGCGGTTAATCCTAGGGGTTAGTTTGATAACACTTTGCCCTCGGCTTTTGGTGTGAGGTAATATACGGGGAAAAGGAAATATATGATTTCTTATTTTTGAACTATTCAATAACTTGCTGAATCTGACATAGCTGTCTCTTGGTCCTTATTTAGGAATTAGCGTAATGTGTATGAAAATGATGATGATGAATTATATTATCATGAAAGATTTCAAAATGACAACCTCAAAATGTAAGTTCGATCAATCAACCCCCTTACCTATCATCTCCGTCTCCTACCCAACATGGTTTGCTGGAAGAAATCTCTTATTAGAGATAAGCTCGCCTTTGTACATTTTTTTTTCTATGTTAATCTATTTTTACTGTCATGTGAGTACAATAAAGAAATTACAAAAATTACAAATCGACGAGTTTTTGAAAAAAAAAAATCAAACACATAAACAAAAGACATCAACGAGCACACGTGCGCATGATTAGAAATTCATTTGATTATATATTTTTCATCACATCTATTCAAAAACATCTACTTTAGTCCCGGCAAACAGGGACTAAAGTAGGTCATTTAGTCCCTAGGGACTAAAAGTAACTTTTTAATTTTGTTGCCAGCACAAAGGAAAAAAATGCTGTCACTAACCAGTTTTACTACCACTCAGGCTGACAGACCCAATTAAAAGAGAGATCGATTCTAAACGCAGCCAATAAAAAAAAAAGTTTGCACTAAAATGCGTACTCGACACAGATTAGATAATCCGATCGACAGAATCGATTGACACCGATTGGTGACAAAAGAGAAACAACCTTACAGAATTGATATCGAAACACGGACCAAATAATTAAAAAGTTATGGAAAATTTGTAAACAAAGCGCGCCAAATCTGAATGCTGTAATTATTTCAATTTCGTTTGCGGATATGAGTAAAGAATATGAGTGAAAGTGAGTGTCTAACTCCAGATGATAACAACAAACGCTAATGACAAATACAAGATCTGTTACCAATAAAATCACGAGGAATATAGGTATGTAAAAACTGTAATCCTGTAGAAAAATTCAAGAGTTTATCTGAAAATGCTTTTTGAACCAATTTTCAAGATTTAGCCAATACTAAACAAGCTTTAACTATGTGGAGGACATATTCGTAATTGGTAATTTCTTTATTGTACTAACACAAGAATGACATACAGAAAACTTATAATACATAACAAGAGATTTCTTCCAACAAACCATTACACACCATATATCACGACAATTGTGTAAATAAATAATAGGGTGTAACAGAAAGGGGTGTACAAGCCGGAAGAATGTTGTTAGGGACATCATTTTGAACAACTTTCACTATGGGACCGAGTTGATCAGAGCATCATTATTTTTCACTACACCATACAGATCAGCTGAGCGCTAGGCCCGAAATGTACTGAGTTAATAAAAATAAAGTTGCTCTGATCAAGTTGGTCCCATGGTGAAAGTTGTTTAGAATGATGTCCCTCTTTCCGCTTGTACATCCCTTTCTGTTACACCTTGTAGGTAGGTACATGTATGTTATTTTATTGATTACTTACTACTTTTCTCATAGAGGGTGATGAAAAGTAGAGTGTCCACCTCAGGAGTAGAAACTATTTTTGGCTCGAGTGATGTACTTTGAATCCCTCGCTCCCTTAGGATTCTACTTTTGAGTCCCTCGTTACACTCGGGACTCAACTCTAGAATCCCTCGGTCGCTCAGGATTCAAAAAACACTCTCGCCCTAAAAATAGTTCTTTACTCCCTTGGTAAACAATCTACTATTTTGCACAAAAGGCCCTATTGTATGAAATTAGGTTTTTTTTTTTTACACAGAAGGTAAAACTTTTATCTTTTTTTAAAAACGACAACCCACGTAATAGCGTCGTATAAGAAGATTATCAGATGACAAAGATACTTTTAAAATCTGTTCGTATTCTAATCATTTTGTATGAAAAACAGACAAAATTGTCTCGATTTACTAAGAGGAATCACAGATGGCATGCTCAACTTTGAATGTCCAAGTAAGATTGCACTAGAAATACATGAATCCTGGCTGTAAAAACAAATTCAAACGTGTACACGATTTGGATAGCCTTTTTGGGCGGATTCCAGCTTCGGACGCAAATGCATAGCCACAAAAAATACATCGCCATTTTCATGTCTGTATTGTACGGATATATTGCAAAAACCTATGAGTACATAAATACATTAGGTTCATAGGCACTAAGCCGGGGCGTAGTGGAACATGGAGGTTGACATGTAAAATAAAAGGAGCATACATTTCGATACCTTTCACAAATTCAAGATATGACATGGATAAAATACTATCCAAAACAAACAAACACGCGTATGTCACTATTTATAGTGTAATTTATAAGTGCCAAATTTTTTACCAAATAAACGTGAATGCCAAAGAATCTCGTGTCATTGTCAATTCGAGATGCGCTTTCCAACGATATTTTGGCTTACCGTGACAGGGTGAATCTACCGATTTTTGAAATTAAGTTTCGTAGAACTGGCGCCACCCTGTAAACTCACCTTCAACATCATAGAAGATCTGAAGAGCTACCAGAGCAATATGATTATAAATTCTACTAAACAATCGTGATGAAATATCTCTTGTTCGAGGTAAGCTCGCCTTTGTACATTGTCTATCTGTTATAAGTTTTCTGTATGTCATTCTTGTGTTAGTACAATAAGGAAATTACGCAATTACGAAACATATATCGATACGGTTTTAGTTGAACTACCAATAAATTCATTTATAAAGTGCCATTTTTATCAAAATAGTAATCTACAATTACAAAAATAAATAAATGGCAACCCATTTATTTACAATTTTGGCAAAGAATTAGAAATTATTGTTTAGTATTGAGCCCTGTTCGAAATGGTCATTTAGGTTGAATACTTTAAAACACTTTAGGGCCCGTACGCAGTGTTTTTTTTTCCGTGCGATTTTTTTTTCCGCAATTCTGTAACACATGCAATATGGGAGTAGCGGCACAGGCAATTTTTTATCCGCAGTATTCTGCATACAAGTTAGCGATTTTTTCCCGCGCATTATTAAATAAAACGCTGTGCGTACGGGCTCTCAATCAATTTACAGTTTGACGAAACATAAACGTAGTAAGCGCAGAATCTGACAAACTGCAAGCAATCGGATACAAGTATCAAGAAAGCAAAAAAAAAACAAAGTAACTCAATACATGATTCAGATATTGTGTCTGAAATAATCACTTTTTATTTGAAGAGTCCCGTGAGCGAGCAGTATTCGCACATCGGAAATGATCGTGTGGGTGGAGCAACATCAAGTTCAAGTTCAGTTCAAGTTCAAGTTCAATTTTTTTTATTGATTATAAAATCATACAAATTACTTAGTCAACGTCATCTTTCCTACACGAATACAGAATGGGTATTTGTTCCTATGTTGCGATTGTCTATCAATAGCCTATCGATAGTTGAAGAAAATTCGATAATATCCATAGTCTATTGATACTGCCGATACCATCGATACTCGATATCTGTGATCGATACTATCGATAGTATCGATGTCTCTTCTACTGCAATACTATCGATAAATACCAATACTATCAATAGTTTCGATCTCTGCCAAGCAATGAACTTTCGATAGTATCGATATTATTGATAGTATTGCTCTTCAATATTGAATAGACTATTGATAGTATCGATACTATCGATAGCTTATTGATCGGCAGCGATCACAACTATCGATATTATCGACAGAATTTTTGTTTACCGATAGCATTACACTGACAGAGTCATCGATACTATCGATAGTCCTATCAATAGTGTAGATGATTTTAGCGTTCAACAATCAATTGCAAAACTATCGAATTTTCGGTAACACTAGTATAAGCTCGTGCCCTCGCCTGGCCTAACCTTTAATTATATTTGATTTGACTCAAACTCTACAGCTCGCTAACTCCTTGGTTCATTTCCTCGCAGCCTCATCCAAGAGACGATAGTAAGACGAGGCGGCCCGAGCGCTGTTTCTGTAGATTTATAACAGTGCCCTTTTTCTCCGGCCAATATGTCGTATGTTACCAGTTATTATGGCTCTTCCAGTTCATTTTGCGAAACAATTTATTGGTTATTCGCCGTACCCGGGGATGGGTAGGGTTTTGCATTTTTATTTTAGAACCGTTTAGCGGGTGGCTGACGAATTGTTATTTCAGAATACAACGTTTGGTGTAACGGTATTATTTGATATTTTAGGGCGTTGTTAAGAGTACATGGAATATTGAATCATTCTGAATGTTTTATTGGTCTTCCCTAAACTGTGTGTAATCAAAATTGGGTTCAGCGACCCCAACAACCTATGTCAAGTCACTTCACACGACCAGAATCGAGTTATTATTATTATTTATACATTGAGTAATGAATAAAATAATTTTAAATTCGTTATCGCTTTTTAAGTTAAGTCAATTTTGGAAGCGATCTTAAATTCTGAGCAGAGCAGCCAAAATTGGGCTTGGCAACATTCAGAATCGAATTCATCAGGCTTTTTACTTCGGAAAAGTCACGTTGACAAAATGGCTTACAAAATGCCGTTGATCCAAAATAATATAAATAACAAAAAATAATGAAAATAAAGTTAAAAGTCTGTTGGCTTATTGTGAAATCGTTTCGAATGATTGCCCCTCAATATTTATTTCTTATGGGTAAGAATTTCTTAAATTTTTCGTGAAGTAGCACGTTATCAACCTTATGAACGTAAAAAAAAAAATACCATAACTAAGACACCACACAATAAGATAAAAAGCCACAAAGTTGCTCTGTCTTAGCGAACCTTGCTAAGATTGCACTGTTTGTCAGACATGCGCGTGATACCCGGACGAAAATATTTTTTTTGCAGTTTTGCAGTGCTGTACACAATAATACTCGTAATAAACTAAGTTCTATGCCATGGTAAAGTGAAAGATTGTAGTTTGTACAATAATTTAGTTTAGTAATCGTAATTTAGTAAGCGTGTATAGGCAATCCTCTACATTTGGCTTTAAAGTAACAATGAGCTGAAATGAGCTGGTTTTCCTCTTTGATCTTCGGTGAAATTATTAAATGAGTTAGCGTGTTTCAGGAAAATTATAATCCAAAACAAAAGCAGTGATTACAAAGGAATTTGACGATGTTTTCTATTAGCGTCAGATGATGTTGATTTTATTTATGGGGAAGATGTTGGTTGGTGCCAGAGACTATATATCCAATTGACTGCGCCTGCGAGGGAATGCGGCTCGCCAAACGTTTGTTGTATTCAACAAACGTTCGCATACGCAACCTATGTACGATGACGGGCCGCCAAACAGTTTCGCAGCGCCTGACCAATCACAGCTTTCTTACCTCGTTCCCCGCCGCCCGTAAATTGGTGACTTGTGTTTCAAAGAAAAATGTATCTATGCGCTCTCCACTGGATAAGTGCTCCCTGGTTGGTGCACTAACTTCCCTTGCTAAACTTCAGCCTGCGAAGCGTGACTTCTTGTTTTATCAAATAATTTAAGCATATTATTCATCAAGAGGCGAAGAACATGCTCGAGTTAATTCTGTGTAAACAAGTTAATGCGAGGAATTAATTTTGTTCATATCAAAGAAACTTCGGAATCAAGGTCTTTATGAACGCGAGGATACGATTTAATTATAAAATGGCCTGAGGAAATGAAATTGATAATTGATAATTAATTCTCCAAATTAAAATATTGTAAATATGACTTCAAGACCATCCGATCACATTAAGTGCTACTCGCACTTGGCCATTTATTTTTTATTGTTTGGAGTGCTTAAGTTTTCTTGTAAGATGGTACAGGATGACAGGACCTTTTGAGTGGAAGGCCGACCTTCACTTGACCGATTTTTGAAGTTATATTATGCTGTATTATTATTATTATTACGAGCCTGTAATGCCTCACTGCTGGGCAAAGGCCTCTCTCCCCCTCTTCCACTCCATTCGATCCCGAGCGGTCTCCTTCCACTCTTTATCCCATAGACCCAATTCATCACTCCATCTCTCCATATGCTGTATTACTTAACAAAAATAATCGGCCAAGTGCGAGTCGGATTTCACACCATTGTACAAGAAAAAAAAACTGTTAGGGGGACCACCTTATTTTTATTTCCTGTATATTAGTATTTTTTGCTGAAGCGGCAACAGTTATAGACATTCTGTGAAAATATCAACTCTCTACATAGAGCCCCTGACAGACAGATGGACAGACAGACAGACAGACGGACAGTGTAGGCTTGGTAATAGGGTGCTGTTGGCCTTCGAGAACGGAATCCTAAAAAGGTCGAATTTGAAATCAATCCACTTAATTTATACTCTAACATCGATTAACTTTATTGGACATCACTGTATTACGGTCCTTTCCCAAACTCAATTTAATCGCGAGATAATTTCCTAGATTGTTTACAGCTCATAAACCACTGACCCTTCCGGATGACGTCACAACCCATAATAATGACGTCACAATATGCTAATGCGTACATGACCCTTATATCCCTTATTTATTATTCCCTTACATTACATTCGTTAAACAGATGCGACAGTAAAGTTTATTGTTGCCAACGCAGTTAAATACAGCTTCTGACTATCATAAATATTATCTGTTTTGTGTTCTGTTATTTTATGTTATGTGTAAGTAACTAAATGTAGCCCTTACTTGTATACAGGGTGACATTTAATTAGCTGACCATATTTTGGGGAATGATAGTACCCATAATTATGAAGAACTTACACTAAGAAACATAATGGTCGCAAACGAAAAAAATTTTTGGGTCTCCCATATTAACTTGAAATTAGCTGATCGGGGCAATATACGGGGGGACGAAACATTTTTTTAATTTGCGACCATATGTTTCATAGGGAAAGTTTTTCACAATGATGGGTACTATCATTCCTCAAAATATGTTCAGCTAATTTAATTTCACCCTATATACTACAGGGTGACATTAAATTAGCCGACTATATTTTGGAGATTCATAGTACCCATCATTATGAACAACTTTCCCGAAGAAACATAATAGTCGCAAATGAAAAAAAAATTTCATCCTCCAGTACATTGCCCCGATCAGCTGATTTCAATTTGGTGTGGAGTTGGAGTGGGAGACCCAAACATTTTTTCGTTCGTTTTTATGTGCCATTTGTAGCAGGAGTTTCGTGAGCTTGACGAAGCTTTTTGGACTACCTGGTAAAAGTTTGTTCACATATGGAAGGAAGTAATAAATTGTATGTTTTTGATCGTGCAATTAAACAAAGAATATTCTAAAATCCGGCTAGAAATCTCAAAGGAAATGCACTGTACATTGTCTTTATCTAGAAAACCCTATATTTTAACAACCAGAAACGGCGACATCACAAATTAAATACACATTCGAGGTCAATTCATTTCCCTTCCTTGTCGAGATTCAAATGAAATGAAAATTTATTTGCGTTGATGTGGTATAGTCATAGATCTTAAATTATAATAATAATATGCAGAACGGCCCATTCAGCCAACTTGTGGCATGCAAATATTGTAGTCAGGTACCCTTGTGTTGTGTACCGACAATTAGTAGACTAATAAAATATATTAAATTAAATATTTTATTAGTCTATTAATAAAGCCACGACCTCTCGGCTCAAAGGCAAGATCTTACCGCTGCGCTACAGAAAAAAACAAAACCAATAGGCAGGTCTAATCCGAATTGGCGGTATTGAGCCGGGGAATAAAATCGTCAATCAACTTAAAAGGTTTTGCCTCAAACGGTGAGGTGCGAATTGCCTTTACCTCCGGCCGCTAGCTTTAGGAGAAGGGAAATATGGAAAGAGGGGAAAAATTATTTCTTGGAGTATTTCATCCCGGATGTAGTATATTGGCGACATTTTTCCTGGCTGCTATGTCTTTCGGGGGCGTTAATAGAACAGTCGGTATTACGATTTGGATACTTAAATGTAAACATAACATAACATAGCGTCACGCCTTTTCCCATACGGGGTGGCGCGGTGTGATGGAGGGGTGTAGGGCTAGTGGCCAACCCGACTTTAAGGGTCTCTGACACAGCTTTACAACTAGAACTGAGGCTAGTTAAAAACACTGGCAGTACCATAGAACGACTCGACGCTATCGTCACGCCACCTTTAGGCGCACCGTAATCCCGGACACACTCTAGTAGCCAAGACCTACAGCCTCTATTCCTTGCAGAAGAACAAACTAGTGCTCGTCTTTGACTGTGACTACCAAGACGTCAATTAACGCCTATTGCAAGGGGATGAGAACTTAATTTCCCCTAATTTTAATGTCAATTTTTTTTCTTTCGGCCAGGAGAATGACAATCTCTCGACTGAAAGGGTATTCTCTTTGATAGCGGATGACAAGTCCGTAGTACCAATTTTTCCCATCTGAACAGGTAAGTTGGTTGCTCTGTAACGTGTCATTCGAAACACGGAAGCGCCCGAAATAAATGCCACATAGAAACGGGCACCAATCCAATACCCGTCTCGGCCACATGTTGCTCTATCCACAAGATCATTATGAAAGTTGCTCAGAATGATGTCCCTAACAAAGTAGTCAAAAGTCAAAGTCAAAAAGTCAAAAAAAGTAGTAGTTTCTCATCTTGCGTTAATTCATTTACAAATTGTGTATGGCTTTTATATGAAACTCAGAAGTCACAACAACTCGTATTTTCGATAAGATTTCGTGTTCGTTAAACGTTACTATTTATAAAAGGTCACAGTTCACAATTCACAATTCTTTATTGCACACAATAATTTATACAGAGCTAAAATAGCTTACTTCATTTTAAAATTGTTAAGCCTCCAAGGCGCAATTATACGTTGCTGCTTTCAAAAGCTACTCTAGTCTGGCTCTATCAAACCAGTCTTAACGACGCTATGTAGACCGATATCGGTGCTATTGAAAAGTTTTCGATATCATAGACACTAGAGTTGGGATCGTATCGATATTTTGTTTATTCAATAATTACCCCTCACGCGCTTTCCGGTCTGTACAGACCGGTTTAAAAAACCCGCACTTGCCGCCCAGTCTGTACAGGCCAGCTGGCTCGTAGCGTACATAGGAATGAATTTCTTGCAACCGGGATCGGGAGCGGTGTGACAAGGAGAGTGATATTAATTCGTTACGTAATGAAGTGAGACAGGTATTAAAAACTTCAGACCGTATTAAATCCTAGAAAACATTCAAGGAATCGAATTATTTTAAACTGCACGCAAGACCGTCTGAAATAAAGTATTGATTTAATTACGGAACATCCAAATGGTAACTTTAGGTTAAACGGTGTTATAACGGTGGTGTTAGAGCTATTTTTGAATTAAAACTCTATACTAGGATCTAAATCTTTATACAATAGAAATGACCAGACTTCTATTTACGAGTATGAAATACAAACAATACGAACAACAATATACAACAAGTATACGAACAAACAATGTTTGTCTTTGGATATAAAGTTGAAATTACATAAAATATTGTTTGTGCACCGTAACTTCTAATTAAATGTTCATCTTTGCTTATTTACACACCAAGGTGAAGTCATACTTTATCCTTCGCCTTAATAACCTAGTAAACTTTATTTAATATTTAACGAGCTGTTGTGTTGTCACTTTTGTCTTGTGACAAAGTCTTAAAATGAGTTATAATTTAGTAACTTTATGAAAACAAAGCAAATTTTATACCAAGGTTAACAAACAACAACAATGCGTAACAGAATAAATATAAATTAGGGATGCTAATTTTTGTTGGCTGCCGAATACGCTCTGCCGAAGTTCGGTCCTACGCCAAAACGCGACGTAATTTCAGTGAGTAGATATGTTGGTTGTTATTAGAAGGGTTTGCAAGCGTAGTAACTGCAATCTTCGGTCGCGTAATGTGACGTTGCGGCCTCCTTCGTCATCATTTTCTTTTTTCTTCCTTATGAGTATTTTTTATTTCGTTTTCTTCAGTGACATCTGTCTAAAAATCAACACTCAATTGATTGATCCTGGACACGACTTTTGAATTTTCCGAAATTATAAGAATTCTCCCTTGATCTCGGATTCTATAATACTTAATATCTATTCTGAACTGCATAATCCCATCTGGGTAAGTTTCTACAAATATTTTAGTAATGCATTTATTTATATAGTTCTACCTATTGTATATTTCTATTTCGGTCCGCTTCCTTGCTTCAGGAAAAACGCCTACCCTACAAAAAACGGCTACCCTACAAAAAGCCGCTACCCTACAATAACCGAATAATAAATATTACCAAATCCGACTCTGGACCGAAATACAGCCGGGTAAAAACCCCGGGAAATTATCAAACCGTCTCGGGTGATTACCCTTTGACCCGTACCAGTGCCAAGTTTTTCCACCGAACGAACTAACCCTCTACTGCCTCTTTTCTATAAAATTACTGTTTTTTATAAAATTACTGTTTTTTTATAAAATTACTGTTTTTTGTACTCATCATTTTCAAGTGTTCTCATCAACTTTATGTCACCTTCTTCCTGGCCGAACCATCTTTTATTATTACAGTAATTACATAGACTCATCTCAAATCCTTGTTTTATTTTATAATTTGACACACAAAAAAAGGGGCACCACCCTGAAAAAACGTCATAGTAATTTCGGCACTTGGTTAAACACTTTAATTTATGTAGCGTGCATCATAATGTCCCGCTTCTGTGCAGAGGCCTTCTTCCTATCTCAGGCCTCTGTCCAAGCCAAGTATGGCATGGCAGTGTCTATTATTATAGCGAGAGCGCAAAATCCGGTTTGTTTGTAGCTCGCTTCTTGGGACCGTTGAAAAGTCAAAATAGGCTTTTTAACACCCTCGCTATTAGCCACTTTTTGGAGCGTAATTTTTCATTCATTCATTCATATACTTTATTGCACAAAATAATACATTTTACAATTGAAAGTGGACAACACATGACAAAGGCGAGCTTATCTCTATTAAGATATTTCTTCCACCAAACCAACCTTCCATTTTTCCTATGACGTCTACATAACACAGGTTATCGAGCCATCGAAGGCTGTCACGTTTTTTTTATTTGTTACTGGTTTTATACTAATATTCCTTTTTGCGTGACAGGTGGCTAGTCCATCTGCCTCTACCACTATCATTGGGAAAATATTCTCTGTATTTGTTTCTTCTAATGCAATCGATTTAACTTTGGAGCAAACTTTATCGACACATCGATAGTACAATACTGATTTGTGTAATACCATCGACTCCCCGCGATGCAGCAATACACGTTTATCAGACTACAGACGTCAATAAAATTTAATTTGCACTGTTTTACAGAGTTGGAGTGCGAAGACTACAAACTTTTGAAAAGTTGTGCCTTTTTCTCTTTCTAGGGCATTGAGACATTGAGAGCTTTGACTTGAACGTTCGTGGGTGGTAAAATTTTATTGTGAAAGTTTTGTAAAGTATATTTTTTTTGGTCTTTATTTCGGGTTGGTAACTTGATCTGGTAAGATTGCGCATAAAGGTAACCTAAAAAGGTTACCAAAATAAAAATGTAATAAGAATATGGGATCTCTAAGATGAATCTCAGAATTTTAACTCAATTTCGATTCAATTACTGTTTGTTTTTCTAGAAATACTTTCTGGAAATACAAACAACATAATAAAAAACATCAACATATACTTATATGTTATTTAACTGCTGTATTTTCATCTGTATTTTGTATTTGCCAGCCACATTTGCCGAAATTGTACAGGTTCTCGGAATCATTGCCCTGTGAACATACAGCGTATACTGTGTACATAAAATAATACTAGTGACTCTGTGAGCTGTAGACCTCACGAGCAAAGCGGGAATTACAGCTTTTTTTTCTTTTTTTTCCATCCCCTCACTTTGTAAACTACATTTAGCGATCTAAAATACAACCCATTACTTTTTACTAAAATTATAATAGTCTGTGTCACTCTCATGATCTTCACAAATCTAACGACACACCTCATTTGTTAATATCCGTCGAGCCGTTTGGGTTGTAGCGATTTTTTTACATTTTAAAACCCCATATCTCCGCCATTTTGTATTGTGTTAAATCAATTTGTGAAATAAATAATTTTTACTTTTACTTTACTTATTTTGAAAAAAAAAAAAAAAATATTGACAACAAAATATATTTATATAATTATCCAGAAAATATATTTATATAATTATCGCAAAATTTCACGAGAATCTGTTGAGAAATGCGACCTTTAGAGGAGAACAGGTGGATTGATGGACGAAAGCATTTTTGCCCAATGCTGAAACGGACAGTCGGACACGCTTCGCTCGCTCGGTCAAAAAGTCATCAACCCAAAGATTAAATAATATAGTAAGAAGGCATATACATTTAAGCATAGCGACACGCCTTCTACTGTTCGGGATGGCAGACACCATTTTGTTACTTCATTATCAACGTGTCTCGCCATAGCAGCTTAGCACTGAAACTGATTTACGGATTTTAATGCGATGGCCCTGGCAGAATACCAGCGTCACAGATTCGTCTGTGACATTGCTGAGTCAGGGCCATTTCATTGTCGCGGTACATTCACAATACCACATAGTGAAAATGATTATTTATTTGTAAATTGTTTTGTGTTATGTTCTTCCAGGTTTTATTCTATTTTGTATTTCTTTTTATTATGTGTCTGTGTGTGTACCTTTTCAGTGAATAAATGAATTTATCTATCTATCTATGTATCTATCGATTTTATGTAAAGTTATTGGCAAAGTATGAAATCAGGCATTCCAAAGAATACCTAGGTATTTTATAGAATACCGGGCCTCTTTAGGCAATGTGTGAAATAAAGTCTCAAACGATCTTTATCACACACATTGTCTAGCAAAGCTAGGCAATGTATGGAATGAGTGAGTACTGTACCGTTGAATTCACTCGTGCGTCTGTCCGTCCGTATGTCACAGGCAAATTACTCAGAACATATTGGACTGATGAAGTTGAAAATTGGTACACATATTAATATCTGTGACCTTAAGACAGAGGTGTAATGTTACTAGATAAATAAATGGAATATGGGGGCCTCTTTTGGGGGGCCAACTGAGAAAAATAAAAATTCAAAAAATTCAAGATAATAAGAGTGTAATAAAATTCAACCGATTCGCATGTCATCAAAACCTCTAGGGTACTTCCCGAAGTCTTAAAAATCTGAAATTTGGTATTTTCACATGTTTGCACCCATATCATACCTACTCATCCTAAAACACAGGGTTCACCCTTCTTTAGGGAGTAGTGTCTCACCCATTGTTATAATTATTATGTAATAACCTATACCAAGTACTGTACCTATTTTACTGAATAAAGCATTATCATTATCATTATCACTTGAAAATTCTGAAATCTACAACTTAAATCCCCTAACCCCCTAAATCTGGGGTGCAAAGTTTGCAAGAAAAACTTAATTTTAGGGTACTTTTATGGTATTTTGTTGGTGTTAGTTTTATTATTATTGTACGAAACCCTCTCAACGCGAGTCCAACTCGCATTTGGCAGCTTTTTTTTGTTGTATAGATATTTTATTTGGACTAGTAAAGTATATAGACATAAATTAGTTCTGAACTGTTTTAGCAGCATGTCGTCCTAATAGAACGTGGCTTATCCATTATAGCAAGTTTGCGCGAATTTTAGTCGTACAAATCCGCCATCAAACATATCGATTGATGCTGAACAAGGTGTTCTCTGGCATTCCCGCTATGCGATGCAGGACTCGTTCGACTGAATTCGCGCTAACTTGTGATATTTGCGTGACCACGTTCTATTAAGATGATGCATGCCTCACACAACAATAGCTCTTTCAATATTACACAAAACTCAACAGGATATACGAACACACTATACACATCAACCTCTTACAGTAAATGCTCACTTACAAAAATATACTCCACGCAGCAAAAACAACTTCTTAATCCTGTACACATAAAGTCCGTTATTGGACGGACATACCATGTAGTTAAGGAGTGAGATATATTTGCTAATAAAAGTAACTGTATAAGATGTTTGGAGATCTTCTAAGTGCTTTTGTCAATAGAAATAAATTAATCGGATAATTCTCCTTGTTTTACTGCCAGGCAACCGTGTGACTATCATCGTATTTACTGTATTGTCGTGACCGAGTCATAGAATTTATTATTTCACAAACTGTGGTCAGGCATTCCATGTGATGGTTGCTGCCAGGGAGCACTTATCCAGTGGAGAGCGCATAGATACATTTTCCTTTGAAACACAACTCACCAATTTACGGGCGGCGGGGGACGAGGTAAGAGAGCTGTGATTGGTCAGCCGCTGCAAAACTGTCTGGCGGCCCGTCATCGTACATAGGTTGCGTATGCGAACGTTTGTTGAATACAACAAACGTTTGGCGAGCCGCATCTACCTCTAGTGGACTTACTATTGTCTACCTCTAAAAGTGGACTTACTATTGTCTACCTCTAAGGTACAGATTTGATACTGATTCTAAAAACCGTTCGTAAATCTCTCATCCTTTCCAGAAAAATCCTTTTATTGAGACAGACTTTACTATTATTTGAGAGGATTTAGATGTGCTTTCGGTATCATGTAAGGCCTTGAAGGTATTATGTCTATTATCCTATTCGGATAAAGGATTTCTACGATGGCCACTTACAAACAAAAGAGTAAAATCGGTATATGCCAACTACTAAATATGGCTTATCTTGGGAAATATTTTGGAAACAATAGGATTTGTTGTGATTATTTTATCAGGTGAAAAGATGGGAAAGAGGGTTATAATTTTGTTTTGTTTATGTGTGTGTATTGTGTATATTTGGCCTGTAGTGATATATTTTCTTAGTTCACAATCTTCCGTCTAAAGTCGGCCACGGCCCGTGATTTTCAACCTACCCACATCGAGATAAAGTTCAAAACCGAACAAAAACAGAACAAAAGATCTGGGTCTTTTGTGGACGTTGGACTAGCTGTAGTTCAGGGAGCACTTATCCAGTGGAGAGCGCATAGATACATTTTCCTTTGAAACACAACTCACCAATTTACGGGCGGCGGGGGACGAGGTAGGACGAGGAGGTGATTGGTCAGCCACTGCGAAACTGTCTGGCGGCCCGTCATCGTACATAGGTTGCGTATGCAAACGTTTGTTGAATACAACAAACATTTGGCGAGCCGCATTCCCCCGCAGGCGCAGTCAATTGGATATATAGTCTCTGCTGTAGTTAGTATATTTTTGTGCAATTGAGTATAAAGTACACCCTAAACAAAATGCAATTTTGCACCAGGAACTATAAACACGGATAGAAATCCAATTTCACTCGTAGCAAATCCGTATCTCGTAGCAGTCGTAGCACTTCGTAGTCGACGCTATGGTGGCGTAGCAAGCTTACTCTTGCCATTAAAAAAATGTAAGTAAGTACAGTCAGTCTACTCTTAGAAAAACACGAGAAAGCGCGGCAAAAAAAGTTATTATGTTTGTAACACCGTGTATTCTAGCCAGCCTATGTTACCGGCAAAGTATGAAATTCCATCATTTACAGGTTTACCGGTAAGTATACTATATTAGTAAGCAGCGCCAAAACGAAGTTTCTTGAAAACATGCTGTCACGGACCTCGTATCCTGCAGAATGACGTTTTTTATACTTTGATGGTCACATATACATTAATGTCATGATGACCAAAGATAATATAAACTGCAGTGTGGCCGCTTACTTTTGGGACGTGACTCTAAAATATTAGAAACATTATTTTAGAGTCACTGCAGTTTACATTATCTTTGGTACTCGGTAAATGATTGCAGTTTCACCTATTAAGCTAGTATTTAAATAATCACAACTATGCGTTGGTAATTTAATAAATTAAATATCTTTATGAATGTTTGGTCACCTTACAATTAATGTTAAAACCTTTTTCAAATAAACTAATCAGAGGAGTAAGAAGTGTCAAAATCGTCAAAATCAGTCAAAATCAAAGGCCATAAACAATTTATGAGAAAGTTAAAAGACGGTCGCGCTTGTAGAGTGCGTAGGGTGACCAACTGACCCTGAACCAAAATAGGACAAACATTTTAATTATATTTTTGTACCAAAAAAAATTATGACTTAGCGAGCTCTCATCTACAGCATAACATTCCTAACCAATAGGCTTATCTAAGGTTACTTTGTTGCTACACAACCGCGCAGTCACCCTGTATATTTGTAGCTAGTGGATTGAAAACCACCGGTAACGATTTAACCGATACTTGTTTAACGATTCCGATCCTTCAAAGTTAAAATAATTAAAATAATTGTTTGCTTGTTGTCTGTTTTTTGTACTTGTCAAAGTGTGTAATAGTTCTTTATATAACCCAATATTTTGTGTACTGTCTCTTTATCTTGTGTTGGCTCTCACACGTTTTGGTTTTTAATACTGTAAGTATGACCTGTTTTGGTAAATATTTTTTTTATATCTTAAATTTTTTAAAGGCTTTTTTTATAGGGTAAATAAGGAACCTTTAAAGGAAAGGAAGAACCTTTCGTTGTCCGTCTGTCTCTCCATCAGTGTGTCAAGTCAAGACATTTTTTATCGGAAATGCGTGGAGGTATCAAGATTTTTTAAACTGTGATAGTTAATAAAAAGAGTAGGAATATATTTATAAAAATATACAGTTACTGCTGACGTTTAGTTTAGTGACCTGGCATCATCATCTTTTCAAACTCAAACTCAAATGTTTATTGCGTTCTAAGTGTTGTACAGATGTTACATTATATGTAGGAATTTATGACTTAGAACCCTTTTCGGGTATTGCACAGGTAATAATCTCACACGAATATCATAAATATACACGCACACACACACACATACCCTTACACACACACGCACCCTCATACACACCCTCACACACACCCTCACACACCCTCGCACACATAGACACACACACACACACACATACAGCATACACGAATACTGGGTAGGCAGTCAAATTAAATTACATAGATAAATTGAAAATACTACAATATGCAAGCTTATCTCAAGAGGCGATGTGTACTTAAGATAGGATAATTTAAAATTACTGAAGATGAGCTGAAGCTTCCACTCGCACTGTAAAATGGGTCCTGGCAGAATTACCAGCGTTGCAGTTATCTGCAACACATGCTGAGCCTGTGGAATATGCACTGCACATGTATAGTTTCTTTCTATATTTTTTTAAGTTTTGTAAGAATCTTTATTGTATTTGTGTGTATTCTTACAGTGGATTATCTATCTATCTGTCTATCTAGTAAAGATATTTTATTACGTCATAGTTTGTATTCTATCATTATTTTTCTAATCCACGAGTATTATGATAATGTACAACAGAAATTTCTGTGCTGCTCGAAAATTCCGACGGACTCAGAAAAGCTATATCATTTTACTATAATCCCTTCTAATACCCCCGCATTTAGAACCCAACTTCCTTTGAAGTGGTTTCACGCCGTGAATAATGTATTGCGGAACCCTTCTCGTTATTCGAATACCTCTAATAATCCATTCGAATGCTATTTACACCGGAACCCTAATTATGTTAATTCCGTCTTTGTATTTTGGACTGTGGTGAGTACTCTCACTAATAATAAATATCCAACTATAACTATGCGTAGACAATAAACCAAGGCTTAAACGATAAAGCAATATTTTTGACAATACTATTAACTAAGACCTCCGTGGTCTAATGGGTTACACACTTCCTTCTCACGCTGGTGATGCAGGTTAGAATCGCGGTGCCGACTATTTACAAATGAGATAAGTCTTATATCTACCTATCTTAAGTCGGGCGTTGGTCCGGTGATGAAAACATCGTGAGGAAACCTTCATTACTCAATAGCAGTGATGGGCTAGCTCCCTGTCACGCAAAATGGAGTATTGAATCACTGGCTGAATGTGGGCACAGTTGTGCCTCTGCCACTTCGTATGGGAAAAGGCGTGACGCTATTTATGTTATGTTTAGTAACTATTGTAAAATATGAAAAATAACCGGCCAAGTGCGAGTCGGACTCGCGCACGAAGGTTTCCGTACCATTATCTATAAAAATCGCAAAAAATGACGTTAAATGTATGGGAGCCCCCCTTAATATAAAATTTATTTTGTTTTTTGGTATTGGTTGTTATAGCAGCAACAGAAATGCATCATCTGTGAAAATTTCAACTATCTAGCTACCACGGTTCATGAGACTTGTGGGAGTGAGATAGACCGAAAAGTAGCGCGGGACAGACAGGGACATACAAGGTGTAACAGAACGGTGTAGTCATATTTTAGGGGATTGTTAGGGACATCATTCTGAGCAACTTTCACTATGAAACGGATTTATACTTTTCTATATAAATCAGCTGACCGCCCGGACCAAAATGTATAGTAGAGCAATGAAAATAAAGTTGCTCTGATCAAATCGGTTTCATAGTAAACGCTGCTCAGAATGGTCTCCCTAAAAACTCCCTAAAATATGACTACACCCTTCTGTTACACCCTGTATACATTTGTCAGGATCGCATTCTCTCAGCGGCCAGAATATACGTTATTTCGTCAGGTAAGGAAAATTGAAATAAACGGTCAAGTGCAAGGACAAACATTACAACATTAAGATTAGACCAAACATTTCCGTCTGCAACGCCAAAAGCATGAAGAGTTCCGTACCATAATACAAAATTTCACGTAATTTAATGTGTGGACTTGACTGTTACTAGAACTGTGGCATTAAACAGGGGAGCTAAATTCTACTGGTTCTACGCACGTAACTTGTCAAAAAGCGTTGGCTCCACCTGTCACAAAGCTGTAAAATTGCATAATTTGTTATTTGGTTTGCTGGAAGAGATCTCTTTCTAGAGATAAGCTCGCCGTTGTACATGTTTTTTCCAATATTAAGTGTCTCTAATATGTTTTTTCTGTGCAATAAAGTATAAAGTAAGTAAGTAAGTAAGTATGAGAACAACCCGACCAACCATAGGTACCCTATGAAAAAATATATCTATGGTTGATTTTGACGCCTTTGTGAATTGTTTTTTCTGAGCAATAAAATTTATTGAACAAAAAAAGCAATTCACAAATGCGTCAAAATTATTTTATATATACGAAGTATAATTACGAAATATACGAGTTGTCAAAAGATACTTTACCTAGTTATTTCCGACTATAGAAGGTATACATTTAAATCGAATGTGTGTTAAATTTCCGTTCTAGTTCCTGCCACCAAGTCTAAAGTTAGCCGGTTACCTGTGTCGGCGGCGACACACAGAATACTAAACTAGTTGAAAAGCTGGAGCCGATAATAGTGTGATAAGTGTTTTGCTGTAGCTGTAAATTATATGGGAGGCGGCTGCTCCGAAGGAAATACTCGGGTAGTAAAGGGAGCAACAAACAGACACTTACATTTACAGGTTCCCGAATGAGAACTTGTCTAAATACAGGTGAAATCAGAAAAACACGAGACATTGGCGAAATTAACGTTTGTTTTAAGACAGTTATTAGTAATAAAATTAAGAATTCATCTTAATTTTGAAGCTTGATTGCTTAAAAATATTCTAACTGACCTAAAAATGGGCTTCTCAATTAGATTTAATATTGTTTAGTCTTTTGTTAGGTACTTCAAAACCGGCATTATTCCGAAACGATTTCAAAAATTAAACCTATCAGATTGAGAGGAGAGAGAGAGAGGTAATATACGATGACTGATTTAATATGCAACAACCGTACTCATATGCACTCATGCATGTGTGTTGTACAAAATTATAAACTGGATCATGAACCCCGGTTTAATTTCGGCAGTTGTCCTATCAAGTGACTAAAGTTGAGAGGCATCTTATATAACAGCTACTCTGCGTTCAAAGGGCTTGAATTTCACATTATTCCTGAGCCCTGCGGGATATTATAATTGCCTTTGAAGGCCTTTTATCTTCCTGCGTAAAAAATAATGATACAATTATTTTTTATATCAGCTCCAGAGCGTTGAAAATAGGCTTTGACATGGGCTTTTAAAATAGGTTCCTTTTCCGGCAGTTTCAATGCTTCTCCAATACATAAACGCAAAAGACAATGGCGTCAGGAGCGGTGAGGATCTGTGGCCCTCAGATCAATGAAACTGCTGAAGCCCTACTTTGTATCTGTCGGCGGCCGATCGTAGAATTCGGCACATCATGATGTGCCCAAACGTGAAATATCATGAAACGACTGCGGTAGCTTAGGTGAAGACTAAAGGGGGCGAGCGCAGCGAAACCCCCGAATAGTTTTCGTGCTCGTTTGACATGTATTACACAAAAAACATCACGTAGTGCTGAATAAAAATGCTTTTAAAAAGACAAATGTTTTCGTTAAAACATCATGAACTGCCCAGGAATTGCTTAGGCCAGGAATTCTACGATTGGCCGCTGACATATCAATCCCGAAAGCTTTAAAATTGTTCTTTTGAAAGTTGTTAGCGGCTTCAAACTACCTTTGAACAATCAGGGCCCGAATTCCTACTGTCCGACAGTAGAATACGAAGTAGGCTGGCGTCAGGCTGGCGCTTGTGAATTGCGATTCCGGTTTTAGTAGAATACCAAATGCGTCGTATTGAAGCTTGTGCCAGGCTTGTGGTATGCTTGTGTACAGTAGAATTCGGCTGCTGAATATAAGTCTCGGTGGCCTAGCGATATTCGCAGTTTGGAACCGATAGTGTAGGCAGCAACATATGGTACCTGATGGATGTTCGTTTTTACTGATTCAACTTTATTTCATTTTGCGTGACAGGCGGCTAGTCTATCGCCACAGCTAAAGCTGTTTTTACTCTGTTGACAAATTTCTTAACTTTAAACGTATGTTAAACAGATCTTGGCTTTTTTAATTTTGTTTTTAAACAAATAAGACTAAACTCAATGGGAAATTCTCAAAAAATTTCATGGTACAATTTTATAGGTGATTAAGGCGTTCTATTTGTAAGATATTTAAGAACTCCTTTACCCTTGTCTTTGCAAATAAATTTCTTATTTCTTATTTAAAGAGCTTTTACTATTTAGCTATTTTTAGGGTTCCGTACCCGAAGGGTGCCAAACGGGACCCTATTACTGAGACTTCGCTGTCCGTCTGTCCGTCCGTCCGTCCGTCCGTCCGTCTGTCACCAGGCTATATCTCATGAACCGTGGTAGCTAGACAGTTGAAATTTTCACAGATGATGTATTTCTGTTGCCGCTATAACAACAAATACTAAAAATCAAAAGAAATTTAATATTAAGGGGGGCTCCCATACAACAAACGTGATAATGGTAGCAGGTAGACGCTTAAAATGTTCACAATATATTGAGTATATTATTTACTTAAAAAATAAATAATTAAATTAAAATTAAATTAAAAAGGGGGGCTCCCATACATTTTTTTTGCGGTTTTTTATAGATAATGGCACGGAACCCTTCGTGCGCGAGTCCGACTCGCACTTAACCGATTTTATTTTATATTCAGCTGTTATTTCCTCCTCGAGCTTTCTGCCCCAGTTTACGCCGCATCATAGTTTTATATTAGTTCGAACTCCGGAGGGACTATCAAAGTTAAGTTTTAATTATCCCTGAACTATAAATTCCGTGGTAAAACTTTAGTTTAACGATCGCTTTAAAGATCAAGTTTTGGTCTTCGGTTTCACAAACAATTGGACTGGGACTTTTGTATTGCATACTTTGGGCACCCTTGTGACATGGTTTAGGTAAGAGGGTAATTTTTAACTTGCATTAAAATCCGAATAATATACCTTTAGATTGATACTAAAACTGTTTAAGGGCTTTGCAGGACGCTATTTGTCTACATGAATACAAACAAATAATTGATTTGATTGATGACAAAAAAAAAGATTTTTATATTTGATTTGATTTGAAATATTATATATTTAAATAAAATGCTGTGCGTTAGTTTCGCTAAAGTCGAACTCGAAAATGGTTCGATCGGTATTCAACACAGTTATAAAATTTGAAGGGCACGGGGATAGAAGGATCGTAGTCAAGAAGAATTTTGTTTGGAGATGATAACAAAAACATATTTACTCTTAAAATCAATGATTGATCTTTCTTTCTTTTGATCTTTTTTCCTATAGCCTTAACTTTTTTGAGCCTCACGTTGACTGTGATTTATTTTATCATTTTTTGATCTCCCCATTTGATACCTTTCTTAATTTAATACTAGATGGCATTGTCAACTCTGTTTTGGAAAAACACTGACTATGATCCTTCTTTCCCTGTACATTTACATTCAGGCACAAACTTTGCTTTTGACACTGAAATAGTGACGTCACAAACATACAAACAACCAAGACCTGAGGTTTTCTATTTCAGAATCTTCCTCCCTACCCATAAAAACTTCATGCTATTGATGCATCAGCATAGTTGAAATGTTGTCATGTAAGCATACTTCGTGTACACGAGAAAGAGACTGGTGTGGTGATGATTATATTGATGATTTTGAAGAAAAATATCTCTAAATGAAAAGCATCAGATCGATTCACTGAAGTCTTTGTCTTTGTCACATCCCAGTCCGATAGTGATGTGATGAGATGAGGGTACAAAACTTAAATGTCAGGCTCGACTATTAATTATGATTTCAAATGGACTGGATTCAATTTATAACAATGATTAAGCGTCGTGTCTTTGCATAACAGTTCTAACTGATTGTCCCTTTCGATACGCATATTCTATATACTAATCCCCTTATTGTGTGTGTCTGTGTCGATTTGCTTATCAAGCAGTTAATGGAAATAAACAACATTACATTGCAAATCAATAAACATTTGGTAGATAGACGTTTTAAATATTTTGTAACTGGATAAAACGTGGGCACCCCGAATAGGAAAAAGCATGACGCTATAGTCAATTCGTGATAAGAATGCAGTAAAGCCATCACTGTCCAGCGGCGACGGCGGGCGGCCTAACCACGCCCCGTAACCAATCAAATCGTTTACAATTATCAAGAAGTTCACAGTGACCAGTTGAAGGCAAACTTTTGAACGCGAAGGTTGTGTCCTGTCCTGTGAGTGTGTGTTAAGAGATTTAAATTAAAATTTCACTGCATTCTTATCACAAATAGACTGTAGTTCTTTGGCTCCAAGTCAACAATCATCTCTCTCTTTCTGTCACACACACCCCCTTTGTCATAAGCGAGAATGAGACGTCGCAGCTCGCTCAGAGTCAATGAAACTTGACAGGGTCTGTACAATCATTATTTAGGCATATAACTTTTCTAATTAGAATGTTAAATTAAAACTAGATTATAAGTGGTTTGTAGGGATAACATTCTGAGAAACTTTCACTATGAAACCGATTCGGTCAGAGCATCATTTTTTTTACAGTTCCCATTTTCACATTTTAGCCACATGAGTGATATTCAGCTGATTTGTATGGAGAAGTGAAAAAATAAAGTTGCTGTAATCAAATCGGTTTCATAGTGAAAGTTGTTTAGAATGTTGTCCCAAGCAACCCCTTAAAATATACCTAGGGAATTGAATTTTACATATTATAGTATCTGTGATTTTACCTTGTAAATTATGATTTGTGCCCATACTTGGATAAGGAACATGACGGACGCTTGAAAATTACTTCACTTGAAAAAAAAAACTGCTTTTTGCTCATCTAATCCTTTTCGCTTCATCTTCAACAGGCGCCTAGCACGCGGCAGCGATGTCCGTGGACGGGCAGAGATGTCTCTACATCGTCGTTCTGCTCGTACAAACGGTCATCGGGACGGGAGAAGGTGAGACAGATAGATAATTATTTGCTCGAAAAAGATTCAAAAACTAAGTGGATTAAAGGCGAACCGGTGAGGCCTTTGCCCAGCAGTGGGACACCATTGAGGCTATAAAAAAGCGTGATATGCACGCACTACTCGAAAGAGTTATTCAAAAAATCTCTTTATGAAGATTTTCGAATATTTCATTGTCAGTTGCATCCACTGGGTATTTAAAAAAAAAGCTTTTATCTATTCCACTGGCTTTGTTTCAACATCAGCAAGATTTTATTTATTTACCAAAAGTTCTGTCATTAAAAGAATGTACCAAGATTTTTAGATGTAGTGGTTTAATTGGATAGGTAGAAATAGAAATGATTTTTGTAATATTGAATTTGTCACAAAGAAAGTGTAAAAACGTTTGATCGTTCCCCGACGATGAAAAATGGGGGTGTTATAATAGGCCGAACAAACTTATAATGAAGAACAATGGACGCCGGAGTTGTGTTGTCAGTGTGATTAACCGCTATGGGCAGATAACAATTGAAATGTAATTGTTATAAATTACCCACTAATAAAAGGTCTTCACCAAATTTTACTAAAATCAGTTCAATCTTTCCAAGGTTACCAACAAAACAAAACAAGCCAACAACTTTAAACTTAAGGGCGGGCCCTACGCAATCAGAACTTAGAATTTCATCTTTAACTTATTTTGAGAGGAAATTAAATAAATAAAAAAGGTGAAAGCCAAGCTAAGCAAGCCTAACTGAGGAACATGCTGTGCCATTTTTTATAATGATAAGATAAATAAAAAGAACACAAATTCAGATCCGGTGCAAATTGTAAAAATAAACATTGCGACAGACAGATTTTCTGGCAACTTCAGGAGACTTTACTATCGAGCAAAAGTAATTATAAATTACGTTTATGGGAAAGCGAAGTCACGCTGACACTCTTGATAAACAAGCTACTGAAAAAACGAACAGCAATAATACTCATTATTCCAAGTGATTTGTGTTTTGCTAAAGGCAGTTTTTGCTTAGGGCGCCGCCCATAAGATTTCATTTATTGCGGTAAGGATTGTTAATAATAAAAAATAAATACCGCGAAAGGTGTAAACAGGCGAAACGGGAGACAGCTATAATGCTGTATGCAAAGATAAGGTAATAGCTGTATGTATAGTTGTCCCGTTGTCTGCGATATACTAATCGTCAGTATGGCTTAAAGCATCACAATCACATATACTTTAAGTCGGCCATTTTGCATCCCGACATTACACTATCAACAACTCCTAGAAAGCAAACTGCTACAGTACCTAGTTAGTACGGACTTAGACTGAGCTCGATATCAATCTTGATAAGGAAGTTCCATCCTAATGTGTTATTCTGGGCCGCCCGGGGCCCATTGTTCGATGCTTTTGCGATGTTATATGATGATGACATGTTAGAGCTTGGCTATCATATCATGGACGAGTGTTTTTTTTTTTTGAAGCGGCCACACCGCCGGCTTTAAAATTTTGCCGATATTTTTCTTGTTGATAGTTAATTTTTAACCTGCATAACTGATTTTGATAAAAACATGTCTTTGGACCAACAGAAATCCTTATTACAATCCGTACACGCGTTTGACCGCTAGGGTGCTACTGAAAGACATAAGTACAGACACACACACAGACCCACAGAAAGACGTTTCAAAGTTATAATACCTTTTTTGTCGGGGATAAAAACAGAGAAATATTTGGCCCTCTGCGGCATTTTTCAGAGTCATTCTAGTACTGTCAGAAGGCACGTAGCAATTTTAATAGGGTTCCGTAACCAAGGTGTGCAAAAGAGTTGCTCTAACTCGGTCGTGTTGTGGTTGAGTTTCTGCAGTACAAGTGAGAGGTCCCAGTGGGCACAATGTGCCTATAGTTGCACCCCCGTATAGGAAAAAGCGTGACGCTATATTATGTCAAGTAAAAGATCCCGGGTTCGAATACCGGATATAAGATTGGATAGCCTGTCAAACAAATCAATGTCAATTAAATGACAAATTTAAATGACAAATTATAAAAATTAAAACTTATATAAAACTAGCCTAGTAACATAATATATATACAAAAATAAAATATTTATATAGAATCTGAAAATAATATTATATTAACACTGACATAGACCATTATATAAATATCATTTATTCTAAGAACTTAATATAGGTAGGTACCTAATATAATACGGGTTATAATAGGCTCGTCCCCTACTATCGTCCTCTCTCATATTGCTGCGCCTGAGCAAGGCCCATGATGTTGTAACTTTATAGTATAACAGCTATGGAATGCAATTAATAAACAATAAACAAACAAATCCTGATGGGTTTTGTACCACTGTTATTTAATTAAAAAGTTAAGATTTTATAATAAAGGTCTCATTCTTTAGTCGCTATAATTATTATTTTAATGTTAACGTAAGACTGTCTACCCACAGACAAACTGCGTAAAATGTAGTTTTGTGGGAGTTTTTTGTAATTGTAACAATAATCTTAAAAATAAAGAACTTTTGAATTGAAAAAAAAAAATATTGAAGAAATATCCCCTGGTCTGGGATTTGTTGCTATTTCTGGTCACCATGACACAAGAAATCCTAATATGGGGCAATACTGTGTAATGTATGCTTGTATTTAAAATCTAACATACGTAGGTTACGTAACATTTTTATCTCTAAGAAGATTTTGCTAAAGAAAGAAAAGGTAAACTTGTCTCCTCCCTCCCTGTTTATGAGAAAAGTCGCGACGTAAATTGTATATTGTAATATTGACATACAAGAATCGTGTTATCGTCTGTTGCCCAATCATATTACGGAACCTTTCGTCAGACAGCCCAACACGCTCTTGGACAGCTTTTTTATTTCTGCCTGAATTTCGTATGTGGAACAAATGTAATGAGATTTGCAATGACTTTGAGGGTGTGATGTTGTGACGCGCTGCTCAAATACAGAGCCTATAAGAGAATGACAATTCAGTTCTTTGTCTGCAAACCACTGCAAACAATATTTCCAAAAAAGCACTTGATGTGTAGTAGAAAATAAATTCGCTGGAAATTTAGACCCAAAAACAACAAACAAATTTCTCTTTTCATTGTTGTTTTAATAAAATTATAATTTTGTTTGTAAGTTATCCGTCTAATCCCTCAACACATTATATTTACTGTGACTATACTGATGAATAATTATCCCTCTTTAATGTAAGCTGGAGTAAAGTTGAGGCTACAATTATTATAATAACACAAAATGGTCGACAGACTCACTGATGTAATGTAATAGAGCACATGTTTTTAAACTCCGTTCCTAACAATCATGTTTCAGTTTGCGTCAAAAGCAGCGAAGGCACTGTAGCCTACTTCCGAAGGAAATTCTTGGAACCTTCAGCCTTTCACTTCCTTCCCGAGTACTGCAAACAAGCAACAAATCAACACAAACATTTTCAGCCTTGTGATTCTGTAAACCTCACCTCAGTTCGAGTCTGAATCCACTGTGAGTTTCTTAAATAGGTGCATTTACACCTACGTTCTATCGCGCAGGGAACTGAGATGCCGCCATATCTTATGCCGTCACCTAATGGCATTCTGAAAACTCGGTTGATAATTCGAATCTACACTACCGCTACATTTGCGATCGTGGCAGCGAGTTGAACTAAATTGATCTTAACATTTCATCTTAACATCTTAACATTTTCAAAGGTCACAAACCAAAAGGCTGCTCTAGCTGCATACCACGCCTATGCAGGATCAATCTTAAGATATGGTGTAATATTTTGGGGTAACTCGACCGATAAAGAAAGAGCGTTTAAAGCCCAGAAAAAGTGTGTTAGAGCTCTGTGCAAACTAAGACAAACAGATACCTGTAGGCCTCACTTCATTAAATTAAAAATTTTAACATTGCCTTGTCTCTACATTTTTGAAATAGTCAAATTTGTAAGAACAAATTTAGGTTTGTTTAGGAAAATGAATAGCATTAGATATGCCGACAAGCTATGCGCAGCAAAATGTAAGAGCTCCCTCACAAGAAGAAATATATTTGGAATGGCTCCGATAATCTATAATGCCATTCCGGATACAATAAGGAGGTTGGACAATTTACAGGCATTGAAGAAAGCTTTGTTTCAATTTTTGATCGGCAAAGCATACTACACTGTCACAGAGTTTTTAGAGGACAAAAAAACATGCAATTAACATCATATATGATTGCTTGCTTACTGCTATGTGTAATTTAATATTTTTTGTAGGACTTTTAATAAAAAAATAATAATAATAATAATTACATTTGTATAATTTTATAATTTGACTTTCAAAAAAAATATTATCATTATTGTAATTTAAATTGACATTATATCTTCTCGGTGTGGCTTTTTTCATATTTCTATTTTATAATTGTATTTTTAATAAATTTGCACATCCTTATAGGATAAAATATAGTTAAGTTCAAAAATTGTACCTAACATCTTAAGCACCTATATTTGCAAATAAATATCTTTGACTTTGACTTTGACTTTGACTTTGACATTTTTATAGATGATATTTTTATGAGATTACGTAAGAAGTGGGTATTTGGTAAGGGTCACTTCAATGCTCACTTCGTACTCGAGCACGATTTAAAGTGCCATTCAAATGCGAAGTGAGAGTAATAGTGAAGGGGAATGCGAGTTGTTAAAATTTCACAGAATAGACATCCTCGAAAGAGAAATCTGTCCAAACACGCTGAAATCTATTTACTTATTTATTTATTTAATTAGGCACATCAACAGCACACATAAACAAAATTATGCAATAGGCATACTGAGGGCATTTCCTACTTACTGAGGGCATTTCCTACTTACTGAGGGCATTTCCTACTTACTGAGGGCATTTCCTACTTACTGAGGGCATTTCCTACTTACTGAGGGCATTTCCTACTTACTGAGGGCATTTCCTACTTACTGAGGGCATTTCCTACTTACTGAGGGCATTTCCTACTTACTGAGGGCATTTCCTACTTACTGAGGGCATTTCCTACTTACTGAGGGCATTTCCTTTTGGGTACCCAACCCGTAGCTTTGAACACGCCAAGCAAATGACGTTTGTCTTGTGGTGTCTCTGTTGTGTCGCTTTAGAAGGCAAAGCACCTTGCACAACCCCGGAGCTTGATTGATTCAAATGTTGTTCCGATCATTTCAGTTTCATAGTGAAAGTTTTTCAAAATTATGCAGCCTATCAATAGTTCCGGGGTTCTCCATTGTCACAGCTCGGACACTCCATAGAACGCTCGTAAAATAATCACCTATTACTACTTCATAGCCTAATGACATTTGTACACGTGCAAATGTGTGCGTAAACTCGTTCGTTTGTGAATGTGTGCGTTCAGCGCCTAAACAAAGTGTCTCCCGAAGAGGCTCCCCGACTCCGGGGTGAGGTGCGGTATCTGAATCCGCGCGGGGAAGGGAGTGGCCGTTCTGTACGTAGTACTATTATCTCTTCTGTGCCATTGTTTAAAGGACAGCCTGCATAGTGAGTGAACGATACACTGAGTGGGTAGCTCCCACTGTCTCTTTCCCACGCTCACACGACACGTCTACTGTTGCTGTCATCTACGAGTGTACAAAGTGTAAACTACCATTTCTATGACAAGTGCTAGTGAACCATCTGTTGTGATTCAACTGTAGTGCTTGATTTACGGCCGGGTAGCTTGAAAATGTCCCGTTTGTTTGCGACACAAAGGGGAATAAAATTGTGTGTTACGCGAATTTTAGTTTGTGCTTGTGAGGTCTTAATTTGAGATGCGGGATGTTTAAAAGTTTTGGGCTTCTACTGTTAGATTCACAGACACATATCCGCTTTGTTAAACCAGTACTTTGCAGACAATAAAATGTCTAATTAAATTTCTTAATTAATTTTGCATATGTCGCGTGTTTTATAGATATCGCTCATCTTTTCTCATCTCTCTTTTGAGAACCCTGTTTTGTTTTTTTGTTCGTTAGAATACACGGGAAGAACATAAAGGGCTGTAGGTTCCAAGTACTTGGAAATATAAAAACCGGCCAAGTGCGAATCGGACTCGCGCACGAAGGGTTCCGTACCATTATCTATAAAAAACCACAAAAATATAATGTACGGGAGCCCCCCTAAATATTAATTTAATTTTAATTTAATTATTTATTTTTTAAGTAAATAATATACTCAATATATTGTGAACATTTAAAGCGTCTACCTGCTACCATTATCAATATCGAGCAAAAATGAGCAAAAAATCACGTTTGTTGTATGGGAGCCCCCCTTAATATTAAATTTCTTTTTATTTTTAGTATTTGTTGTTATAGCGGCAACATAAATACATCATCTGTGAAAATTTCAACTGTCTAGCTACCACGGTTCATGAGATACAGACAGACAGACGGACGGACGAACAGCGAAGTCTCAGTAATAGGGTCCCGTTTGGCACCCTTCGGGTACGGAACCCTGAAAAGAGGAAATTTAGTTATCTAGGAGGATCTAGCTCCGCTTGAAAATGTATAACTAACGATTAAATAAATGTAGCCTAAAAATATATAAGTGTAAATATAACACTGAATAGTCCCTAAACCCGTAATAAGACGGGCGTAATATGAATAAGGCAGAAAGGATCCCTTTAGGGCCAGAATACCCATTAGGGCCAAGTATACCCTTTGGGCCTGATTCAGTAGGTATTGTAATTACCGTTTTAGGACTACGACTGTCCTGTATTGGTGTATCTATCTGACAATAGTTACCTCAGGTGTTGCGGTCGAGATTGTGATCTCAAGCGAATATTCTTGCCCTTCTTTGCTCCATCCCTAAGCCCACAACTTCCGAACGGGCGGTAGTATACAAAAATATGAATATTATATTGACGTTGACTATGTAATAGGTATGTATGATTTTATAGTCAATAAAAAATTTGAACTTTGAACTTTGAACTATCCTTAACTTAATTTTAGAGGAAATAAAAAAATATATAATTAAAGTCCAAGCTAAGCAAGTCTAACTGACATACTGTGCAATTTTTATAATGATTAGATAAATAACAAGAACACAGATTCAGAACCGGTGCGAAATTGTAAATAAAACATTGTGATAGATAGATTTTCTAGCAACTTCAGGAGACTTTTCTATCGAGCAAAATTAATAAAATTACGTTTATGGGAAAGCGAAGTCACGCTGACACTCGTGATAAACAAGCTAGTGAAAAAACGTACAGCAATAATACTCATCATTCCGAGCGATTTTTGTTTTGCTAAAGGCTATTTGTGCCTAGGGCGCTGTCTTAATGGGCTAACTACTTTTAATATTCACTCATACACTAATTAACCTCTAAACTAAACCCGCAGGTCCAACGCCACCGGTCAGCCCACAGCCGCCGTCTATCAAGCCTCACGAGGACAATGAACTCACCGTGACCTTCCAGCCTCTTGAAGATATTTACAGGTCAGTGATAACAAAGACAGAGTTAAATTGCCTTTATTTTTGTAGACAATGGCTGTGATTCGGCGGCCGAACGAAACAAATTAAGCAAACCAATTAAAATTGTGTGTTTGAAAATGGAATTTGTGGCCACCGCGCAACAGCTGTTAAATTTAAGGTTATCACTATCAGTCTTACGTATTATTATTATATTATCTTTGGTTATCTGTTTAGTGCCTTAGAGCCATTTGCACCTAAAATTTAATTACGATTAGCGTCCTAATTCTATTTAGCAGCTGTCAAAATGTATTATTTTGTGATTAACACGCTAATCATAAATAGTGTTTTTGGTGCAAACTGACCTTAGTTTAGTGGTTTTGACAGCTCCCAAATCGCCCCCATTATTTATTTAATATTATAATTCTTTAATTTGGACCACACACTGCGGGAATAGCTAGAACTTACCTTAAACTGTAAAAAACTGTAAAGCTTATAAAATGCTAGCTACGGCCTCGGTGGCATCCTTCAAACCGATGCATGGTTCATATTTTAAATGACTCTGAGATGTAGTCGAGTTTCAATGACGTTAACCATTATTGAGGTTTAATTTCGTTAATGTGCCGAATTATCTCATCCCTTTTCAACAATCAGATTGTTGAAAAGCCGATGCATCTACAAAGAGTGACTATTTGACACCGATTGACTTCTTTCTTTGGGGATATGAAAAAAAAGTGTACGTCAATAGGCCAAGAACAATACGCTTGTGGCCTGTCAAGTCAAAATAGATACTTTTTATGAACTGTCAAAACGGATTTTGTTCCTGAGTTCTATGAAATAACAACAGAATGACGTCATGTAAAAGTGCCATCAAATGCTGTCACAAAATTTGTTTTTATAAAATATGTCTGCTGGAAATATACAATTCTGAGAATGTCAAGCCATTTTGTACATAATGCTTCAACTTAAGACTTGTTCCTAGATTTATTGGATTACCTTGGCCACAAGCCTATTCAAGAGCTGCAGGATGAGATAATTTGGCACATTAACGACATTGAACCTCAGTTATGTCTCAGAGTCATTGAAAATATGGACCATCGGATATAAGTATGCCACCGAGGCCGTGGCGAGTATTTGGCCGATATTTTGTTTCACACATAATTGTCATAGATCCTTCTATCATGTTTAAGCGGAAGGTAGTGCTGAAGTTATTAGAAGACGACAAAATTACATTGGACTAACGCCATGTCAACCTACTCTTACCATCGCCACAATACAACTTAGTTTTATTGACTGGATTAGAATACTTACAAGGGTTTTTTTTTCTTTCTGTAATTGCCATTCATAGGAACACATATACCAACTGACATAAACACACATACACACATACCCTTTCACAACCTCTCAAACACACGCCTACACTGCACATATTACTGTACATGTACGTACACTGTACCTCACCTCACATTGGACCAACCTTTAGAACGAGGAACAACGCACAACTGGAACAAAATGGAAAAGACCGTGATGTATGCCTTGACGCAAAATGGAGAATTGATCCGCTGGCAAAATGTAAGCACAATTTGTGCCTCTACCACGCTGTATACTGACTACATACTAGAAAACGGCTATCAGAAAATTTCTATACGAATGTGTTTACAGCTTTCAAACTATATTTTGGCGTGCGGTAACCGTTGGAACTAACGTTTGATGATTCGTTGCGTAAGTCGCGTTGAACTAGCGCCTCTCTGTTAACGTCACTCAAGTGCCAAAATATCGTTGGAATACTGTTTGTGTGCACAAATAAAAGGTCAAGTGCGAGTAGGACTCGCGAACTTAGGGTTCTGATCATACTTGTAGATGGAGATCACTAGTAAATGGAGTCATTAGGTTTCTACATAAAAATAATAATATGATGACTGTCATCATGTAATTTTTGCCGAAAGACAGTTTGCAGTTTTCAGATTTTCCCTTTGCTGAAACCTTGCTTTGTGCCAAATTTTATGATTGTAAGCCAACAGGAAAAAGGCTGTATATGTTTATGAGTTTAGTTAAATGTCTTATATTTTTCACAGCAGCGGTGCGCCTGAGAAGCATTTCGGGACAGAAAACAACACAGTCGTGACGTCACAGACTGGCTCCACCGCGCTGGTTCCGTGTGTGATGCACAACATCGGAGACGGCATCGTGAGTATACTGCCCTATATAATACATTTACATACTTCATGTTCTTCTCCATTACTGGAGGTCAGAGACTATACAAGGTGTAAATGAATTAACGCAAAATGAGAAACTGCTTTGTTAGGGATATAATTCTGAGCATAATATCACGGTATACATGACAGCTCTCATCCGAAATAAATCTCTCATCGAGAGGTGTCATATCTCCATACAAACCAGTGGTCAAAAATTTGACAACTGTCATCTGAAATGAAGATCTCATCGAGAGGTGTCATATAAATTAATTCTCCAGCAGAAGGCTGAGGTGACGGCACGCAGCTAAAAGGAAAGATTATACGACTACCTACATTCTGACATTGAACTATTGATTATATCTATTTAAATTAAAGCTAATCACCATTATAATCCATTTTCAATATGTTTGATAATAAATACAATACATTTTTTTTTCTTTTTATTGCCGATTTAATTCCTATTAAATTTCTAATACCAATTATTTCAATTTTCAATTCCATTAATAACATAACTAATTTCATTATTTAATTTTGTTTTTCTTATGTAATTACTTATATAAATTAAATTGTGTAAGTACTTGAGCCCCTGTTGTGCGTCCGCTTTGGCCCTGGCAGAATACCAGCGTCACAGATTCGTCTGTGACATTGCTGAGTCAGGGCCATTTCACTGCCGTGGTACAGTCACACAACCACACAGCTGTAGGTACCTACTGTTAATTGCATATTGCGTGCTATTAAGTGCTGTCTATTTAAATAGATTTTTTGTTATTAATTTATGTGTGTGTGTATAGATAGATGATAGATAAATCATTTATTCAAAGGACATCCTTTGAATAAATGATTTATCTATCATCTATCTATCTATATCTCCATACAAACCAGTAGTCTAGGATCAGTAGTTTCCTAGATATAGCGCGTAGAAAAGCTGATGCGCTTGGCGAAGAATAGAGAGGGAGTCTGCAGAGCTGACCGCCAACCTCCATTTATGGAGAGGCACTATAAAATAATTATAATCTATTCAGTAGTGGATCAAAGTGATTTGACAAGTCGAGTGATACCCGTTTTTGCCGAAAAACGAAAAATGTTGTGAAAAAAAAATCGAGAGCAGTCGTTCAGTGAATTGTTTATTTACTTTATTGTCGAAGTTATTATTTCTAATAGATGCTAAAATATTATAGTATGCCTACTAATGTCTACTTTTTGTAGGTGTACACGAAAAATGCGACATTTAAGGCAATTTCAACTATAGGTTTCCCAAAATGAAACCGATTTGATCAGCAAGTTTATTTTTCACTTCTACATATAAATCAGCTGACCCACTCAGGCCAAAATGTACTGGGATGTGAAAAATAAAGTTGCTCTGATCAAATCGGTTTCATGGTGAAAGTTGCTCAGAATGATGTCCCTAACAACCCCTTAAAATATAGGTAGGGGTTCCAATGCCATCCTGTATAATAATTTATTGCTCGTAGTAACAGTGAAATACAAATAAAAAATTGGTTGCCTGTAAAGTCGGTATACGGGCGAAAGTTTTACGTGACAACGACTTTTATGTCTGTCTCTCTCGCTCTTAGGCGGGCTAACCATGCCCGAGTGGAAGGGACGCGTGCCTCTCACTCGCTCTCATTGTGAGCGCATAACGTGAGCGGAGCGTAACGCAGTTTCTTGAAGTGTCACCCGGTAAACCAATTTATAAGACGTTGTCACGTCAAAATGTAAAATGCTTGTACAAACAGATTTCTTAATCATATATTCCATTTCGAACCCAATTCCGAAATGAAAAAGAATGCTTTCATCCCAAAAAAACATAAGCGGATATTTTCATATCCCTGAGTCCCGCCCGCATAATGCGTCTCATAACTCCAACACAAAGGGAAGTGGGTTTTATGTTAGTGCAATAAAGTGTACACGAATTTCCAAACATGACTTTGCCGACCATACCCCCAGGGTAATAGGACACGGGGGTCGAAGTCACTTGTAAAAGCGACAGGTTACATTTCTCACCTATATCTTAGAGTTTCCATATGATACTCGTATAATAAGTATAGGGAGATACTGCAGAGTCTTCTGTACGTCGATTCTGTAAAACTCACTCACACCCTCACTTCATACTAACACATCGCTTTTGTTTGAAACTTTGAATCGTGATCGAGTACGAAGTGAGCGTCGAAGTGACCCTTAATGCCAATTCTTACGTCATATATAATATCGGACAAAATCTCACGTTTAATTTAGTTCAACTCGCTGCCACGCTAGTAACTTCTAATTAGACTCCGAGTTTTAAGAATGCCAATCAAGAAACTCACAGCGGATTCAGACGTGAAGTGTGCAAGTGAGGTTTACAGAATCACACGGCTGCTTATGGCCTACGCAGACTGGGATGGAACGGCAAGGGATTTTAAGTTTTTACCAATGGACATTCAAACGGTATTGATATAGAAATAAGACACAAATTAACATGGGGATGCCACGGCATTATGTCAAACAATAGCAATGTATGTCTTTATTTCTATATCGATACGTTTGAATGACCATTGGTAAAAACTTGCCATGCCGTCCCAGTCTGCTTAGGCCTTCAGTCATTTCTTTGAAGAGTGGTTGTGTCTGATATTTCATCTCTGCAACATTACGATTCGGGGCTCATTGACTCTACCTCCCAGGATATTCTCACTTCCAAGTACTTCCAACCAATATAATCCGACTTCATGTCGTAATGAAGCAAACGCGGGGAAGCAAGCCAACGGGTTAGATATATGCATGGGGCTCATGTGACCCGCTGCTATTTCTGTGCGTCCCCCAGATAAGTGGATCGTTTCTTTTTAAACGACTTCAAAAAAAGAAGGTGGTTATCAATTCGGTTGTAAGTTTTTTTTTTCATTTTTTAGGGTTCCGATCCAAGGAAAAAAGGAACCCTTATAGGATCACTTTGTTGTCCGTCTGTCTGTCTGTCCGAATAGTCTTCGTGTTCGTTTGACATGTAGAACACAAAAAACATCACGTAGTGCTTAATAAAAATGCTTTTAAAAAGACATGTTTTCGTATAGGTCATGAAGACGGCTTTTTAAGTTTTTAACTTGGTGAATTATTCGTCTGTCCTCTTCCCTCCTATCTCCATCTTGGCGTAACACTGTTCCGGTGATGTGTGATACACTAAGGATGGTGTCGCACTACGTTCGATCCAAACCAACCCGCTTTTACGGTGTAATATTTATCGCTTGTCGAAAGTTTGTGTTCAAATAAATACTACGCTCTCGTCAATAGCTAACTAACTATAACTATTAGTATGATATTATTGTGTCTGTGGTTATAATAAATACTACGTTCTCGTCAATTAGCTAATTAACTTCAACTAAAATAAAAAGGTGTAAATGAATTTACGCAAAATAACGAACTACTTTTTTAGGGACATCATTCTGAGAAACTGTCACTATTAAACCGATTTGATCAGAGCAACTTTATTCACTTCTCCGTACAAACCAGCTGATCCACTCAGGCCAAAATGTACTTATGAGCCTACGGGCAAATATTCAACAATCAACTCACGATATTCGTAAACGTATTTACAGTATACAATAAGTTTATACATTGTTTGACGACCCAGCCAAGCACCGCATTGTCGAAACCGCAACCTTGATCTCAATTAAAGCCCACTCAAGATCAAAACAAACAACAGACAATTAACAATTATTCGACGGAACGAATAACAAAGCCTGCTTGGTACCCAAGCACCTTACAGGACAAAAGACCCGAATATTACCAAAAGCTCTTAATTTAGGAGTAAAACGCTTGGCATAATACCTCCCGGGCGCCTTATTTTACTGTAAGCAGAGTTCTGGGTAAGACATAATTTTGTGGAGTAGGGATATTGCGGCCTTATTATAGGGATGGGAGCGGTTGGCGCGTGTCTGGTACCCGAAACAGACTGATATTGCGTAAAAACAAAACAAAATCAAAAGTAGCGTCACTTTTTAGGGTTCCGATCCTTAAAAGGAAAAAAGGAACCCAGGATCACTTTGTTGTCCGTCTGTCTGTCTCTCCGTCTGTCACGACCCCTTTTCTCAGGATTGCGTAGACCTATCATGTTGAAATTAATATCGATTACTCAAGTCTATGGTCCCTCAAAACTGTGAAAAAAATAAACTTCTAGGTCCACGCAATCAAAAGATACCGCGATATTTTGTCATAATTTTGCTGAATTTGTATGAACTCGCGTGGAACTCGCAAGGGAATCAAAACCTATAGGGTTGGCCTAGGGTCATGAAATGACAGACAGACAGATAGACAGACAGACAGACAGACGGACAGCGAAGTCTCAGTAATAGGGTCCCGTTTGGCACCCTTCGGATACGGAACCCTAAAAAGACTATTTTCTCCATACAAGATTACTCATTGGCATTTATCCCACGATAAAGACCATACCGCTAGGACCGTTATAACTTCGGTCCGCTTGTCGATGGAACATCCCTAGGCTCATTAGGTGAAGTGGGGATTCGGATGACTTATTTTGGAATCACCCTGTAAACAACATTTTGTGTCACGCTCGACGGTAATACGCATAAGAAAATTCACGTGAATTTATATAGGACTAATTTACCGTGTTAATACTATGAGAGTCTGGTGCGCGCTCCGAATTGGGACTGGAAGCGCCCTAATAATATCCGAAGGCGGGGTGGCGCGGCGATGGCGATGCGTTAGCCCCTGGCAAGCAAATTTTTTTTAAAAGGGCTATACATTGCCCTGTATGGGTGCACATTCTGCCTGATTCTAATTAGTCGCCTAATTAGGGCCTTATAATTAGGTGTAGTGTCATATCGAGCATCCCCTAATAGGGCCCTAAATGAGTGCACTATCTGCCTGATTCTAATTAGCCCAATTAGGGCCTTATAATTAGGTGTAGTATAATAACGAGCATCCCTAATTAGGGCCCTAATTAGGCCCTTATTTAGCGCAGCATAATAGATCCTTTATTATCATCTAGCTGCTAGTTGATGATGATGATATACTGAATCCCATATTTATGTTTTGTTGTAAGAGCACAGAAGAGTTCGGTTCAGTTCAAAATTTTTATTGACCATAAAATCATACATATTACTTAGTCAACGTCAATATAATATTAATATTTTTGTATACTACCGCCCGTTCGGAAGTTGTGGGCTTAGGGATGGAGCAAAGAAGGGCAAGAAACCTCCCCCGTACCTCTTTTAAAATATCAGAGCCTTAAAAATACAATGTTATGTATTTCTTCTTAAGTCTAAGGAAATACACCGAGGAGAGACGTACTGACTCAGTCCATCGCCCTTCTTTGGATTTCTGTGCGCTGAGATGGTAAGAGATAATAGTACTTCGTACAGAACGGCCACTACCTTCCCCGTGCTGATTCAGATACCGCACCCCACCCCTGGCTTCAAAAGATTGGATAAAGGATCAATAGACAGGGCTGAACGCCGGACGAGTGACGACGCGTATACTTTAATATCGCTGCATTTGCCGCGCGCGCCACCAGCCCTAGCAAAGTTTACGCACACATTTGCACGTATACAAACATCATTTGGTTATGTAGTAGTAATAGGTGATTATTTTACGAGCGTTCTATGGAGTGTCCGAGGTGTGGTAAGAGTATTGTAGTGTCCGTAATATTTATTTTTATTTTTTGTTGCGCGCTAGAACTCTCCCGATAATATAGTCTTTCCTGTCCTGCCTAGGTTTGTTGGTCGAAATCTCTCTTTAGAAATAAGCTTGCATTTGCATATAATGTGTATTTTCCATGTATTATGTAGAGCTTGTCTAAGCTGAAATGACGCGCCCCACTCCTTGGTTAGACGAGCTCTAACTGGTTCACTCTCAGAAGCACACCGGTCGAACAAACGAACAATTAAGAACAATATAGATAAGATATGTCGACGAGAGGGCTTTTTTGTGCAATAAAGAATTTGAATATAATAATATGAATATAGTCCGTCGAACCCATTCATGTCGTTCATGTCGTCATTCAGTCATGGCGACCGCTTCAACTTGAAAAGGATGATAGGTCGATAAATTTGGTTACTTGGAGAGTGCCGATGTGCACTAACAGGGCCCTTCGTATGGGAAAGAATGTGACACTATAATAATAATAATAATCTTTTTATTTCAGGTATAAAACCCATATTGACAAATACCTTAAAACTAGAGATATATAACATTTTATGAAACTAACCTAACTTAACTTAAGCCTAGCTAGGGATTTTCTTCCTCGTCGGTCTCGGCTCCCTGTAGCGTCGGTAGACGATGCGTTCTGGCCAATAGGCCAATTGTTGCTAGATGCTCCAATGTAGAAATCTAGAAAATTAGTTTTTATACCCATATACCCTATCCAATATAACAGGAAACTTGACAGCTAACCTAAAACTTCATAAAATCCACTTTTTAAACACTAGGGATATTACCCAAACAATCGGAAAGAATCGAAATTGTTTATTCAGTTGAACTAACAGAAGAGTTGTCATCGTCATCACTGCTATCAGCACTTAAAAATATTATTAACTTTTAGGTTAGCTGTCAAGTTTACTGTTATATTGGATAGGGTAATATGTGATATAAGTAAAATAAGTGTATTTTAGATGCAATAGCATAGGGCGCGTCTTCATTCAAAAATTGTCCTTGGTAGCACGACAGCATAAGCTGTTTTTCAGTAAAGTACTTGGCTTAAAACGGCCTTGTTTACAGTATGAGTGTTATGACTTTGATTAATTCATGCTTTACTAGCTATGATACGCGGTTTCACACGTATAATTACTTGATTTTCTTATACATTAGACCAAATGAATACCAAAATATCACCCGTAATAGGAAGAAAATGAAGTTCGCTTTTTTCGAGTATTTTCCTCATTAACAAATAAAGCGAACTTTGAGCAACATATTAGTATAAAATACTTTTGAATACAGATAAATGCATGTAAAGTATATTCTGAAGTAAAATGATATTTAGCTGTAAATATGTTAATTCCAACAAAATAATGGTTAGCCAATATGCGGTATTACGGGTTTTAATAACAAATAGAATTTAAATATATCAGTTCCAACAGACAATGGTTAACCAATATGCGATTTTAACATCAAATCGAATTGGTAGTGATTGAAGTGATTTCTAAACTGACTGGTCAAACCAGTCAACTATCGCAGCATCAAATATGATGCGTAAAAAACGCGCAATGTCTGTCGGAACATCATATTTGATGTCGGTCTGCAGTTGGTTAAAGGAAATCAAATCAAATATTTCTTGTAGTTTTGAAAATTGGGAGAGTTATTCTCTGAGGTGAAATGGTTTTTTAGGTTTTTTTTTTCAGTTTTTAGCTTGTATCTCGAAATAATATGAGAAATCTCATAAGTAGTCGACTTTAGACGGATAGACGGACGGACGGACAGCAGCTGTATTAGGTTTTCTTTGGGTGCGAAACCCTGAACACGGAATTACAGCCATCTGTTGCACAAAAAAAAATACGTTCCATAAAATCAGTGCTACCCCACGCTACTAAGGAACCCCTGTACAAAGTTTCATGGCTCTAGGTCCACCGGTTTAGGCTATGCGTTGCCTGCCCGTCAGCCACGCATGTATTTGTACCTGGTTTTGAGCAGATCTGGTGGCCATATGTGGTCTTCATCAGCAGTTCCGCATCACAATATTATGCTTACCATGTGCATTTGCACGAGTTATTATGAAAAACACAAAAATCACTATAGGTCTGCCTATAATATTTGAAGAGTTCCCTCGATTTCTCCAGGATCCCATCATCAGATCCTGACCTGGTGTCAATGGGACCAATAGGAAGGGAAACCCTTTCAAACAAAAAAAATTTTTTTCCAAATCGGTCCATCCGTTTAGGCGCTATTTAGACGAATTGTAAACCTCCTCCTTTGGGAAGTCGGTTAAAAATCTGAACACATAGCAGCCTGTCACACGTGATGGATCTTGAGCTAAATTAAAACATGCCGCAATTCAGCCCGAAACAGGATTGCGTACCTCCTTCAACAGAAAATGAGTTTCATCGCCCTAAGCCCGTAGCAGGCCTCCGTCACTGAATGTACTCGCGCGCTATAATTACCTACCGCCCGCCCGAGCTCTCGGTCTGCCCGGCTATGGCCCGGCGCCCAACGTCAGTATGGTTGTCGCAAGCCAAACGCACGCACGTTTTGAACTGTGTTCGTATCGTACGAGTATCTGCGATGTCTGCCAACCCTGCGATTAGTGTGAGATCGCGCGGTGCGAGGCGATCACAACCGTACGCTTGAGCATTTAGGCACATTTTAGCATGCAGCAGTTGCTGACGCGACGGAGTAGGCTATTATAGCAGTAGGTGTTGGAAACTTCCTACTGAGTGAAGTATCTGTTACGTAGTAACTATTTAGTAATCTGTGCCCGTAGCCGCATTTTTTTCCGCGCGAAAAAACCCCGAACTTTAGCCGAAAAGATAAATTAGGGCAACAAAATTAAAACCCTTTTAGTTGTAAATGACCCGGTAAATTTTATAAGTACACCAGAAATTACACTTAACATTAAGAACACTATCTTTCTTTACCGTATTAAATTTAAGTACTTTTATTTAGGTATATTTGCTTAACATATTTATATCTATAAGTCTGGTATTTATGTATTTTTTTAACTTATTTAATGTTGTGCACTTGGGTCTACCTGTTGTTAAATTATTTCCTGTCCATCCTAGGTTTGCTGGAAGAAATCTCTTAATAGAGATAAGCTCGCCTTTGTCATGTGTTGTCCACTTTCAATTGTAAAATGTGTTATTTTGTGCAATAAAGTATAAATAATATAATAATAATAAATTATGAATTTAGATTATTTCTAACCGACTTCACTTCATTCGTCGGGATATTTGTATGTGCCCCGATTACGCCGACGGAAAGACCGATTTGAATTTATTTTTTTTGTTTGTAAGGGTTTACCTTCCAATTGACCCCATTGACACCAGGTCAGGATCTGATGATGGGATCTTCGAAATCGAGGAAACTCTTCAAATACTATAGTGATTTTTGTGTTTTTTATAATAACTCGTGCATTTGCTCATGGTAAACATAATATTGTGATGCGGAACATGTGATCATCAGATGGAGATCACACATGGCCACCCTGCTCAATACTAACAATTTACTATGCTTGGCTGACGGGCAACGCATAGCCTAAACCAGCGGTGGACCTAGAGCCATGACATGAACCTTTGTACAGGGGTTCCTTATGTAGCGTGAGTAGCACTGAAATGGGATTTGACAAAATTAATTCCCCAAGGGGGGGACGGGACGACAATAGGGGACTACATTTTGTATTAAACTCAAATAGCACTTGACATCGGTTCTAATCAAATAAGGTTTGAAGGTATACTTCGACCTGTGGCGATGTTCAAAAATATCTTATTCCACCTTCATTTTCAGGTTTCATGGATCAGAAGAAAAGACTATCACCTGTTGACAGTTGGGTTGACGACGTACAGCTCAGATCAGAGGTTTCAAGCCATCCATCTACAACATTCTGAGGTATGTATTTAGTATTTGAACTTACTTCAATACATCGTGAGGAAACCTTCAGTCTCTGCAGGGTGTAACAGAAAGGGATGCACGGTCGCTTGCGTCTAAAAGTATACGGGCGGTCATATTAACGAGTGAATCCCGCTTATACTGCTTGTATACTGTTAGGCGCAGGCGACCGTACAAGCCGAAAGAGGGTTATTAGGGACATCATTCTGAACAACTTTCACTATGGGACCGACTTGATCAACTCAACTTTATTTTTATAAACTCAGTATATTTCAGGCCTAGCACTCAGCTGATCTGTATGGTGGAATGAAAAATAAAATTGCTCTTATCAAGTCGGTCCCATAGTGAAAGTTGTTCAGAATGATGTCCCTAACAACCCTCTTTTGGCTTGTACACCCCTTTCTGTTACACCCTGTATAAGAAAATCCCACAATTTTACAGCATAAACTAGCAATTGATTGCGTTGACCTAAAATATTGATTCTATCACAGCTCTAAGGGACTACCAGACTTGAGCAAAAAGCAACAGCTTGATAATTCCACACGTTCCTGATAAAAAAACGTTTTGGCAGCCGGACAGACGGACAACGAAGTGATCCTATAAGGGTTCCTTTTTTTTCCTTTTAAAAGGATTGGAACCCTAAAAAGAGAGGCTCGCGTCCCGCCATTAATGAACAAAGGGTTAACGTGTCAGAAAATACGGCGAAGCTTAAATTTAATTAAGCCTATACACACAAGTCGATGAAAACATGAATTGATTAAAAAAGGAGTTGATGAATTATTTCACATTAATGTTTAATTTTTTTTCAGGCATATTTTAATGATTATAATGTAAGAAGGGCGGAAAAAATATATCGTTTTCATGTCACTTTACCCTCCTACCTACATATTCTGTCGTTTACCATTATAAAGGATCTTTACAGAGCTTTGACTAAACCAACAGTAATACAAGACTAGTTCTTTTTCGTCCTCGTCTTTTTGAGATGTGGTAACGATGTGGTCATTTTAAAAACCAGTCGTTTTGCTACCAAGTAATTCGGAGATATAGGCTTTCTACAGATATGGTCTTTATGAGATCCAGATTCCGGACCTTATGATAATTTGGTCGTTTTAATAATACCAGATACAGATGTATAGCGCCTGATACCTGTGCCTGTAGACAATGTTAAACGCTAGCGAAACGAAACGATAACTTTTTATGTATGCGATTTGACATTTGGAATCGCTACGTAACGTCACCTTAGCGAAGCCAAAATGTCAAATCGCATACATAAAAAGTTATCGTTGCGTTTCGCTAGCATAAGCGTTTAACTTTGTCTAGGGGGCAGTAGTGTATGCTTAGACGTTTCCTCCACCAGGTTTGACAAAAAACTAAATTATAGACGTGTCAAGCCAAATCATGGTCATTTAATGAACTATTAATCCCATTCCAATATTTTTCATACAAATCTTTATAGCAATTCTTAATGAATGATTAATCGACTCGGGGACTAATACGGGTGATCTTTTGCTTATTATAGGCTGAAGACGTATTACACTAAATTCAATAAGGTAGTCGTTTAAGTAATGGGCGCCTTTTCAAACACATAGCGCCCCGCCTTTTCAAACACATAGCGCCCCGCCTTTTCAAACACATAGCGCCCCGCCTTTTCAAACACATAGCGCCCCGCCTTTTCAAACACATAGCGCCCCGCCTTTTCTCATACGGGGTGGCAGAGACACAATACGGTAGGGCAATATTAAAAATATTTGACTAAATGTGGTAATCCTATCAAATAGTATCTATATTTCATTATATTTTAAAGTAAAATAGGTTTTTGGCGCGGTTTCTTCAAATTCAACTATATTTTTATTTTTTATTGAAACTACAGAAAATATCCCGGAAATATTAATGTAGTGCGCTTAAAATGTGATAGCATTTATTTTAAAACTACTTCCAAAATGAGGCCAATACCGTTTTGTGCCCACTTTAGACAAATTTTTACTACCTACTTCATTTTGCGTGTCATGGGTCTAGCCTACTGCCCTACGGAGTAATTAAGAGTAAGGTTTGTTCCAGGTTTTTGGTAAATGAACTTTGTGTTTTGTTACAGGATTGGACTTTGAAAGTACGGTTCGTTCAGAAAAGGGATGCGGGTATCTACGAGTGTCAGGTGTCATCGCACCCTCCCACCAGCATCTTTCTACGGTTAGACGTCGTAGGTGAGTGTAAATCCTTTAACATGTATAAACTGGCGACATTTGTAAATTCAGTTCCTTGAAACAAATTGTTAACTAAAGTGGTATTTGACAATATTTATTTTACAAAGTAACCGAATTGGTACCAAAAAATGTATATTATAACTGGCAACACTATAGTAGGTAGTTAATAAAAATACCAAAAAGTCTAGACTGGCCAAATGGTCTCACGCCGCTGCCGCTGAGACGATGAAAAAAAAATAGAATAAATGGAGATAAATGGTTATATTCACCATGTTAAAAACTTTAAAAAAATACAACCTGACTTATTTCCGCTCTAAATGAACCCCAAAACCAAAGACTGTAAACACCGCAAAGTCTCAGGTAAGCAAAAATACAGAATTTGGTTTACATGGATATATTTTTAATAATTATCTAACTACATTTCAAAGAATAGGACCAAATTAAAGGGTTACCTCTTCAAAAATAAAGAAGTTTTTTTTTTTATTCGAAGACGACTATAGTGTGAATTCGCATTACGTGTTGGGCCTTAGTCATACCCGCCATATTTTTTACCAGATAGCCCAATTAGGTGTTATAGTAGTAGTAGTAGTTACCGAGGTACTTATTTTCGATTATGCCATTACCCACTTCCTCTAGTTTGGAGCCACCATAAATTTCCATTAAGCAATCTACAGATGCCATCTAATCAGATGTTAGGTGCGGCTAGAATAGCAATGAGAACAGCGGCCGTATCACAAAGCTACAATCTACAATCTTACCTGTGTACAGGGTTATTTTTGGACCCCTAGCCAAAATTTACTATTATTTTAGGAACATCATTCTAAGCAACTTTTACTAAGAAACCGATTTGATCAGAGCAACTTCATTTTTCACTTCTCCATACAAATCAGCTGACCCACTCAGACCAAAATGTACTGTACTGTACTGTACTGTAATTGGCTAGGGGTCTAAAAGTGTAGAACCTAGCAATGTTGTTGGTACCATTTTGTAAAAAGATCTAATGTTATAAGACCTAGCAATGTTGTTGGTACCATTTTGTAAAAAGATCTAATATGTTTGATGTAATGTACCTGAAGAACGTTTGATGCAAGATACTTAAAATAAATAATCGGTTAAGTGCGGGTCGGTATCGCACACGAAGGGTACCGTACCATCGTACAACAAATCAAAAGCACTCAAAACAATAAAAAAATAAACAAAAAGATAATTTAAAAAGTTTATGCCTTCACGAGATTTGAACCGACGACCTCCGGATTGAGAGTCTACACTACATCATACCAGCTAACCACAACCATGTGGGTTGACGCGAAATATGCTATCATATTTAAATGTGTAGTATAGTATGTGACATGGTTGCTATGACAATAAATAAACAGTTTCAGTCAAGATCTCCATTTTGAAATGCGTAAGTGTATCTAAACACGTCTCTTGTATCGGGGCCCCCTTTAATTTGCAATATCTCTCGTATTTCAGTATTTGTGGTTGGTGCGGCAACAGATATACACATTCTGTGAAAATTTCAGCTTTCTAGCTATTACGGTTCGTGCAGACGGACCCGGTGACAGACGGACGGACGGACGGACAGACGGACAGCGAAGTCTCAGTAATAGGGTCCCGTTTGGCACCCTTCGGGTACGGTACCCTAAAAAGTACCAATGTGTAACTTTTAGTAATGCATTTTCTGATATTCCTTTGGTCATCGTTTAGATTCTCCGATACCAAATTGATATAAAAATGTTGCTGCGCCTAATTGTTAACGTAATATCCACTATCCCTAGTAAACTTGTAAAACTGTTATTTGCTACAATATGAAACGCATCAAGGCGGACGAGCTTGTATCTCAACCATATAATCTTAATAGCGAAAGATAAGTATCAGTTAGTGAAATAGCAATGTTTAAGTCAGGGTGCAAAAGGGGGGATGTAAATCTGATTGTCTAACGTTCATTGTGTTTGTTGTCGATGTTCAATTTAAATTCCGAACGTGTTTCCCTCGTTTATAGTATATTGCTAATGGCATTGAGAACAAACAAGCTTTTTGTGTTTTTAGCTACAGGCGAGAAAGTTTTACAAAAGCGAAACGTTATGATTTTTGCGAAATGTAATGATAAAGATTTATAAATATATGTACATGGGTCGCATGGCGTTGCAAGCGTTACGAATCTTCGATAGTCAACTTGTCGTGTATGCGGATGACACTAATGCTGTCGTTTCAGACAAGGATATAACATCACTCGAATCTAAAGTTAATACAATTCTAAAACTGTTTCATTCCTGGTTTACCAACAATAACCTGAAATCAATACCAGTAAAACTTCTACGAGGGTCGATTTCATGAATTTTGATGTCACACGAATGAGATTAATTCATACGAATGAATTAATCTCATTCGTTCGTGTGAAACGAATCTCATTCGTGTGACATCAAAAATCGAGAAATCGACCCACATTATGGTTTTGGTATTATAAGATAATAATACCTATATTATGTCATATGAGCACAACTAAGAAGTTACGAAAGAGGATTATATTCTTTAAATAAGAGGTTAATTTACGCAAGTTAAAAAAAATACCTTTTATAAAACTGAAAAATATAATTCCTCTAGGGGTAGGTGCATTACATAGTTAGGACGAAATACGATAAGAATATTCTTCAGGAAGTTTTCAGAGTTCAAGTTTATTCGCTATTCGCTATCGGTCCACAAATTTTACTCAGTATTCATATGGGCTTTTCAGTATGTGAGTTAAGTTTCTACGTGTTGTTATTCTAAACTTAAACAGCTTACCTATGGCACGTGTATCAACTTAGTCTACATCTATTCTCAGTTAAGTAGGGCTCTGAAAATAATATAAAACAGTCTTCAGTAGAATAGAATAGGCATGCATTTATATGGCCTTAGATGTTTCTATACTTGTATAATTGAAACAAAAAGTAAACTTTAGAAAAAACCGACTTCCACAAACCCTATTTGATTAGATTGAGTTTAATACAAACTGTAACCCCTTATCCCCGCCCCCTTGGGGAATTAATTTTGTCAAATCCAATATCGGTGCTACCCCACGCTACTAAGGAACCCCTGTACAAAGTTTCATGGCTCTAGGTCCACCGGTTTAGGCTATGCGTTGCCTGCCCGTCAGCCACGCATTGTATTTGTACCTAGTATTGAGCAGATCTGGTGGCCATATGTGGTTTTCATCAGCAGTTCCGCATCACAATATTATGCTTACCATGTGCATTTGCACGAGTTATTATGAAAAACACAAAAATCACTATAGGTCTGCCTATAATATTTGAAGAGTTCCCTCGATTTCTCCAGGATCCCATCATCAGATCCTGACCTGGTGTCAATGGGACCAATGGGAAAGTAAACCCTTTCAAACAAAAAAATAATTTTCCAAATCGGTCCATCCGTTTAGGCGCTATCGGGGCACATACATAAAAAAATAAAAATAAAAAATAAAATAAAACAAAACAAACATCCGGACGAATTGTAAACCTCCTCCTTTGGGAAGTCGGTTAAAAAGTGACATAACAGAGTTTTTTCCTTGACGACACTGGATATAGATAAGTACCTATAGTCTATTCGTGATAAGAATGCAGTAAAGTCATCACTGTCCGGTGGCCTAGCCACGCCCCGTAACCAATCAAATCGTTTCCAATTATCGAGCCAAGTTCACAGTGACCAGTTGAAGACAAACTTTTGAACGCGAAGGTTGTGTCCTGTCCTGTGAGTGTGTGTTAGCAGATTTCAATTTAAATTTCACTGCATTCTTATCACGACTGTAGTGTCGGGCCAGAATCAATAATTCCTTTCTAATCATTAACTCATGGCCGAGGATCGTGACTGTCATAGTTGTTGGTACGGGGCTTGACCAGAGATAAATCTCCATATTGTTCGACCAAGTTACGGGTATAGGTAAAAAGTGATATATGGTGCAGATTAATAAATGTCTAAATTTATGTTTGAAGGTCGCTTGAGAAAACTAGAATGAAAGTTTGTATTCAAACGTTGCGAAGCCAAAGCACATATTAATAAAGGCCAAAGTTTCATCTATAGGCGTCGCATCGACTGTATAGTAGCTTTTAGGTTCCCCAATGTTCAATTTTAGTTCCTATGGTCACAGATACTATAATATTATACTTATACTATGGTGCAGGAAGTAAGCGTGGTACGACGTAGACTAAAACTGCACCAAGTGTGTGAGTATATAATTATATTATTGCAGGTGCATAACGCACGCTTGCAAACTGTTCGTTTGTGTACGTCTGCTAACCCATTTGGGAATAGATGATCTGCATAATGAGTTTAGATATGGGTAACTTCAAATTTGGAGTAAGTCACTAGGTACCTACCTATGCCATCCAAAAAATACTAATTGTATCGGAAAAAAAAGGATTTTGTATTGTTTTCGTTGTGTCCTGCTCAGTAATGGATTTTCTCCATTCTTCCACTCTTGGCGGTCCTGAACAATCATCCACCAGTTGTTGTCCCAAAGACCTAGATCATCCCCCCATCTCTGCATGAATGGACTAGGCTTCCTCTTGGCATTTTTTAAAACCCATTTATCAATATCTCATAGGTTATCCGGATCACTTCGAAAAAACAACTAACGTACATTTCCAATAACCTATGTTTCCGTGATCCAGATTACAAGAGTTAGATATATTTGACACTTTCGCTATGAGGTTTATGTCAGAATTTGCCTTTATTAGTCTGCAGATCACGGATAGATAGATTTATTGAAAACGGACGCTATATAGATCTTCATATAGGTATTTACAATTTGATCTAAGCAGTTATTAGAGCATTTATAATGGAGCACGCAGCCTATCAATGCTCAAAAACTAATTCACAAAAAAACTCAACCTTTATGCAAATTTAAGTAGCAAAGTTCCTAGATCTAAAAAACCGTTCCAACTTACGAGCAGAACTTAAACATTGAAGTGGGCGTGAAATACGAGAAAAAAACCTTTTTCAACTGCCCCTTTTCATGAATACTTCAGAGGTACAAACGTATAACATTCATTAGGAACCGAGTAGCAAAAGGTTAGCAAAGTCATTTTGAAATTACCCCAATATTTTTCTTCCATATTTGGATTGCAACACCGTTTACCGTCTGCCCTTATTTTTAATTACCCATCTGTATGTAAATGGCTGACCCTTTTGTACGTGTAGTATGGTAATTTGCATTATTTAAAAACTGGTGAATTTTCTGCGGTTATTTTGAACCGTGCGTGAGTTAGACTTTTGGGTGTGATGTTTTCTTATACGGGCTTACACTTTTGAGGTGCTTTCATGCTAATATGGTGACAGGTTCTTCAGTTGTAATTATGTGGAGAATACAAATAAACTTTTATTTATTTCGGATCAAACGAAGCTAGTAAGTTTCTAACGAGAAGAATATTCCAAAAACTGGCTACGCCCGCTATTGATAGTTTTGAACATATTACTACCGCACATATTGCTCTTAAATCTTTATTTCACCAATGAAACTTCTCATAAAATAATTGCCTACGTTATAAACTCATACATTGTACGATCTGGCACGACATACAGTACACGTTTTCAATACAGTCCGTACCAATTTACTTTAGCTCCAAGCGAGCTGTCACCTCTCTTTTCTCAACCTACCTTACCCGTAGCTTAACAGTCACCTCTATTTCTCTCACCCCTTACCTTTAGGTAAACACTTCTTTATTTTCCAGAGGCGAGAGCGGAAATCTCCGGGCCGACGGAAAAGTACCTCAAGCCCGGATCAACTCTTCGCCTTCAATGCAGCGTTGTCCAAACAACAGAAGCGCCCGCGTTCGTGTTTTGGTAAGTGCATTAGTTTAATGAAGTATCAAATGGGATTACTTACAGTGGCCGTAGGTACGTGATTCATAATTCATAATTTCTTTATTGCACACAAAAAGTTACATAGGACAGTAAAAAACAAAGAAGACGTGTACAAAGGCGAGCTTATCTCTAATAAGAGATCTCTTCCAGCAGACCAAATAGGGATGAGACAGGTGGATTGCTGAGCAGGAGTAGACCCATGTGTACAATACATATAATTATTACTTACAAATCAATAGACTACATAAACTAGTGCATACTTATATAAATAAATATGAAATATATTTATATAATATACATAAACTAATAAATACTATACATACATAGTGATAGTGGTGCGAATAATGGTACGGTATTTGAAATGGTCTTACGCTTATGTCAGCCTTCCACTAAAAAGAGAAATGAGCGGAAGCGGAGCCGGTAAGCAGAGCGAACCGGGCTGCATACAAAAAAACTCTTTCTCAGTGGAAGCACTTATATGCAGTTCGCCATTGCGAGCTAAGCGGAGTCCGGACGGAGTCCGTTCTGCTCGCAGTGGAAGGCCGGTATAGCTGGTTCTACGTAATCTTAATTGATCAGAAAGAAATTAATGATTGAACAGGACCTTTTGTACCGACGTGAAATGTCAGACAAATCTTTTACCTAGCTATCGAGACCGTGTGAGCCTTAACGTAAAAGCTAATGATAATAAAAAAATAAAACCTGTTACAGAAACCCCTTTTTTATTCAGATAATTCAGATAATATACTTCCTTCTATTCTTCTCGAGCTTAAACTCGCAAAGCTTTTAACCATATTTGAGGTCACTTGTTAAACAATGAAAAACTTTTTAACGATCTACGATATCGGAAAAATACCGAGTATATTTTCAAGCTCCTTACAACTTCCTGGATCGGTTTTGCCTCGTTCGATGCTCAAACTTGATCGTCTTGTGAAGTTTAAGAATTATGGTGGACGCTGATTGGAGAATTTAACACCTATAGAGCGTTTGTGCACTACAAGTAATTTTACTGTCCGGCCGTCCGATTTTTTAATATGGCATGAAAAAAACGGATGATTGGCTGTGCACTTGTCCGTCTTTATACTTAGGGTTGGCTTGTTCATTGCTGTCATCTCGGACCAGAAAAAGACGGTCCAGAATCGGGAAAAGTAAAATGTCGGACAGTGTTTTATTTGAATGAAATACGGTATTTTAGTAGGTAGTCAATTAAATGAAATCTATAGGAACATGTTTAAAGTTGAAGCATAACATTATGTACGAAATGACTTGACAATATCGGAATTTTAAATTTCTGGCCGTGTTGTATTTAATAAAGCCAATTTTGTGTAAAACATGTTCATTCAGCATTATATTTTCAAGTCATCACATCAAGCATACAGGTTTTACTTATTTATGTGTCGGGAGCGTTTTATAGCCATGGATTTAACTTGAATGGTTAGAACCCCAGGCAATATTTCAATAGTCCCCCGCAGTTCGGAACAAACTCACCTAAACAACATCGCTCTGAAAATCCAAACTGTTGTTGTATTCGCAAATAAATAATAGCAAATAGAATCCGCGTTCACTTGCGAATACAAAGCAGTGTTGGAAGCACACGCAGCTTTATCTGTTCAAACTTTGGACTACACATAATCCAAATCAGCGGTACCCAATATCAGGAACGTACCTACCTACTAAAACAGTCGTAACTATTAATATACTAAGCCAGTATTAACGAATTTCAATGATAAACAAATAAACGTGGTGCAAGAAATGGGTAGCAACATAAAATTGTAGTATCTGTGGTAGCACTTATCTGACTCTACTCTGGGAGTAAAAGTATCTTACTCTGATTTCAACCTGAGAGTAACTAGTCCCAGAGTGAAGTATTAACAACAGAGTAGAATATTTTTATTAATAAGAAGGTTAAGGTATGGGGAAGATTTTACGTAACAAGTTTAATGAAGGTTCCAATTTTACTTGGACCCAAAAGTTACCGCATTAAACGAGAAACCTTAAAAAGTCGTTTTATTACAACAAAGTTTTTAATATGTGCCATTCTATAATTGTTATGTCGATAACAACTTTGACTGTACCACATCAAGGAAAAAAGTTAATTCATATAATTTAAGTTAAACATTGTAAAACGCTGCTCTATATAGGGTGTAACAGAAAGGGGTGTACAAGCAGAAAGAGGGTTGTTAGGGACATCATTCTGAACAACTTTCACTATGGGACCGACTTGATCAGAGCAACTTTATTGGCCGATTTTTTTTTGTTTTCCCTCGTTGACTCTGACTGCCAGAGGCTATGCAAAAACCAAACAAACAGCCAAATACATCATAGTAAACGAAATACGTCTGTTTTCTTAGTTTGCTTGTAATTTGATGGAAATCAATGTTTAGTCATCTTATTTTGACAAATAAAAACTCTTTGCTGTCATTAATTGTCCAAAAACTATATCCATTACCACACTAGTGCGGTAATATTCATGATTCTAAAACCAGCTTCATAAGGGTAGCATACAAAAATATTAATATTATATTGACGTTGACTAAGTAATATGTATGATTTTATGGTCAATAAAAGTTTTGAACTTAAACTTGAACTTGAACTCACTTTACGAGCAGGTGTGTTGAAAAAGTAATTAATAGGCAATAACATAAATGGGTGGTTAACTGACGACTAACATCACATCATTCAAATCATTTGCACATAGCTTCTATAGCTATCTTCACGTATGGAAATATACCGTATTGTACACTGGGTTATTCTAATAAAACTGAAAGATATTCCGAAAAACTAGAGCCTTGATAAAATCAACGAATGCAAAACAATTTCTAATACAACGTAACATGTTTTATCAAAATGCGATCTCTACGAAATTACATTTCCATAGTTTTGCATGGCAAGCATAATAACAATGCAGCGCGATCAGAAGATAAGCTAAATAAAACTGTTTTTTATTATTAGTTTTCTTTGCTTCAAACGTAAGAAGCTACGAAAAATCTATATGGAATTTTGTATGGAGTTATCAAAGATTACTAAAGTACCCATAGTAGCGTTGTTCTATAAATACGGTATTTTAGTTATCTTTATTTATAATTTAAAATTTCTTCATTACACAAAACAATAACATTATGAATAACATAACACTGTACAAAGGCGAGCTTATAACTTGCAAGCGGCAATTAAGTTAGAATGAGAAACATGGATTTATAAGCAGATTTCTGATAATTATTATAATTCTATTCCTCATTTGAACGACATCGTTTATGGCTAAACTTACACAAATTATAATGATTCAAATTATAAACTAGATTATATTAATCCCAGAATATATTCCAGACATCCCAGACTTGCAATAGGCCCCATACCCATAAAATAAGTAAGGCCGCAGTGCCATCTCATTGTAAGGAATAGCAAAAGCTTTCTTTAGAAATATCTTTCAAGAAAGTTCTTACGGATCAAATAAAAATTAATTGTGCTAAAAGGTTTAAAAGGTTAAGATGGTTAATTAATTTGTATAACGCGAGTTCGAAAGGATCCTTGCCATTTGATGGGATTACTGTTTATGTTTCTTTAAGTAAATCATCAGCAAAATTTATGTTTTCAGTAAGTAATTCACTTACATAATTGATTTATCATACATCATCTTCATCATTATCATCATCAGCGGCCTGTCAGAGAACCAGAGAGCACTTATCCAGTGGAGAGCGAATAGATACATTTTCCTTAGGAACACAACTCACCAATTTACGGGCGGCGGGGGACGCTGTGATTGGTCAGCCGCTGCGAAACTGTCTGGCGGCCCGTCATCGTACATAGGTTGCGTATGTGAACGTTTGTTGAATACAACAAACGTTTGGCGAGCCGCATTCCCCCGCAGGCGCAGTCAATTGGATATAATATAGTCTCTGCAGAGAACCAACCAACTCGACACGTTATTCAACTCGATCCTGTGCAACTTGCGTCTATCGTTTTCCTCTATTCGTACTAGTTCTGTTAAACAGTTCTTTTAACAAAGCTAGTGGGAATTTTCTTCTCATTAGTTCTGTCAATCAGTAGTTTTGTTGAACAGTTCCTGTTGACGTAATTCTCATTTGTTTTATCGAACTTAATGATAGATGTCAGTATTAAATACAGGTGTCACGGTTTTGACGGTTGTCACGATTTTAACAGGTGTCACAAATTTGTCAGGTGTCACGAATTTGTCAGGTGTCATAAATTTAGTTCAAATCAAATCAAATCAAATAGTTTATTTGTAATTGTTTAATTGTTATTGTTTATTTGTTTCCGCTATGCCATCAAACAATTGACGATTGTGAAGAATGAAAATAATATAAATAATACAGAGATAATAAGCGTTGACCCTCGGGGATGGAGAGGATCAAAAATAACAAAATCCATTACATTTTATTATTTCATGTCCCCTGTCACGTAGTATGGAGTATTAAATACCTGGTTAAAATAATCGGTTAAGTGCGGGTCGGTATCGCACACGAAGGGTGCCGTACCATCGTACAACAAATCAAAAGCACTCAAAACAATAAAAAAATAAAAAAAAATAAAAAAAAATGTTTATGCCTTCACGAGATTTGAACCGACGACCTCCGGATTGAGAGTCTACATCATACCGGCTAACCACAACCATGTGGGTTGACGCGAAATATGCTATCATATTTAAATGTGTAGTATGTGTCTATGACATGGTTGCTATGACAATAAATAAACAGTTTCAGTCAAGATCTCCATTTTGAAATGCGTAAGTGTATCTAAACACGTCTCTTGTATCGGGGCCCCCTTTAATTTGCAATATCTCTCGTATTTCAGTATTTGTGGTTGGTGCGGCAACAGATATACACATTCTGTGAAAATTTCAGCTTTCTAGGTTCGTGCAGACGGACCCGATGACAGACAGGACGGACGGACGGACGGACGGACGGACGGACAGACGGACAGCGAAGTCTCAGTAATAGGGTCCCGTTTGGCACCCTTCGGGTACGGTACCCTAAAAATCAGTGCCTCTGACACGGTAAAAGGCATGACGCAATAATATTATTTGTTAATTTATATTAGGTATAAAATGTTAGTTTGTAACGAAAAAAATTACTTTCGGCAAAACATGGCCAAAATTGAGCCTCTGCCAGCCCGTAAAATAAAAATTATGGAGTTAAATATGAAAACTTGATGTTTGTGTCGTCTTCCCCAGGTACCACAACAGTCGCATGATCAACTACGACGTGGAGCGAGGTATCAACGTCACCACTGACGCCGCCCTACGGGTCTCCGACCTCCACATACCAGCCACCAGTGTCGCGCATGCTGGCAACTATACGTGTGTGCCGAATAATGCTGTGCCTGCCAGTATCTATGTTCATATATTTAATGGTGAGTGTGAGGTTCTATCGCTACTGGATAGTTAAGTCACAGACACGACATGACATATACGGAAGACACGGAAGAGAACGAGAAACAAAAATAGAAGATGACCTTTATGGCGCAGCGGTTGTTTGCTACATGAGGTCCCGGTTTGATTCCCGGCTGGGGATAAAGAAAGACAAAATAAAAATCCCTGGTCTTAGAGTTTGTGATGTCGCTGTTTCTGGTTCCCACGACGCAGGGTATCCTAGTGTGGGACTTGAGAAGCAATGTATGCGCCCGTATGTAAATGATTGTATTTTATGTATTTATAGGATCGCTTTTTCATTGTGTTCTGCGTCTTTGTCTCGTGATTTTCCCGTGTTGTGGTTCTGTTTTCTATTCAGTGGTTACTTTTTACACCCACATTCGGTAATTGAAACATGTATTGTATAAATCCCGGAAATTAACTTGGCCATTGATTGCTGTTTATGTCTCGCTCTTTCACAAAGTCTGTCCTTGTGAGAGAGTGAGACGCACACAGCAAACGCTGGCCAAGTTACATTTCGGGAGTTATGCTTAAATGTTCAAAAGAACTAACGTTCAAAAGAGTTAGCAAATAAGATGACTCTGTAGGAACGTAAATACCTATAAAATGCACCATATCTGATTAGCAAATCTTTCACAATACATTCTCTGTAAACATCATGTGAAAGAAAAATAAATGGTTGTTCATACGGTTCGAGAAGAAAAATATCAGAAGAACTGAAAAAAAATATAGAAAACATTAAAACAAAGCTTGGTGACGTATGGTGTTCGTTTTTCAAACAATGCTGAACGAAGAAAAAATATTTCGACAACCAGCTGACACAATATCGGATTCCAATTTTTTTTTTCTTTATAGTAAATCCGACTTTCAAACCTCATTTACTTCCACAGGTGAAAACCCTGCTGCCATGCAGTCTTCAGCCTCAAGTTTTTGGAGCCTTTTCACATGGCGATGTCTTCTATTACCTGCTGTTACCACTGTAGAGTTTCTAATGAGGTGACAGTCGTTGGAGTAAATTGTATCGTATCAACTAGACGAGACGGTAGGGTTGGGATTTACGTGAAATTGATGTAGGTTTGCTGATAACTGAGGTAGTCAGCTGAGAGAAAATCTAAAGACTGTAGACTGATAAATTGTTGTTGGAAAGCAATACATTACAATAAATTTTGAAGATATTCTGAGGTGCAACTTGCACTAAAATTTGAAATCACATTTCCATGGAAAAATGATTTCAATTAATTTTTGATCTGTGGCTTCTATCGTGTGTTGCCACAATAATTTCGCCAATGTCACGTGATGAACCCTGCCCAACTGGGGATCACGTGGTACAGAAAAATGATTTGTCAGATTTGATTTGAAAAATGATGTTTATCAGTCTGTTAATTTTAGACGTTTGACGATGACGATTTGACGGAATTGTATCATGTGAAATGTCATATAAAGCCATGTCTATTTAAATAGGAATCGAGAAAGCGCCCCTTAGAATTACAAAAAAAGCGACAAAAGCTGGTGTCAATTAGCCTAAAAGACTATCGGGTACAAAACTTGTACCGAAGTATCCAAGAAATCCCCCATAATGCCCCAGCGACATCCATCCGATCAATCAAATAACTATTTTATGGCAAAAGACATAAAGCCGAAGTTTATTGCAAGTTATTGCCTTGTTCTGTACAAAGGGATAATCTTGGCTGACAGAGGGATTAGGTCATTCCGTTATTTGTCACTAATTGAGAGAAAGTTTTTGAAGAACAAGAAAATGTCGCTTTTGTTGATGTTGCTACTCCATTCCCTTTTGTTCTTGTTCATTTGGTTAATGCTCTGCTTTCTTTCTCATTAAGGATTTCTGAAGGTTTAATACTATAAGCTTGTTCTACTGCCGAGCCGAAGCCACTCTTTTTGATGGAGTGGTCTCTCTCCAATCCCTGTCCCACATTATTAATATTATTAGTAGGCCTTCTAGTTTTTTGATCCTTCAGCAATAAGAACAAAAATAGTGTCATGCCTTTCCTCATTAGTCTTGACAAAGGCACAGTATAGTATAACCATCAATTTCACGTAAACCCCCAAAAACAATGGTTTTAAAACCATATTTCTAAGTAGGCACCTAACCATAGAAGGAGAGTGAGCGAGCATTACGCATTTTATATGAGTAGTATAGAATACTAGAAAAATAACTATAGTTTAAACATGTTTTTGTTAGACAAAATATTTGTTTTAAACTACCTACAATTCTCAAGGTGACAAACAAATATTTGTAGAATTATGGAAAAATGGCGATATAAATTCGACCAGATATTTTACAAGCTACAACAACCAGAAGTGTTTTCGGATAGTTTTCAGTTTAATCAAACTAAGTGATTTATTTATCACGCCTTGAGAATTCGACTAACTGTGAATAAAATGTGTTACTCAGGCACAGCCGGAGATTTAAAGTGTACTAATACCGCCGTAATGTATTGTGAATTGTCATTATAACATCGTCCATATGAATTGTAAATATTGATAATTTAAGACTCATATTTCTATTAATTTCATAATGTTTGGGTAAAGAGTGTTTCCATATTTATCAATGTATATCCCTTTCATAAATTTTATTGTAAAAAATATTGATTTGTGATAAATAAACACTTAAGCTCATAAAATCATTGTTAAAATTTGTAAATATTGATGTTAAGGAACAACCATTATAAATATAAATAACTGTTCACTGTATTATGTTGTTTTATTTCAATCAAACTTTGGCAGTCAGTTATGCATTTTTACCTTATTACCTAATAACTAAAAATGCACCGTTAATATCAGTTAAGCTGACTTGAGCCTATCCTAAAGTTTTAATTTGTAGTAATCACAGACTAAGGGCGGCTTGCAGATCGTGTAGATTTAGCATTTAAATCGATATAACTTTGATATATTTCATACATTTTGACAGTTGATAAATCGAGTTCAATGCTAAATCTAGATTTAGGCACGTTCTGCAATTTGCCTTAAACTAAACATTTTCAGACTACGTAGGTAAAAACTTAAGATACACTTACTACCAGAGACTATATATCCAATTGACTGCGCCTGCGGGGAAATGCGGCTCGCCAAACGTTTGTTGTACGCATACGCAACCTATGTACGATGACGGGCGCCAGACAATTTCGCAGCGGCTGACCAATCGCAGCTCTCTTACCTCGTCCCCCGCCGCCCGTAAATTGGTGAGTTGTGTGTCAAAGGAAAATGTATCTATGGACTCTCCACTGGATAAGTGCTCCCTGCTTACTAGTCATGGGCGGGCGACGCAAGCTGCTCCGGAAATTTCACATGGCTCGCAAGTAAATTAATACGTAAGGATCGATTTGATAACCAACCTTACAGTCTTCTTAAAATAAAAGGCCCGTTTTGACAGTTCACGCCCATGAAGTTTTAACCCCTAATGCGTAGGTAATAAAAGCCAACTGTTGCGTACAAGCAAAGCGTACAAATTGCACCTAGGAAAACCGCTTCTAATCTACGCGTTAGGGTTTTTAAACTTCATGGGCGTGAACTGTCAAAACGGGCCTTTTATTTTGTGAAGACTTTAGAATGGCAATTCAAAGACGGCGGTCGTGGTTTTGACTTCCGTCATTTCACAGATAACGTGGTGGCACTGGAGCCACCAACTTAGCTGTTCAGGTGGGAAAAATTGGTACTACGGACTTGTCATCCGCCATCAAAGAGAATACATATGTCCTATGTCCGCTATTATGAAGACTCTATGACACTAGCGACCGCTACTGTCAACTGAACAGCTAAGTTGGTGGCACTGTACGCAACTTGACGCAACGAACCTGTCATCAACACAGACCTTTCAACTTCAACTTCAATTTTAGTTCATGGCAATCTGTCTTATGCCAGACAATTTATTTATTTATTTATTTAAAGTAAATTCGTACAACATGACAGAAAAAATCCAATTCATGCCAGTGTCATGTGATGACGAAACATGTGAGACGCGTAACAAGATTTAAGAAAGGGTGGTTGACTTTTTGAGATCTGATATTAGAAAAATCGACACAATAATGGTTTTAATTATATTCAATATATACAAATATACTTGGAACACATAGTTAGTGAGCGACCGACAACGTCTATAATTTAATTTTGTTTACGTGCAAAAACATTTCTAAAGTTTTTACCTGTCACCGCGCGCCAAAATATCATTGGAAAGGTGTATTATAACGATTTATATTATAACTGAAGCCCTGTCCCTTAACCTACCCACTGTTACTGGGCGCACAGGTGTGCATGTTTACGACATACCTCCGTTTAAAGGTTTACATAATGAAGGTTAAATTGTTTGCTCCCTACAACATCATCATTTCGCATCAAGGAGGTTGCAGCCTGGAGACGCCAGTAATTGGCTACTAGACAGTTGTTAAGATAAATCGCAAATGACGAAAATGATTCATCCCGTAGTCCAGTGATCGATCAAGGTGAACAAATGTGTGAATTGTTAACTAAATGGAAGGTAAGCACAATTTGAGTTCGCGAATGCGACACCAAAAAAAAAATACTTGGAAAAAATGTCGTCTAAAGAGTGAAAAGGCGTGGGAGTTTAACGTCGAAATACTAAGAATGCTGCTTCAATACGTGGGAGTTAAATTGCGACCCTTTTCAAAATACTTTATTACCTACATGTCATTTGTGTCGGAATATTCTTCACAACAAAAGTCCGATAAATTTATTGGCTGATATCGACAAAACCAGAGGATAGAGGATTGCGAGGATATACAAGTTGTAAATGAATTAACGCAAAATGAGAAAGTACCTTGTTAGGGATATCACTCTGAGCACCTTCCATTGTGAAACCGATTTCTCCATACAAATCAGCTGATCCACTCAGGCCAAAATGTACTGGGAAGTGAAAAATAAAGTTTCTCTGATCAAATCGGTTTCATAGTGAAAGTTGCTCAGAATGATCTCCCTAACAAAGTCGTTTCGTTCATTTTGCGTTAATTCATTAACACCTTGTATACCAGTAAAACAATGGACGTCGTCGGTTGTATGTACGCGACGGAGTTGAATGGCGTGTATATGAGGGGGCCTATACTCAACAGTGGGCTCTCTGACAGGTTGATGATGATTGATGATGATGATGAAACCAAGCTTCATCAAACTTAAACTACACACAGGCACAGAAGAGATAATAGTACTCCGTACAGAACGGCCGCTCCCTTCCCCGCGCTGATTCAGATACCGCACCCCACCCCTGGCGTCAAACGATTGGTTAAAGGATCAATAGACAGGGCTGAACGCCGGACGAGTGACGACGCGTATACTTTAATTAGCCGCACAGGCGAAAGCCAAACTATAACTAACTCTCGCAAAAAAAAAAAAATGCTGTCAGCACCATTACGACATTCAAGTACCATCTCGCTCGCAGTTTCTGCATTCAGAAGCAACTCAAAAGACTACATTACATGCAGCCGCTCGGAAATGCCCTAACATTTCATATGCCACAGTCTAAGTGGGAAAAAGGACCGTCGAATGGCTACTTAAATATTTTACCCGGCAACAAAGGCACTGTGTTTTCTGGACAAAAATGTTGCAATTTCTTGCAGCTAAACCAAGCAAATGCGGCGGTTCCCGGTGCCCCCATTTGTATGTTAGTAAGACACATGGATATAAATCAAGGCGATAGGTCAACCCGTCGTCGGAGTTGTTTTTGCACGTCGTTGTCCGCACGCGTGATTAATACGCTGCACAGCTCGAGTGGTGACTGAGAAGCACAAAATGGCGATAATTAGAGATTAGGATACACAAAACTGAACTAAGATTAATTCATACAGAAATACAAATAGGTTCGTTGGAAGAGATCTCTTTTTAGAGTTAAACTCGCCTTTTTACGTGGTTTTTTTTTTTCAATATTAAGTGTCCGTTATATGTTTTATGTGCAATAAAGTATATAAGTAAATAGAATTCCTCAAAAAAATATTTCCATGACTTTTGGCTTGGACGATTTTGATAAAATCATGAATTAACCCTTTTATTATTCTTATTGAAACGTCTGACCATCAAAAATACACTGCCCGTGATTTCTAACCTACCCACATCATAATCAAGTTCAAAACCTCGAGGTATTAGGTAAATAGAAGATGATATTTTTTTAAGCGTAGCGGAGAGTACATTTCCTTCCCCCCATTACTTCTTTAATTACCGGGGGGGGGGGGGGGGGTCGTTGGCTACCAGGCTAAGTCAGCTCAGCTGGTCCTAGTATACAACTGTGTGGAGTGAATTCATCCGATACCAAAATTTGCAGGTTACGACACTATTTCCCGTACTACAATAAAAAAATGGAACAAATCCACTAGGTAGGTATTTTGTTAACGTTGTACTAGCTAGCAGCTAACCGTACAACTATGATATAGCTCCTTGGTTTAATCAAACCCATCCAATATCTTCAAAAATCTTCGGAATTATTTGTTGATGAATACTGATATATGCAGCTCCGCTTTCATTTTGATGATCTCGGTGGGGTTGCGGTAGGAAGATCTACCTCACAATTGAGAGGTCCTAGGTCCGAATCCCGGACAGAAAAGAAGAATTAATCCAGGTCTTGGATCTTAATGTGTGTGACATCGCTGTTTCTGGTTCGCACGACACAGGCTATCTTAGCGTAGACTTGTGACTACAAATAAAATATATGTTTGTCGATTTTTTGAATCTGGCACAAGGTTAGTCTCTAATAAAAGTTAACAAAATGGTTTCAAGTCACAGCCATCTCAAGAATGAATTTGAGTTAATCTTTTGTTTAATTTTGAAATATTTTTTTTACACGAAACACGCTCTATTTTGTTTTGATTCATATCAATGGCAAGTTACCTTTTTCCTTACAGCCTTATTACATTTACCTCATTTTGCGAGGACAAGGGAGCTATTAATCTTGATTTCTACTCCGTTTGATCACGTCTTTGTAATAATAAAATTGTTTGGCGTGCAAATGCTTCTTTAATATTTTAAAAGAGCAAGACGACCCGTATTGACTGATGGTAAAAGCGGTAATAACAAAAAGCTGTACAGTACAATGAGACAACACTTTGAAGTCTTCGATATTCGAAAGCGATATTCAAATATACCGAATATCGAATATGCTTCTACAAGGTGTAAATGAATTAACGCAAAATGAGAAACAACTTTGTTAGGGACATCATTCCGAGCAACTTTCATTATGAAACCGATTTGATCAGAGCAACTTTATTTTTCACTTTCCAGTAGGTACGTTTTGGCCTGCGTGGGTCAGCCAGCCGATTTGTATGGAGAAGTGAAAAATAAAGTTGCTTTGATCAAATCGGTTTCATAGTGAAAGTTGCTCAGAATGATTTCCCTAACAATAACAAAGTAGTTTCTCATTTTGCGTTAATTCATTTGAGAGGATAAATGTATGAAAGTATTAAATAAAATATTCATCTAGATATGCTCTAACCAAAATAGTGTATAATATTTGGTATCCAAATGTGTGGATACTCTAATGATAATGACTGATCGAAGATATGATAAATATGATTGAAGATATTGGATATGCGCGATCGCATACGCTTGCTAAACATAATTATCGTCACGTGTGGATAGGGGGCGGTCGAGCTAAATCTCAGTCAGAAAATCGCCGAAAACCCCTCACGTAATTAATGGATGCCCCCTAGAATATTTGGCTTGGTGATCGTAGAATAGAATATAATAGAATAGAATTGTTTGTTTCATGAACATAGGTTACATTTAATACAGGTCTTAAATAAATTTTATAACCGCTATATCCTACCAGTAAAATGGTGTATGAGTATTGTTTTCTAAGTACCTATTGTACATTTTACGTTCGTATTGGTGTGGAGTTTACGGCAAGTGGCATACGTTCGGATCCAGCATATATTTTTTTACTAGCCCTGTGTCCCACTGCTGGGCAAAGGGCTCCCCATTTCGAGCCCAAACATCTCTATTCAAAGAAAAAGTGACCCAAAATTATTTTGAAGAAAAAAATAAAAATATGAGTGTAATAAAACAGAGGGATTTCGTATAAAAGCAGAAAATAAATGCACACTCAATTTGCAAATGAAACAAACACGAATACCTACTAAAATGAAAATAGACTGCAAAGTAAACATCAAAAAGATTTTCCGTGAAAGGGGATTGAAGGAAAAAATGTACCTTCAAAGGGAAATGAGGGCTCGAAAGGGCCAAGTTTCTTTTATTCTTATACATTCGTAAGTACGATACTTCAACTATTAAGATGTATAATGTGAATGAAAACCATCAAGTCCGAGTCGGACTCACACGCGAAGGGTTCCTTGGTACTTTTTGACAGTACCTTTACAGTTTTAGTAACTTTTATCAATATTTAAAGTCTTATTTGCATTTCGTGTCGGCCAGTGTCAAATGGGAAAACAAAACAGCAATTTTAAATATCAAATATAATGATTTTGAGACCGAGTTTTTATTTAGTTAGGTTTTGTTAGTTTAGATTGTATATACTCGACATAAACCCGTTTTGAATTATTCTTTGTTTTTGGGCGATAAAGATAATTCACAACAAAATTTAAATCCTCTACTTATTCTTCTTAGCTTATCGGAAAAAAAAAATAAAGATATCCGAAACACCTTCAGACGGACGGGCGGACATTTGTTTTGGGGCTATGAATAAACAAATACTTGTTTACTATGCAAAGTATATTTTCCAACTGAAGGTAAAAACACTATCACAATATATTCAAAATAAATATGACAGTGACAGGCTTGACACAATGTTCCAAGTAGTTTTAACACCCCCCCGCAATGTGTACAGCCTGTATAATAATAATACCACAAACACCCTGTATAAAAACACCTCACATGACAAAATAAAACTAATAAACTTTATACACCAAAAAACATATTAAACACACAAAATTCATATACATACCTAACCTAACCCTAAGCTATTTATACACTTGTAGTGCTTCAGTTTTGGCAAAGGTTTGGTGAGGATGTCGGCAGTCATTTCTGTGGTATGAATGTATTTGAGTATGAATCTATGTTCGGATAATGATTGGCGTATGAAGTGATGTTTGATGTCGATGTGTTTGGTGCGGGCGTGGTATGTGTTGTTTGTGGCCAGTTTGATGGAACTCTGATTATCCGTGTGTATGATGAGGGTGTTCGTGAGATGGAATACTTCAGTGATAAGTTTATGAAGATATATGGCCTCCTTGCAAGCCTCGCCCAATGCCATGTACTCCGCTTCCGTACTGGAGAGGGCTACTGTGCGCTGCTTGCGGGATTCCCATGACACTGGAGCTCCACTCATCATGAACACGAAGCCGGTATATGATCGACGGTCCACGAGATTATTGCCGTAGTCGGCATCCACGTACCCCAAGGGGTAAAGTTCAGATTTACGCGAGAAGTTAAGAGCCATATCTTTGGTCCCTTTGAGGTAACGAAGGACCCGCTTAGCGGCCTTCCAGTGTACCCCCCCGTAATGTGCATTGAATTGCGACAGGTAGGAGACCGTGTGAGCGATGTCAGGTCTAGTGCATATTGCAAGGTACATTAGCGACCCGATAAGCTCTTGGTATGGTACGTCTACTTCTTCTTCCTTGCTAGGAAGAGTTAGCTTTAGACCTGATTCCATGGGTGTCGTGACTGAAATTGCGTCTTGCATACCGAACTTTTCTATCAGCTTCTCTATATATTTTGTTTGATCGAGTTTTATTCCATCTTCGGTCTGAGATACTCTCATTCCGAGGCAGTCTTTGAGTTCCCCAAGATCCTTTATAGTGAACTTTTTCTCAAGGTTGCTCATTTGTTTTGGGGCTATGAATAAACAAATACTTGTTTACTATGCAAAGTATATTTTCCAACTGAAGGTAAAAACACTATCACAATATATTCAAAATAAATATGACAGTGACAGGCTTGACACAATGTTCCAAGTAGTTTTAACACGGACGGTCGGTAAAATTACCTAGGTTGTCGTGCGGAACCATAATAAAGAGCTTTTGAGATTATTCAAGTATGTTTTCTACCCAAAAGGTTCGGTCCGCCTGGTTTTAGAGCGTTCTGGTCAAAAACTTCCATTTACTTTATCATAATCTATTTGTATGCTATTTCTGCGAATGTGATTGAAAAAGAAATGTCATATTGGTCGTGCTCGATCTCCTGAGATCACGTCTGATATTTCGCGTCGATAACAAAAAGAAATACTAAAATTGGTACAGTACTTTGACTTCTAAGGGGGTGCAAAATACGCCTAAAATAATCAAGATGGATTTTCAGTATAAAATCAGTATGTGTCCCATATCTTGTGTTTACCAGCCCGCATCCGCATAGTAACTTTTGCTACGCAATACTTCATCCCCACCGCATGCTCCAGAACATCTTCCAGGTCCAAAAAGTGTTGGGTCATACCCATTTAGAGCTTTGAATACCAACTTTATTTTCAACTTTGGTCTATAGATATGAGATATATCCAGGTCTCACGGGGCCACTCCTGCTATTTCATCTGGTAGAGGAGTTCCAACTGCGTGTTTCAGATCATCGATTAGGTCCCAAGGTTTTTCGAACGATATCCTTTCAAGGCTTCGAATACTTACCTACATTTTCACAAATTAGCTGTGGAACGATAGTATTTTATGCACAAAATTAGCTGTGGAACGATAGTATTTTATGCACAAAATTAGCTGTGGAACGATAGTATTTTATGCACAAAATTAGCTGTGGAACGATAGTATTTTATGCACAAAATTAGCTGTGGAACGATAATGTTTTATGCACAAAATTAGCTGTGGAACGATAGTATTTTATGCACAAAATTAGCTGTGGAACGATAGTATTTTATGCACAAAATTAGCTGTGGAACGATAGTATTTTATGCACAAAATTAGCTGTGGAACGATAGTATTTTATGCACAAAATTAGCTGTGGAACGATAGTATTTTATGCACAAAATTAGCTGTGGAACGATAGTATTTTATGCACAAAGTTAGCTGTGGAACGATAGTATTTTATGCACAAAATTAGCTGTGGAACGATAGTATTTTATGCACAAAATTAGCTGTGGAACGATAGTATTTTATGCACAAAATTAGCTGTGGAACGATAGTATTTTATGCACAAAATTAGCTGTGGAACGATAGTATTTTATGCACAAAATTAGCTGTGGAACGATAATGTTTTATGCACAAAATTAGCTGTGGAACGATAGTATTTTATGCACAAAATTAGCTGTGGAACGATAGTATTTTATGCACAAAATTAGCTGTGGAACAATAGTATTTTATGCACAAAATTAGCTGTGGAACGATAGTATTTTATGCACAAAATTAGCTGTGGAACGATAGTATTTTATGCACAAAATTAGCTGTGGAACGACCGTATTTTATGCACAAAATTAGCTGTGGTACGATAGTATTTTATGCACAAAATTGAATTCCTCGTCCTTGTTTTATACGAAAGTTAAAATATAATATTAAATTTTAGTACCACAATGGCCAATGCTGTGCTCATCTATAAAATAGGCACTCGTATAAGAACAATACCGCCATATTTCTATTGTATAATTTTGTATATGTGTGCTGATGATGTGCCTAATTAAATAAATAAATAAATAAAAACGATATCATAGTAGCAGAACTTTATCAGGAAGAATTTTTAGTTTGTGGCGCGGGGTGCGTTTTTTTTTGGACCCTCACGGGTCTCTCAGGTCGAATCCAACTTTCCCCAATTTCGAAATATAAACCTAAGCACACGTGCTAGCTGTGGTAAAAAATTCAGACTGCTTTCACTGAGTGCACCAAAAAAGTAGTTTTGGTCTAGACCAAACTCCCACTGATTTTGTTATACATTTGATAAAATGATTTACATGAAGTTTACACAGGCAGGGTGTCGTTCTATTATCACTGTTCTCCTCGAACCATTCATCAAAAACAAAGCATCATAAGTCATCTGGAAAGCCAACCTTCAACCAAAATATTGTGTCCGGAGCTTGGGGACATCAGATACCGGTATTTTGGGAACTTAACGGTTACCGGTAAAAGACTGGAGCATTTGTTTAAAATTATAATTGACCATACTACAATATTATTATAACTTATCATCAGCTTAATTTACAATGTATATAAGACCTAGCAATGTGTGTGCCTGTACATAAAGGTTATGTTTTAATAGTTTTATTAAGATATTGAATTGGGTCAAACACCTGTAATGATATCATGAATTGTTATTGTAATGAATAAATAAATAAATAAATCAGATGGCGTCACGCCTTTTCCTATCAACTGTGTTACTTAGTTGACTATTTTAAGTCTGTAGTTGACTTATGAAAAAAATAAAACAGTCGAAGTTGAAAAAATGCAGTGTTCCTTCCCGTTTTACGCAACCAAATGATTTCTGTAATGTTTTTCATACCATGTGTAATAAATATAAATAAAAAGCTTTTAAAGCTATGTTCGTTAAAAACGAAAGCAAATTACTGCTTTTCAGTCATCATCATAAGTGTACCGATAAATATAAAACCAGTAATAAAACGGTATTGGTTCGAGATCTTTGTTGTTATGGTATCTTAAAGCAAGACCATATTACGAGTGAATTCAGTGAAAATTAATTAATTACCAGCCGACGACGTCGGTTGCTGAGCCTTCGATATAATGAATTTAAGACTCTGTGGCATGATTCTCGCGCATTCGATATACGATATCTACACCTATATCGAGTGAGTTTGTATGGGAATCTGTCAATATAGGCCCCTGTGGCATGATTCTCGCGCCTTCGATATACGGATATCAAGACCAATATTGACAGATTCCCATACGAAACCACTCGATATAGGTGTAAATATCGTATATTGAATGCGCTCAATATAGGCCCCTGTGGCATGATTCTCGCGCCTTCGATATACGGATATCAAGACCAATATTGACAGATTCCCATACGAAACCACTCGATATAGGTGTAAATATCGTATATTGAATGCGCTCAATATAGGCCCCTGTGGCATGATTCTCGCGCCTTCGATATACGGATATCAAGACCAATATTGACAGATTCCCATACGAAACCACTCGATATAGGTGTAAATATCGTATATTGAATGCGCTCAATATAGGCCCCTGTGGCATGATTCTCGCGCCTTCGATATACGGATATCAAGACCAATATTGACAGATTCCCATACGAAACCACTCGATATAGGTGTAAATATCGTATATTGAATGCGCTCAATATAGGCCCCTGTGGCATGATTCTCGCGCCTTCGATATACGGATATCAAGACCAATATTGACAGATTCCCATACGAAACCACTCGATATAGGTGTAAATATCGTATATTGAACGCGCTCAATATAGGCCCCTGTGGCATGATTCTCGCGCCTTCGATATACGGATATCAAGACCAATATTGACAGATTCCCATACGAAACCACTCGATATAGGTGTAAATATCGTATATTGAATGCGCGAGAATCATACTACAGCGGGTCGATTCTCGCGCCTTCGATATACGGATATCGAGGCCTTTAAACAGCTATATCGGGTAATTCCAATACAAAATAATCGAATTGTCTGTAGAGATATGAATATCGAATGGGCGAGAATTGGCCGCCAGCATGATTCTCGCGCATTCGATATACGATATCTACACCTATATCGAGTGATTTTGTAGGGGAATCTGTCAATGTAGGTCTTCATTGAGATAATTTCGAGAATCATGCCACTGCCCCCGATTTTACAAACGGATGGCATGCCAGTTGCTATAGCAAGGGCGCAGAAACCAGTTATGTTTGTAGCCAGCGTTGCTCGTCTCAGCGTCGTTCGCCAAGCCTAAGGGCCGCCACATACAGTCGGTTTTCCAATTCGGAATTCCGTAACGGAATCATCCTGAACGCAGTAAACTCATACAAATATATTGATCTGCCACTTATACGGAATTTTTCCGATTCGGAATTTTTGCGGATTTGTATGGGATTGAATCCCGTTTCAGAATTCCGAATCGGAAAAATTCCGGCTCTATGTGGCGGGCCTAAAACGGGTTTGTGCGCCTTCGCCATAGCAACTGGCATGCCATCCGTTTGTAGAATTGGGGGCCTGGGGTATGATTCTCGCGCAGTCGATACACAGATATCGACACCAATATCGAGTGATTCCCATACGAAATCAAACGATATAGGTGTCGATATCTGGAGCATGATTCTCGCGCATTTGATATACGATATCTACACCTATATCTAGTGATTTCGTATGGGAATCTGTCAATATTGGTCTCGATATCGAAGGCTCGAGAATCGACCCGCTGCTGATAGTGAATCCGCGAAAACCATACATAGACATAGACAGACATAGACATAATTTATCGATAATATTCTTTAACCCCTGGTAGCTCTATATGTGTTGTTTGATTTACTTTTAACCCTCTTGCTCATCATATTTTACGTAACTAAATACACAAAGCAAGAACATATTACGCGTGAGTTGAGAGAAAACCACCCGTCAATTACTCAGCCTTCTGAATTGAAGACGTGACGAGAAATACTCACTACTATTATATTTAATCAGATTCTTTAATATCGATCCAATTGGCACAGATCGAAACCTTTTGGATAGATAAAATATCACCATAGTAAGAAAAGCCCCTTAATTGTTTTTTGTGTGTTGTTGATGTCCTTTAAAGATGTATCCCATAATCATTCGCCCAATAAGTTTTTGTATTCACCCGTTTTATTATTCATCTTTTGTATGTTCTGCTAAAACACTAAAGCGATGTTTACCCCAGTGTACAATAAAGAGGGGTTCCGTCGTTCGACGCCGCGAGTCTTGGATGATCCCGCGGGAACCTCTCACGGATTATATGAGTATGTTATGTATGTATCTGGTATACTTTTGGAGCTGCTTCAACAATACTTTTATAAAAATTGCACATCTCCAAAAAACTGGTAACTTGACGACCTCTGTGGTGCGGCGGTTGCACATCTGCCTGCCATGCGAGAGGTCCCGGGTTCGAATTCCGGCTGGGGACAAAAAAAACCCAGGTCTTGGATGTTGTTTGTCTGTGCTTATACGGACTGCAATGTAGCTGTGTATGTGCGGCTGTTCTCGCTGATTTGTTTGAAGTGAACCTGGCGTGGTTGTGTTTCAAATGAAAATGTATCTATGCGCTCTTGTTCACGCCATCTAGTGACGTGACGACACATTCAGATGCCGAGCTTATCCGAAAGTAGCCGAGCATCTCCGAACCATGAGAGATGCGTGCGCAACGTCATCTAACCATCAGCCCATAGCGTCTGAGACTCGATTAGAGCATACACGCGCGCGTCGGCTCTTGAGTTTCCCGCCCATCGCACACGCTACGTGTCACACGTGTCTTTCATCAGCTTCGAAGCCTCATGAGCTCATTTGTTGTCACAACCCAAAGGCAGCTAGCTAGCCCCCGTCGCGTTCGTGAGTGATAGTGCACGCTTCCACCAGAACATTTATCCGCTCATATTTCCTGCTCATCGCCACAAAGCCAGGACCCAAGCGAGGGTCTTACCCGTTACCTCGTCATCCAGCCCAGCTGTAGCCGTCGACGATTGTCACGCGTGAGCTCCGCCCAAGAAGCCACCAGGTACCCATTTCTCCTTTAACCTTCAATCCCACCTCCTGTCTCCTCATCTCATTCAGCCCATCAGCCCTACATGCGTGGACTTTGCGTCCACAGCTCTCCACTGGATAAAGAGATTATTACATTACGCTGTCGGCAGGGCACGATTTGTATAGACGTCTCACTCATGATGGAATGACTAGAAAGAGAGAGTGAGTCAGACAGGGCCCTGCCGACATCGTAGTCTAATAGGCCCATAAGTGCTCCCTGTATCCGAGTAAAGGCTCGTGCCATCGATGGGGACATTTATGGGCTACATATTACTATTATTATTATCTGAATTGTGTGCGCTCTAGAGAGTTCCTCAGCCTTCCATATATTTTCGTCAATCGTCTAAAAGTGTCGCGTAGGCACAGTTTTAGCACAATAGTGAAGGGTGCTATGAAAAGACTTCTCGTCACTCGGAATTTACATGCTGAAAGGATCGTTGTTCTCTAGAGAATAGAATGGAATAAAGGCTTTAATTTACTTTTGAGTTTAATACAGCGACCTCTGTGGCGCAGCGGTTGTGGGTCTGCTTACCATGCGAGTGGTCCCGGTTTTGATTCCTGGCTGGGAATAAAGGAAAAAAAAACCCAGTTCTTGGATGTTTATATTTGTGATGTCGCTGTTTTTGTTTCCCACGATACAGAGTATCCTTGTGTAGGGTCAGAAGCAATGTATCTGCCTGTATGTAAATGTTCATATTGTTTTGTCTGTATTGCGATTATGATAAAACTATCCGACAAATATTTTGTTTTTTAGTAATAGAGGTTGTAGATATGTTAAGAAAATGTAGATTAAACCAAGTAGTATAACCAACAACTGCATATCGTATCAAGATGCTTCGGTAAGTGATGTTGTGGGCCACAACCAACTGTCAACATGTGTTTCTGGCGGTGTGGCTTGTAAGATAGAGTGCTTGCTACACGACACGAGTAATGCCATGGTATACATATAATCTTGATATTATACATATTAAGTTGCTTAAAGAAGTCAAGGGAATACACCAGCACTTTTTAACTACCACATAGATATAAAATACATACATCTGGCCCATGTGTTGTAGGAACCAGAGAGATTGATGTCACAATGGTAGATAAAAGTCAGTCGGATCACGTGACCGGAAGGTGCATTAAGGATTTTTGATTTTTAGGGTCCCGTACCCGTAGGGTGCCAAACGGGACCCTATTACTGAAACTTTTCTGTCCGTCCGTCTGTCTGTCCGTCTGTCACCAGGCTGTATCTCATGAACTGTGGTAGCTAGACAGTTGAAATTTTCACAAATGATGTATTTCTGTTGCCGCTATAACAAATAATATATAACCAGCCAAGTGCGAGTCGAACTCGGGCACGAAATTCCGTACCATTATCTATAAAAAACCGCAAAAAAAAACATTTTGTATGGGAGCCCCCCCTAAATATAAATTTAATTTAATTTTATTATTTATTTTTTAAGTAAGTAATATACTCAATATATTGTGAACATTTTAAGCGTCTACCTGCTACCATTATCAATATCGAGCAAAAATGAGCAAAAAAGTCACGTTTGTTGTATGGGAGCCCCCCTTAATATTAAATTTCTTTTGTTTTTAGTATTTTTTGTTATAGCGGCAACAGAAATACATCATCTATGAAAATTTCAACTGTCTAGCTACCACGGTTCATGAGATACAGCCTGGTGACTGACAGACGGACGGACGGACAGACAGACAGCGAAGTCTCTGTAATAGGGTCCCGTTTGGCACCCTTCGGGTACGGAACCCTAAAAACAAAAGAACTTCAATATTAGGGCGGCTCCCATACAAGAAACGTGATTTTTTTTGCTCATTTTTGCTCGATATTGATAATGGTAGCAGGTAGACGCTTAAAATGCTCAAAATAACATATTGAGTATATATTTATTTTCCCACACAACAAAAGTTTTTTATAGATGGTACGGAACCCTTCGTGCGCGAGTCCGACTCACCGGCCGGTTATTTTATTTGTGATTAGAACCTGGGAGGTCGTCCAGAACCTACCAGATATTTACATAAGCACGATCAATTAAGCTAGTGGTAATTCTGTGAATAAATTCGTTCAATTCACGACCTGTAAGTATGTACCTATGCTAAAATCCTTTTTTCCAATAAAGCTTTAATGAAGAGAAAATATCCTAATTACAAGCCCGTACATTCAATAAATTAGATCTAAATATACTGCTTTCTCTACCTTACAATCCCAGCGTAGGCCTTTTGGTCCATTTTAGTGATTTATTGTAACTAGCCGGGTAATATACCTTTTATAAAGAGCGTTGGGACTTGGGACTTGGGACTTGGGACTAATCTAGTCTATAACATTGAGCTAGTTGAATACGCACTAAAGAAGGCGAAGATACTACATTTTTAATCCGGTCATCGTCACTATGAATTTTACGAGCTTGTCGTCGGGTATTACCAGGGAGCACTTATGCAGTGGAGAGCGCATAGATAAATTTTCCTTTGAAACACAACTCACCAATTTACGGGCGGCGGGGGACGAGGTAAGAGATTTGTGATTGGTCGGCCGCTGCGAAACTGTCTGGCGGCCCGCCATTGTACATAGGTTGCGCATGCGAACGTTGGTTTAATAAAACAAACGTTTGGCGAGTCGCATTCCCCCGCAGGCGCAGTCAATTGGATATATCTGTACCTTAGAGGTTGACAATAGTAAGTCCACTTTTTGAAAATTTCATTTCTGTACCTTGTACCTTCTGTACTATTGTCTACCTCTAAGGTACAGATACTCTGGGTATTACCCTAAGTCCCTGTCTCACAAGATTATAGTTCTAGCAGCTGTTTTTAGAATATCCAGAATATTGAGGCGTCAAATTACCTATTGATCTAAGTAGGTACTGTACATAAGAAAAAGAGTTGTAAATTGTATGGAATTGGGCACCTACGACCTTTAAGCTCGTCATTGCACATAAATTGTCATGTAACTGCACCATTATGTTTTCCGTGCGATAAAAAATGTGATAATATTTTATCCGGGTTTTATATAACTTCTCAGATTGCCGGGATAGCAAAACAAAAATATCCGAAAAAAGTATAGACTTAATTATCATTACTAACATATTTTTAATTTAAATGCAAATGCTGCAACTGAAACAAATAACTGTCCTATGAGAGTCTCGCGATAAAATTAGTTAAGTGACAACTTAAATTTCAAAATAGTCTCGTGAAACTCAGGGTATAGACTCAGAGTATAGAGAGCTGGGTTATGATACTCGTGGATTCGATATACGATATCTACACCTGCTGGAGCCGTGCGCGCGCACTAACTTGCTGACGCAGGCGCCGCTCACGCGGGCTATCAGGATTCTCAATATTATATCTGAGTCGGTTGATATTTTCGGGGTTGCTCTGTCTGAGTTCACAAGAACAGCACTATTTGTTGTTTGTTATAGTATAGGAAAGATAGGATAAGATAATATACTTTCAGTAGATTATAAGTAGTCGTGTAATTATGTAAGTATTTACCGCATTAGGTCTATGCCTGTAATGGTAGATATTAATAGATAAATAAATAAATAAATAAATAAATATCGAGTGATTTTGTATGGGAATCTGTCACAGCTAGATAAACTACCTAAACAAGTACATATATAGCATATTAAATAATAAATATGTTATGAATAAACTAATACATAAATTATCGCTCAAAACTAAGATAGAGAAAGATAGTGCTCCTTCAATCGACTTCTGAAAATGTATGTATGTATCGATAAATGGCTATCTCAGTAATTTCGATGTCACATCACTAGATCTTCGGTGCTTTCTAGCACGACCTTGAACCAATCACACGCCCGCATGTTTTTTCCCCGCACACCCTTCCTTCCTCCAAATTCGGTGAGTTCGGTCCAGTGCAAATGTCACATCATGCGGTATCTATGGGCGGTGATCTGTGGAATCTGTCAATATACGTCTCGATATCCGTCCGTATATCAAAGGCGCGAGAATCATGCCACTAGTGAAACCTCACCTAGTACCTCACTAAAAGAAGAAAAAGGTTACTGTTGCAGTATTTAATAAATCGATTTTGCAATGCCAAGACAATTTTTATCTGAGGAATTTGACAATTCAGAAACATAAATTGACAAATAAAAATATTGTTTATTTTTTCCTGGGGATTGAATAAATAATCGACCCTGTATATCGTAAATAGGCACCACCTATCCCGATCACTAATAACCAGTGATCGGAATAGGTAGGGTGATTTTTGGTACTTACGTCATGTAAGTCATAACATGGATATTTTTCCGGAAGGTTCAGGATTAAACGAATTAGAATTAAAATAGTGTTTTAGTAGCTTGAAAAAAAAGCATTGTTCACAGTAGTTCACACATAGGTATAGGTTAACGATGACACATCTTGGAGACTGTACTCTGATTGGTCGCGAAGTCGCAAACTTTGCATTGTGAATACGAAATATATCGTAAACAAGTCAGTGATTGAAAATAAAGTAAAAAATAGTTTTATTTATATAAAAATATTTTTTACTTAACGCCCCGATGCCGATGGTGCAGCTTTTATGTTGTAAATGTTGCTCATATTAATTCGTTTCGATTCGCACTTTATACCTAGTTCCATGTAATAATTATGAAATTCCGAAAAAAAAACAATCATTAAAAAAGCCCGGAATCTGAGGCATATCCATGTTGTAACGTACTACCTCTTTGACCATATTGGCTACTGGCGTATTAGCCAGATAAAAAGTAAACTGTAGAAATTCGTAAATTAGAGTCTAGAATCTCGTCTGGCAGCTGATTGTTTTTTTGACGCAGTCCTGGTTTGAGCTCTGAGACGTGAGGACGTATCTTCTGCACAATTTTTTAAGTCACGCCTATAGTTGCGGCGATGGGCTAGTCCCTTTATTACTGTATTGGAGCTGAGTTTTGAGTTGCTGTAAAGTGCAGATGTTGCTATAAAATTCTCTATAATCCCCAACCTTTGGGTAAGCATTGTTCGTAGTTAGTCTTTCTTATTTTCGTGTATTTTATATTCTCTGTGTATTTCCCTTTTCTATAGAGTGTTTATTGGACTGCGGCACTCTTAGATCCTAATTACCCTAGGGCCCTCGTCGGAAGTCTCCGTGTGAGGAGCCGTCGCCTGATAGCTGGGCTGTAGCGCTCTTGTTTTCCTATCATTCACACTAGTCTCTTTCCAGGGTTCCACGCCGAGGTGTAAAATCCTCCTGGCGCTAATCATATCTCTTGTTGACGTCTGGAGAAGCGGACCAGCTGGATTTGTCACGAGTCTACCAAGGAGCTGAAGACTATCTACGAATTCCCGGCGAGTCGCTACCCAGTGTTTCAATGTTAATATATACGTTTGAGGTCACTAACCCCAAATCACTTTACCTATTCCGAACACTGCTAATAATTCAATGGCCCTTTAACAATTAATTAATAAAGGTCGAACGGCCCTGCAATCGTTTGTATTTCAGTCATGTCCACGTACAGGGTTAGTTTAGGTTAAATACCTCTGGGAAGTTAATAAATTACTTCGGTAAGTCTGATAAGTAAGATTGTGTCCATCGGTACCTATGTGATAAATGAAGATTTTATTTTATTTATGCAATAATACACAAAACAGACAGTACAGACAAACATTACAACATTAAGATTAGACCAAACGTTTCCGTCTGCAACGCCAAAAGCATGTGTATTACTGACACACTTAAAAGGAGCATATAATAATACAAATCTAAATACTTATTTAATGAATTATTAAACGTTCTTTAATAAGAGAAACTGAAATTAATTAAACAATTTTAAAATCTCATATTTAAAGCATGGCAGTGAATCATGATAGATGTCAGGCCCGCGCCCGTTGGGATCAAGATTAGCAGCGAGCGACTGCATTGTATGAACGACATATCCACACCAGTGATACAATACAGAGTAATGGAGTATTGAATTAGGCGATAAATTGTGCCACTGCCATCACAAATGACAAATGGTGATTCTGTAAGTCTGATTATTTTAACAATACAAGGCCTACGAGTAAAGGATAGGTTGAAAGGATAGATGTAAACATACACAATTTGAATAATTATTATAATAATAAATGATTTCTTACTAACTTTGATATTTTATTTATTAGGTTCAACACAGAGTAAATAAAGTAGTGTATGAGACTGCACATAACTAGCTATTAAAACTCTCGTGGGATACTATTAAAAACCTCGCCTACGGCTCGGTTTTTAAACACCCACTCGTGTTTTATTACCCCTCATTATGCAACAGTTTCATAAACTACATTTATGCGTTCAAAAGACTGAGATACATTGTCAGCTCAGACACTCTTCTCATGGTGTACAGAGCCCTGGCGCAATCAGTACTCACATATTGCATCTCTGCGTTGGGAGCTGCCCCGAAAACACATATATTGCAACTGGAACAAGCTCAACGGGCGCTGCTTAAAGTTATGTTCTTCAAACCCAGAATGTACCCGACTGAGAACCTGTACAAGGAGTGTTCTGGAGTAAGAGGCCTGGATCACCCAGGCCTCCTACTCCAACTTGTGGAGGAGTTGGGTTGGCTGAGATAAGAGAGTGGGAGAAGGGGACATGCACAGCACAAAGGCAGTGTCCCCACCTTAGGGTATTTTCCCCTAGATTTAGGGGATTTTTGTACGTTTAGGGGATTTTTTAGGGTATTAAATTGTTTAGGGGAATATTCAGGGGATAAAATAATATTTCGGGGATTTTTTAGAGAAAGTTTTGATTTTCAGCTCGCAAAAGAATATAATGCCTGACTGCGTGTATCCGAACGTAACTTTGTGTGATGTATAACTCCTGTAATTTAACTTGGACAGCGTTTCCTGTGTGCGTCTCGCTCTCTCACAGTCTGTCTGTTTGTTAGAGAGCGCGACACACACAGCAAACGCTGGCCAAGTTACATTCTGGGAGTAATACCGTTCTTTATTGCTCGCAAGAATAATAATATATTTTTCTCTTTCGCGCTTATAGATTTGTGCACGCGGAAGGGAGATGTCGAATACGAATAATGCTTTTGTTTTTTTTTGTGGCCAATGACTTTGTTTTGTTTGACAGTTTGACACTCTGTCGGTGTGCTGAGTTTGTTTGTGTTTCGTGAAGAGTTTTTCGTTGCTTTATCTTCATAATTAAATCCTTGTTCTCAATAAAAAAGTGAGGAGGGGTGAGGAGAAATGAGTGCTGGAAGCTCCAAATCCAAATATAAACAAAAATATTCTCACCAATGGGAAACAGACCCTTTGCTGAAAGGTTAGTATCTTTCGTCAGTGTCCACCAGACTTAGGATTTTCGCGTTTGGTGACCACGGACGTTCATTGATGTCGAATACCCGTTATAGGGTTTGAATTTTATTACCATGGCATAAGGTTCAAAATCGCGATGCGTCAAAAGTATGGTGAATAACGGGCAGTTCTTATATCATCAAAAGAAAGGCTGCTGTTACTATTCTTAACAGTACTTATCCATTAGATACGTTCGGATTCCAATGAGTGTCGTGTGTATTGTACTGGAGGCTAATTCTCACACATTTGAACGCTTTGAATGCGCATTCAGTCAGATGTGTGAGAATTACTCCTGATGCTTGCTGCAGTCACCACATTGTTCATCGTTCTATAAACTAAAAAGTGTAGATTCTTTCATTCATTCATAAAACCGAATGAAGTGAATGAAGAGAGACGCTCTCACGCGAACGCGAGCGAGGTTCGTTTGCGTTCGGGCTCAGTATTACCAGGTGTAAAACGCTTACCCAAATATGGGGAAATTTGCTACCTGAGGTAAATCCGTTTTTTTTTCAGATTGGGTTGCTCCAGATCCTGCAGGAGAAAATGGTGCATATTGCAAATACTGTCACGTCTCTTTACTACCCCACAAGAAGGGCCTACTATATCATGCTAAGAGTAAGAAACACGAAAAAGTTGTTTCTTTAAATAAAATAGCAAAATCTTGTAAACAATTAATGTTTACGAATGCGATTCCAAATGAAAGAAAAATTGCCGAACTGAAGATAGCTGCTTATATTGTTGAACATTCTTCAACATCAAATGTTGATCACTTGGGTGAAATCCTCCCCAAACTGGACCCCAAGTCTGAAATATTGAACAATGTGCAGCTACATAGAACCAAATGCACCATGTTAATAAAAAATGTTCTGGGTCTATGTATGTTTCAAGAACTACTAGATGAAATTGGGAACTCTCCTTATTCCATCATTGTAGATGAGACTACCGATATCACAACCACAAAGGTGTTATGTATGATGATCCGCTTTTTTTCAAAGAAAAAGAATTATGTTGTTACGACATTTTATAGAATCGTCAAAGTCACAGATTGCGATGCAACATCTCTTTACAATTTAGTTTGTCAAACTCTACAAGACGATGGACTTCGTATCGAAATGTTAGTTGGCATTGGATTAGATGGGACCAACGTCATGGTGGGACGAAATCATTCTCTTGCCGCTCTTTTGAAGCAAAAGTTACCTGATCTGATCGTCATAAAATGTACAAGTCACTCCTTACATTTATGTGCGGAAAAGGCGGCAGAGGTTCTGCCACGCCAACTTGAATTTCTGACACGTGAAATACACAACTGGTTTTCCTACAGTTCCAAGCGTCTGGACAAATATAGAGATCTATACGAAGTAATGAATAATAGTAGGAATCCAAAGAAAATTGCAGGTTTCTGTGGAACTCGTTGGTTGGCGCGATACAATGCCATACGTACAATCCTCGATCAGTGGGAAGAATTGAAACTTTTGTTCTCACTGTCGAAGACAGAAGACAGATGTTACATGGCGGAAAAAATACATGATATAATGAGCTGCCCTATATTCAAATGCTATCTTACATTTTTGAGTGTGCAACTGAAGCCTGTAACAACTCTCAACATGTTGTTTCAAAGTGAAAATGTGGAACCTGTCAAATTACTGGAGGACGTTTATTTATTATTGAGAGGAATCTTACAAAAACTGGTCGTGCCCTCACAGCTTGAAAGAGTTAATGACAAAGATTTAATAACATTCGACTTCAAAAGATATTTAATGCATACAAGTGCGATTAACCTTGGATATGAAACAGAGAACCTATTGCGTGAAATGAACGAGACTGATAAAAGGGAACTTCGCCAACGTTGTCAAAATTTCATGGTTACTTTGTGTTCAGAGGTGCAAGAAAGAACTCCTCAACATATTCATATATTAAAGTCTGTATCATTGCTGACGCCACAAATTGCCACCTCACAAGCGAAACCTAACCTGACACCTTTTCTGGAAATATTTCAAAGAGAAGAGGTTTATGGTAACAAAACTGAAGCAGAATCTGAATGGAACAATTTGCATCACAAAAATTGGAAGAACACGTCATCTTCCAGCGTACAATTTTGGGCCGAGGTAAATGATGATTTAGATGCCGGAGGAAACAAGAGGTTCGGTGCCATTTCTAAATTTGCTTTAGCTGTATTGACCATGCCATTATCAAATGCTACTGTGGAAAGAGCTTTTTCCATTTATTCAATCATAAAAAGTAAGCTGAGGAACAGATTATCGCTTGAGATGTTACAACATTTGATGCTGGTAAGGTACAGCTTAAAACTAAATTATAAGTCTTGTGTTACATTCACCCCAACAGACGAAATGTTACATAAATTTACAAATGATATGTATGATTTTAAGAAAAAGAAAACAGAACAGTTGGAATTGGAAATCCAAACAATGGATGCCTTCCAAGAAATAATATAGTACTTATGTGATTCACCTCAAATTGTGTTTTATTCTTAGAATAAATGTTTAGGGGAAAAGTTTTTGGAAAGTGCCTAATTTAGGGAAAATTTACGAGGAGCCCGGGGAAAATCAAAATCAGAGGGTGGCAACACTGCACAAAGGCCCCGCACATGTGGGCCACGTGCAGGCACTTCAACCCCCTTACAGAAGAACAGAAGAACAGAAGGAGTGTTCTGTGCTGACAGTGAGACAACTTTATATTAAATCAATTCTACTCAAACAACACACAAATATCTCATCGGCTAACATAGAGGAAAACTCACAAAAAGGAGAAAAAACATTATTTTCAATGTACCACCGTCTACAACATGCTTTGGTACAAACCATAATTTCTAAAATGGGACCATTTATATATAACAGAGTCAGCAAATATATCAGCCTATTAACACTAAATCGACATGAATGCACCAGAACAATCACAAGGTACTTGTTGCAACTTTATTTTGAGGAAACCACAGATTATAATACTATACTGAGGAAACAGAGAACTTGTTTGCTAAACGGCTGAATATTTACCTTACACTACACAAGTACACACACACATATTTATACACACAAACACATACCTTTTGTTCCAATGGGCTTATAAACTGCCTACTGCTCACTTCAGAGGTCGCCACTGTGGACCGTCTATAAATTTGACAGTTCCTCTTAGTAAACATGTAAACAAACTAATTATTTTTTGAATAAATTCTTTCAATGCCTCGTTGTGCAGCTGTTGATTGCAAAAATGTGGGGATTCATATATTCCCTAAAGACGCTAAAAGAAGAAAATTGTGGGAGAAAGCTCTTCGTATAAAAAATTGGCATGCAAGTACTTGGTCAAGGTTATGTGCTACCCATTTCCTACCTGACGATTATTTTGGACCAAATTCGTATACAGGTGATAAATCTCTAATCAAAGTGTTGAAGAAAACTGCTGTACCGTCTTTATTTTCACATTCTAAGGTCAAAACAATCACACAGACAACACAACAACAACAGCGATCGGATAGACAGCTTTCCAAGTCAGGAATGACCGGGATCTCATCCTCGAGTTCATCTTCAACTCCGAGAAGGTTATTCTTGTCGTACGCCCTTAGTCTACAACAAGAAAATGGATTTTACAATAAAACCGCAACATAACCTTTATATCATAACAATGCCAGTTTATAACTTACCTTTCAATTAAAACTGCTTTTTTACCAACGATGGACGCTTTTCTTTTTCTCAGCTCGACTTTTAATTGAATCACACTCCATGTCGCATACATTGATATAGTTTATTTTGTTATTTCAATTATTCGTGAAACAATAACAACTAGACAATATGGCAGTTCTTAGACACCCCATAGTGCTGCCCTCTGCAATTGGCTTTCAGTTTCAAAGCCCATTGAATGAATGAATTTATAATTCTAAATCACAATTTTAATGGATAGTTAAAATAATATCTATATTAAAATGTTAGTGAACTAAAGTAATAAGAGCTTAAAACACAGCCAAAGAGAAACGCTGTAACCCTACTATACAAGTTTTACTTGTGGTAGGGGAAAGAGCTTCCCTGAGGTACGCAAACTGTGATAATTAAATGCTAAGTAACTTATTGTACCCACTTATGTAATATTTCAGCATAAATAAATAAATTTTAATTTAATTTTTAACTTGTGAGATGCCAATAATGCGTTATTACTTTCTTTGATGTTCAATGTAGGTAGATTCTAGGAACTCTCTGGCTTGAGGAAAAAATACTTCTTTTTGGGAGCCACAACTTGGTATATGGAGATTTCTTTCATCTTTTTCTGTTTAGAAGTGTAACTTTACCTGTTTTTTCCGTCCTACAAGCAATCTAAGAAATATTTTAAGCATCAAAAACTCGTTATCAGTTAGAATTCGTAATTCGTATTTCGTAGTTTCTTTTTTGTACTCACATGATGACAAACATATATATTATAGAAAAATCGTGTACAAAGGCGAGAGAGATACTAAGAAGAGATTTCTTCCAGAACCTGTTTTCACGAGTTGAAACTAGGTATTTCTGTAAATGGTAGAAACTATGTAGTCAGTTTAGTGTAGCTATGTTTTATCCAAATCCAAATTATAGACTGAGAGGTTATAACTTTATGATTTATAGTTCTCTTTAGCTGTACCGAATATCTCAACCGCTACTCTATGGCACCCGCGCTATTTACAAGGCGAGGCGATTTAATCAAAATTCATATCACAAGTCCTTTGGATCGGCCGCCATTTTGAGGGCCTTGTGCAGCCATAATGAAATTCCGTGTTGGAGACGGCAGCCCTTTTGATAATGTCGCCCTCAGTTAGAGAATAGTGGAAGTGGCGATTCATTATGTGCTTGTTTACATTTTTTGGGACATTTCTGGGTTACCACAAGCTATACACGGTGAAATTTAATCGGTGATCAGGTACCAATTTTTCACTCAGTAATTGATGGCGGTCACGTTGAAGTAACAACATGAAAACAAACATTTTTTATGATAACTTTTATATTGAAATCATGTTTATTCAAAATTCTTTGTTACCCAACTAATCTGTATCTAAGCTTACAACCTCTTTTTTATTTAAGGGCAATGACAATTTATGAGTGACATAGAAGTCGTTTGTAGGGTGACCATTTATTTGAGTGGTTATTAGTTTTAATTATGTTTTTACTGTTTATTAATTGAACATAACGTGAGACCTCGCCTTTTGTGTTTATTTTTAGCTAGATATTCATATTTTATACTCCTGATTACCGATTAAATTTCATCCTGTATAGCGAACGCTGCCAAATCGTTGGGCTAAGAGAACCACAGACTGGCTCCCAGAAAATGCAAAGAGAAAGCGTGGCCGATCCAGGAAGAGATGGAGTGATGAGTTGGGTCTATGGGATTAAAGAGTGGGAGGAGACCGCTCAAGATAGAACAGAGTGGAAGAGGGGGAGCCTTTGCCCAGTAGTGGGACATCACAGGCTCGTAATAATAATAATAAAAGCGAATTCAGATTGGAATCCCAAAATGGTCCGCAAAATTACTCTGACCATCCGTTTACTAGCTCGTCCGTCCAAAGTCCACGGCCGGCGATTTTCAACCTACCTACATCGTAATAAAGTCCAAAATCTATTTAAGAACTGGGCCTATTGTGGATGTTGTACGAGCTAGTAGTTAAAACAAGGGTGTGAGTAATGGCTAGTTCACACGGTGCGACCTAGCGTGCGAGCCAGCCTGCCGAGTAGCTGCACTGCAGTAACTCGCACTGTTTGGACGTAACATACCAGTAACTCGCACGTGCGAGTTGGTCAGTAGCTCGGATGCGAGTTACTTCAACATTTTTTGTTTTCACTCGCTGCTCGCCCGGCAGCAACTCGCACATGACAGCGGCTCGGCCGTCGCTCGCATCGTTTGGACGCGTTCGGCAGTAGCTCGCCAGTGCCAGCCGAAGTTCACTCGACATCGCGACTCGCCTCGGACTGGGCAGTAGCTGGTGTCGTGTAGACAGCAAAGGCGAGCCGAGCTACTGGCGTGCGAATAGACAAACCGAGTAGCTGTCTACTGGCCAGGCAGCAGCTCGCACTGTGTAAAAAGGCCTTAAAATAAAGCCTATAATGTTTTTCAATAGGTATAATGGTTGCCATGTTGACACAGCATTAACAGAAAATTCAAAAACCCGCTTTGAAGCCCCCTTGACCGCTAGAATGCCAAGGATAGTCACACACAAACACAACACACCCACAGACAGATGCCTCAAACATAAAACGCCGGTCTTATTGTGCCGTTATTTAAAAATCTTGCTTGCGAGCGATTTCTTGCGTAATCCGTCTGTTCGTCAGCGGGCTCTAACTTACGAACACACTTAGACATAGACATAGACATAGACATACGTTTATTCACTGAAAAGAACATAGATACATCAACAAGATAATTTAGAGGTAGGAAACAGACATTACATTATAGATGAAAACATATTTACTAAACAAAAGAGAAAGATGATGTACGCATGCCTCGCCAGTGAAATGGCTCCAACTCAGCATATGGCTACAACAGGGTTGCAGCGCTGATTTTCAGTCAAAAACATTTGATTTCCGTGCAGGCACCTCTCAACGATGTGTGTATATGTATATAAATATACAGTATAAATATGAAGTACGTAATAATAATTATTATTAAGTGAGTACAGTAAGTGACATATTAGCTTGTACATAATTATGGTGCGGCAGAGAATTTAGATAAAACTTTTAGAAACAAGAGGAAATTGGCTGTTTTATATTCGTAAAATGGCAAAGTCGCAAAAGCAGAACGAGATAGAACGAAACGTGGGAATAGCTCGCCCGCCATCATGAACACCAACCGTCAACGACTCCATAATATAAAAGGGTTGATTATTAAAATAAAGTATCGATACAGATAAATAAAAAAAGATACGCGTGTAGCACCGTACACGTGTTAGAAGTAAAACTTCTGTAGCTAGATCATTAAGTGGTACCTATACTATACACCTATACCTACCTATACTAAAAGAGATTTAAATTTCCAATTTTGAGATCCAAACTCTGCTTCAAGTTACTTTTAAGTTTCAGACGTCCGATTATTTGAAATTATTTAAACTTGTACTTACTTTTAATACGTCATGTCATTTATTTCCCACCATTCCTTATCTACAATTTGTCGCGCTCGTGGTGATATACTTAACTCATTCAATAGTGTCACTACTATTGTTCTGAGGTCACTACTATTTGCATCTCGCTCAGATTATATACCATCTGACGTCACGTCTTTTAGCTGTCTCGCTCAAATGTATGCATTGCTTTGCTTGTTTTAGAAATCCATATCGACCCGTGTGACATTGATGAAACTCTTTTCTTACAAACTGTATGGATCGCATCGCACAGCTGTCAAACATAAGTTCCGGTTCCAACAAAGAGGTTGAACGAAGTAGTTTTTGGTCACGTCACTGGTTTTGTTTATCCCAGCCAGCGGCGGCGGCGGCGGCGGCGCCATCTTGGCCATACCGGAAATCAAGAACTCGTGGAAGAATGCTTAAAATAATTTTTATTTGTTAACGTTTCATCAGGTTTTTCTCTCATTAATTAACATTCTTTATTGTACGAATGTATTATTATCTTATCTGATTAGTTAAAAACCGTATTGAAAATAGTTGCGGTTTTAAAAGTCTTCAGCCGACCCTGACGTCACCGATTCCAATTTCCGTTACATTTCTTAGCCACTCGTGATAGCACCCGGCTAGCAGCAATTGAAAAGCAAATATATGAATAACCCACAGTTGAGAGGTTAAATAAATTTTACCCCCGTGCCCCAAGAAGTTTTACTTCAAAAACATAGGTACAAAACACAATCTACTTGAGAAGTAAGTTGCTCATTCCTTAAATGTAATTTATTGAGCACCATTTGACAACCGAGATACAGTGTTTTCACTAGTTCGGTTGTCACTGATCCCTCCTATTTTACGATAAATGTTCCTAATTAAGTATCTCCTTATTTTAGTTAAGTAGAATCTGTGTAAACCATGTTATCTGTCAATAAAAAAAAATCATTTCATTTCAATTTCAAAAACATAAGTAACAATATAGATAAATAAAAAAATCTGAGGCTGGAAAGATCGGCCTTAAGACAACTCTTAGAGCTGAAAGCAGTCTATCATTAAAGGCCTTAGACTTGTCAGACGAGGTTTCAGCGATGATACAGCCAGATTATAATCTCAAACTGAGGGTAAGATACACAAACTCAAACTTAAGTCAAACAAGGGCCATCACGACCCAAGACTTCATGAAGTCAAACCTAATAACAGGGCCCGAATTCTACTGTACACAAGCATACCACAAGCCTGGCACAAACTTGAATACGAGGCATTTGGTATTCTACTAAAACCGGAATCCAATTCACAAGCGCTAGCGTGACGCCAGCTTGCTTCGTATTCTACTATCCAAAACGTACTTACGCTGGCGTCAAACTGGCGCCAGCGTAAGAACGCTTTGGACAGTAGAACAAAGTACGCTGGCGTCAAACTGTGGCGCCAGCGTTACTCAATGCCTCGTATTCAAGTTTGTGCCAGGCTTGTGGTATGCTTGTGAACAGTAGAATTCGGGCCCAGGACTGATTGAAGTACAGTATACACGAGGCAATTTTGCAGACATGCTAAAATATTTTATTTTCATCTTTTTGCCAAACTTTTTCCGGAAAAGGCATTCCTAGATTTAGCCTGTGCAGAGCGACTAAGAAGCGCTGCAGTCGCGTGACTTAAAAGTCTTTATGTGAAAGCGCTCTCAATTGATCGAAATATCCAAATTATAATAATTTCTCTAGTGCTAATTTTGACTAAAGCTCTTTGTGACCACTAGTTTTATCTGAAAATCTAATATATCAGTGGTAAATTCTAGTTCTGACTAGGTATTTCTAGTTTTAACAAAGGCATTTAGAAAAGGGAAGAAATATAATGACCACAAAAAAAAATTAAGGTGAGGGGACCCCCCCTCCCCCACTTACCATACAGCCTTGCGCAACTAAGGATGAACGACCCTAAAATTTTACCAAATAATGTTACTTAAAGCCTTAAGAAGCTCAGACTTTAGTAAACATTTTACGGTAATATAGTTCAAACTTCAGGAATTCATTTATAAATTTTGGGTAAACAATGATTTATCTAGATCAGTTCACTTTTATAGGAAAAAAATACGTTACATATTTGGACGAAACTTTTAATTATATTTCATTATATCTGGTGATTGCTTAAGCCTTTAGAAAAAAACTAGTTATCTAGTTAAGACGCGTTCTAATTAAAAACGAGTTATAACTGTGACATCTATATTTGTATGGAGCTGTTCACATATAGAGAGAACGGTTTGATTAATTTTCGTCCACGACTTTTTTGCAGTGGTGACAGATTCATAGGTAATCCCATACAGAAAGTTCCTATTTTGGTCGATCCGGCGAATATAACATACGTAGCTTTATAGAGCTGATAACCTAATTATTTACTACTTGAAAAGCAATACGCATCACTGTTCATTTATGTATTGTGACGTCATCAACCTGATTGTCATATTGTATTACGTACGCGTGAATTCGGGATTCGGAATTCGGAATTCGGAATTTAACAGAAGCCGTAGGCAGATCAACTCTCCATATTCAGTAAAGCATAAGCTACCGTTTCGTAACAGTATAAGTAAGATTAACATTTTATTGTTAAAAAATAAAGTACTTTACTTGATAATAAATAAAGTACTAAATTACATAAAAACTACATGGTCAATTTTTTTTTGACGACTATGACAAGGACGACCTCTTTGGTGCAACGGTTTTTCCTCTGCCTACCATGCTAGAGGTACCAGGTTCGATACCGGAAATGTTTACATGATTGTGATGTTGCTGTTTCTGGTTCCCACAACTGTTATTGTATGTAAAGTAAAAGTAAAAATACGTTTATTTACTAATACAAGTCCTTTGCAGAAGGGTTTCCCTGTCTCCCAAATTAGGGTAACCTGTGTCTTGGGAGACAGTTTCTTCCCGTAAAGTAGATGTTTATTTTAATGTTCTTTTTAATCAAAGTGTCGTCATTGCCACAGAATATCTAATCCTCATAACTCAAACACTTCTAGAGTTTTTATTTTCATCAATTCATTGTAGTAGGGGCAACCATATAAAACAAAAATAAATGGTTAAAGGTTTCACTTATGGGCGTAACCGATCTATTAGTCATTTACTGAGTGTGCAGGGGTATTTATTCTTTCTCACGTCACCAGAATCATCCTGCATAGCTGCTGTTAATTGACTATAAGCAGTCCTCACACGGATGCATCTCTGAATTCAGTATCTACAGTAGCTAAGGAGTTCTAGGAATTAATTATGCCATGAAAGCACCAGCATTGATATTAATTTGTTGATATACCAAGAAACCCCTCTTTGTCGAATTACAAAATCAAACAGTGATATTGTGTTACAACCCGAGTACTCAATATCGCTCATGATTTTAACCAGAGACGATATATCCAATTGACTGCGCCTGCGGGGGAATGCGGCTCGCCAAACGTTTGTTGAATTCAACAAACGTTCACATACACAACCTATGTGCGATGACGGGCCGCCCCAGACAGTTTCACAGCGGCTGACGAATCACAGCTCTCTAACCTCGTCCCCCGCCCGCCCGGAAATTGGTGAGTTGTGTTCCAAAGGAAAATGTATCTATGCGCTCTCCACTGGATAAGTGCTCCCTGGTTTTAACAAGCAGAGGTTTCGTGGTGATTAGTAAACCCCCAAGCTCGAGCCATTTTTTTTATTTTTTTTATAAAAAAAAATACATTAAAATTAGTAATAGAAAATCTTATCCTTTTGGTTTATGTTCATCACTGAGAATCAAATGCCCATCTCCTGTATGCCAGACAAGCATACCACTAAGCAAAAAACGCTCGTCTCGAACATTCTCTTCAACTTTCATATAAGATGAAAGCCGTTACGCATTTATATCAGTGATATAATAGGTGTGTTATAATAAGATATATAATATCACTAGCGAATTAGTTATCAGAAGGGTCGCAAAGGGACGATTGAGGCACACAGTGTCTTAGTAGGTTACGTGATATACGGGCGGCTGATTTCACGAACCACATTACTAAGTGACAGCGTAATATCTATGGTAATATCTTTTCCCATACGGTCCCACTTTTTCCCATACGGGGTAGCACAGGGAGCACATATCCAGTGGAGAGCGCATAGATACATTTTCCTTTGAAACACAACTCACCAATTTACGGGCGGCAGGGGACGAGGTAAGAGAGTTGTGATTGGTCAGCCGCTGCGAAACTGTCTGGCGGCCCGTCATCGTGCATAGGTTGCGTATGCGAACGTTTGTTGAATACAACAAACGTTTGGCGAGCTGCATTCCCCCGCAGGCTTAGTCAATTGGATATATAGTCTCTGGGGTAGCAGAAGCGCAGTTTTGCCTTACTTGGCTAGTCATCTAGCCAAATGAACAACAAAACAACATCATATTTATATAAAATAGCCAACTAGCAACTATACAGCAACTAACTAGCCAACTGAACAACATATAATATATATAAAATTACTGGCTGTAGCTACTCAATACTCCGTTTTGCGTGACAGGGGGCCATCATCATTTTTTTTTAATCTTTGATCAGGAGTAGAAAAAAATGTAAATCTGGATGTACCTCACTGTTTAATTAATAAACAGTTAAAACATTATTAAAACTAATAACCACTTAGATACATGGTCACCCTACAAACGACTTCTACGTCACTCATAAATTGTCAAAAATTATAAAAGAGGTTGTGTAAGCTTTGGAAACTGATCACCGATTTTTCATCGTGTATAAACAAACAGCTTTCCAAAGATCTTTTGGCTTGCAGGTGAACCGCTTTTTGACTGGTTCCGTTCATTAAGTTGCGTAGAACTGGCGCCCCCTGTAAAATTCACTACCAAAAGTTCGTTGGAAGACTACTTAAAACACTGGAGCGCATACATTCATCACATGTTTTTGATCTCAATATGTGTTTTTTTTATAGAATCATCCGTATTATGAACCCCGTATATCCCCTCATGGTAAATATCGTCACTGTGCGGGGAGGAGGGGGGGGGGGGGGGCGCATTCGGAAGGATTAAACTTTGTTTGGTCTGGTTTCATGATAACAGATCGTTAACGCGATAATAGTAGGCTCAGATGACGGGGCTGTATCGAGGGTGAAATAAATTAGCTGATACATACAGTGTGAATTACGCAGACACGGTGGGAAGAATGAATTTCGAAATGTGGACTATACTCAGTAGATATAGAATTATGAGTTGGTAGCTGCTCTGCGGTAACCCGAATTGCGATCCTTGCCTCAAAACAACAGTAACAAATGGGAAACTTACCAATTCCCCGCTTCACGAAGACCAGCCGGTTCTCCAATTGTTTTTGTGTTAGTAGTTTTAGCTGTATATGGGCACGACACATGAATGCGTGGTAGATCACCAATGAGATGGACGGACTAGATCAAGGCAGCACTGGATGACCCCCTGTACCAATGCACCAAAAAAGCAGCCCTCAGGGAGGAATGGCGACGAATTGTGTGGCGGGTCACTCGACCGAAATGACGACCACGACCACTCTGCCAAGAGTGATACGACTGAGAAGAAGGGCACGACACAATAGATTTTTACGTATTTTCGCCACAAAAGAGTGTAAATAAAGTCTAATTACAATATTCGTGGGTAACACGCTTGCAGATTTTTTCCAACTACGGCGCCTCGCGCAAACACCACGCACGCGTTTTGTTACTGCGCGTCGTGGCTGCGTTACGTCCACGACGACGGTAGGTGGCTCGTAACTACATTACTATTATAATGGCGCAAATATCACACATACAGTATACAGAGACCACTAGAGTTGGGTTGTGTCCAAGGCAAGGTAATCAAATAAATTTAGAACTATATTGTCTGAAGGTATGTACAAAATGGCTTGAACATCTCAGAATTGTATATTTTACGAAGTTAATTTTGATTTTGCACATCATGCAAATTATGTGCAAAATAAACAGTCAACTGCGAGTTCAGAAGGGTTCCATCACACTTGGAGATTGTTACCCAGTAACTGGTGTAATTATGTTTCTACATAAAAAATAAACTATTGATGTCATCCATGTCAACCAAATTAATTATTTTTTCGGAAAGACAGAAAGCAGTTTTCAGATTTTTCCCTTTACTTCATAATTCATAATGGCCAACGGGAAGTAGCCTATAAGTTTTGGATCCATCCACACTATGAAAATCCAACAATTTTACAGCATAAAAATAGTCGTAGCGTTCGATTGCGTAGACGTACCTAGTAGGTTATTTTTTTCACAGCTATATGCGACTACAGACTTTAACAAATAACATAAAATTCAGCCTGATACGTCCGGTCCACGCCTCCACGATATGAAAAGGTTGACACACAGACAGACAGACGGATTGACAACGAAGTGATCCTTCGTTCCTATTTTAGGGTTCCAATCCTTAAAAAAGGAACCCTTATAGGGTCACTTTGTTGTCCTTCTGTCTGTCCGTCCGTCCGTCCATCCGTGTGTACAAGACCTTTATATCAAGAACGCGTGGACGTATTAAGCTGAAACTCATATCAATTGTTAAAGTCTGTGATCGCATAACACACGCATGAATAAATAAATAAACACTGTGAAAAAATCTTCTAGGCTAGGTCAACGCAATCTTCTAGGCTAGGTCAACGCAATCTTCCAGGCTAGGTCAACGCAATCTTCTAGGCTAGGTCAACGCAATCGAACGCAAACCATCACTAAGCACATTCGAAACCACAGAATGTGCTACTACGCTCACTTATTGAGACGCCCGGAACAACACATACTTCGCGCAGCGCTAAAGTACGAGGCAAAGGAAAAGAAACTCGGACGACCTATATTCACCTGGAAGGATACACTCAATCATGACATGGCCTACTACGGCGAAAACCACGAGTTCTGGATCTATGCAGCACAAGACTTTAGATCCGCAGCGGCAAAAATCTACAAAATCTCAGAAAAAGACTCTGAAAACGAAGATGAATATCTCAACTCAACCACGACGGCTCCGAGAAATTAAGCTAACCAGAGGAATACAAGACTAAGAAGAAGATTTAACAACAATTCAGCTCTCCGAAATCCTAATCCTGCCTTACCTACTTTCCAATATTGGCTTTAGGCTGAATAGTCGGTCGATGATATGTCCAACCTCCTTGTCCTATACAAAGAGCTGGTGTTCCCCCTCCATACATGTTTTCGCGCCGCCCGGTGCACAAGCTGAGTTTATTTTACGGGTGGGGAGGCCGGTGTCTATGTTAAACGCAAATCGTGCTTACCCCAGACACGGACCACCTTTGACCAGATTTAAACTTAGACTTATACCGATTTATCGGTGTCAGAGGCATTCAGAGGTAACTCTGGCTGGGATCGGTGCCAATCATTCATCATTCATTGATGTGGGTAGGTCGAAAACAGGGAGCACGTCTCTGGTCGAAAATCACGGGCCGTGTACTTTGGACGGACGTTTATGTAGATGTTATTTGTAGGTATTTCGAACTCACGTAGAACTTGTTAGAATTAACGCAGAACTCCGTACCCTAAAACAATGTTTTTATTACTTTTATTTTCGAGCAGTTTTTTAGGGTAATTTATTCTGACGAAAGTTATAAGTAGTCTCGTTAAGTAAAGCAATATTTACAATAAAGAGGGTCCAAGGGACACATGAAAACCTCTCCGGATGAAAAAGACTTTGGAACATTAGTAGGTCCCACAAATACTTAACGCACCTTTTAATTGTTGATAAGGCTGGTATTACCTTCTAACTGACTTAATCGGACGCGGGTCAAACTAACAATAGCGAACAATAGATGTGCGAGCGAGAGAGTTAATGTCCTTACCGAGGGGCATAGGCCTTTACCCGGATAGGAGTGAGGTTGAGCCATACTCCACCACACTGGCTCAGTGCGGGTTGGTGGAGGGGTCTCTGGCTAGTGGCCAATCCGACTGAAGGACTCCTCATGATGTTATACACCACCGTAGAAAATGCCCTTAGTGCAGTTAGGACAAATTATGTTCATTCCCGTTGATGCATAATCAGCATGGGATTTTGCCGGGAAGGCGAGCCGGGTCCTGATTCGCATAAGAAAATCCAGTACCTAACAATAGAATATCGATTGCTCCCTAAGGTATTGCATCCCGTATTCGATATAGACTTGCTATTCAAGTTATGTTACAAGATCGGACCTATGATCCCGAGCAACATTTTAGCGTTATGACAAGCTGCATTGGACCTGTATTTCGGTTCTATTTCATAAGTGAACTATATCACCCTTAGTGACATCCGAATCCATTATAAATCAATAATAGCACAACAAGCTTTAATAACCGGCCAAGTGCGAGTCGGACTCGCGCACGAAGGGTTCCGTACCATTATCTATAAAAAATCGCAAAAAAATATGTATTGGAGCCCCCCCTAAATATTAATTTAATTTTAATTTAAATATTTATTTTTTAATTAAATAATATACTCAATATATTGTGAACATTTTAAGCGTCTACCTGCTACCATTATCAATATCAAGCAAAAATAAGCAAAAAAAAATCACGTTTGTTGTATGTGCCCTTAGCCCCCTTAATATTAAATTTCTTTTAATTTTTAGTTTTTGTTGTTATAGCGGCAACAGAAATACATCATCTGGGAAAATTTCAACTGTCTAGCTACCAAGGTTCATGAGATGCAGCCTGGTGACAGACAGACGGACAGACAGCGAAGTCTCAGGGTCCCGTTTGGCAGCCTTCGGGTACGGAACCCTAACAATGACCTGCAACTAACGCTTAACACGCTGGGTAGCGTAAGGACAATCCAGTCCTTGGAACAATATTGACATTAAAATTATAAAAAAAAAAATGACATTAAAATTATTTTGACAGTGGGTACCAAGACGTCAATGAATGTCTAATTTTTGACGTTGGTACCCACTGTCAAACTAATTTTAATGTATTTTTTTTTTTTACAAAAAAATAAAAAAAATGGCTGCAGCCAGGCGGTTAATTGTTGCTCCGGATCGCACCTGATTACCCCGGACGCTCTTTTTTTGTACATAGCAGCACAAATACAAATAAAAAATATATTTAGTTCTTTAGATATTTCTATAGGTAAAGTTAATAAAACCCTTAAGGTGCGATTTCGTGGCCGACCGCAAATGCTGACGTATCGCCGAGTCGATATTTCAAAAATGGTGGTCGTAGTTTAGAATTCCAAATTTTTACAGATAACTTAATCTCTCTTATTGCACATAACAGCACAAATAGAGAATAGAAAAATCTCTGTGTCAAGTTAATAAAAACCCAAAAAAGTACAGTCATGATTTGTCTAAAGTTTATCTCCGCATCGCAGTCACAGATCACGCTTGTTTGACGCGCGCCTCGCGAATTCCTAAACAGTGTAAAGGTGCGATTCCAAAGCCGACCGCAACTGCTGACGTATCACTGAGGCGAGTGGGTGGTAACGACGCAAGCATAGTATTAATAAGAAATAGTAAGTTCACTAGGCCCCTGTTCGCATAATAACTACCTACCTACTCTTAATCAAACGGCTAGGGTTGTCGCTAAGCTACAACATTTATACAATATTTACTCATCTTGCAAAAAATAAGAAAATAAATAATAATATCGTGTCGTGTGTTGCAAATCACAACATTCACAACCAAGTTAACACGTGCCGGCTGGATGAATGACGTTGAAATGACGTATGCATTGCATAGCTCGTCTTGTACAGCCTCTCACAAACCTCGAAACTCGGCAATGTGTTTTGTGGCGGCGGCGGGGCGGCGGCGGGGCGGCGAGACGGGGCGGGGCGGCGGCGGCGGCATGTGCTTATGCGGAACGCAATGTAGCTGTGTCTGTGTGGCCGTTTTCGCTGTTTTGTTTGAAGTGAACCTGGCGTGACACAAGTAAGCGAGACAGCGAACCTCCATGCCACGCTCACTCTGAAGTCAGCATTAACTACAACAACTGACAGAGAAGTGACGATTTCAAAGTGGCGTCGTAGTTTCTGCTTTGGCCGTTCTACAGATAACTCTGGCTCTGTAAATACGCTTCCTGTCACACTTAGTGACGTTTTCATTTCCCTTGCTGTTACGCTCATTTGCCTTATAACTACGTTCAATGTTACGCCCAGACGCGTCGTAACTACGCTTACAGTCACGCTCACTCATTCATGTCATAGCTACGCTTGTTTGGTCACTCTTGTCGTGAATATGCTTACTGTCAAGCTCATTTACATCGTAACTATACTGGCTCGTCCAACGTCCACAAAATACCTTTTGTTCTGTTTTTCATAGATTTTGAACTTTATCTCGATGTGGGTAGGTTGAAAATCGCGGGCCGTGGACTTTGGATGCCTACGCTATGCTTCGTAATTACGCTACGCTCTTATGCGTCTAATCTACGCTCCCTGTCACGCTCACTCGCCCCGGCGGCGACGAGTCTTCTGCAGCTGCGGTTGGCTGCGAAATTGCACCCTTTCATTATACTCTTTTTACTTTTCAGTGGTATTTCAGTCACGTTTATTCAGTCATCCAGGTGGTTCTAATTGTAATTACGAGATTTGTCAGAATTTTACTTTTGGGTATATTTTGCGAATTGCTATAGTGATGCTGAAAATAAACCCTCTGGTCGACACATCTTATCTATCTATTGGTCTCCATTGTTCGGTTGTTTGACCGGTGTGCTCCTGAGAGTGAACCAGTTAAATATAGGTTTCAAATAGTTACAAAGCAAACAAAATTGTGGTCATGCATTTAAACTGGACTCAGGGGCGATCTATCAAGACCAATGTAAACAGTTTTATTTGACATTTCATTTACCTATGAATGTCAAACTCCTCAGATAAACAAAAAAGGCCGGCCCTAAAAATCATTTTTTCGGTTTGATAGACGAAAATTTCAGACATCTATAAAGGTCAATAATTTTGAGCAGATTTTACTATGAGACGGACATATTCCGATAAAAATAAAAATTAGCTGTCAAATGGTGGAGTATGGCTCAATCTTACTCGGATCCGAGTAAAGGCCTGTGCCCCTCGGTGGGGACATTAATGGGCTACATTTACTATTTACTAGCTGTCAAATACCAATCGTGCCCTAAAGATAAATAAAAATAAAGATACTCTAGCCAAGCAGCATTTACAAAGCGAATTTTCCGGACACTGAAGCTCGCTTGACATTTTAATCACCGTCCTGACAAGCTGATAAGTCGCGTCATGACAACACACACTGAATGGATGATTTATAGAGGTTTACACTGTTCAAGCAGCCGAGAAAAAAAACTGCATACGATAAGACGGATTGACCGTTAAGGGGGAGGGATGTCGACGCAACTCAGAGACTAATATCCAATTGACTGCGCCTGCGGGGGAATGCGACTCACCAAACGTTTGATGTGTTCAACAAACGTTCGCATACGCAACCTATGTACGATGACGGGCCGCCAGACAGTTTCGCAGCGGCTGACCAATGACAGCTCTCTTAAGGTGCGAACGCACTAGGCGGAACTGCACTGCAGCGGAACTGCGCGACACGGCGCGTCATTTTTTGGTAAACCGCACTTGAACTGCAGCGACGCGACCGTTTCACCCGCCATTTGAACAAAGAACGAAAGAGATAGAAAGAGGAGAGAGGGGCGGGGGCGTGAGGTAGCGTCAGTTTTGCCTAGTTGCCCAAATTTGCCGCGCAGTTCCGCTGCAGTGCAGTTCCGTTGCCGCGTAGTGCGGTTTGCTCCATATGTTTGCCTTGAAAGAATATTTTGTCGCGTCGTGTCGCTCAGTTCCGCTGAGGTGCAGTTCCGCCTAGTGCGGTCTTACCTTTACCTCGTCCCCCGCCGCCCGTAAATTGAGTTGTGTTTCAAAGGAAAATGTTTCTATGCGCTCTCCTCTGGATAAGTGCTCCCTGACGCAACTAAACGAACGCAACGAACCTGTCATCAAGCGTTAGTTTAGTTCCACCTGTTACCACGTGCAAAAAGATCGTTGGAAATCTTTAGCACACCGAGGATGCCTCCTTCAACCGCATCGCCGCAGAGATTTTCTCTTTTTTACAAAAAAGGCTTTTATAGTCTATTCGTGATAAGAATGCAGTAAAATCATCACTGTCCGGCGGAATTGCCACGCCCCGTAACCAATCAAATCGTTTCCAATTATCAAGCCAAGATCACAGTGACCAGTTGAAGGCAAACTATCGAAAGCGAAGGTTGTGTCCTGTCCTGTGAGTGTGTGTTAACAGATTAAAATTTACATCTCACAATCCCATATCTCTTGAATAGCTGGGCACGATTTGTGCCACGCTGCCCAGTATGGAAAAGGGCATAAATGATATGACGCTATGTAAAGTTACAAAGAACGGTATTTTTCAAAGGACGCCCAAACGAGCACCCTTTTAGAGTAATTCTGCCTATCAATCCTCTCGTGGTTGGACCGTAAGTATTGTGCAGAATTCGTTCAAAGTTTACTCCCCTATGAGGCAAAGCGACAAGTAGGTATAAGAATGGAGATGCCAATTTTGCTCTGACCCAGCCAAAGTAGAAAATATTTTAGTCATTAACATTTCATTGCTTCTGGCCGATCTGGCCCTCGATTCTCGCGCTACCGAGATCATCTTCCCAGTCGAGATATCGGTTTTAATACGGCCTAAATCCGTAGAAAAAGATCTCGATTTATATTTATTTCATCCGAAAACGGGTCGAGATATCTAGGTTGGTCGAAGAGCTTTTTCTTGTTTTTGATAGAGATTTCTATCTCAAAATCGATATTTCGACTATGGACATGATATCGCTAGCGCCAGAATTGCCCCTCTGGTCTCACACTAGGATAGCCATATAGTGGCGTGGTACCAGTTGCAGCAACTACACTTATAAAGGAACATCTAAGAACTGGGAGATTTTATTCTTCATTCCAAGCCGCTTTTCGGACCCGGGACCTGTCGTTTGGGAGGCAGATTATTAGGGTGATTTATTTTACAACGTTGCGTGTCCGGTGCGTCCGGGGTTTTGGACTTTTGTATGCTACTTCTCAACCTCCGTGCCCCGTCCGATCCCGGTTGAGAAGTTGCATACAAAAGTGCAAAACCCCGGACGCACCCGGACACACCCCGTTGTAAAATAAATCATCCCTTACCATGTGTTTAATTAAGTAATTATTTTGCGACAGTGCGTAAAAGTTTGCACTTTTTGCGACCATAATTCGTTTGAAACTCTGTTCATCTTCCTTTCGTTACGTCATCCTTCGCAATTAATACTCATACTCATACTCATATATTTATTGCGTCATTGTCGTACACTTTTACAAAACTATATCCAACAATGAACCCTGTAAGGGCACTACAATGTCTTAAAAGCTAACTTATATCTAACATTTGTGTTTGACAAATATTAGGTACCTATCTTAGTTAAAATAGAATTTTAATTCTAATATGCTTATACCTATATTTTTATGTATTTTATTTTTTATGTCATAACGAGGTACTTATTATCAGGTATAACTTTAGCTATCTTGTGTATGTATTAGGGTGTATGCGTGTGTGTGTGTGTATGTGTGAGGGTGTAGGTACTGAAAAAAAATGTTTTCGTGTAAATAAAAATAAAAATAAAATTAATTGTTTTATTGGGCGCATCCAGTTTTTATTATTCTGAGTGAAGGGACAAGGTATGTTTTGAATAAGCAAGCGATGGTACACATCATGAAAATGGAAAGCTAATGACCAAAAGTAAAGACATTATCATCATTTACGGGCACTTCCATTATGGCTCTATTTTCAATCGTTTGCTGCCCGTATAATTAAAAAAAAAAAACTGTATTAGACAATTTGAATTTAAGAACGGTCATTTAGTTTATAGGGTTTAAGATATACTAGTATAGTATGTAAAATTATAATCAAAATGCCGTTGTACAAAAAAGTAAGATTATTAATTCAACTACCTATTAGGAAATATAAAATTCTGGTAAAAAAGCTATTTAATAAATTGCTTCAACTTCAGTCATGTCGATCAGATAATATTTTTATGTCTAATAATAATCTGAGAAATATAAGAATTCACATTACATGAAATGTCAAATAAGTTAATAATATTCTGACTGTTAATTAGATTGAAAAATCGCCCCTACCTTGTTAACCTCTTCACTCTCAGAAGCTGCTCGAACGGCCGAACAATGGCAAAATAAGATTTGAACCAGTTAAAAACCAAATTAACGTACGGACCCTTTCGATTATATTGTTAAAAGAAAAAGCATTTCGAAGATTACCCCCACGCCTTGTTCTTGTTATTCAATACTCCAATTTGCATGACAAAAGGCTACTCCATTACCGTATGGAAATATAGAGTTTTTTTATCATTTTTTTCATCACCTGTGACGTTCCACAGGTAAAGGTTATTTATGCACAGATTAATAAAGAGTTACCTTATGGTCAGTATTGAATTTCCGATATGTTAGAACTATTTAATTTAAGTGAATAATGTGATGACTTAAAATTAATTTATTATAATCAATATTTGTACGCCTGAAAAGGCAGATTTTTGCGATGAAAATGTATACAATTAAGATCCAATATTGTCACCAAAAATCATGCAAATACAATTATTTGATTTGATTTGATTTGATTTGATCTGCAGCTGATAAACTAAGGAGGACATGCGGAGATTAATCCTGATGGTAAGTTTGACCAAAATCATAAAATTAATAATAAACAGCTTAAAAGTATTTTTTATATCAAATACATTACTTAATTATTAAAACCACAATGAAAGTAATTACTGTATCAACAAGACAATATATTTATTTAGTCTCATGAAAAGCGTAAAATAAAACATTTTGCACCATTTAACAGAACAGCGAATCTGCATAACCTCACAGTTTAAAATTAATTATAACAAAATATTTCCAGTTCAAAGTAAACACTTATTAAAATTACCTGCATCCCTGATTTCAAGCAAAATAAACTCAATACTACGCTCCCAATCTAGAGCTGAACGCATTTTCGGCGTCTCTTTCAATTTCCATATTTAATTGCCGGAAGGTGCGTTGACATTGATGTGATTGGTTCACTGTTGGTTCTGACTTTTCCAATATCTGACGTTTACAAATTAAGTTAATCTGTTGACGTCATAATTTTCCTTTTGGTTTATCATCTCGGGATTTAGGTTGACCGGTATTGCTATTTGTCATCGGCAGGGTTCGACTGTTGTTGGCATTTGGGCGTTGTATTATCGTGAATTGTAAACGTAGTTTGAACTAAGACATTTATATGTATAGGTGCATTCATTATTGCTTTCTTTGATCGAGAGTCGGCAGGCTTTTAAATTCCGCCCCGGAGCGGCGATATCAAAGGACACTCAGAAAAATAACAGAGTATACAATGTGTTCTGTAGTAGAGCTGGTCTAAGCTGAAATGACGCGCCCCACTCCTTGGTTTTGTATGACAAGTAAATACAAAACCAAGGAGTGGGGCGCGTCATTTCAGCTTAGACGGGCTCTAGAAGGGTACTTGACTAGGTATACTTGAATACTACACAACACAACCGGTTGTGCAATTGATTACCTGTAGAAATGCAGGTAGAGTTTCAAAAATCTGTGTGAATCAAACCGAAACGAAACCATTTTTCTTTAGTGTTCACGTTTTAGGAATCCAAAAGATTGGTTTGTGATGTCGCTGTTTCTGGTTTCCACGACACAGGGTATCCTAGTGTGGGGCCAGAAGCAATGTATGTGCCTGTATGTAAATGTTAAAATGTTCATGTTTATGTTTTCGGGACAAAAAAATGTTTATGTTTACATTTTACGTCATTTGACTTTTCTCTACACGGAACCACCAGCCGTTTGAAATAACCTATCTATCCTCAATCAACAGATAGATAGGGTCAGTTCCATAGCGCCATTGACAAAATCTAACACTAGTAATGTGTAAACCATGGATAGATAGATTATTGCAAATGGATGGTGGGAAAGCAATAACAAAGAAAGGCTATACGCAATTTGTTTTTATCAAGCACGACTCACACAGCCCTCCAAGAGACGAATCAGTTGATTACAGCAAAAGTGAAGGATGCGACTTACGAAGGGTGGAATCTTATCTCCATACATGCGAAATGTCAGCCGACGTGTTACAAATGGATGTCGCCACCTGTACCCGCATAACTGAGTCTTTCTTTGTCTTGTAGGGATGGGCGGTATGTCGATATCGATATTAACAAAATAACATAGCGTCACGCCTTTTGACATACGCGGTGGCAGAGGCACAACTGTCCACACTCGATAAATCGATTCATACATAATATTTCAATTGATAAATATTATCTCAGGATTGAAAAATCGTCTCTTCTACTCATTTGAAAAAAGGCGTGACGCTATATTATATTATGTAAGAAATTAGCAGAATGTTCAAGTCAGATTTTTAATTCTGAGATAAGTATTGTAAAGTATTAAAGTAAAAACGGCTGATTTTTAATCCTCGGATATCGATAATTTGTCTGTTACTGAGGAATTTGATAGAATTGGTACTTGTGGAATATCAAATAAAGTTATCTATCAGTCTGTGAACCTGGGGATCAGAAAATCATCCCAGTATGAAATGTCAAATAATATTATTACGAGTCTTTTTACCCGAGGATTGTTAAATAGCTCCTATTGATGCAGTGAGATTAGATCCTACGCATCACGCACGGATGGGCCTACAGGGAACATTTAATCGATAACTCATTTAGCCATCCTTACTCCACCTGTCACGTGTTCCGTATCGCGTCTTCCTTTGTTTCTTTCGCAGAAAAAGGGAATTAATCTTTCAACCGGTAATGCAGAGGAAGAGTTGTGTTACACCACCCGAGTCCTTTCCGACAGAGAATTCTTTTTTTCCTGCTACGTGACGTCATACGTAATTGTAGCTTTTCACTTTTTATTACCTGAGGATTGAACCCGTGGCGACCTCTGTTTGTGTTTGAGGCTGCGCTTTCTAAGCGTGAGGTCCCGGGTTCAAATCCCGGCTGGGGAGGAAGTAAACAGAATGGTCTTGGATGTTTACATGTTTGTGATGTCGCGGTTTGTGGTTGCCACGACACTCGGTATCCTAGTGTGGGGCCTGAAGCTATGTATGCCTGTATCCTGTATGTAAATGTAATGTTATTTGTTAACGGCCGTTTGCAATAACCTATCTATCCTCAATCTGCAGATACCTAGATAGGGTCAAATTTGACATAAGTTCCATAGCGCAACAAATCTAACTCCAGTAATGTGAAAACCTTGGATAGATAGATTATTGTCTATGTCTATGTCTATGTCTATGTCTATGTCTATGTCTATGTCTATGTCTATGTCTATGTCTATGTCTATGTCTATGTCTATGTCTATGTCTATGTCTATGTCTATGTCTATGTCTATGTCTATGTCTATGTCTATGTCTATGTCTATGTCTATGTCTATGTCTATGTCTATGTCTATGTCTATGTCTATGTCTATGTCTATGTCTATGTCTATGTCTATGTCTATGTCTATGTCTATGTCTATGTCTATGTCTATGTCTATGTCTATGTCTATGTCTATGTCTATGTCTATGTCTATGTCTATGTCTATGTCTATGTCTATGTCTATGTCTATGTCTATGTCTATGTCTATGTCTATGTCTATGTCTATGTCTATGTCTATGTCTATGTCTATGTCTATGTCTATGTCTATGTCTATGTCTATGTCTATGTCTATGTCTATGTCTATGTCTATGTCTATGTCTATGTCTATGTCTATGTCTATGTCTATGTCTATGTCTATGTCTATGTCTATGTCTATGTCTATGTCTATGTCTATGTCTATGTCTATGTCTATGTCTATGTCTATGTCTATGTCTATGTCTATGTCTATGTCTATGTCTATGTCTATGACTATGTCTATGTCTATGTCTATGTCTATGTCTATGTCTATGTCTATGTCTATGTCTATGTCTATGTCTATGTCTATGTCTATGTCTATGTCTATGTCTATGTCTATGTCTATGTCTATGTCTATTGCAAATGGAGGTAAGTCAAGACGGAAACTACAGTTAAGACAGTAAGGTAGTCATTGTGTTAGTAGTGGTAGACGCAAAATAATAATATAATTCACAATTCATGATTTATTATTGCATACAGATAATTTGTGAAAATAAAATATAATTTTCAGCCAAGTAATTAAACTAACCGACCTAAACTAGTGGCTTTGTGAGCTGTAGACCTCGCGAGTATGTCGGTGGGAAAGCGGAACTACTAACACACATAAAAAAAATAACCCAAATAATTTTCTTTCAATAACACATACAAACTTATGAATGTACCTGGTTACGTACATGCAGTATGAAAGTAGCCGCACCAATAACTTTGTAAACTACATTTCGCGATCTTTAATACAACCTATTGACTTTTTACTAAAATTATATAGTCTGTTTCACTCTCATGGTCTTTACGAATCCAACGACACCTCATTTGTTAATATCCATCGAGCCGTTTGGGTTGTAGCGATTTTTTTACATTTTAAAACCCCATATCTCCGCCATTTTGAAAAAAGTCTAAAAACTGGCTCGAGTAAAAAATTCTATTTATTTTTCCAACCTGCTCACAAAATTTCACGAGAATCGGTTCATAAATGCGACCTGTAGAGGAGAACAACCGGACATACGAAAGCATTTTTGCCCAAACCTGAAACAGAGACGCTTCGCTCGCTTCGCTCGCTCGGTCAATTATTAAAATAACCGGATAATTAATCGAACCAATGACAATCAGACAAAATCTCTCGGACTTTCCTTTGCACGCTTAAAATGGCCTAAAAGCATAATGCTATTAACGCAAAATGACATACGTAACATTAACATCACAGAACGCATATGACTGCAAAGGTTTAGGTACTAAGTTAGTTCCATCATCCTTATTGTTAACTTCAAAATGTTTCTAAACCTCGTGTTCATTAAAATATTAACTTTACTACCACTAATAAAGGCAGCGACATAAATATGTCTGAGTAGGAAATATTCTCCTCAAAACTCAACAGTAAAGTGAGTAATGGCTAATTTACCAAAATTATGCTTTACTTTCCAGCCATAAGCACACCTTTGGCGTCATAATTCACAATTGTTTATCTTATTAGCGGCTTTTCGAGTTGGTTCAAAGCATAATTTATAAAACGCACATTAAATCCCCGAACAACTTAAATAAACGGCTAATCTCAAACAAAGTTGAGCCGTCATAAATCGCAAAAAAATACGGTCGGTCATGTCCGGGTCAAACTCCTACACTAAGGGTTCCGTACAATCGTACAAAACATAGGGCAAGAACACGCCTCTTGTTTAGGGATTATTTGTTGTAATATCAACAATAGAAATACACACTCTGTAAAACATATCCACTTCATGCCTAGTTTGGTTCTTCGGGCGAAGAGCGGAGACAAGTAGGGTGCTGTTTGGCCCTTCGGGTACTGTGGCTTGTACGGTACCCTAGAAACAACTGTTGGCAACATTATTTGTAACCGGGCCGTAGAGCATTAACAGCGAAGCGAGCAATTAAAAGTTTCACAGATGAACGTTCCGTGAAATACACGTTCTGATGAAAAAAACCGTGACGGAAAAAGTACTTGCCTTCGGAGTTGGTACTTTTTAGGGTTCCATTACAGAAACAAGGGACCCTTATACTTTCATCAAGTCTGTCTGTCTGTCTGTCGGTATGTCACAGCAACTTTATTCCAAAACTATTAGGACTACACTGTTGAAACTTGGTATTCTGTGAACCGCTTTACGATTTTTATACAAAATTAAAAAAATAAAATGATAAACATACCCACACATGGAACTGACACCGAAAAATTTTTTTTTCATCAAACCTACATGTCTGGATTATCTATAGATAGGACTTTGAAAATGACAAAATGACGTTGAGGTTTCTAAAACGAACTAAATGTTTTTCAGCTGTATCTCTGCAACTCCTGTAAGTATACAGGGTGACATTTAATTAGCTGACCATATTTTGGGGAATAATAGTACCCATCATTATGAACAACTGGAAGCTGGAAGAAATCTGTTTTTAGAGATAATCTCGCCTTTGTACATACCTTTTTGTAAATGTTACGTGTTTTTTATGTTTTGTGCAATAAAGTATAAATGAAATGAAATGAAATGAAAAAATTGAGTGACACGCGGGCCGTGCGCGGGCCAAACTACCAATAGCGAACAATACTCGTAGATGTGCGAACCACAAACCAAAAGCTTTACTTTGTAGAATATTTAGTATTAGAACACACCTTTGTACACACACACATACAATATAATCAGAATATTCGATACTAAGCTTACGTAGTATAATAAGTATTTCTATCCCGAACTCAAAAGTGGCAATTTAAGAAATCCCAAAGGACCTCTCAGACTTCACCACAGGAGATTTTACGTGTGAAAAATGTAAAAAAATATCATGAGCTCTGCTAAAATCCCTGAAAATCTAAAGTTACTTGTCGTCATATCTCCTAACATAGTCCCCAAGGTCTTAAGGTCCTTAGTAAGGGTTGAGGGGTTGTTCAATTTATAAGCTCAAGCGATATATAGATCTTTAGCTTAGCTAGGTATCTAATGAATTTGTTTTTATGTACCTAGATATATTGTCTGTTTAGTTATTTATGGTATGGTAGAAATATTAATTTCATAATAGAGATAAGCTCGCCTTTGTATATTGGTTTACAATAGCAATAAATCTATAAAAAACACGATTCAATGCTGATGGACATACAGACGGACAGACGAGCCTAGTTCAACACTCTTCTATCTGGTACAAACCCTACAAACGACGCTGCTACAGAAGCTACTTTGGTTTTGCTGTCCAGATTTTTAGGTACGGACGTGCGTGAGGCAGAGCGCGAGGCGGGAACCGACATGTTCTTTTGTCCGTTCCGTACCTCCGTATCGTATCAGTAGCGTCGCGATCCAATAAGATGTAAAATAATCATGACGCGTAGTAAGTATCGTCTTTGAACGGGGCAAAAAAGCCGACTCGCATGGATCGGAGCGTACTCTCCGATCGAGTGTCCGTACCACCGTGCCGTACAGAACAGGCAGGCGTCAAACTGGCGCCAGCATAAGCACAGATTAACCCTAGAAAGATAACCATAGTAAAACTTGCCTAAAAGATAACCATACGCTTCAGAGGCGCATGATTTTGTAATGCGTCTAATTATGGTGTATTTGGCATATTTGTCTGAACAAATATACTAATTTTAATAATCCGGGATAGTTTTGAAAATAAAATGCGTTACTTTAAGAATTTGTTTTATTTTAAGAGTTTGGAAACATAAATCACTAGACCTCTACAAAAAATAAAAATAAAATCAACATCCTTCTTTTTATGGGGGTAGTCCCGTAAATTATTACAAAAAAAAATGTTTTTGTCTTGCAAATAAGTTGACAATATAACTACAATAGAATTACCTACAACAACCTGGTTTACAGACAGTCTTTACCAATTTCAGTCTTATAACCATACGCCTCGAGAGGGCATCCACTGGTCATACCTATGAAATTATAGTACTTACCGCGAAGAAACAGCCATCCTGCTACAGCGCTAACCGACGACTGAGTTGGCTCTGAAGGACCAGTTGATACGCGCATCGATTGGAAAAAGACAACACTATATTAGCAGCGTGGGCGCCTTTGCGACGTAGGTTCTTGGGTTCTAGGGTTAATAAAGAGTTAGGAACAGATTGGACACTGTACATAATCGTTACGCAAGTACGTTTTGGACAGTAGAATACGAAGAACGCTGGCTTCACGCTGGCGCTTGTGAATTGGATTCCGGTTTTAGTAGAATACCAAATAACCTCGTATTGAAGTTTGTGCCAGGCTTGTCGTATGCTTGTGAACAGTAGAATTCGGGCCCTGATACGATACGGAGGTACGGAACGGACAAAAGAACACGTATGTACCCAGCTTTAAACCACGCCCAACTATCGATAATTTATAAGGCCATGCCCAATTTATTTTCGATAATGTGTAGCGATTACCGTGGCCTTAAATAATCGCTGTCACCTCTGAAGCACACCACACAACTGTCTCGCACGGACATGATTTATAACAAGGCCCTCCCGTTTCGTCCAATTTACAGAATCCTCGGATGCCGTAAGGTAACAAAATACGATGGCACAGGGTTCCAAATTACGGTTGGGTCTAAATTTACTTCTGTCTTCAGTGAGTAAGTGCAAATATTTAACATTTATTTTTCTATATTGATAAATAAATATACAGGGTGACATTTAATTAGCTGACCATATTTCGGGGAATGATAGTACCCATCATTGTGAATAACTTTCCCTATGAAACATATGGTCGCAAACGAAAAAAAACTTGATTTCAGCTGATCGGGGCAATGGTACTGGGGGACGAAAAATGTTTTTCATTTGCGACCATATGTTTCATAGGGAAAGTTGTTCACAATGATGGGTACTATCATTCCTCAAAATATGGTCAGCTAATATAATTTCACCCTGCATATATTAAGTATTTTTTTTAATGAATAAAATCTAAGAATTTAAGTAATCGATGAAAACCTGTAATTGCATTTATCTCGTAAGTTATTAAATTAACATTTTTGACAAACGCTTGGCTTCCTAAATAAATAAATAATAAACCAAAAATTTTAAGTAAAAATCTATGTAAGTCAAACTTTCAAAATAAAACTTATATCTCAGGCAAAGGATGAGCTTCGCAAGGACTCAATTTCAATTGAGTTCAATTACGTATACCGGCTGCTATCACTACCTGTTAATAAATAGTAATAGTCGTAAATAGTAATAGTCGTAAATACCCCCTTAATAAGCCGCACTGAGCCAGCGTGATGGAGTATGGCACACACTTACTCGTATCCAGGTAAAGGATTGTGCCCCGTCGAACTCTAATGGACTATAATTATCTATGTATTTATGTTTATTAACCGACTTCAAATATGGAGAGGTTCTCAATTCTATACGTTATGTATGTAATATTATCAGAAATGCAAAATATTTTCACATGTAAGTCTATTAGGGCTTCCAAACGGATTTACACAATTTCATGTGTGTATCTATGTTTGTATATTATTTTTTTATTTATTTATTCAAAAAGTTTAACAATACATGATAATTTAAGATAACATCAGCGGAAACCTAATCAGGTTTATCTGCTGAATGTGAGCCGCTATAAATAGTATGTATGGATGTATGTATGTATGTACGTATGTATCTATGTTTGGTTTTGTGTTTCTTTGCAACTATGAATCGTATTTTGACCATTATTGTTTAATAACTTTATTGATATGTATATACAATTAACTTACTACTAAAAAACAATTAAATTAAATAAAAAATATCCTTAATTGGCTTACATTTACTCCAACTTAGGGTAGAGTGTGAGTTTTATCAAAATCCGTTCAGCCGTTCAAAAGTTATGTACTTAAAAATAATAATAATAACTTTTATAATATTTGTAGGCCCTAGCAGGCAGGTTTTTGCGACACATAACATTAAGCTACCATAAGAGTTTTTGTATTTTTCTATGCATTGATACTGTTTGAACAAAAGGTATTCATAACAGATACGTATAAAAATACATACAGAGAATTCCCAACAAAGTATGAAAACACGTTGCCTTTCATACACCTACCCTTTACATTACCGTTAACTCTCACTCAATACAAAAAAGAAAAAATCTCCAAAACCAGGTCACGTTTCGCTGAGTAACACAGAAAAAAGTTGCATAAACATTAAAAGGGGAATTTTAATACGACCCATTCTTAATTTTCCATAAACAATGCTACAGCGCTTTCAGGGTTGCCTGTTTTTGTGTACCAAGCACATGTTTACCGATCCTCTCGTACATTTATGGATAACATAAAATAATAGCAACATAACAACGTACCGTTTTTCCCATTCGGGGTAACAGAGTAACAGTTGTGCATAATTTACGTGTCCATCGCCGCAGCTTAGGAGTAATAACAAGACAAACGTACTTTATAAACATGTCGTGTCCTCAATTCTGTCTCTCAGACGACCGAAATTCGCAATCGCACGCAACCGACCGGGAAAAAAAATTCAAGCGACGGTTTTCTTAAGTTAAGTATAAAATCCTCATTTTGCGTTACGCGGCAAGCCCATTGCATCATCTTTGTATGAATGAAGGTTTCTAGTTTTCTTTACAAAGTTTAAAACCCTTAAACTCGTGCTAAAGGAACGTTTCCTGAGTGTTGTAAAGCAGGAAGTGTTACGGATTAACACGTTGTGCCTTTTTTGTCTGAAACGCTCTGCTTTTGAAACGTTTGTTGTGTAATTTCGCACTCAAAGCGTTGTTTAATCCGCTTTAGGATCCAGATAAAAGTGCTGATACATTTATGAAGCACTAGCAAACCCGGCGAACTCCGTTTCGCCACCAGATGGCTTCGTTTTATTAACCGACTTCCCAAAGGAGGAGGTTTACAATTCGTCCGGATATTTGTTTTTTTTTTTTTTTTATGTCTGTTCCCCGATTGCGCCGAGACGGATGGACCGATTTGGAAAATTATTTTTTGTAACATTTCGTTTGGTGACTAAAAGAATTTTTTTGTTTTATATTTGAAAAGCAAAATTTTTATTTCATTTCACAACAGTAATGAATTCATTTCGATTACAAAAATGAAGTGTTATTTAGTTGAACTTCTCTAAGGAAATGAAAGTGAATCCAAAGTAAATACTGAATCGAAGCGTTATACGTGTCCGCAAATTATGCGTTTCATTGAAGTGCTCTATGGTAAACCACATTTTTTGTTTTTTGGTCTGACGTTAAAACAAACAAAGCGGATGGTTTCCCAACTCGTGAACATGCAACGTATAACTGCCCATGTGAAAAACAATGATTTTCTAAATTTATCCCGCAAACACTAAGCGATTGGCCTTGTGACTTGTTAATTGTCATTGCGAACGCAAGGCGAACTGGAAATTGCAATCGTTTGAACTCAAACGGAAGATCAGTCGGAATCATTGGTATTCGAGGAATACATACATTTTCACCTGCGTACTTTCCGTTAATAATGGTTGCCTCAATCAAATTCGGCATAAGTCTTTTTACCGAAAGTCGAGTACCGTTGCAAATTCGCGGTGGATTCAAATTACGCAATATCATAATAACTGTACCAACTTTGAGTTGCAAGTTATGTGGTGGAAATCCTGGTAACTCCAGAGAGTTCAAAAACTCAGTTGGATAATTTACTACATCATCGGGATTTGTTATGGCATCAACGGATTTGTATGTCACCAAATCGCCAGCAATTTTTGATTGAATGGTAAAATTCAGTGCGTATACATCATTATTCTTTGCGGCAAGAATTGCTCGTTGACTTAACCAAGCATAATTCTGATAATTCTCACTAATGTTTGGGAAAACATTTTCAATAAGACCTAATTGAGAGTCTACAAATCGGCAAAAGTCGTTGGTAAGAGTAATTAATCCAGATGTCGCATCAACTGGGACTTTTCCGTTTCCAACAGCTAACAATTGTTTGGAAAATTGTGCAGCACTTTGATCATTTTGAAGTTGAACTCTCATATTAGTGGTTAGCGATAATGTTTTTACGTTATTCCATAAAGGTGATGCCTTCAGGCAAGCATTCAATTCATCTGCAGGCGTTCCACGGGGAATTACTGGCAACGTCTGTCTGAAATCGCCTGCCAACAATATCATCAAGCCGCCAAAGATGTTGTTATTTCGCCGAAGATCCTTCAGTGTGAAGTTAAGTGCTTCAAGTGATTTCTTATGTGCCATTGTGCATTCATCCCAAATAATGAGCTTGCATTGCATCAACAATTTTCCCATTGCACTGGATCGGGAAATATTGCATGTTGGAGTATCAATTGTGTTTAAATTGAGTGGCAACTTAAGCGCAGAATGTGCAGTACGACCGCCATCTAGAAGAGTCGCCGCAATTCCAGATGTATCTTTTACCTTGCAAGTCGGCATGAAGCCGCCTTCTCGAATGATATTTGCTCCAAAGGAAGTCATGCGAAAGCAGTTATTGTATTCAAGGATATGTTGAAGAAAATGGCTGGAATCGGCATCACTTCCATCGATCAATGCTTTCAGTGGCTGTGGTGGTGTAAGTAGTGGATCCAGTTTCACTTTTCCACTTGCGCAGCACAATCCAGCCGTTTCTCTTTTGAACTTTAACGCATTGCAATATCGGCATATAGTCGTCATTGGTCCAATATCTAAATTTTCATCATCAGTGTAGTTCGCAGTGGGATCATATTGGAATGCCAAGCGATTGTATGATGCCAATGATCTTCGTGTGCTCACGCGTTGTCTCAATCGGGCATTTTCTCTTATTATATTTTGTCTTTCTTCGCTTAAGTTCTGTGAATACACTTCTTGCTGGCTTGCATGTCTTGTGGTATTTACCTATGCTATGTTTACAATACGTTTCACCTGGTTTACTTTTAACATTTCATGAAGAGGTAGAAGACGTGGGGGAAGAACGTTTATATGATTTACTATTCCACAATCACAGTTTAGGCTCAATATTATCAAACAATACAAATATAACTTTAGCGCCCTTGTTATTTTGATCTGCCATATTTTTGCTATGATATGTATGACGGACCGACTTTCATCGGATGTGGAAATTCATAATTGTTTTCTGTGGTGGAAACTCAGTGACATGAGTGACGTTGGTTTGTAGTACATGCTATGTATCAGAGATGGCGCTGTATGTGAAAAAAGATTTTAGATTTTCCCGCTTTTCTGTTGAAATTTTTCCTGAATTTTCTTTGCTATAAACCTCACGGAGCCCGAGACCTTTCCAACGAATGCAAAACCGTGGAAATCGGTTCGTCCGTTCTAAAGTTATAGCGTCAGGAAGGAAAACCCGACTTATTTTTATATAGTAGATTTGGCGCCAGCCATCCCCAGTCTTTGCTTAGCCGTTTCCTTCGCTCGATATGCCCTCGACTCAACCTGGCATAAGAGGTTGGATTTTTTGAGGACACTTTGACATAAGGTGTCAAGCAAACGACTATTCGGAATACGGCATATGGAAGTTAAATTCTCCAATCGGCATCTACCATAATTTCTAAACTTAGAATAGAATAGAATATGAGCACATTTAATTTTATTCAACTGTCACAATACACAAAACACAGCAATAACAAATTATAAACAGAACAAAACTTCACAACACGGTCAAGTTTAATAAAGCAAGAGTCGTCTTCCCTCATAAGGAGAGTTGGAACCTGTGAGTCGTTCCCCGGTTTTGTTATTGTGTTGGAAAATTTTATGGGCTTAAGAAAAGAAACACCTGTATTCGTCGATAAAAATGTGTTTTAAAAACGTCTTTTTAAGAGTCCCCCCGGAATAGCCTAATACATGTATAATACGACAGACATAGCAACAGTATTAGTATTCATACACAAATGTTATTTTTATCTTCTACGTAATATTGAACAAATTCAACATTAGGAACTAACGAGGCGTTGGAATTCTCAAAGCCCCATTACTCTCAAACAAGGACTCATTATTTATCTAAAATTAGGCCACATAATCACAGATTAGATCGTTATAGCCCTTAACGCCCCCTTAACAGATTACAATGCTGTCAAAAAGAGGAGATTCCTCGACAACACTGCTAATGAATTAAAAGCGAATAAATCTTCCAGATTTGAGAAGAGGAAGAAAAATAGTCTCAGTTTTTTATCAAGAACTTCTTAGCTGTGTCATTAATCAAGCAGACAAATGCGTTTACGGCGTAGATGAGAGACTTTTTTGTAATCTTTTTTGAAACTGACTATATTTATGCAGATTTTTTTAAATAATAAAGAGAGTTCCGTGAACTTCCTGCTCTAGTGGTTTGGTTTTTCATAGAAGATGCGGATTCAAATCGAGTGCTTACCCATGTCAACGTTCTTATGGTGATAGAAATCATCGCGAGGAAACCTTCAATATCCTTAGCTGCGGCGATGAACTAGCTGTCGTGTAATGTCTAAAACTGGCTAACACTACTGGGACTAGACTCTACAGGTTGCAACTAAAAGTTATTGTCATATTTTACAGGATTTTGAAGGAAATGAGCCAGGGCAACGTCTATATAAACTCCTCCGTACATTTGACGTTCGGCACGCATAATAGATATGCAAAATAAGCATAGGAAATCTTAGGGGAATTAACGACGATCAGACCAAATAATTCGTGTAGTTTTGAAAATTGGCAGAAATATTCTTTGAGGTGTCCAGATGAACATACTAAAAGTCCCCGAGGGTGACTCAACAGCGGAGGAGGGGCGGAAGTTTTTTTTGTATCTCTTTAGTCTCTTTAGTCTTTTCTACATTAAAAATTCTTATTAAATTGTCTGCAAACAAAGATGCTAAAGATACGCAAAATACGCAAAATGTCTGAAAACGTAGAAAATTTGTTTTGGACTGGACGAATTCCCATTACATTTATAGCATTTTTCGTCAAGAAAATGTCTTTCTATCTGTCGGAAACTCATCGCAAATAAAAAGATTCCGTGTAGCAAATATTATGAGGAATGTTGACATTCCAACAGTTTCTGGGTGCACACACCGAACGAACAGAGGCGAACGAATGCAGGTGAATATAACAGGCTGTATGTGATCAAAGTGGTTATAAATTGAAAGTTGTTCAGATTAAGAGATTCCCTTACAACAAAGGCTAAAGATTTATCACCGTACATGAAAAATTAAGTTCTTGATCCTCTCAGTGTCGTAATAAAGTTTAGAATTATCGCCTCAAAATTTACATCTTTACACACTGTATTCATTACTGGGTACGTTATTTCCAAATATCTACTATTTTGTAGGTCGCCTTTTCATATTTCTTATTGTAACTCAAAACACTTAGGCGACTTAAAATACTAAAAATCAAAAGAATTTTAATATTAAGGGGGGCTCCCATACAACAAACGTGTTTTTTTTGCTCATTTTTGCTCGATATTGATAATGGTAGCAGGTAGACGCTCAAAATGTTCACAATATATTGAGTATATTATTTAATTAAAAAATAAATAATTAAATTAATATTAAATTAATATTTAGGGGGGGGCTCCCATACATAATTTTTTTTTGCGGTTTTTTATAGATAATGGTACGGAACCCTTCGTGCGCGAGTCCGACTCGCACTTGGCCGGTTATTTTAATTTCCGTTAGTTTCACGTTCGGCGTATGTAAACCCGTCACTTCAAGAGCAGTTCTGGCGTGGAAAGTATGATAAATTTTGCTTTGCAAGAGCAAGACTGATTGCACAAACGCGGGACGAATTTGCCGGGTTGTACTGTGAACTATCGGAACTCACATGTATGACGCATAGCTGAGCTAGGCTCCAATTCCCTAGGGCGCAACATAGGGCCCCTAGTCTATATGCCACGAATCAAAAACGTACTAAAATACTTAGAAGTTGGTTTTCAGGTTGGTACGTAAGTTTCCAAAGCCTTGAAAGAATATCGTCCAAAAAACTTTGGGACCCGGACGGTAATCTAGTACATGCAGTTGGAACTCCTCTACCAGATGACAGGCAGACGTAGCCCTGTTGGACCTGGACAAAGCTCTTATCAATAGTCCAAAGTTGCAAATAAAGTTGGTGTTCATTAGCCCTGAACGGGTATGACCCATTATCTTTTGGACCTGGAAGATGTTCTGGAGCCTTCGATCATATATTCTGGAGAATGCAGTATGGATGTAGTATTGCGTCGCAAAAGTTACTATGCTGATGCGGCCTGGTAAATACAAGAGATGGAACCTAATACTATTCTACAGGGTGTAACAGAAGGGTGTAGTCATATTTTAGGGGGTTGTTAGAGACATCATTCTGAGCAACTTTCACTATTAAACCAATTTGATCAGAGCAACTTTAATTTTCACTTCTCTATACAAATCAGCTGACCGCCCGGAGCAAAACGTATGGAGCAATGAAAAAAAAAGTTTCTTTGATCATATCGGTTTCATAGTAAAAGTTGCTCAGAATGATCTCCCTAACAACCCCCTAAAATATGACTACACCTTTCTGTTACACCCTGTATACTGAAAATCCAACTTGATTATTTTACGCGTATTTCGGACCCCCACATAAAAGTCAAAATACTGTACCAATTTCATTATATATTTTTTTAATCGACGCGTAATGTTGTTTTATTTGATGTATTTTTACATTTTTAGGGTTCCGTACCCGAAGGGTGCCAAACGGGACCCTATTACTGAGACTTCGCTGTCCGTCTGTCCGTCCGTCCGTCCGTCTGTCACCAGGCTGTATCTCATGAAACGTGGTAGCTAGACAGTTGAAATTTTCACAGATGATGTATTTCTGTTGCCGCTATAACAACAAATACTAATAAATTAAAAGTAAAAAAACATTTTAAAACAAAGCTTTTATTTAATGCCCTAAAAAGAAGAAAATAAAATTTCAATTCAATCAAATGCGTCATTTTATTACATTACACAATTTATACGATATAAAAGCTTGTTGCGGGATTTATCTCCAAGTCTGTGCAAATAGGTGCCTACCCACCTAATTAAGTCTACACAAGTAAATCTCGCAACAAGCTTTTATATCGTATAAATTGTGTAATGTAATAAAATGACGCATTTGATTGAATTGAAATTTTATTTTCTTCTTTTTAGGGCATTAAATAAAAGCTTTGTTTAAAAATGTTTTTTTACTTTTAATTTATTTTTAACTTTTTGGTCTCAGCATCAGCTCAGCTCCATGTCATAAAAAAATATTCTAGGACTAAAGTATTCGTCAAGACGAATCGAACGAGCCCAAATTCGACGGGCTTGCGATGTTTTATGACAGAGTTCCCATGACCGTCTTCCGTCTCCAGCATCAGATCAGCTCCATGTCATAAAAAAATATTCTAGGACCAAAGTATTCGTCAAGACGAATCGAACGAGCCCAAATTCGACGGGCTTGCGATGTTTTATGACAGAGTTCCCATGACCGTCTTCCGTCTCCAGCATCAGATCAGCTCCATGTCATAAAAAAATATTCTAGGACCAAAGTATTCGTCAAGACGAATCGAACGAGCCCAAATTCGACGGGCTTGCGATGTTTTATGACAAAGTTCCCATGACCGTCTTCCGTCTCCAGCATCAGATCAGCTCCATGTCATAAAAAAATATTCTAGGACCAAAGTATTCGTCAAGACGAATCGAACGAGCCCAAATTTGACGGGCTTGCGATGTTTTATGACAGAGTTCCCATGACCGTCTTCCGTCTCCATCATCAGATCAGCTTTAAGTCAGAAATATATTGCATTGTCATCCGACTTATACACGTATGCGAAATTTCAGCTCAATCGGATAACGGGAAGTGGGTCAAATTCAAGCCGACATTTTTGACGCGAACCGTGATACCCACAAACATACATACAGTGCAAGTTTAATAAAAGCTTTTAAAAATCAAAAGAAATTTAATATTAAGGGGGGCTCCCATACAACAAACGTGATTTTTTTGCTCATTTTTGCTCGATATTGATAATGGTAGCAGGTAGACGCTTAAAATGTTCACAATATATTGAGTAAATTATTTACTTAAAAAATAAATAATTAAATTAAAATTAAATTAATATTTAGGGGGGGCTCCCATTTTTTTTTTTGCGGTTTTTTATAGATAATGGCACGGAACCCTTCGTGCGCGAGTCCGACTCGCACTTGGCCGGTTATTTTTTAATATGGACTATTTTCGAATTTAACGTGAATAACTGGAAAAAGTCAGAAATGCTTCACAATATTTGAATGCAGGATATTAGTAGACAGTATATACTGGCATATTGAGTTGTCTGTAGTGAATCCAATGACCAACTTTGTCTGTATGTTACGTATAGGGGAGAAAAGTTAATCCTACAGACAAGCTCCGTGGTTCAGTGAGATTCACAGTTGCTTCTCACGCGATGCAGGTTCGAATGCCGGTGATAATAATAATGCACTTTCAAGATAATTAATTTATCTCATTTGTGACCAACATTGGACGGTCAAACTTACCTCGAAAAACAAATAAAAAAAAAGATACGCGTGTAGCACCGTACACGTGTTAGAAGTAAAACTTCTGTAGCTAGATCATTAAGTGGTACCTATACTATACACCTATACCTACCTATACTAAAAGAGATTTAAATTTCCAATTTTGAGATCCAATCTCTGCTTCAAGTTACTTTTAAGTTTCAGACGTCCGATTATTTGAAATTATTTTATACTTGTACTTACTTTTAATACGTCATGTCATTTATTTCCCACCATTCCTTATCTACAATTTGTCGCGCTCGTGGTGATATACTTAACTCATTCAATAGTGTCACTACTATTTGCATCTCGCTCAGATTATATACCATCTGACGTCACGTCTTTAAGCCGTCTCGCTCAAATGTATGCATTGCTTTGCTTGTTTTAGAAATCCATATCGACCCGTGTGTTGATGAAACTCTTTTCTTACAAACTGTATGGATCGCATCGCACAGCTGTCAAACATAAGTTCCGGTTCCAACAAAGAGGTTGAACGAAGTAGTTTTTGGTCACGTCACTGGTTTTGTTTATCCCAGCCAGCGGCGGCGGCGGCGGCGGCGCCATCTTGGCCATACCGGAAATCAAGAACTCGTGGAAGAATGCTTAAAATATTTTTTATTTGTTGACGTTTCATCAGGTTTTTCCCTCACTAATTAACATTCTTTATTGTACGAATGTATTATTATCTTATCTGATTAGTTAAAAACCGTATTGAAAATAGTTGCGGTTTTAAAAGTCTTCAGCCGACCCTGACGTCACCGATTCCAATTTCCGTTACATTTCTTAGCCACTCGTGATAGCACCCGGCTAGGTAGCAATTGAAAAGCAAATATATGAATAACCCACAGTTGAGAGGTTAAATAAATTTTACCCCCGTGCCCCAAGAAGTTTTACTTCAATAACAGTAATTAATAATAATTTAATTTAACTGTGTAACTAACTTTTGTTTTCATTCACATATGTGACATTTTATTACATTAGATTTATATTTGGGTCATAACATAAGTAACCTGTCATAAAGATTTCAATTCAATTCAATTAACTTTGTCTAGGCCTATTTATGTTACATATTTACCGAACAAACGCGCTCAAAACCGGGTTATAAGCCTAGTCGACTTTGTAAGCCAAGTGCGTTGTAGCGCCGCGATTAAAACATAAGTTCAAATGCAAACTTAAGATTTAGCACAAAGTTGCACTTATCTTTAGATTTCCTTTTGCCAACTTGTCTTTCCACCGCTGTCGCTCTTACATGGCTGTGTTAGGGGAGGTTTTTGCCTGTGGGTTTTGTCAAATATGACAATGAGCGGTAAGATGTTTACTTCCGATGGTATTAAAATAAGTCGGAAAGTAGGGTTGGGTATCAGCGGCTTTTAGGCTTTCGAAACAAGTCATAATGAAAGGCAGTTTTGAACAAGTTTATAATGGGTGCCTTTATTAACTACTCAAGCGTCTGGCCTCATTATGGCCCGTGATTTTCAACCTCATAACTTGGTAAGACAGGGTGTAACATAAAGGTGTAGTCATACTTTAGGGGGTTGTTAGGAAGGAACGTCATTCTGAGCAACTTTCTCTATGAAACCAATTTAATCAGAGCATTTTTTGCTTAGTCATGCAAATCGGCTGACTGCCCGGGACATAACGTAAGGAGGAATGAAAAATAAAGTAGCTCTGATCAAATCGGTGTCATAGTAAAAGTTGTTCAGAATGATGTCCTTGACGACCCCTTTAAATAATATGACTCCGCCTCTCTATAACACCCTGTATAGTTCATTTATTTATTTATTTTATTTGGGACATCAACAGCATATAAAATGAATGAGTTACAACAAGTAAATACAAAAATTAAGCCGGTAACAGATATCCACAGAAGATACAATAAGCAAGTAAAAGAGAAAAAAAACTTAGCAGTTATCTTATTATTATGCACGTTGTAGAGTTTTAGGAAATAAGAATTTTAGAGGCTACGTGATTTAAATTAAATATAGTAAGGAGAATGTGAGGAGTATATTTGTAATGTTTGTGTAAGGGTAAGTGAGTGTGTGTGTTTGAGGGTGTGTGTTAGGGTGTGTATTTGTGTGTTTGTTCACTTGTTTCCCTCATCGTCTATCAAGACTTTTATAATTTCATGACGAAATTTGGCTTTGGAGGATGAGAATAGATCTAAATCACTAAATGGTTTATTGTATTCAGAGGCAAGGCGAGCCATGGTAGAATTTTGGGCATAATTGGTATGAGCGAGAGGGACGGAGAATAGTCGCAAAAGGATAAATAATTCGGATAGCAGCGGGGGAGAATCGAGGCGGCCAGATAGAATATCGTGGAGTACCATCATATCTAGCAATACTCAGCGATCTTTGAGAGTGATGAAGTGATGCTGGTGACAGGACTCATAACCTAAAAAAAAACAGAAACACCTAAGTACATACAATTATTTTTTATTTGTATTTTTATTTGTGTGCAATGTATTATTATGTAACTCTGTGTTAATGTAAATAAACGTATTCGATATTTAAAAAGAAAAAAATATATAATTGACAATTCCATATAAGTTTGTATGGTTAATTGGTTAATAGAAAGTTCAGTTAATTAAGACATTTTTAGGGACATTATTTTGACATTTTTTCACAATGAAACCGATTAGAACGACTATATTTTTATACGACCACATATTACTGGGTGGCAGGGAGCACTTATCCAGTGGAGAGCGCATAGATACATTCACCAATTTACGGGCGGCGGGGGACGAGGTAAGAGAGCTGTGATTGGTCATCCGCTGCAAAACTGTCTGGCAGCCCGTCATCGTACATAGGCTGCATACGTTGATTACGATTAATGTTTGACGAGGCGCATTCCCCCGCAGGCGCAGTCAATTGGATATAATCATAATCATTATCATAATAAACGTTTATTGCCAAGAAAAATACAAGAATAGTAACTAATTTTACATTGAATAATTTTGCTGGGGCAATAGGAAGTGGCTCAGCCCTTGCTGACACAGAGCCGGGACTCTGTGTAGCGCTGATTTTCAGCCTCTCCCTCTTCCCTTAGATTTGGAGCGGGGTAAAAAGTCATAGAGGGTCACCAGGAGAAGTTAAACTTATACAAGACAGTGTTAAAAAATTAGATATACTATAGTCTCTGCCGGGCGGCGAGTGGATTTCTTTGGAAAGGTAGAAAATAAAGTTGCTTTGATCAAATCGGTGTAATTGAAATAAGAGCGCAAAGTAGCAAAGTAACCGAAAGATCGTTAGTGACTGATCTTCCGGTTCAATCTTATTTTATAAAATAAATAAGAAATTTTAAAGCAATTTAATCTCAAACGCCGCAAACGGAATAACTTGGGTTTGCCTGATTTCACCGGAACTCAATCTTTGGCGGTTTAAAGGAAAAAGTCAGAAAGTGAAGTTTTCCATTTCCGTTGGTTGACCGACTTCTTTTCGGCTTTATCGCTCGGAAAACCAATTTGTAAAAAAAAACACCGGACAAGCGGAAACGGTTGCACGGTTATGTAGCTCCGTAGATTTGAGTGGTGGTTTGGTGGCGATAAAAATATAGTAAATTGTTATTTGCAACGCGATTCTGCGTTTCAAAGTACCTACCTACATACATAAACATTATTAAATGTATAAGTCGGGTAAAAAGTTTCTTCGTATTTTGTATGACGACCGAGCAGGTCGAACAAAAAGGTGCGCATCTTTGACTTAAAAAATTCCGGATTGAAAACGCCTTAACTAACTTTGTGCTACTTTTACTGACACCGTATTAGGTTCATAAACATCATATATTTTTTTCACGGCCATCGTTGCATGTCTTCCTTTTGTTTTCTACAACTTTAAAATGTATTGAATTTATCCATTAGACTCACTCATTTTTTTATAAAGAAAAACAAATGAAAAATTGTCGGAAACAATATTTTATTATATTTATTCCTTTTTTGAAAATGACCTTTTTAATGACATCAAAACCAGCCAGATACAATTAATACATCCAAAGATATTTAGTTAAAAATATACACAAACAAAATAGAAAAACCAGCCTATTATTATTATTACGAGCCTGCAGTGTCGCACTGCTGGGCAAAGGCCTCTCTCCCCGTTTTTCACTCTATACGATCCTGAGCGGTCTCCTCCAGTCCTTGTCCGATAGACCCAACTCATCACTCCATCTCTTCCTTGGTCGGCTACGATTTTTCTTTGCATTTTCTGGGAGCCAGTCTGTGATTCTCTTAGCCCAACGATTCGGCAACTTTTGAGCAACAAAAACATAATTGCAAAAACATAACACATAGAAAATTGATATTGCCTTTTTAAGCCAGTTATTCAGTAGGTACCTAGATAATTAATTATTCATTATAATTAAATTGACACAATTGTTAAAGAATTAGTCAATCCTACCATATCCTGACGTCCATATTTAGGTTCGACTAAGTTTATCATTATTATTGATTTAAGTATAGATCCGCTGTTACCTACGGAACCCTAAGCCTATCCTTTTCGCTTGATTAGGGACAGAATCAGATTGGATGATTCTATCTATACCTGCAGATATTTCGTCTATTTAGCAATTATGATAATGTTATGGCATTCTAATTCTCCTATTTCCTGAGATTCTTCCATTTAACTCATGTATCAAACGTTTCTAACAGACATAAAGGTAACATTAAAATATGAACGTACATCAAAGCGAGCTTATTTCTACCAAGTGATTTCTTCTAGCACACCATATTGTGGACAGGGAAGGTGATGGTTAAGCGGGGAAGAACTCACGTACACTACTAAAAAACTCTATCAAGAGTCTCTCAACTTACTTTACTTACTACGTTTACTCGCAACATGTCCGTTACTTATTTCATGTGTATTTCATGTGTGTTTCATTTTATTTATTTTTATTCAGATATATATGAGGTGATCCACCGGTAGAGATCACCGTGGATTCCCAAATGGAACAGTTTACGCAACAGGATGACATGGTCCACACGATCAAAAGCTTTCTCGAAATCTGTGTAGGTACACCACGTCAACCTATCTGCGTCATAACTCTTTCTTGCTATAAAACAAGCATTTATCATTGTATCATCTCAATTTTTGATCACCTTCCCACCTTTTCTACAGACTTGTTTATATCAACCCAAAGAACCTTACTTAACCTGATGTCCTACGCCCGTGCAAGCATATGAGCAGCCCATCGCATTATTCCTACCAATACAGAATACTCTTTCAAACATACGCTATTGAACTTTCAACTCTACCCGAGTTAACTCAAGTGTGGTATTCGGTCTGTAACGAGCGAGCGAATTCTCTGCCCCCGTGATTCTGAATGGAACTATCTAGTCGTTTTCTACTTTGAACGTTCTGTGCGAAATTAAATGAATGCATTCGTCGCTAGCGTTGGTTTGAAACATATTTGCTAAAAGGGATAGGGTGAATTTTTTTTTATCGAACTTAGAGGGATGTCCAATATCGAATCGATGTTTATTGTCATCGATTATATTTAGCTGCACGCGTCAACTCACGGTCCTTTCATCAAGACTTTAACAATATAGTAGGCTTAAAAATGGATAAACCTTAGACTAGTTGAGGAATGCAGATGGCATGGTGAAGAAGAGACCTATAACTAGCAGTGGGTGAATGTGTTTTTTTTATTATTTTATTGTTTGATATTGATTGATAGATGGCTGAGGAATGATTGTCAAAAGAGACGGCCAGTGGGTAGTTCATTAGTCCGATCGTCCGACGAGAGCATGAAGTTGATGGGATTGAAACTGGATGCGTTAGGCACACAACCCTGAAGATTTAGACATATACATTTAGACATGAACATTTGCATGCAGGCACACACTTTGCTTCTGGCCCCACACTAGGATACCCTGTGTCCTGGGAACCAGAAACAGCGACATTACAAACATGCACGGGTCCGGGTTGAATGGCGTATACATGAGGAGGCCTATAATCAACAGTGGGTTCTCTGCAGGGAGCGCATAGATACATTTTCCTTTGAAACATAACTCACCAATTTACGGGGGACTAGGTAAGAGACCTGTGATTGGTCAGCCCTACCCGCTGCAAAACTGTCTGGCGGCCCGTCATCGTACATATAGGTTGCGTATGCGAACGTTTGTTGAATACAACAAACGTTTGGCGAGCCGCATTCCCCCGCAGGCGCAGTCAATTGGATATATAGTCTCTGCTTCTCTGACAGGCTGATGATGATGATGATGAAACATCCAAGACCTGGGTTTTTTTTCTTTATCCCCAGCCGGGAATCAAAACCGGGACCTCTTGCATAGTAGGCAGAGCCTTATTCGCGCTTAGTGAAGAGGCCAATGCCTAGCACTGGGTCGATATGATGATGGTGATGATTCAGCACAGAATTTACATAAAACATAAACATAAACATTTACATACAGGCACATACATTGCTTCTGGCCCCACACTAGGATACCCTGTGTCGTGGGAACCTGGAACAGCGACATCACAAACATGTAAACATCCAAGACCTGGGGGGATTATTTTTTGTCCCCAGCCGGGATTCGAACCCGGGACCTCTCGCATGGTAGGCAGATGCGCAACCGCTAAGCCACAGAGGTCGTCAGGTAATTGTTGATTATGTGCTAAATGTATAAATAATATTAATCCTAGAAGTTGCTAAAAAGAGAAAACCTCCCTGATATCGTTCAATGGCGTAGCAGGCGTAGGTCTTTGGTAGTTTGCCGATGCGGGCCGGAGGAGGGGAGGGGGTGTGTTGTATTGTGTTTGATATCTTTATGGCGCGAGACCTCAGACCCCTCCGACACCACCTCACTTCTGCTGAGACTTTCCCGGCTAAACGATATGGTTGGTTGGTTAAATCAGACACTTAACTTACACCGTTTGACCCTAGCATTTTGATTTAAATAAAGCGTCGTCGAAAACTTTAACAATCTGTATTACCGAAAACCGGCGTATTGGTTAAAACAAGATGGCGTCACGACAACAGCTGATTACTTTCAGAGTCTATCTTTTTGGCAAACGTTGTGCAACGTTGGTTTGTTATGTTCAGTATTTTTTTGTTTAATTTTTTTTATCGACTCCGCCATGATTATTTCACGATTAGTATGTAGTTTCACAAAACAGAATTGTTTGCTTTAGGTCACTTTCTGTGCCTGATATAACCAAGTTACTGCGATATGGACATCTGTCTGTGTATTTCGGTATAATAGTAGATGTGTGGCTTTATACATTCAAGTCGCTAGTTGATCAAAGCCGACCGGACGGAACAATTGTTCGCTCCAGCGAATAATACAATCTATCTATACATAAAGTGACTACAGGGCTGACTAAGTCTCATTTTCTATTCACAAAACTTTACGGGGTCTACATGATCTTTTTTGCGTATCTCTTAAATTCGGTCAAATATTAAATCAAATTCAATATGTTAGTCGTTGAAAGCAGTCAGTAAATAGCTCTTAGCCCCCCCCCCCCTTCCCCCTCGCGTCGCCTCATAAGCCTTCAGCGTCTGTTCATTACGTCACTATAATGTAGCTATTTACCTCAGATACCGACTGCATTCAACTCGTTTGCGGATTGTAGGTATACGTTCAAAAGTTTTATGTACACACACAATCGCCATCCGACATTAACCCACATGTTACCAACTTAGCAAAGTTGAACAGCGTTAGCTACATAGTACATACGGATGAGAATAACAATAATAATAACAGAGAGAAAGAGTTTTCTCTCGGTATTTTCGTTATACAGGATGGAACAGAAAGGTGTACTTATAGATAATTAGATAAGTATGCTTAAAAGTAGATATTCTTATATACATTATTTTTAACAATATTAATTTTAAAATATATTTTACTAATTGTTTTAGGAAGTTTCTGTGTTAGAAGTAAGTTAGTTTGTAAGTCAATGCAGTGGTTTCATTGTCTGGACCTGGACCCTAGTAGCCTAGATGACGCTTAAATTTAGGTGAAAACGATACCACCACTTAGTGGCCTTTGAAAGGAAATAAAGTGTCCCCTAAGATATAGGGGTTGTTGTTGAAATCGGCCACAATTTACTATAAATAATATCCTTAATCAGGCGCGGTCGCTTTTGTTGGATTTTGTTGGCGATTTTGTAGGGGTCATCTTAAGTTGAAGTTAAAAAATCTACCTTATATTAGTTTCTGTATATACCTTATTATCTATCAAAGCCTTCTGATTTGCATACTAACTGACACTAAGCAGAGTAGTAGGGTTGGCACTTGAGACTCAGTATTCCATTGTGTATCCCAAAAATAAACCAAAACAACTTACGTAGGGTGTAAAGCTTCTCAGAAGAACTTATTGGCGGCGCGGAAATTTCGCATAGCTAGCAAGGCGAGCAAGGAGATGATTAGAGGTACGTACTCATGGGCGGCGCCAGCTGTCTCGGAAGTTTTCGTGAACCGTCAAGTTTTAAGAGATTATTCAAATTGACGTGAATGGTTCTCCCCTCCCTCCCTCCCCCTCCCTCCCACATGATCCCGGCCGGTCCCGGGTTCGAATCTCGGCCGGGGGAAAAAAAGGCCAGGCCCTTTACCATATGGCACGCCACTCAACTCAGTCGCGCATTTTGTCACGGAGAAACGTCATTGAGTTATTTGCGCGACTGAGGTGATTGGGCCTCATGGATTTTTACATGATAGTGACTTAAACTTTTTGCAATCCTCCGTCGATCCTGCCAGAAGCAATGAGTATGCATGCTTGCATGTGAAAGTAAATGTATCCAATATTCAACTTTATCAACGTGGTAAATGAGTGTGAAGGAGGAATAAAGGAATGTACTGTAAAGGAAGCTAAGCGAAAAGTTCTTATCTGGCTAAATAAAATAGATTATGATGGCACAGAAACAATAATTGGTGTCTAAAAATTTAACACACACACACACCCTCACCCACACACACACACACATACCCTTTCACTTACATACATACACACACATGCAGATATTTATAAATTATTTTAACATATTTTAATATAATATAAATTTATATATTAACAGTTATCATTGTTAAACTTAAATTCAAATTCAATTTTATTCAATTTTCATGTTATCGCCGCAAATAGGGATTGTCAAATGTTTATTTCCTCCCTCACGAGACAGGCTATGCCTAGTGTGAGGGTCAGCATACCTGTGAATTGTATTTCCTTATGGCAATAAACTATTTTCATTTTCATTTTCATCTTAATCTTACATCCTGTAGTTACTGTACTTAGTTGCTTTCCTTGTGTGATAGATAATAAATAATAAGTTTAGATAGGGGGAGGATTTTCCTCGTAGTGGTTCTGTTCATTAGCATGAGTTTTCAAAGATTACTTAGAAATACCGCTTTTTGTATAGAAGCTTCCGAGTACACTATCCTCTTCAGGGTTCCGTACCCTAAGCCTACGCTGTCCGTCTGTCTATCTGTTCGTCTGTGTGTCCGTCAGCGGGCTCTATCGCACGAAATAGCTAGTAAGTTGATTAATTTTGTACTTTTTTGGTACGATGGTCTGGAACACTCAGTGTGAGAGTTTGACTCGCACTTTGCCTATTTTTCGGTCCAATAATGCAAAATATCTCATTTGTAATCTCGTTTAACACAACACTACAAGCGAGCGGGCGGTAGTCCGACTATGCCACGGACGTCTGTTATTTTGAATATATTCAACAACATAACAAACATGGCGTCACGCCTACTTAGTGCTTGTTATATATCTATTAATACTTCACCTTGCTTACATGGGGCTAGCCCATCTGCCCACATTTGAAAATAACACGAAGGTTTCCGTACCATTATCTATAAAAAACCGCAAAAAAAAAATGTATGGGAGCCCCCCCTTAATATTAATTTAATTTAAATTTAATTATTATTATTTTAAGTAAATAATATACTCAATATATTGTGAACATTTTAAGCGTCTACCTGCTACCATTATCAATATCGAGCAAAAATATCACGTTTGTTGTATGGGAGCCCCCCTTAATATTAAATTTATTTTGATTTTTATTATTTGTTGTTATAGCGGCAACAGAAATACATCATCTGTGAAAGTTTCAACTGTCTAGCTACCACGGTTCATGAGATACAGCCTCGTGACAGACAGACGGACGGACGGACGGACGGACGGACGGACAGACAGCGAAGTCTCAGTAATAGGGTCCCGTTTGGCACCCTTCGGGTACGGAACCCTAAAAACCAATCATCTACATAAAACAGGTTGTACATGCTTGGGGTTATTTGTACCTAATTGGTTTTCTTCGAGCATAAAACTATTTCACTTGACCTAAAGTCAGTTTAAAGTTAGATTGAAAGAGGATATGAGATTCTGGCGATACGGTGTGATTCTCACAATGTATTGAATATCTGACTAAGTATGTACACAATTGTGTCTCTGGCTGCCGCGCTTACGATAACCGCATTAACTAAGTTTTTTGGCAAAATAGAGTTATATTCATATTCATATTCTTTATTGCACAGAAGCATAAAGTGTGTGCATGTTGTGCTTCTACTTGTCCGTTTCTTCTTTTTGCCTTACTAAAACAAATGTAATAACAAAAGGATCTTTTTGGGATAATCTATTATTGGCTATGCAATTTGTGTTAATTTTAACGATATATCTGTTTTGCAACGCAGTTGTTTAGCTGAATAAATAAATAAAAATACATTTACAAGAAATATTATACGCAAAGGCGAGCTCATCTCTAAAGTGAGATTTCTAGCAGCAAACCAATCAAGAAAATCAGGAAATTCATAATTTCTTCATATATCCAGTTTTTTTAATTTTTATAAACGCGTTAACTGAGACTTCGATTACAGTTTTTACTTATCATAATCGCACTATTTATAGTTAGTATTAACTTTTTTCTGGCTTTCTGACTTACTAATACTTACTATTATCTACTCTGTGCGCGGTGCAGGTAGACTAACATGACAGTAGATGAGTTGCCGCTCTATGGTATAAAACCTGAGTATAAAACAAATAGTAGTTGCCAATTCATTCACTCATTAATTCATATTATTTATTGCACAGAAACATAAAAAATACATTTACAAAAAATATTATACGCAAAGGCGAGCGAATACGATTCATTACATTACGATACGATTATTCGAATAATAATTCGAGTTGTTTTATATTAAGAACCTGAAGTTTGACTAATTTGTTGATGACTCAGATTTTATTCATTTGTTTCTTAATTATTTTTACGGTATAATATTGTTCAAACGTTTAGTTCTATGCCTTTCGTTCGGATGCACCTACCTAAAAAAATATAATTTAGCACCCACCTACGTGTTACGCTCCTGCCCATAAATGCACGTGAAATAAGTGATATCGTGCCTGAACTGATCCAGAAATCCCGTGTTCCGTGTGTGTCCCTAATACCTCGTGCCTGAACGTGAGAAAACCCAAGAAGACGGATTGCAGGTGACAAATTGACTTTGACACACTTTTTCTCCTAAACAATATTAAAAAACAATTATTTGATTGCTTAGCTTCTTGGTTTTGTCATTTAATCTCACTTCTCATCTCATGCAGGAAATGCGTTTTTGAATCTGTTGCTGACCATGTCACCCCTCGCAAGCTTACGAAATCCCTCCTGTCACTTATAACGGTACTTTAATCATGTATAGCGACAAGGCCAAAAACCTGGGTGTAGTTTTCGACAACCAGTTAACCTGGTCAGCGCATATTAGCGAGGTCAGCAAGCGAGTTTACGCTACCTTTCACTCTCTCAGGAGACTTCAGAACTGTCTTCCTCGCCAGACCAAAATTATTCTCGCCCAGTCTCTTCTACCTCCCCTCATCGACTATGCTGATGTCTGCTGGGTCAGCGCAAACGAAGAGCAACTGAAGAAACTCGAACGACTTCAAAATCTCGGGATTCGGTTCATCTTCGGACTGCGCAACTATGATCACGGTTCACAACACCGCAGGGAGTTGAATTGGCTACCAATTCGTCTTCGACGGGACTCTCATATCCTATGTCTTCTCTACAATATTTTGTGGAACCCTCGGTACCCTAACTTCCTGCGTGATCGCTTCGAATTTCTTTCTTCAAGCAGGCCTCGGAGAACTCACATGGCTTCTATGCTTAAAGCCCCACATCGCTCCACTGCAGCCTACGAGCATGGGTTCACAATCCGCGCTGCACGGTGGAATGAGCTTCCCTGCACCATCAGGGACAGTCCGTCACTAAATATCTTTAAAAACCGACTAAAGAAGCACTATCTTTCACTTTCAATTTAGATATACTGGTATGTTTTAGTTTATTCATACGATATTTATTGTTAAGCTGTATTTATGTAAACTGTGTATGTAGTCTATTCCTTAGCAATAGGTTCATATATGTATGTGTAATAATGATATGTAACGTACTAGAATAGTCTTATTAATTGTACGCGCAATTCTTTCCCTTACCTATCATCTCCGTCTCCTAACCAACATGGTTTGCTGGAAGAAATCTCTTATTAGAGATAAGCTCGCCTTTGTACATATTTTTCTATGTTATACTATTTTTACTGTCATGTGAGTATAATAAAGAAATTACGATGAAATTACGGAAATAGTCATAGTCAATATTGTACGTCTATCCATCCGTTTTCTGGTGCAGTCGGGCAAAAACTATACAAAGAGAGAACTATATATATATATAAAGAGGTTTTTTTATTACATAACTGTTCACGTACAACGCCGCTGCTAAAGAGTTTATAATGAAATAAACTCAGTAGATATTATAATAAATTTTGATGATTATTTAATTTTTCATAAAACATTTTTGCTGAAGGGAGAAATTCTTAAAAGGAGCCTTACCTTTCATTTCATATTTAACTTCGAGAAAAAAGTGGATTGTTAAATTGTTTCATCATCTCATTTTCAACTTCATTTGGCCTTTTAATTGTGTCTTTGACGTCGTGCTTCTGATCTGAAGAAATAAAAATCACAAAAGCACACCTTGATCACGAAATAAAATTAAAAAAACTATCATAATAAAAAATACTTTGAGTATGTTTTACAGACGTATCTAATAATAATAACACTGGTAGGACGATATTTTGAGTGCGATTTAAGGGGCCTCACGAATAAATTAGGGGTGCTTTTATCATGTGTATTTCAGGAAATACTCGACTAATCGTAATCAATTTCTAGTATATGTAATTTGACTATATAATCTAGGGTTTTCAAGAAGGAAAACGTGTTTGGATAAATAATAATTCCCTGGAATAGCTTATTTTTTATGTTTTTTTTCCGTTTTGGCGCTTACGTTGATTCAGATTAGGCGCGAGCGCACAATTGCCATCCCACTTATTATCCTGTTCCCGAGTTATATTTGCTTCTCACTTCCGCAATATTCGTTGACCTTGGTTTGTAATTATTCGTACCTCGCCTTAATATCAAAAGTTGAATTATTATAACAGTGAAAAAATTATCTTGGTCTCATTAGTTTATTTTACTTGGATTTGATACGCTTTGGAGATTACTTACAAAAGTCAAATTGTCTTCGTAGCACAAAGAGAGCTACTACGATGCTATGACGTAGCTGAGTTGCCACAGAATTAGTAATAAACACAAACACATTAACATACAGGCACATTAAAATTTGTGTATGTTAAAACAATGTACAACGTATAATATACTTTTTTTAGTGTGCGAGTTCTACTACCATTTGACCGTTTATTAGGGTTCCGCACTATTACTGAGACTTCGCTGTCCGTCCGTCCGTCCGTCTGTCTGTCTGTCTGTCACCAGGCTGTATCTTATGATCCGTGGTAGCTTGATAGTTGAAAATTTCACAGATGATGTATTTCTGTTGCCGCTATAACAACAAATGCTAAAAAACAAAAGAATATTAAGGGGGGCTCCCATACAACTAAAGTGTTTTTTTTTTTGCGGTTTTTTATAGATAATAGTACGGAACCCTTCGTGCGCGAGTCCGAATCGCACTTGACCGGTTTTATTTTATTAACCGACTTCCCAAAGGAGGAGGTTATTCGCCGGGATGTTTTATTAAATAGGTAAATAAATAAGTTTCCCTGTCAGAGTGTCCAGCCTTAATTAACGATTCATTATATTCCTAGGTCTTGGATGTTTACATGTTTGTGCCGTCGCTGTTTCTGGTTCCCACGACACGGGGAATCCCAGTGTAGGGCCAGAAACAATTAAATACAAATCAAATATATAATATTTAATAAATAAATGTATAGCGAGAGCAATTTAGTAACAAAGGAATTAACTAAATATTAGGTGCATACGTACAAACCTTTTTTTATACATTTAGAAAGTGAGACGAGCTGGTATCCTAGCTAGATTATGTGATAATCTGTACTAAGGAATACCAGGCCCAGCCCCTTTCATTAGGGTGATTAGAACGTGTTTTATATCGTATCTTATTTTAAATCTCCTTTGAAAAAGGTTTAAACATGAATTGAAAGGTGACCAAACATTTAGAATTAATAAGGATAATTTAACTAGCTTACTAGCTGAAACCGCAATCATTTACCGACTTAGAAACAATATGTTAGAGTCACGACCCAAAAGTCATCCTCTGTACTTATTGTGTTAATAGGAAACGTTGCTTAACTGCCCATATCGATGAAATTTTAGGTCGATGTGATAGTCCAGCAGTGGTTGTAATGGAATTTTTAACTTAGGCAAAACTTGTTGAACAAGAGACAGTTTCTTGACATTGAATTGTAAATTAAACAGACCTCTCAGTCTTTGCTCTTAGGAGATCTCTCTAAGGTCAGTTAGGCTGCTACTAAATCAATCGATCGACGTCAATCGATTGGTATGATAGAAATTAGAAATCAGTGTATTAGAAACTATCGATCGACGTCGACTATTCCATTCTGAGAACAATCGAAGGCAATCGATCGACGTCGATTGATTGATGTTTTTTTTTTGCTGTTTATATTTATTGCCATTTATAGAAATACTTATACCAACTACATCACACACACACAGCCTTACACAACCTCTCACACACACGTATACACTGCACATATTATTACTGTACATTGTACCCCCCTTTAAAGCACAAAAGATTTTTACTGTTTTTCTAAGTTACTTGCCTACCTATCTCTGAATGTACTCTCACTTGTCCTTATTTGACTATTTACATAGTGAAATCCTTGATTGGCCTAGATATTTAATCTATATTTAATCTTTATTCTTGTTTAATTTTTATGTACGGCTGTGGTTTTTTTTTTCAATAAATAAAATAAATAGATGTCGATCGACGTCGACTGATCCATTCTACAGTCTATTGATGAAATAGCGCCCTTAGAGATCACATACGAGCAGCATGCGCTAACAAAGCTAATGGAGTCACTTCTGTGTTTGTGCCACTCCAAATGGGAATTGTGCTGACAACAGCTCCATCCACCAGCTCGAGCTGCTGCTGGAGCCGTGCGCGCGCATTAACTTGCTGACGCAGGCGCCGCTCACACGGGCTATCAGGATTCTCAATATTATATCTGAGTCTGTTGATATTTTCGAGGTTGCTCTGTCTGAGTTCACAAGAACAGCACTATTTGTCGTTTGTTATAGTATAGGGAAGATAGGATAAGATAATATACTTTCAGTAGATTATAAGAAGTCGTGTAATTATGTATTTACCGCATTAGGTCTGTGCCTGTAATGGTAGATATTAATAGATAAATAAATAACATCTGTGTATATGTATAAAACGTTTGTGTTGAACCCTGACTTCCCTCTCTTTATCTGTTTTTTTTTCCTGTCATGTCTAGTTTTGCTGGAAAAAAACTCTTTTTAGAGATAAGATAAGATAAGATAAGATAAGATAAGATAAGATAAGATAAGATAATGGTTTATTTAACGGAAGAATACAGAGTTTCACTTATTAATTAGGTACGTATTTGCTAAGGAATTGCATAGATTACCGGCGGCCCTCACACTAGGTTAGACCTGTATCGTGAGGCCCAGTTCTTTGACATAAGAATCACAACTTAGGTTTTACTTACGGCAAGAGGTGTACATTATAATTATGCAGTTTGTTTAATAAACAATGGATGTATGATATGGAGATAAGATCGTTAAATGAAAAGAAAAATTATAGGAGAGTTTCGTAGCGCACGCATGACGTGAATAACTTTCCTTACCCTTTTGGCTGTGTCGGCGATATGAGCTTTAAAGGAGAGGTTCTGGTATTTTATGGTTTCCTCACCTCACACTTGCATGACACTGAGTCACAGAGAGAGTGAATCCGCATGCGGGTGTCGGACTTGGGCTCTGATGCTCGAGTTTTGTGAAAACACATATATTTACTCTTTTTGCCATTGAGCGTAAGGAGATTGGAGTTAAGCCATTCAGCAATGCTCGCCAAACCTATTTCGCTCTTTTGCAGAGCATTGTGCCAAGTATCTCCGTTGAAGATGGCAACAGTGTCATCGGCGTAGCAGAGTATGCTTACGTCTGGGGGTGGGGCACTATGAATATCATTTATGTATATTAGGAAGAGTGTAGGGCCTAACACGCTTCCCTGTGGTACTCCGAAATTAATAGGAAGCTCGCGACTGATGTTAGTGTCAATTTTTAAGTAAAGTTTTCTGTCCGTGAGGTAGCTTCTGAACCAATCAAGAGTTTGCCCTCGGATAAGCTTGCCTTTGTACATATCTTTCTGTAAATGTTACGTGTTTTTTATGTTTTTGTGCAATAAAGTATAAATGATATGAAATGAAATGAACCCTAGCATCTTGTTCACTCGATAGTGCCTATCAGATAACATAAACCAGATAAAAACAGATCCTTTGTAGTACAGAATATCCTTTTTCTCGTAAATAATCCAATTTGTAAGCTAAATAATAACCCTATTCCTCCATAGATTCAAGTCGGACGGCAGATATTTATTGTTATGGCTACTAAATTTCGTCCGAAAATATTGGCTCGAGAACAACTTTTGAAGTAGTATACCGGGTGTAACAGAAAGGTGTAGTCATATTTTAGGGGGTTGTTAGGGACATCATTCTGAGCAACTATCATTATGAAACCGATTTGATCAGAGCAACTTTAATTTTCACTTCTCTATACAAATCAGCTGACTACCCGGACCAAAACATATGGAGCAATGAAAAATAAAGTTGCTCTCATCAAATCGGTTACATTGCAAAAGTTGCTCAGAATGGTCTCCCTAACCACTGAAACGTCCGACTCGACCCGAGTACCGAATTTACAATATACCGTCGTGTCCGACTGCACCCGAGTACGGATTTTTTCGCGCGCGCGAAGGTTTGTGTGGAGCGCGACTATTTTCGATTGTCTTGAATGAAAAGGAGTGAAGTTTACCTATATGTCTACTCGGCGTCAATATCAATAATAGTTGCACTCGTAAAATACCTTTTTTTATTTTCAACGTGGCAACACTAGTAAAAATATGGTCTTCGAAGTTCACTGCATTCCCTGAGACCCTGCAACTTTTTGAGTAGTACTCAGACTTATTGATTTTATCTACATGCTAGATGTATGAGTTATATTACAATCTTAGTATCGTTTGAAAGCTTAGATAATCTACTTTATAGTAGTAAAATAGTTTACAACAAATACTAGCAGCAAAACTGCTATTCATCGAGATGAAAATAAAAATACTGAAAAGTTGTAGTTATCGCCAACTTTTATTGTTTTTATCGTTCTTGGCGCTTTCTCTAAAAAACAGGTAATTAACTATTAATTAAATTACATTCTGCATTTCTTGATCTTTCTAGCAATACATTTTATTTTGTGATAGCATGAGTAGTTGACCCTCAATTATGGTTTTTGCCGAGTCGGTCGCGCCCGGTCGTCGCGCGCGGTGCGGACGGAATAAAACAGTGGGCGTATCACAGCGCCGATCAGCTGACTCTGTCCCGTAACAACTCCCTAAAATATGACTACACCCTTCTGTTACACCCTGTAGGTATATAGTATAGATACAGGGTGCGGATCTAAGCCGATTTATAGTTGAGTCACAGAAGAGATAACAGTACTACGTACACAACGGCCACTCCCTTCCCCGCGCGGATTCAGATACCGCACTTCACCCCGGAGTCGGGGAGCCTCTTCGGGGGACACTTTGTACTAGTATAGAAGCTGAACGCACACATTCACAAACGAACGAGTTTACGCACACATTTGCACGTGTAGAAATGTCATTAGGCTATGTAGTAGTAATAGGTGACTATTTTACGAGTGTTCTATTTCTATGGAGTGTCCGAGGTGTTGTGGTTGAGTTCGAGTAGGCAAGATCTGTAGCCGAGTCTCTAACACAACATAACGTCACGCTGTTTTCAATGTGGGTCGCCACTCCGTGAGGCACAATTATTGTGCCCACTGGTTGTGTGTGACGTATTACTATTACACGTCCCTTTAATATTGTTAGTAAAATTGAACTGATATCAATTTAGTTTGTTGGTTAAATACCAGTATTAGGATATAAGATGTGAATAGTCTTAATACTATGTGCATCAGGCACTTTAGATCTCAAGAAGGTGTTCCAATCTGCGAGATAATAATTACTTATGCTAAGCTACAACAATGACCGTGTCTTGTTTTGTACTGTAATAAATTTTAATTGAATAAAGACCTTTGAAAAACAAACAAACCTATTCAAAACTCTATTACTCTGTTTTTCGCCGGTATAGATAAATAAAGGTATGGATTTCGTATCTTTTGACATAGATATCCCAGAGAACAAATGAAGTAAATATTAAGGCGAGGTATGAATAATTACAAACCAAGATCAACGAAGGTTGTGGAAGTGAGAAGCGAATATAACTCGGGAATAGGAACAAGTGGGACGGCAATTGTGCGCTCGCGCCTAATCTGAATCAACGTAAGCGCCAAAACGGAAAAAAAAACATAAAGGTAATTTAGGAAGGGAAGTAATCCCTATTTCAGGGAATTACATTTCAATCTTCAAATCGCTAGTAACAACAATTCCCACATATTACTATTTATGGAATGATCATATTTACTATATTACTGCGCTATAATAGGAAAATATATTGGAAAAAGGGTTGAATTTGGATTTATTTTCTATCAAGAAATTTTAATCCAAACAAGTTTTCCTTTATGAAAATCCTAGATTATATAGTCAAATTACATATAACAGAAATTGATTACGATTTGCTGAGTATTTCCTGAAATACACATGAAAAAACAACCCTAATTTATTCATGAGGCGCCTTAACCAGAGTTCCAGCCCAAAAGAGCAACGCCCGGGTGCCCGCCGAGCATGCAAACACTCGCATTCCAATAGGCTTGTGGCCTCTCAAGTCAAAATATATACTTTTTATGAACTGTCAAAACGGAACTTTTGTTCCTGAGTTCTATGAAAATACAACAGAATGACGTCACGTAAAAGTGCAATCAAATAATGTCTTTTTTTGCACAAAATTGACTTTATAAAATATATCTGCTGGAAATAATGGATTCTAGAATTTCAAGCCACATACATAATGCTTCAACTTAAAACTTGTTCCTAGATTTATTGGACTACCTTGGCCACAAGCCTATTCACGAGCCGCGTACGAGTGGCAGCATTTGAAACCTATGCGATGCGAGTGTTTGCATGTGCAGCGGGCGTAAAAAGTCTATGAAGTTATATTTATTTGTGATTTCTAATCGCTAACCAATACTTAGATTAACTATCTTCTTCTCATAGTTTTGAAGTTATTCAAAGTCAAACTGGAGCTTTATCTCGTTTAGGAAATAAGAAAATCATATTTACGTTCTAAGAGCATATTAGTTTGTTTAAATAATGAAACTCAGTACAATGACATTGTATTCTCCATTTTCCAAGTATAATGTATTGTTTTCTGGAATAAAGTAAAGTACCTACTATAGAGGAACCATCTCCTCTGTTCTTTAAACCTAAAGTCAAAACTTCTTCATGAGATGGTTCATCTATACCTGTACCTAAAGTATAAATGAAAAGCACTGTACCTATTTCTATTTCTATTTCTACCTTCATGGCAATTCCAACTCCAACAAATTATTATTATTTTAAAGTATCACCGCTTCACCGTTCACAACTTTTTTTTTAAACCGTATCTTTTCTGGACCATAGCCATTTATCACTCGGAGATAGGACCCAATAAACTGTACTTTATAGATAGTGACCGGTTCGAGTGCCAATATAAGAATCATGGCTCCGACCGTTGGCTCTATTTTATTTCAGAGCTGTTTAGGGTTTCAACATAATGCGATGTGCCTATAGTGAACTGAAGCAAACTTATGACAAAAAATTGCCTATGGCGTCAAATCTAGCCATAGATTATCCTTTTTGTTAGTCAACGAAATGATAGTTTTGTTTACAGTATTTTAAAAACCGGTCTTTGATATGTAGACTCATTTTGATCTATGGTTTAAAATATACCTATTTTTTTTTGATAAAACTTAAAGATAAATAGATTTAATAAATAAAATATATCGTACGTAGAATATTTGTTTTTAATAATAAGGCAAACAAAAATAATTTGATACGCTTTTATAATGTTATTAGATAAGGTGACTGACCTACCAGCAAAATGTTCGAAAAATAAATTGCCTCCTAGAAAAAGAAATACTGGGTGACTGCGGGGTCGGTCGTGTAGCAACAAAGTAACCTTAGATTTGCCTATTGGTTAGGAATGTTATGCTTTAGATGAGAGCTCGAGAGTGTCTTTTCCTTTTACTCGAGAGTGGTTCTTACTTTTTCATACTAGTGAAACCCAGATGAACACCTCATTTTGAACTTTCATTGTCATACAAGTAATCTCCGGGATAGTTATTCTCGTATAACTTTTTGTTGGTGAGAGGTCCACCCTAAAGATAAAGTTCTCTGACTACACTCTGTTTAGAACGTCACTTGGGAAAATCTATCATAAACTGTTTCAAGATATTGCTGGGAATTTATGCTTTGAAATCTGCTGGCTGGTACATGTATGCGGTGGTTACTGAGGCGGTTATGCGGCGGTTTGGTTTTGACACTTCTTACACTTCTAATTAGTATGTGTGAAAAAGGTTTGAACATGAATTATTTTAAATTACTTACGCATAGTTGTGATTATTTAAATACTAGCTTAATAGCTGAAACCGCATTCATTTACCGAATTAGAAACAATGTCTTAGAGTCATGACCCAAAATTAATCCTTTAGAACATATTATAATTATACAAATAAATTCTATAACAAATGAACATACAACGCATTCTCATTCTTGCCAAGCAACCGCAACTTATGCCTCGTTAAACTTTCAAGAGCTTCTACTACAGAAGCTAACTGAACTTTTGTAGTAGAAACTGTAAGAAAACTGCGCTAAATTAATGTAATAACAGACCACCGGAAACCGGCAAAGTGATGTAACGGAAGTGAGAGTTTAAATCACGAATAGCGCACCGGAAACGGAAGCTGGAAAGCTAATAAATATGACTGCCGCTCAGGCATGAGGACTGTAATTGTACCGGGTTCTGTTGGCAAGTAAAAATATCTATGGAAAAAATAAGAAGTAAGAAACTTTAATTTATTTATTTATTTATTTATCTACACACACATTATCATTACAGGTGAGGAACCTAATTCGATAGTGCAGTTATCAAAAGTACGTAACATGATAATTAGAAATTATAAGTACGTACCTAACATAATTAATTCAATTGAATTGATTAAATCAAATTAAAATGTATTTAGGATCTATTCACATGATACATACATAGGTAAATTATAGTTTCTAATATACAATTTACTTAAGCACTTTTAAATAAGTACACATATTTAAATACAAAATGACATGTAAAATAATAATTTATGAATAAATAAATACAATACAATACAATACCTAATGTAAGCATCACAATCTATAACTTATATAATGCTTAATGCCACCCTTGTAAATTCAGTCAGAGAACTTTATAAAGTAGTTATCATTAGGCCAGTCATCATTATCAACATCAGACATCTCAAACACGCCTGTATGTATCAAAGATTTTTTATACAATGTTAAGTCCCCTGGGGAGTAGTTTATACAGAAAATTGAAACCCTGAAAACCTTGTGCCACTCCCATGGTGCTCGAAAAACTGCGAAATTCTAGCTCTTGTTTCAGTTTTTTGAAAAAATACGAAAAAAGGAATTCATTATTGAAGAAGAAAAAAGAGTGAGATGACGTATGAAATGGCATTCGATAAGGGTCATTTTGACGCTCACTTCATACTCAAACACGATTCAAAGTGTCAAACAAATGCGAAGTGAGAGTGATAGTGAAGGGAAATGCGAGTTGTTGTGCGAATTTTTAAAATCGACGTACGGTCGTAGTATTCTCACGATGTTTCATTCAACAAAGCTTTAATCCTTGTCTTTGCAAGCCAATGTGTTGGCTACAAGAATCATACTAAGGATAAAGGTCTCTAACTACACTCTGTTTTGAACGTCACTTGGCAAGATCTATCTTAAACCGTTTCAAGATATTGCGGGGAATTTATGCTTTGAAATCTGCTGGCTGGTAAAATGTATGCGGTGGTTACTGAGGCGGTTAGTTTGCTGTTAAATATTTCGGACAGTTTCAAAAACATTGTTATGTAGTGCCCGCGTCGCTTTGTGCGTTTACGGTCAGTAAATTAGGAGCGGTGCGATTGCGAAATTATGCAGTAAAATGCGGTATGAACATAAAAGTTACATAACTACGTGGAAAGTTATTTTATTACACAGAAGCCTACCTTTTATTTAACTTCATACTCGTTTGACATTAAATTAGTTATCATTATCATTAAACAAGCACAAACATCGCTTCTGTCCCCATGTCTTAGGAACAAGAAACAGCAATTTGTGATATCGCTGTTTCTGATTCCCACGACACAGGATATATAGTGTGGGGCCAGAAGCAATGTATTTTATCTTTTAAGTAATTAGTAATACGAGTACATCATTCGTAGAGATAGATTCAAAGCTCGAAAGATGTTTATTGATTGTCCGAAAAACTTTGAGTGGTCGCTTGTGCAAATAGGCCAAAATCTCCCAGTCTTAAAAAAAGCTACAATATTAAATGAGAAATAGGTAAATGAATTTACACATTCAGAATTATACATTATAAATTGAAATGGTTTAAAAACTAAAAAAAACTTACTTTTACTTGCTGAAATCCTTTTTTTGGGTTCCGCATCCAAAGAAGCGGGATCTTTTATTGACATTCCAATAGCAGTCTGTCGAATATTTTGACCTGTGCTGTGCAGACAGACACAGAATTCAAGAATCATACCACAACCGCTATAACAATGCAATGCGAAATTAAATCTGTCTGAATGTCGCCTTTTCACGTCTTACCAGTGAAGAAATTTTTGCATACGCATACTGTAGTTTGAAAATGGACAAGAACCAGGAAACTACGGACGGAGTCAATGGCTAGTACAAATCGTGCCAAGTTTCTTTGATTCTCACCGAGCTGTCACCTCTCTATCTTAATTTCAACCTCAACGTACCATATACGGGACAAAGAGATTAGATCTCGCTGAAGACGCGGCCGCGGCCTGATAAAATAAAAAAGTGGCTCCAAATTCAAATTTTTGATAATTTTGTGCCCAATCTTGCTACAGAACCCTTTGTGTGAATCAGACTCACTCTCAACCGGTCTTATTCCCACTTTATGCAGACGCAAATTGCCAAGACCGAGTTCTTGACACCGCATCCTCCATTATTCTCTTCGCACTCAAAACTTCTTCGGCTATTCCGAGAAAATATGCTTTATTCCGAAAAAATAATACGAATGAGTTACAGCCGTCGGAAACATACACGGATTCTATCTTGCGGAGATAAAGATGCTGGGAACTCCGGTAATGCTATCTTTGGAGAATTCCGCTTAAATCCTTTGGAATTTTGTTCAACATTTTATGAAGGTTTTAGGATTTTATGGATGGGTACATTTTAGTAGTTTATGAGTATTTCAGGATGTATTGAAACAAATACCTAGGAGCAGATATATTTGATCAGGCTTATTCTATGGTAGAAAATTCTTATTAACCTGTCCTGCCCCCCTAGACAAAGTTAAACGCTAGCGAAACGAAACGATAACGTTTTATGTATGCGATTTGACATCTGGCTTCGCTAAGGTAACGTCACGTAGTGATTCCAAATGTCAAATCGCATACATAAAAAGTTATCGTTTAGTTTCGCTATCCTTAGCGTTTAACATTGTCTACAGGCACTGGTGTCTTAAAAAATATCGGTTTGGGAATATAATCACCCAACCCCGTAGATAAGTTGAAATCCGCTAACTCGCTCGTCCAAAGTCCACAAAATACCCAGAACTTTGGTGTTTTTTTCTCAGGTTTTGAATTTTATCTCGATGGTGGACTTTGGGCGGACGCGGTTGTGTTCTAGTACTCGAAGTGAACTCTAAGAAAATGTTTTCAATTTGGTAAGAAGGTATGACATAAAATTAATTAGAAACTCTGAAATTACTTATATGTATTGCGTCAATTTTTGTGTGAAATTTCCATACGAATAAATGAAATGGTGTTACTGAATTGAAAACGATTCTTGGTGCGAATTCGCCAAACAATTTCAACAAAAGGACTCTGAAAATGTTTACCCAAAAAATCTGTGCCAATTCAGCATTGAGTCTGTCTACGAACTGTAGCCAACCTTTCTTCAAAAATAATGGGTCTAGAAAACAAAGAAAATAAAGGCTCTTGTCCAAGCTCTAGAATAGTCTAGACTTTGGAAAGGGAAAGCTTTCCGTTTACTGGTCGAATAAGTGGTCAATCAAATAGAGCCCAATAGAGCCAAATAGAGCCTAAATGGTCATTCAATTCAATTCATCGGTCGTTCATTCAACACGGTATTGTTTGATGAGCCAAGCAAATACAGCGAAAAAATATTTTATACTACTTATGCCCTTCATTTTCTAAAAGATTGAATAAATACCACTAACGAAAAAATCTACACGTGTCATTGGCGACATTAACCTAAGTTGTTAGACAGCCATTATTTCAGATTTTGAATTGAATTGAAATATAACTCACGATTAATCAAACATTAATTGAAAACGCTCGAGATTGGGTTGATGTGAGGTTAACAAGAGGTCTGTTACATTTGACCGCTCCAGAAATCGGGCAATAGAAACACAACTTAGCTCGGGCCAAAAACGCGAATAAAATCAAATATCAATAGCGAGGGCGCAATCGATACTCTACTCCTTTTTGATTTTAGACGCGACTTGGGTCTCTGTAGGTCTGTTCTACTTCTGTGAAATCATGATAGCTTTTAATTTGATGTTTTGGAAGCGGTTCGCTAACCATTCGCCACGAGATGTAATTTAACAATTCTACTCTTGTGGAAATATCCACAAGAGTAGAATTGTGGAAACGAGTGTAAGCATAAGACCGGAAAGACTAGACCTCGTTGAAGAAACAATTTTCCTTGGAATCACTATAGACTCGAAACTTCAATGGGGTCCTCATGTAACTAGTCTCTCACGAAGAATTAGCTCAGCTGCTTATGCGGTTAGGCAAATCAGACACATCACAGATGTAGGAACTGCCAGATTGGTTTACTTTAGTTATTTCCATAGTATTATGTCTTACGGAATATTTTTTGTTATAGCGTCAACAGAAATACATCATCTGTGAAAATTTCAACGGTCTAGCTACCACGGTTCATGAGATACAGCCTGGTGACAGACGGACGGACGGACGGACGGACAGACGGACAGCGAAGTCTCAGTAATAGGGTCCCGTTTGGCACCCTTCGGGTACGGAACCCTAAAAAGTAATGAATTTTCCTTCGACCTAAGCAAATTCGGTGTAAACTACGCGTTACTTACTTACCCGCTAGCCACTATTATATGCGGTAAGCGGTTTCGGCTTGATGAAACATAGCTAAGTTTAGTTTACATTATAGTACCTACACTTAATTAAATTCTAACGTTATCTTTTTTATTCGGTATGATTTATAGATGTTTAAAAAAGAAGATCATTTAGTTGATAGTACTCGTAGGTAAAACTTTGTTTCTGCATAAAGTAACATGAATCTCCAATCCCATACCTACCTAAAAATAATTTTAACCGTTCTTTAGTATTTACAACGAAATCAGCTCAAATTTTTATCTCAAAATTTGCTCTGTGGTGTTTTTGGTGGCAAACATTTATCTAGCCAGTAGCTCTAGCAGGAATATTTGATAAATACAAATACAAATGTGTTTATTTTGCGACAGCGCGTAAGTGTTCGAGTTTAGATGAAATTAATCTAATGGCATTGTACATAAGAGTCACTGACATTTGAATTCAAATACTTTTTCGACGCGTTATTGTTTCTGCTTCCTACACAGATCTCAATATATATTAGGTATAGAGCTCATGACTTTTACCATTTGGGGTGACAGGCAACAATTTACTCCGCGATTTTAAAGTTTATTTTTATAACCAGGCCCCTAATTCTACAAACGAATGGCTTGGCAGTGTCTATAGCGAGGGCGCAAAAACCAGTTTTGTTTGTAGCCGGCGGCGCGGCACGTCTCAGCGTGTCGTCGTCGTCGTTGCCAAACCCAAAACGGCTTACCACACCCTTGCTCCAGCAACCGTCATGCGATCCGTTTGTGGATAAATATTCCTATTCAAAACTCTGTCGGCGAAACCGTCATTTTAACAGCTGAGACAGCTCTCAGTGACAGCTGAGAGCGATATATTGTTACGAAACTAACACCCGTTTTCATTAACCATAGGACATGCCTAAATCAGATGCCTAAAAATTTTGAGTTGCCTACATTAAAAACACGATTCATTAAGCCTTTACCCTCTCGCTTACACATCTTATCTATATATTATTTACCATTGTTATGTATGTTCGACCGGTTGAGAGTGTCACGACTACTCACGACCAACGACGACCAACGTTTGGCATCATGACCTAAAGTTACGACACCGATTTGGGAGGGCGTAGTTCTTAGGTGCCCCTAAACTGACACATGTGACAGTTTCATGTGTAAGACAAAAAGACATGTCATAGATTGACGAACAAAACCATGGACAACTGTCGAAAAACTAGGCTACTCTTAGGATAGGACAAATTGATTGGTGAAACGGAACTTTATTCTGAGCATTGCCTTAAATTAGGAGTTACTTAGTAAGGCGTTTCCTTAGTGAAAACGGGCATAAGTGAAGGCTAATGTGAAATAATCTGAGCCCACATAGACAATTTTGTTTACGTTAAAATTCACCGAACTAAACCGACCAACAGCATAACATCCGACGGCTACAGGCCGACAATCAACGCCAAAACTAGGAATGGCAGGTTTTCCTAGAAATGAGACCTAGCGACTCGCTTAGGCCCGTAATAATAAACCGATATCAGTTATAAATCTGTAATTGGCGATTTTCTGACAGCTAAAATAGTTCCTGCGACAGATATCGTTGATTCAACAGGGGTTTCATTTAGAGGTCTGAAAGAGTGATCTGTGACCTCACTAGTGGCATGAGAAGCCTCTCTCGCCAACAACATCTAATGACGAAATGGGAACTATTGAAATTATGTTAAAAAAACCCTATTTCCGGCTTGACATCGCTCTCAGAGTGGAGTTCTAGGTTGCTATAAAAATAGCTAGTCACGTCACAACTTTACTTTTGACGTCATTCTTTTATGGCCCGAAGACAGCACCCGGTTATTATCTTTTTTTCGTTTAACTTCTTCTCGTTGAAAGTTGAGATAACTTCAGCGAGTGTCGTGATAGTTTTTTTATTTGTGTCTGTCTTCATATACTTTTTATTCAGTTAGGGAACCACTTATTATTATATTTACTTGGGCAAATTTCCACATGCAGCTTTGGCAATCGATGGTATCTTAACTTACCCTGAGTTTCACGAAACATTTTTTTTATTTAAGCAAATGCTTAGCAACAGAAACAAATGACTATCCTATGAGATTCCCGCGATTAAATTAGTTAAGTGACAACTACATTTCAAAATAGTTTCGAGAAACTCATTATAAGTCACCAAGATCTGGGGATATTCTTTTTCCTCCCCAGCCCGGATTCGAATCGTCCTCTCGCGCAAAGCATAACCTTGACCGCAATACCACGGAGGTCATTAGAAAGAACTATCCCAATCGATCCTAATGGACGAAACACTCACGAAGAAATATAAACACCAACAAACACAATTGATTGCTATACACACAGATTGCGGACGTAACAAAGTAAACAAGAAGTTAACGAAGTGTTCCAAAGAGTATGTTACCCCGAGAAAGTAGGACTTATTTAATTTGAAAGTTGTACCGTTGCGTTGATTAAATTGTAACATTCTAATGCTTCCCTATCGTTTGATTGATGCTGTGCTCCTAAGATCAAATTAGTAGTCTGTTTTAAAATATGACAACGGTAGCCTAACAACCTGGTGTTAGCAGAATGGTAACAATACTAAACATGACTGTGTGTGATGGTATTTCAAAGATGACATTTGAGACATCGTTCTGAATTCATCCAATCAATTCAACCAATTTGAAAAACTGCACTCATTTTACATAAAACATACAGGCACAGATTGCTTCTGGCCCCACCCTAGGATACCCTTTTTCGGAGAAACTAGAAACAGCGACGTCACAAACATGTTAACATCCGAGGAACAACGAACATCGAACCGGGATTCAAACCTGGGACCTCTCGCTTGGGAAGTTGAATTGCGTCAAGGCTGCGATGCCACAAAGGATGCCAAATAATAATATAAAATTTCACTGAGTGCCTCTATAATAGTAAATAGTTCACAATACTCCCGACAAATGTTAATCTCGCCAACTGAAACTGTTTTCAAGTCGAACTACTAACTAGTTAATAAGTCGAACTCCAAACAAGATTTTCCAGTTTCAGTGCGGACTGCAATTAGTTAGATACGAACCCCTTTAGCCGCTCACACACCACCTAGTCGAATTGTCCGTTTCGATTTCGCTATTTCCCATGCGGGGTGGCAGAGGCACTCTTGTGCCAACTTTTAGGGCAGTTATTGAATACTCCTTTTTGCGACTCGGGGCTAGTCGCAGCAGTAGAGCAGTGGAGTAACTAATGTCACCTCACGATGATTTTCATTACCGTTAAGGTGCGTACTGACTGACGTTAAGGTGCGTACTGACTGAAGTTAAGGTGTATACTGACTGACGTTACGTTACGCGTTGAACAGCGAGCATTACACGTTACACGGCGAGCAGTTATGCAGTCAGTACGTAGTGATACGAGGAAACTAGCGAGCAACGATCGTCAAGTGTTCCTGGCTTCCTGATCGATGCTCAACAAGTCATGTAATGCTCGCTGTGTGACGCGTAACGTAACGTCAGTCAGTACGCACCTTTACGTTACGCGTTACACAGCGAGCATTACATGACATGTTGAGCACCGAGCAGGAAGCCAGGAACAGTTGACGCTCGTTGCTCGCTGGTTTACCCGCGTAACACTATACTTACTGACTGCATGACTGCTCGCTGTGTAACGTGTAATGCTCGCTGTTCAACGCGTAACGTAACGTTAGTCAGTACGCACCTATAAACTAATGATCTCATTTGTACATTGCCAGCATCTGGATTCAAACTTGTATCTCCTGCTTGAGATGGCAGAATGTCAAATACAAGAAACTCGGGCGGGTGGTATGAAGGCGGGCCTGCGCTTGTGTCCGTGCGGCGGTCATTTGACCATTCATCACATAAAACTTAGGATTTTCGCCTCGCTAAAAGACGAACGAAGTGAGAAAAAGAAAATGCAATAACCTCTGTCCAATCTACAAGAAAGAAAGAGACACAACACACAAGCGCCTTTTGAGTCATTATTTTTTTCAGGAGGCCATTGCGGCCCGCTTGCTTTGCGTCCGCGCTGTGAAGCAATCCTATAAAAATATGTGAAAATGGTGTTTGCAGTAGATGGTGTCGTGTTGTATATGTAATTGTGATGTGACCAGAAGAAAAAATCCGAATAATTACATTAACCGCACACCAAGATTTGGAAATCCAAAGACTTTGAGTTGGATTTTGAGTGGCGGAAGCAGGCTATTCCTTCCTTGCAGGCGTGTGTGTAGAGCAGCTCCGACGTTGCTCCAACCGCCACCCTTCCTAAATCGCCGCAGGAGCAGGCATGTGATTAGCGGCTTTTAGATTCATCATGACCCCGTCCCGGTGATGAAGAATTCAGAGTGATAAGTCATTACGGGCCTTGTTTCCTGGGATCAACAAACAGTGACGTCACCCACACCGTGATTGTAATTTAGTAATGGAATGTTCTCAAATGTGTTTTGAAGTTGGTGAATATCCTTTGAAAGTTAATTTCAAAGCATCGGGAATTCGGGACCGACGATGAGGGGACCGATATTGTTCGTAGAGCATAGAGCGGCGCGGTTGATCTGCGGGCACGACAGTGACTGCCGGCCAAGTTGAGAGGAGGTACGAACGTTTCATCCTTTACTGGAAGCTTTTCAGCGCATATGTGACCCCATTATGTTTGTTGTCAAAAATCTCTAGTGTTGGGCACAAAGTTGGGCCTAGAAGCCTCATTCCTATTGCTGACCATGTACCTGTCGCAGTCGGTTGGTTAAATCAGACACTTAACTAAACACCCTAGACCGTTAATTAAATACCGACATTTAACCAAGTCACTAGCATTTTGATTTAAATAAAGCATCGTCGAAAATGTTTAACAATCTGTCTTGCCGAAAGCCAGCGTGTTGGTTAAAACAAGATGGCGTCACGACAACAACAGATGATTACTTTCAGATTTCAGAGTCTATCTTTTTGGCAAACGTTGTGCAACGTAGGTTTGTTGTGTTCAGTTTTTTGTTTCAAATGTGGTCTTTGGTGCAATTGTAAACATGTTGTCAACTCCACCACGATTATTTTTTTATTTTTTTATTTCAAGATTAGTAGTTTCACGAAACCGAATTGGTTACTTTAGGTCACTTTCTGTGCCAGTAGTAATGTAAGGTTATGGTTAATCACAACTTTATGAACCACCCGGAGCCGAGCGAAGCGGAGCGGAGCGAGGCGATCCCATATAGTTTCAAAAAACCAAATTAGTTGCTATTACCCTACCAAAGTTTAAATGCGTCTTGTTGCCTAGGAACGTTTAGACAACTCGTTAAACGTTTCGTTCACTCACTTGTCTGACGGAACTTTAGCGACTTGGCTAATTGTCAATATTTAATTTACGGTTTAGTGTGTCAGTTAAGTGTCTGATTTAACCAACTAACTGCGACATACCTACCAATGAGATAATTATTTTATCTTTTTACGGATGCTTTAACGGTGATGGAAAAACATCGTAAGGAATCTTTCACTCCAAATTCGCAGCCATTTGCCAGCCCTTTGTCACAACAAATGGATGGAATAGATAATTTGCTAAAAGTGGGCACATTGTGCCTCTGCCACTCCGTATAGGAAAAGGCGTGATGCTATGTTGTTGTCACAGTCCCGCTTAAGCTGTGCCGCAGCGTACAGGATACATATTTATCCACAGAAAGACGTTTTGAAATCCTTGACCTCAATCGGTCGGGTAATATTTCACTGCAAGCAGCCTAGCCTTCTTGTTGCCACCGTATTTTCCCCTCCCTCCCACTTTTCCTCTTCGATTTACTTGCTTTATGATAAAATCGCCATTGAAGTCTGTTACGATGCGGACGAGGCTTTGCCTCCCAAGTGAGTGTCCCAGGTTCCAATATCGGCTAGGGACAAAGAATGCCCCAGGTCTTGGATGTTTATAATATAAAAATGATGTGTGCCGTGGCTGTTTCTAATTCACAGAATATCCAAATGTGGGGCCTGTGAAGCCAGAAACATTGGGGCCAATTCTCTAGGGCACACGCACTAAAATTACTTGACAATATTAGCTCCGACGCTCTTACGCGGTTGCCATAGATTTCATTTTCGAACTCACTTTTGAATTAGTTCATCAGTACATTAAAATAATTCAAAAGTAAGTTTGAAAATGGAATATATGGCGACCGCATAAGAGCTGTTGGACTTAATATTGTGACTAATTTTAGTGAGTGTAACCTAGAGAATCGGCCACAATGTGCTTGTATATAATTTTTATCTGTTTTATTTTTTGTACAGGATGATCGCATAATACACTTCTGCAGTAAATAATGTGGATCAATATGTGGAGTCTTTATTAAAAAAAACAGCGGGATGCTACGCGCAATATATTACCGAAGTACCCTATATGTTTATGGGCTTAGGTGCAATAATGTAGCGAAGCGAAGAGACTGTAAAATGTGTTGGCACGTTATTTGAGTTTATACCTACATTCATTTTATTCACGCCCGTAAAGAGGGACAAATAAATATTAAATAATAATTCAAATACAGGTGTCCTGGGAACCAGAAACTGCGACTTCATACACGTAATCCAGGACCTGTTTTTCTTCTTCGAACCGGGATCCGAACCCGGGACCTAGCGCTTGGGAAATAGAGCCTAAAACGCCACATAGGTCGTCCAACTATGACCATTTCTTGCTATGACTCCCAGAACCAAAAACCGATAAATACATATACTTTAACGCAGCTATAGTCTATTCGTGATAAGAAAAGTCATCACTGTCCGGCGGCGGCCTAGCCACGCCCCGTAACCAATCAAATCGTTTCCAATTATCAAGCCAAGTTCACAGTGACCAGTTAAAGTCAAACTTTCGAACGCGAAGTTTGTGTCCCGTCCTGTGAGTGTGTGTTAACAGATTTAAATTAAAATTTCACTGCATTCTTATCACGAATAGACTGTAGTACCGTTCGTCCGTGATGCAAGAACGATGCTAGTCGTTCATACGCTGATCGCACCTTTCGCAATTCGATCCCTGTGAGAAATGGTAAAAATTCGCAAAATGCACCTTTTCCAAAATGTAACCTTTCGCAAAATGCACCTTTCGCAAAATGTTTCTGTTGCAAAAGGTACCAAACGAAAGACGTCGCTGATTTTGAAGCAACATCTACACTGCTTTCTTACTCCAATTAAAAATACTTGGCGTCCCTAGTGATAACACATAAATACCCTTCGCAGCCACACGGCAACACATAAGGCAGCCCGTATTTTTGCAGTTAGCAAGATTTTAATAATGTACCTTTTACTTGGACCTTCGTCAAAAAGCTGACACTTTGATTTTGCATGACACATCGTTTTCGTGTTTCTCTAGTCTTCCCTAAATAGATTATAGACCTTATGTTATTATTTGATATTATTATTAATAAGGAATAACCAACTAAGATCTGGAAGCGAAATGGAGTCATATTGAGAAACATGGTCGAATTTGCGCAGCTCATTCATGCGAATGTATTTCATGCAGTGCAATTTAAATGTAGGTACTTCACCACGCGAGATAATTCAGTTTCGCAGTTTGCAGCAACTTATTTTAACCACGTCACTGTTGAAAATGAACGCCGCTTTAAATATGTAATAAAATGCCGGTTTTAACAAGTATAAAATAAAATTAAGCGACAATTGTTTTCATATTACGCGATTACATCAGACACTAGAACGAATTTATTTGTAAGGGAAATACTTTTTGTACGTTTCAGAGTCGGGTACTAGTGAAGAGTTGAGGATGATGGGATATTTTATCGATGTCGATATGCAAACAGCGACATTTATTTAATGACTAGCTGCCCGTTGCGCGACTTTGCAGTGCGTTTTAGGTATTCTCAAAAATTAATGTTGACCCGTATTGGGCATTAAACTTCAGTGATTTGCCCTTCGAGATTACATTATAATTTACTTGCAGCAGCACGCGCATGTGCTGCCATTGTACACATTTTTAAAGCTATGATCTAAAAAGATCTCGCACTTGACGGTTTCACCTGGCAACCCCACTCATACACGTTTTGTGTCGCGGCCATTGTGCACGAAATTTTTTTCTCTCTCACGATGGGAAAAAGGAAAAACGAAGAGTATTATGAGGAGAAGATAAGAAAATTAAAGAAAAAGGTTCGCCGACACCGGGAATCGCGAAAACGCTCGCCATCCCGGCACCGGGAGTTGGATGATGTGCCGAAAAGTCGTCGCGGACGCGAGCGGCATGTGCGGCACGTGTCTTCATCGGCTTCATCCTCATGCGAAGAGACCCCTGCGATGCAGATACCAGCCGTTGAAGGTTAATATCATATTATTTTATGTTGTGCAGAGCGTAGTTTGTAAAACTACGTCATACAACACTCCCAGCCAATTTTGAGGTTAGGAATTTTTTACTACAGTTCAATCTGCAAGATTGTTCGATGTAAAATAGGTCTTCCACTAAGTGTCGTTTGTAAAACACACAGTGCACCTACGAAAACGACCTCAAGGAATGTCGAGTCAGTCATTTCCAACCTCAAATCACATCAGTTCACACTGGAAGTTTGATCGATGTAAACAAAAACTAATGAGTTTGGTCTGTAAGGCTACACCTTTAGTACGGCCTTGCCGAGGCAACATAGAGTACAGACTGCAAGTCTGCACCGAGTTGCTTACTTATTTGAAATTCACAATTTCAGATGCTCCGGTTGTCACTGAGGAAAATGAACCTACAAGTGAGCTGATGGAGAGCCACGAGCCGATAGAGCCCGCCCTGGACGCAGCCATTCTAGACCTGCTGGGCGACGAACCAGAGAAAGATGAAAACTATGGTGAGGACATCCACACTGATTTAGCAAGTCGGTGGTGTGATGTCCTCGTCAATGGACTCAAGGAGGAGAAGGTCAAGGACATATGCCTGCAGTACAAAGTGCCTGCCAACTTACTGATGGCTCTGCCGCCTACACTGAACCCGGAGGTTAAAGCGGCCATAAATGACAACATAGCCAAACGGGACAATATTTTGGCAGACAAACAAGCGATTTTAGGAAAAGTTATTGCCATCCTGGCACATTTGACTTCAACAACGCTGTCCCAGATACAAGCAGACCCCCAAGTCGGTCAGCCCCAAGACAGGATCAAACTTCTTAGCGATGCAGGCCGGCTACTCTGTCACCTTCACGCTGCAGAGTCAAAAACCAGGAAGCAGTTTATTATCGCGTGTCTTAACAAAGACATTAAAGAAACAATTAGAGATCTTAAAAGAGATAAATCTCTTTTTGGGGCGGAGTTGGTTGAAAAACTAAAGTCGCTGAAGGCCATCTCCAAGACAGGAGCAGAAATGAAGATAAACAACAAGCCCATAACCCCAGCCACTCCCGCCAGCAAGGAAACCGGAAGAACTTTAAACTGGAGGGGCCCGCTGCCGCCGCCGCCGCCGCCGCCTCAGCCAGCGTACCGTCGCACGTTCAGGCAGCCTCCGACGACGAGCGGTGGGCGCAGACCACCGCAGCAACCGACAACGGCGAGGAGGGTGAGCGACAAGAAGCCGTCGAAGCCTTACCACCGGGGCAACCGCCGTTAGCACAGGCAGGTAAACTCACAGAGTACTACCATAACTGGCAGACTCTCACAAATGACTCAGTCATTTTATCTTGGATATTGGGGCTTCGATTACCTTTCTGTGAGAAGGTAACACAGTCCAAAATACCAAGGTCCAGGTCTCTATCAGCCCAAGATAGGTTGGAGATGTCTATAGAGATTGAACAATTAATTAAAATTGGTGCTGTACAGAGATGTTACCCCTGTCAAGGCCAATACTTATCAGGCATATTTTTAGTGACCAAAAGCAATGGCAAAAATAGGTTCATTTTAAATTTAAAACAGCTCAACCGTTCAATACCAACCTCACATTTCAAACTTGAAGATTATAGGACTGTTATGAGATTAATTACAAAAGATTGTTACATGTGTACCCTAGACCTAAAAGATGCATATTTTTCAGTTGCTATCCATTCTGAGGACAGAAAATACTTGCGCTTTCACTGGCTTGGTGCTTACTATGAGTTCAAAGTTCTGCCCTTTGGCCTAAACATAGCACCTTATGTTTTTACTAAGATTATGCGTCCAGTTATGCAAAACCTGCGTGACAGAGGGTTTTTATCTGTTATCTATCTAGATGACATATATTTAATGGGAGACACACACAAAACATGCCTGGAGAATTTCCAAGCAACAAGAAAATTATTAGAATCCCTAGGTTTTGTAGTTAACATGGAGAAAAGTAACTTTACCCCCTCTCAAGTTGTTAAATTCCTAGGCTTTCTATTTGACTCTAGAAACCTTACAATGAGCATTACAGATGACAAGAGATTGAATATTAAAAAGGAATTGCTCCTTTACAGTACCATACAGAGATGCAAACTCCGTAAATTCGCTCACTTTATTGGATTGTTAGTCTCAGCTTGCCCAGCCATAAAATATGGCTGGCTATACACGAAAAGTTTTGAGAGGGTAAAATTTCTATACCTAAAACGGAAGGATGATTATAATCAAATTATTACCTTACCTGCATATTTGAAAGAAGACTTTGACTGGTGGATACTTAATATTGACAGAGCTAACAATCCAATAAGGACCGGTGACTATTGTTTGGAGATTTTCTCTGATGCATCCCGCTCGGGCTGGGGCATAAGTTGTGAGAGTAAGACTGCCAGCGGTCTTTGGTCAGTTGAAGAACTTAAAATTCACATCAACTATTTAGAACTAATGGCAGCCTTCTTCGGCCTCAAAATATTTGCCAAAGATCTAAGAAATTGCGAAATTCTATTGCGGATAGACAACACCACGGCCATTTCATACATAAACAGAATGGGAGGTATTCAATTCCCACATTTGAATGCACTCAGCAGACAAATTTGGCAGTGGTGTGAAGCCAGGAATATATTTCTATTCGCCTCTTACATAAAGTCCAATGATAACGTGATAGCTGACGCTGAATCTAGGCGTTTGCATGCAGATGTAGAATGGGAGTTGGCTGACTATGCTTTTACAGCAATATGTAAAAAATTCAGCATATTTCCGGAAATAGATTTATTTGCTAGCCGTATAAATAGAAAATGCAATAGATTTGTATCTTGGCACCGTGACCCAGAGGCGTTTCAGGTTGACGCCTTTACAATCTCGTGGTATAACCACTACTTCTATGCATTTCCCCCGTTCTGTTTAGTGTTACGTGTACTGCAAAAAATTATAAATGATAAAGCAGAAGGCATAGTAGTGGTACCAAAATGGCCCATGCAACCATGGTACCCACTCTTTAAGAAATTATTAATTTCGGAACTTATCGAATTTGCTCCTAACGAATTGTTACTGTCCTCACCTTTCAGTGCTCAACACAGCCTACATCGGAGCCTTACCATGGTTGCAGGAGTGCTATCAGGTCGGGTTTCTTGAAACAGTCCATCCCATCACAAACGGCTGAGGTAATGCTGGCATCTCTTTCTGACAATACCATCAAGCAGTATAACACCGGCTTAAAACAGTGGCACTCCTATTGCCAAGCAAACAATGTTAATTTTTACAGTGCCTCTGTTATTGAAGTTTTGAAGTTTATGACTCTAATGTACGAACAAGGAAACAAATATGGATCAGTAAATTCTACTAAGTCTGCTCTAGGTCTAATACTAGGAACTAATATTATCAATGACCATAGAGTCAAAAGATTTATGAAAGGGATATTTAAATTAAGGACTCCACTGCCACGATATAACGTAACGTGGAACCCTACTATAGTCTTAAATTACTTAAGTGAGAAATTTCCAAACGAAAACCTCTCCCTTGAAGATCTCAGTAAAAAAGTTGTTACTCTACTGGCCTTAGTAACAGCTCATAGAGTTCAAACATTAAGTCTTACTAAACTATCCAACTTAAAGGTTTTTCCAGCTGAAAAAATCACTATTACTATCTCAGACAAAATCAAAACCTCAGCAATAAACAGAAAACTACCTATACTAGTATTACCATACTTTAACGAAAAACCCTCTATTTGCCCTGCAAGAGCTATCGAACATTACATAACTAGTACTAAGGACAAGAGGCCTAACAATTGTGATAAATTGTTCATAAGTTTTAGAAAACCTTTTAAAGAAGTCTCATCTCAAACAATTAGTAGATGGGTTAAGTGTACTTTAAGTGATAGCGGGATAGATTCGTCTGTCTTCGGTGCCCACAGCACTAGACACGCGGCTACTTCTGCGGCAAACAGGTTGGGAGTCAGTATTGATCTCATTAAAAGCACTGCCGGCTGGACTGGAAACTCCCAAACGTTTGTTAAGTTTTATAACAGAGAAGTAGTTGCTGACAACTCGGATCTATTTGCCCGCTCATTATTAAATAGTTCGTAATATTAATACTCAATAAGGAGATTTGTTTTGTTTATTTGTGAAGAACAAATTAAAGACTGATATTGATTTCCACATGAGTTTCAATCAAACAAGACCATAGTCTGTTCTTGTAACATTTCGTGGGGATTTAAACATCTGCAAGTAAATTATAATGTAATCTCGAAGGGCAAATCACTGAAGTTTAATAGAAAATCAAACGAACTTACCTTGTGTAGTTCGATGATTATTAAACGATGTGATTTGCCCGAGAGATTACACACCCTCCCGACCCAGTCTTCAGCTCTTTCAGGTCCTACGCTGCCCTTCTTACCACGAAATGGAGACAATGGGCTACTCCAAAGACGTGTATGAGTGGGGTTGCCAGGTGAAACCGTCAAGTGCGAGATCTTTTTAGATCATAGCTTTAAAAATGTGTACAATGGCAGCACATGCGCGTGCTGCTGCAAGTAAATTATAATGTAATCTCTCGGGCAAATCACATCGTTTAATAATCATCGAACTACACAAGGTAAGTTCGTTTGATTTTCTATAATAATACGCATCAATTACGCTCAGATTTACAAAACTCTTTGCTTACATACTGTATCGGTCGCCGCAACGCACAGCTGTCAAAAATAAGTTCCGGTTCCGCAAGTCCCACTTCCAACAAAGAGGTTAAACGAAGTAGTTTGAGTGATGCTAGATATATGGCTGCCAATGCCACCTAGTGAAAGAGAGTGAACTTCCCATACAAAAATTTATTTAATTTAGTTTTTTTTGGTCTTTTCTGTACGTTTTTCTTTATTTTCCTTTTACCTAAACCTCCTCCGGACTGACACAAATAAAACCCAATAGGCATTATACACATCGTCGGTTGGGCCAATTCACAGGAAAATGAAGACCAACGCACAACATTTAATTTTTAGGGTTCCGTACCCGAAGGGTGCCAAACGGGACCCTATTACTGAGACTTCGCTGTCCGTCTGTCCGTCCGTCCGTCCGTCCGTCCGTCCGTCCGTCCGTCCGTCCGTCCGTCTGTCACCAGGCTGTATCTCATGAACCGTGGTAGCTAGATAGTTGAAATTTTCACAGATGATGTATTTCTGTTGCCGCTATAACAAAAAATACTAAAAATCAAAAGAAATTTAATATTAAGGGGGGCTCCCATACAACAAACGTGATTTTTTTGCTCATTTTTGCTCGATATTGATAATGGTAGCAGGTAGACGCTTAAAATGTTCACAATATATTGAGTATATTATTTACTTAAAAAATAAATAATTAAATTAAAATTAAATTAATATTTAGGGGGGGCTCCCATACATTTTTTTTGCGGTTTTTTATAGATAATGGCACGGAACCCTTCGTGCGCGAGTCCGACTCGCACTTGGCCGGTTATTATAAATACAGAGTGAAAGAGGCAGTTTTAAGTGACAAGAGGCTAGCTCATCACTTTGAAGATTTCACATCTTGAACGTTTGTTAAAGTGGATTCTATCACTTTAAGAATGTAATTTTTATGTTTATTAAGATTTTTATCATTGGTAATAAAAGGTAATAAAAAATGAAATGTATAAAAACGAGTTAAAGTGGCATTATCTACAGAAAAACCTCCTCAAATTCAATTTACTAATATAGTTCCTAAATAAGGAATTACTGATGAAAGAGATAAGCCAGCCATATTCGCACGGATGAACCCGACAGATCTGACAGTCGTGCCTGGCGGTCGAAACTTCCAATACATGGTAGGTTTATGCCAGATTTCACCAACAGTTAGGAGACACTTAGCTCCTTTTCATGGCTGTCTAGCGATTGATCCGGAGGTCGGACCCTTAAATTTAGGGGTCCCATAGTGGTCTAGTTGACCATTAAACTTAGATCAAAGTGAAAAAACCGCTAGGTGGCCCTTGAAACGAAATAAAGTGTCCCATAAAGATAGGGATTGTTGTCAAATCGGCTATTAGCTCTCCAACGATCTTTCTAACGCTTGACGACTTTCTTGGAAAGAAAGGTCTATACTAATGACAGGTTCGTTGCATTAAGTTGCGTAGAGCTGGCGCCCCCTGTAAACGTCACTCATCAGCCTAAAGATCGTTGTTAGACTGAAAAATAGGCACAGATATCCAGCAGCAATCCAGCAGCAGCACCGGTTTGTCGGGTAAATCCGTGCGTAAATGGCCAGATAAAGTCATCATCGGGATTCAAAACCGCGTCTTATACTTCACATGGAAGCGTGATAGGTAACCACTAGACCACAAATGCTCTTAAGCTAAACTAAGCTAAGCTTTTAAGATTATTTAGTATTGATATGAAGCAGAGACTATATATCCAATTGACTGCGCCTGTGCGGGGGAATGCGGCTCGCCAAACGTTTATTGTATTCAACAAACGTTCGCATACGCAACCTATGTACGATGACGGGCCGCCAGAGAGTTTCGCAGCGGCTGACCAATGACAGCTCTCTTACCTCGTCCCCCGCCGCCCGTAAATTGGTGGGTTGTGTTTCAAGGGAAAATGTATCTATGCGCTCTCCACTGGATAAGTGCTCCCTGATATGAAGTCATATTTCACTGGCTAAATGTAGGCACAACTGTGCCTCTGCCTTTCGTATATGTAAAAGGCGTGATGGCATATTCTTAAGTGTGTGTGTGTACCTTATATTTTTAATATTCGTGTTTATGAGAAAAAGTGTCTTCAGACCTCGATATTAATATAACTTCCAAATTTAGAACATACCCACAACATTTTAATTTTCATTACTGGTATACAAACTCATTTCTTATTTGGTTTCAAGCACAATGGTATATTACGCCTAGACATCATATTTTGTGTATTCATTTTTATTTCGGTTTCGTATTAATATTTTTCTCGTCATTATTAATTAAATATTATGTAGGAGCAGTCAAAATTGTGTAGGTTTGTACTAATTTGGAGTAGTGGAAATAATGTACTTATTCAGGTAAAAATGTTGACTTTTACATTTATTATCACGGTATAGGTCCTGTTGCGTATGTACTACTTTTATTCGTTAAAAACATACCAGTGACTATTTTCACTCCCTCTTTGAAATTTTCATATATGATGTATTTCTGTTGCCGCTATAACAACAAATACTAAAAAACAAAAGAAATGTAATATTAAGGGGGGCTCCCATACAACAAACTTGATTTTTTTGATCATTTTTGCTCGATATTGATAATGATAGCAGGTAGACGCTTAAAATGTTCACAATATATAGATTATATTATTTACCTAAAAACGAATAATTAAATTAAAATTAAATTAATATTTAGGGGGGGGGGGGCTCCCATACAACATGTATATTTATTTTTTGCGGTTTTTTATAGTTAATGGTACGGAACCCTTCGTGCGCGATTCTGACTCGCAGTTGGCCGGTTATTATTATTTTATTATTTTTTTGTTTTTTTTTTATCATGCAAGACAGGCTTTTCTTCTATGACTATCCATAATATCGTGAGTGGACGCGTGTATTGTTTGTGAAATCTTGTGTCTGACTGACCATCAGTCTGATTGAGCGTCTAATGTCGATTAACATTCCGTCAATCAACATCAATCAACCATCAGTCATGATTGATGGTTTTGATTGACGCTTGCATGATCGTCTACAGAACGCCTTACAGTTTATGTTTGACATTAACAGAAATAATCTGAGCCTTAAGCAGGAATATTTGACAGCGCGAAAAAGTGTTCGAGTTCAGATTAAATGAACCTTACGACATTGCACATAAGAGTCACTGACATTTCATTTCAAATACTTTTTTGAAACTTAATTTTTCTAAACAGTTTGTTTCAAAAAAACTCAAGATTCTGCACTTTTTTAATGTAGCAAATGACGTAGCAGCCATGCACGTCATTTGCTACATTAAAAAAGTGCATCATCAATGCAATCATGCATTGCAGTATGTATGTGTAGAGTTACAGATTTTTGAGTTAGGTCTGGTTCAAATAGTGTCTTCGCTCTTCAAGAGAACTTTATACTTTGGGTGAAATTGAATGAAGCCTCTCTATTTAAGAGGGCGCACTAGGCAAAAACAGCATTTAGAAAAACACAAATCTCTCGGAATGATGAGTATTATTGCTGTACGTTTTTTCACTAGCTTGTTTATTTCACTAGAGTGTCAGCGTTTTTTCACTAGAGTGTCAGCGTGACTTTGCTTTCCCATAGACGTTATTTCATTAATATTGCTCGATAGAAAAGTCTCCTGAAGTTGCCAGAAAATCTGTCTGTCAAAATATTTATTTTAAAAATTCGCACCGCATCTGAATTTGTGTTCTTGTTATTTATCTAATCATTATAAAAAATGGCACCGTATGTTCCTCAGTTAAACTTGCTTAGCTTGACTTTGACCTTTTTAGGGTTCCGTACCCGAAGGGTGCCAAACGGGACCCTATTACTGAGACTTCGCTGTCCGTCTGTCCGTCCGTCCGTCCGTCCGTCCGTCCGTCCGTCCGTCCGTCCGTCCGTCTGTCACCGGGTCCGCCTGCACGAACCGTAATAGCTAGAAAGCTGAAATTTTCACAGAATGTGTATATCTGTTGCCGCACCAACCACAAATACTGAAATACGAGAGATATTACAAATTGAAAGTGGTCTCGGTACAAGATACGTCTTCACAACACGCTTGAAAAGTTTATACCAAGGCCATTTTGTTTTGGTAGGTAAGCCTTCTTTTAATGAAACTAAATTTAAATGATATGGCAATGTCGTCCCCGGACTTCTACAAAGACTTTAAATATTAATTGATGAATTACGACGTCTCTATTTATTATGTAGAACTTTTAGAAAATAATTATAAAATTAATAGTTTTTAATTACTTTTGTTTTCATACAAATCTCAGAGCACAGAAATTAATTTTTTCCTTTTGGCCACTTCAAGTTTGGCTGCCAGTGATGTTTTAATTAAATACTCTTTGGTGCGTTGAAATGATGTTTTGCAGTCTGCATGACATTGACATAATGAGTGAGTGAACCTCATTGTACGGAAATTGTAGATGGGTGTCTCACGTTTTCCAGTAGGAGTAGGTTGTAGACAGTGCTGCTTACGGCGGCGTTTAGTAGGTACTAAAGGCCCTAAAAGCGCGGCAAGCTTTGAATCAATTCAAATGTTATTTTTCAACTAGCTACAAAGTTATTCTGACATAAGATGATAATTTGAACAAAACTTTTTGGGTATTTCATGAAAAATACAGTTACAGATCACACATATACAGGGTGGAACAAACGAATGGGCCCTGGAGGGAAAGTACCTTAAAATCTCAAGATATCCGTCCGTCCGTCTGTCTGTCACCAGGCCGTATCTCATGAACCGTGGTAGCTAGACAGTTGATATTTTCACAGATGACGTATTTCTGTTCCCGCTATAACAACAAATACTAAAAACAAAATAAATTTAATATAAAGGGGGCTCCCATACAATTAACGTGTTTTTTTGCGGTTTTTTTAACCGACTTCCCAAAGGAGGAGGTTTACAATTCGTCCGGATGTTTGTTTTTTTATTTTTTATGTATGTGCCTCGATAGCGCCTAAACGGATGGACCGATTTGGAAAATTAGACCGATTAGACCTATAGTGATTTTTGTGTTTTTCATAATAACTCGTGCAAATGCACATGGTAAGCATAATATTGTGATGCGGAACTGCTGATGAAGACCACATATGGCCACCAGATCTGCTCAATACTAGGTACAAATACAATGCGTGGCTGACGGGCAGGCAACGCATAGCCTAAACCGATGGACCTAGAGCCATGAAACTTTGTACAGGGGTTCCTTAGTAGCGTGGGGTAGCACTGATATAGGATTTGACAAAATTAATTCCCCTGGGGGGGGGGGGATAAGGGGTTACAGTTTGTATTAAACTCAATCTAATCAAATAGGGTTTGTGGAAGTCGGTTTTTTTTAAGGTTTACTTTTTGTTCCAATGATATAGATAATGGTACGGAACCCTTCGTGCGCGAGTCTGACTCGCACTTGGCCGGTTTTATTTTTATTTTATTGTTTAATTTACTTTAAAAAATAAGTTAAGGATGACATTCTAAGTCCCAATTGCCTAGGGCCTGCCCTTAATGATCTGTCTATGCAAGGTTGCAGGCTGTACAGCATTTGTGCGTCACGCGAAATGTGTCACGTGTAATTTGCTATAATTAAATTCTTCAGCTCCGTTACATGGAGTTTCTATTATTACATTTACCGTGAGTGCGATATAATTAAATTATCAAACAGGATATTAGATAGTAGGTAACATATTAAATTACGGTAGGTACATTATACTCTGGCCTAAATTTACAGTAGACTAAATAAGGAACTAATGGTACCGTAATCGCATGCAGCACCAAAGCCAGGAACCTAGGGGTTGTATTTGACAATTTGTTGTCCTGGTTACCACATGTATATTGTGAGGTCAGCAGACGAGTCTTTGCGTCGTTTCACTCTCTCCGGCGATTGCAGTTCTTCCTCCCATTTCAGACTAAAATCATTCTTGCTCAGTCACTTCTACTCCCTTTAATCGACTACGCTGATGTTTGCTGGGTCAGTGCGAACGAAGAACAACTGAACAAACTCGAACGACTTCAGAACCTCGGGATTCGGTTTATCTTCGGGCTACGCAAGTATGACCATGTCTCTCAGTGTCGCACGCAAGCAGCTAGGATGGCTTCCGATTCGTCTTCGCTGTGATATGCACATTATCTCCTTTCTGTTTAATATTTTGGAAAATCCCCGCTATCCCGTATATCTTCGTGAACGTTTTGAGTTTCTCTTCCCCAGGGATAGCAACAGGAGATCCCACACGATGTCTCTTCTTTCGACTCCTCGGCATTACAACTGCCTATAATCACTCGTTCAGGTTGAGGGCAATCCGATTGTGGAACGCACTTCCCTGCGCTATAAGGGACAGTCCCACAATTTATACTTTTAAGAAAAGAGTAAAAAATCATTTCCTTTCTCTTTCTTAATAGTTAGGTATTATTTTTATAGTATTTATGTACCTATGTATGTGTATGTATGTATGCTAAGTAGTTCTTATTCATATTATTCATTAATTAATTTATTATTTTATTATCTTTGTTTTAGGTTGTAGATAGGTACCTATTATTTATTTCTGTTCTGTTCTTCTGTTCTTTTGTAAGGGGGCTGAAGTGCCTGCACGTTTCCCACATGTGCGGGGCCTTTGTGCATGTCCCCTTCTCCCACTCTCTTATCTCAGCCAACCCAACTCCTCCACGAGTTGGAGTAGGAGGCCTGGATGTTCAAGGAGCTCCCGGGTCGATGATGCTTCTCCCAGAATCGCCATCCTGGTTTCAATTGTGGATGGACATGCCAGCAACATGTGCTCGACCGTCTCCTCCACTTCCATGCAACCCCTGCATAGGGGGCTGTCGGTTGCACCTGTAATTGTCAAGTGTTTATTATTTAGTGTACAATGGCCTGTTATAAGGCCTGTTAGTATTTTTATTTTGCTGCGTGGCAGCCTTATTAGGTAGTTAGTAAACCTATGGTTATACTTGTTTATAAAAAGTTTTGTATTTTTACAGTCTTCTCTGCTGGACCACAATTTGTTCTGTTGCACTATTATTTATTTATTTAATACATCAATAGCAAGTCTAAGTAGTTTATCCAGTTTATTTTTATCTTTGTGCACTAGGACTATCCTCTCAGCACCAGCTTTCCTGTCCTTCCTAGGTTTGCTGGTAGAAATCTCTCTCAAGAGATAAGCTCACCTTTGCACACTTTTTGTTATATTAGTTGAGTTGAGTCAAATAAGTACGAGTAGGTATAGGCCTGTGCTCAGTAGGGATAATTATCGATACTTGCAGCTTGGTCTACACGAGGCAATACATGCAGCCAAGGACAGATTAAATTGGAGATCCCTGGTCAAGCCCCGTACCAACAACCATGATGGTCACGATCCTCAGCCATGAGGGAACGAACGGCTAGAAAGAAGAACAATCGATACTCGATATCGATAAATCATCCCATCCCTACCAGCTGTGCATCAGAGCAAGAAATCAGTCCGTCCCTGAATAACGTAGGTGCGGCGGAACATTTTTACCTTTTATCCCGACGGTCTAGCCTGAAGAACAAGTAGTGGTGGAACCGCCTTTTAGGTATTTTATTAATTTATTCAGGGGTTACAAACAGGAGAAGTTACATTACAAAAACAGAGTACAAATGTACATTCAATTGAAATCTAGCTTATCCCTTATAGGATAGGATAAATGATGGACACAAATTTGCTCCAAATGAGCAACAACTAAATTACTAGAGGTAGAAGAAGATAAAAGATAGAAATCAGAATAATGTCGCTAGTTTTCAAAACCAGCCAAGTACACCAGCTTATTTTTAAGGCGCTCTACTTAAATTAAAGGAGTGTTTTTTTTTCTGTGCATTTCAGCAAATACTCGGCAAATCGTAATCAATTTCTATCGTATGTAGGTAATTTGACTATAAAATGTATGGTTGTAAAAAATGAAAAGGTGTTTGGATAAAATTTTCTCGATAGAAAATAATTCCAAAGTCAACCCATTTTTCCTATATTTTTTCCTAATATACGTAGTAGTAAATATGATCTTTCTATTAATTAGTAACATGTTGGGAATTGTTGTTACTAGCAATTAGAAAATTTAAATGTAATTGCCTGAAATAGCTTATTTTTTGATATTTTTTCCGTTTTGGTGCTTACGTTGATTCAAATTAGGTGCGAGCGCACAATTACCATCCCACTCGTCCCTTTTTCCGAGCAATATTTGCTTTTTACTTCCGCAATATACGTTGACCTTGGTTTGTAATTTTTCATTCGTCTTCATTCATTCCCCTTCACTCTCAGAAGCACACCGCTGAACGACAGAACAATGGCGAACTGTTGTTATATAAGATGTGTCGGCAAACCAGTTAACCTTACGCCTTGGTAATTAAGTCCCAAACCAATTAAAATTTAGGGAGTGATTTGGCTGGTTTTGAAATCTAGTGACACTTATTCAACTGTCTCTCCCTATATCTACTTATATTAACAGAAGATCCTATTATTAAGGCGGATTCAAGGATACCTGCTCCGAGCTTTGACCCAACTTTTGCATACCCGTACCCTTAGACACAAAGGCGAGAATCGTTTGCCGCTTGGACGTTTGGAGTGAAATGGCCAAATGTAACTTAAGGTTATTCTTGTAGAGTTGGCAGAATTTTTCCCCTCGGCTGACCCTTGGAACGGCGACCGGATGATCTTTGCCATACTGTTGAATTCCACGGGGTGGATGAAATTGGAATCTTACAAATCTAACAAACAATTATTCCCCTTACCTATCATCTCCCTCTCCTACCCAACATGGCTTGCTGGAATAAATCTCTTATTAGAGATAAGCTCGTCTTTGTACATAGTTTTTCTATCTTAAGATATTTTTACTGTCAGTGTGTACAATAAAGAAATTACGAATTAAGATAATACATAGATTACGCTTACGCCTTTTTCCCAGCCCGGCATGTATCTCTCGCTTCCACATTCGACCTTTTGTATGTTTTACATAATCTATCATAAAGCTACATCATATTTACAGACAGGCACATACTGATACCCTGGAAGTGGGAACCAGAGACGGTGACGTCACAAACATGTAAACATCCAGGAGTAGCATTTTTGAAACCGTCGAAAACCAATTCGCATTCGAAAGCGCAACTTTCATGCACGAATTTATAAAAATGCCATTTTTGAAGATTCATTTCCGTGATTTCTACAACGAGTGGTCCTACTAACTCGTTTTGATTTCTACTAGTAGAATAAATGTCCATTGATGACTGATGAGGTCTTGAACGCTAAGTACATAACCTTTTTTCAAAATCAATGAGTTATTGCTGGCCGGTATTATTTTTTTTGCGTGAAACGAAGTTTGTTAAAGGTTTTCAATATAGTGGTAACACTGCTTTCGAGTATTTCGAAAATGCATAAAACGTTTTCAAAAATGCCACTCCAGGACCTGGGGTTTCTACTCTTCCACCGAGCCGGGATTTGAACTCGGGTCCTCTCGCTTAGAAAGTACAACTTTCACCACAACACCACAAAGGTCGTTAAATACCATATAGTATGGAAAATAGCCTCCTCAGACATTTTATTTGCGTACATTTGCAACGTCACGTACGCAAATGTACGTAAAATCCGTATTCTCGTATCGTAAGAATCGATAGCAATTTTCCTCCATCGAAAAGCATCTATCTCCCAACTTTTCCATACAATTTCAATGACAGGTAAATTGCATGTATATGTACACACTTTGTAATAATATGATGGATCGTCTACCAAACACTCCCCGAAGATAGACCACCATTAAATCTGGGTCCCGATTCTACTATTTAATGGCATATTTCACTAATTTATAAACATAAAAAACTGACTCTAAGTCCTGTTTATTCCTCTCTGGTCTGAGTTTGTTTATATTTTAGGACTACTGAAATGGAGTATTGTATCACTGGCTGAAAGTGGGCACAGTATTGTCTCTGCCACCCCGAATGGGAAAAAGCGTGACGCTATATTATTATTATTATTACCGAAATTGATTATACGGCAATGGAGAGCACAACTTTAGTCTAGCAATAGACAGTGTACAAATTTTGAAATAGCTGAATTGAAGGCCTGTGTTTCTTCAAAAGTTCAGCTCGAGGGAGGCATTTTTATATTCAAACGTCATTATATTATGAATTGTTTGGCCGTTAGTCACAATTCCTGAAATTTTCAATACTTCGCTTTAGTTCCATGGAACTGTTTCGTCATGGAGCAAAAGCGAATATTATATTATCTTTAGTTCCATTGTTTTCAGGAATGGAACTAATGCGAATGTGGTAGTTACCTAATATAATAATGTGGTGGTTAAATAATATTATGGGTTTCAAGAATGGAGTTTACTGTGTACCGGAAAACGTTCGCAAAGGCGTTTTCTTGATATTTTGTTTTTTAATAGAATCACTCGATATAGGTGACGATTTCCGTATATCGAATGCGCGAGAATTTAGCCACGTTCGAATCCGATGCTGACGAATTGACGTTAGGTATGTCATTCGAAGTTACGTATGGCATTGTACCTATGAGATAGATCGATAGATATAGCTAACATGAAATTCCCCGACATTTGCCATTAATTACATAAAATCTGACTAATTTTATAATTTTGACATTAATTTCATTGACATTATTCTTATTAATTTAATATTACTTGACATCAATGTATTGATATTGAGTATGAATTTTAATTGGCGTAGTGTAGATAATAGTGTAAGTTCATATTTATTAAAATATAAATATGAACTTACACTATTATCTTTTAAATTCACTTTAAATTGTAATCATATAAATTACTTTGCACATCCTTAGAGGATAAGATATAGTTAAGCTCCTATAAATGTACATAACACCTTACCAACCTATATTTGCAAATAAATGCCTTTGACTTTGACTTTGACTTTATTAACACAATTTCACAACACATTACTGATATATCAAACAGCTTCAGCGCTGAGTTCCAGCCGGCGCCCTCCAGAACACTAGATAAGTAAGTAACTTTAGTACATTATACGAATGGTAATCGGGGGCCTCAACTTTAAGTGGTAAATAGCGTCATGTTATCTTTAATCCATGTAATATTTGAATAAATAGCAATGAAAAGTATGCTATACTTTTTGGTAAGTAAGCCTAAAATATTGCGGAAAAATTAGGTCTTCAAAAGACCTTTTAACCTGTTTCCCGAGACCTTTTCTAACAACCACACTTGATTTTTTCAACCGATTTTCTTCAAGTACCTTTTTAAAGGTCTAAGTCAACAGGCCTCGGTAGAACACCCTATTCATATCGACAAAGGAAACGTCGAACACATAAAAAATGGCTTCATCATTACCAGCAATTTATCAACGAATTGCCAGGCAGTCGAATACCTTTTATAGTATATTTCCTATGTGTTTGTACGTATTAAGTAGAGCCTGATTAAACTGAAATGATGCGCCCCTTTTCTTCGTTTACGATATGCTCGTGTGAAATGCTAGTGGGGCGCGTCAGCATCATTTTAGTTTAGAAAAGCTCTATCTTCCTAATGTGATATTTATTATCCTGGTACAGTTGAGTTGATGCTAAACAAAAGTTAAAGCTAAATAGGCTTTTCGTTAAGACAGACAGACAGACGGACAGACGGACAACAAAGTGATCCTATAAGGGTTCCTTTTTTTCCTTTTAAGGATCGGAACCCTAAAAATAAGAAAACATATTAGATTTCTTTTCTCTTGTAGTTCGCAATTAGAGACTGTTCCATCCTCAGTTTTAAGACGAACCTTCCTTCTTACAACGCCAAGCAAATTCAACCGTTATTCTACCTCCCGTTAGGTTGTGTGGAACTGAAGGTGTAAAATGGCGTCTTCATACAAAGAAACAAGACTAAGAATGATGAAACTTTCGCTCTTGTTGTCAAAAGAAAAGTGAGATGGATAGAAACTGCTTTCTTCAACGCGGAAGATAAAAGAACGGAGTTTTGACGTGAAACTACGCATCTTTAATAGACAATGTTGTACGTAAAATGTGAAGCTTTGTTTATCTCTTGACATACTTACCTTAATTCATTTCAGATGAAATCCACCGTTCACAAAGACCCAGATCTTTATTTGTAATCAAATCAGGCTCTTGTTTAAAAATCCTAAAAACTTACGTTTGAAAGTCATTGCGATAGAAATTTCTAGACGTCAGAGTAATAAAAGGTTAATATTTAGATGAGAGAAAAAAATATTGACCCAGAGCGTGTCGGACTCTTACACGGAGGGTTCTTATTTCATAATTTCTTTATTGCACAAATAATAGGTTTGCTGGAAGAAATCTCTTTTTAGAGATAAGCTTGCCTTTTTTCATGCCTTTTCTGTATTGTTTGTGTTTTTTTCTGATATTTGCAATAAATATATACGAAATACATAAAAAAACAGTTATACCAAAAATAGGTAGTGTACAAAGGCTTTTTGTACGGGGACATCTTTATTTTTTCAATATTTCGTGTAGTTCAATTTTTGTTGCATTTGCGCGGCAACAGATAACCTAGGTACACATTTTGTGTTTCAACTTTCTAGTTAATGTAGTTCGGGCGATAGTGCCCGCTGACGGACCAGACAGACAGACAGGAATATTAGTAATATTAGTTTGGCACCATTCGGGTACGGAACCCTAAACAGTCCAGCCCCCCTAGACAAAGTTAAACGCTAACGCTAGCGAAACGAAACGATAACTTTTTATGTATGCGATTTGGCATTTGGCTTCGCTAAGGTGACGTCACGTAGCGATTCCAAATGTCAAATCGCATACATAAAAGTTATCGTTTCGTTTCGCTATCCTTAGCGTTTAACATTGTCTACAGGCACAGCTTAACTTAATAACCTCCGAACAGAATACTAAACTAACAAAAAATCTTGAGCGACTTTTTGGAAACACAAACTCAAATGTTTATTGCGTTCTAAGTGTTGTACAGATGTTACATTATATGTCGGAACTTATCTAATAAATGTGAAAAAAATTTCGAGAACAAAGTTGCAGTATGTAAGCTTGTTATAGAGGTTCGTAGTCTATTGTAGATAATGTGGACTGCAGTTTAACATTTTAATTCTAGAGTGTGGTAAAAATAGTTTGTCTTTGTTTCTTGTGTTTTAGTCAATGATTCAGTTTGTTTTACGATGAGCTAGCTCCTTTTTACTTAAGAATATCTTTAAAACACTATCGATCAACCAGAATCCACCCGCACTGACAGCAAATCACACACCATTTTTCTACAGTTGAATTTTCAGAGTAAGATATACTGGATCCGCCTAATGAATGTAATAATAATAATAAGCCATTTATTCCAATAAAAATAAATCTTTAATAACATGCTTGTAATTAATTCATAATATTATTATACATTCTAATTCTTATAAGTACATGCATTATAATTAGTTCATAAATAATTGATTATCAGTAATCGGAATACGTAGAGTGATTTTCGTTACTTACGTCATGAAAGTCATAAAATGGATATGCTTTTATTCCGGAAGGTTCAGGATTAAACGAATTAGAATTAAAATAGTGTTTTTTTTTATTAGCTAGAAAAAAAAACATTGTTCACACATACAGGTTAAGAGCTTATTACATTACGCTGTCAGCAGGGCACGATTTGTATAGACGTCTCACTCATGATGGAACGACTAGAAAGAGACAGTGAGTCAGACAGAGCCCTGCCGACAGCGTAGTCTAATAGGTCCATTAACGATGACACATCTTGGAGACTGTACTCTGATTGGTCGCGAAGTCGCAAACTTTGAATTGTGCCGATGCCGATGGTGCTGCTTTTTTGTTGTAAATCTTGCTCATATTGATTCGTTTCGATTCTCACTTTATACCTAGTTCCATGTAATCATTATGAAATCCAAAAAAAAAAAACATAATCATTTAAAAAGCCCGGAATCTGAGACATATCCATGTTAATATATACGTTTGAGGTCACTGACCCCAAATCACTATACCAATTGCGATCACTGTTGATTTTTTATATATTTTACTAACTGCAATTTAAGTTGTAATGTTATTTTTTATTTATTGGTCACCCATTTCAGGGTGTAGGCCTACTCAATCTTTTTCCATGTCTGCCTACCTTGGGCAACTCTGGACGAACGAATGTAACGTTTACGAAATATACTCATACTCAACTAGGATCATTCATCAGGAGGTCATTAACTCTTATAAAGGGAAAGAATTCAAATAAAAACGAAAATCTAAGGTCTTGGATGTTTATTTGTGTGTGTCGCTGTTTCTGATTGCCATGCATTACACATGTTATCCTAGTGTAGGAAGTCTAGAATTAATGTAACTATGTGCCTGTACTGTACATACATTTCCAAGTTATTCTTATATTTAAATCTGGCTGAAACAGTATTTTACTCTTTAAACATTACAATAATACTTTTATTTGGCACATACTTGCAAGATGACGCGTTTAAACAAACAAAGCCACATGCCTTTTCCCATACGGGGTGGCAGAGGCACAACTGTGCCCACTTTCAGCCAGTAATTCAAAACTGCATTTTAAGTCACAGAAGGCTAGCTAATCACCGCAATTATAGAATAATGAAGGTTTTATCACGATGTTTTCATATATATTCATATATTCTTTATTGCACAGTAACTTAATAATAAAACTTAATTAACATAATAGTGCGCAAAGGCGAGCTTATCTCTTAAGAGAGATTTCTACCAGCAAACCTAGGCAGGACAGGAAAGATGGTGCTGAGAGGATAGTCCTAGTGCACAAAGATTCACCAAATAATAATCTAATAAGGACGGAATTAGGTGGTCTGACTTAAAACTACAGGTAAATTAGCATGCACCCCATGTCTTCCCGTCGTTTAGAAGGAAGGCTAAACCGGTTGGTAGCTCCAGAGTTAATTGTTCTTCTCTTCGTGTAACAGCAAATCGCTGCTTTGGCGCTTTGCATAAATTTGAATTTAATCGCTATTTTTATTTGTACAGAGATAAATGATCGCGAGAATCGTGACCGGTAATAATTTTCGAGATTGATAGGTTTATATTTGGGTTACTGTGTAAGTTCGATAAGAGATTTCGCGTACATTCATCACTGGAATTGCCGCTGGTACTATAAAGTGTTGTTTGTTTGAACGGTTTTTCTGTTTGAGCGAATATTTTTTGCGCGCTCGTTCCAACACATTTGGATGGGTGGTGATAAAAACTTGTGTTGAAGTAAAATAATTTGAAAAAACAGTTTTGCAGTTACTGTACTGTAGATATCGTTATATCGACATCGCCAATAAAGTTTAATCGGCTTTCTCTCGGCCAGTCTCAGTGTCGGACCTAAAGCTGGTTCCAAAATGTTATTATGTTCTTTCCGTACCAACGTTCCGTATCAGAAGCGTCGCGATCAAAAACCTCGATGCAAAGTAACATAGCCCGTACCTGCGTACAGTACGGGGCCATTGTTTTGGCACATCGGATCTCGTTTCGTTAAATTCTGTCTCTCCCGCCAAGTCAAACGCCGAGTATCATACTCGGGGCACGTCGTCGTCGTCGGGTGCCGCCCCGTTGTGCCAAAACAATTGCCCCGTACTGTACTTAGCCTTGCTCCCATTCCTCCCGTCATTTTTTGGTAAATCGCACTTAAGAGCATGGCGCCCACTCAATTTCCCATACAACATCAAACCTGAGATCAATGAAACTCCTTGTTTACAGGCAAGGAAGCTTCTCAAAACTTCATTTGACACTAGAGACCGTCTATGTTTGACACTTATCAAATATGGCGTCTGAACAAACGTTTTGAGCGTTTAGCTGTCGCGGTAAGCGCGAGGTGCGGGGCGTATGATTTGCTCTCCTCGCAAGTGTCGAAAGAGATAGCGATATATCGGACGAATTTTGACGCTTGTTTGAATTGCATTGACCGCGCCCTTCGGAGACCTCTTAACACACCCCTTCGCTAGAGGACAGAAGAGTTCTTGACTTTGACAGTGGGTACCAAGACGTCAAGTAATGTCTATAGCAAGGGGATGAGAACTTGATTTCCCCTAATTTTAATGTCATTTTTGTTTCCTTTTCATCCAGGAGAATGACAAGCTCTAGTCCACTACAGCGGCGCGAAAGTCTCGCCCGTCATTCAAACAAAGAACGAAAGAGATAGAGCGAGGAGAGAGGGGCGGGGGGCGGGAGGTAGCGACAGTTTTGCATAGTTGGCCAACTTGCAGTGCAGTGCAGTTCCTTTGCCGCGTAGTGCGGTTTGCTCCATGTTTGTCTTGAAATAATATTTTGCCGCGTCGTCGTGTCGCGCAGTTCCGCTGCAGTGCAGTTCCGCATAGTGTGGATCCACCTTTATAGCAAGGAATCCTTTAGTACGACGTACCTACATAGCGAGCACAACATGATAATAATAATAATAATGTCCAACGACCAAATAGTTTCAAACAGTCTACAACTAAGTTAAATACTTGTATAACATGAAACAATTTACACTGCGAGCACAGAAGAGATAATAGTACTCCGTGCGAGTCAACCAACACACAGGGTTACTGGGTTTCCAAACTTGTATACAAAATATGCTCGGTACTTTATTTACATACTTGTCAATGTTCGCCAAACTAACGCAAGTACTTACAAATGTGTGAATGATGCGGTTGTGATGTCTTGCGTGAGTTTCTTCAACCTCTTTGCCTTACAATTAAATATCTTATGAGGTTCTTATCAAAAGACAAACGAGGTTGAGGTTGAAGACAACCTTAGACCGAAGTAATTCCTCCGAGAAGTCCACCCATCACTTTTAGGGTACCGGGACCCTATTACTAAGGCTCCGCTGTCCGTCTGTCGGTCCGTCCGTCCGTCCGTTCGTCCATCAGCACATCACGCGGTCCTAGAGCACGAACCGTGATAGCTAGAAAATTGAAATTTTCACAGCATGTGTTTATCTGTTGCCGCAACAACAACAAATACTGAAATGGCAAATAAACAAATGAAATGAAATGAAAAATACGAGAGATACTACAAATTAAAGATATTACATACAAGAGACGTGTTTTTATTTTCTTTCTGTTTTTGTTTTATTGCTTTCAGTGCATAAGTTGTGTTTTACCATGGTATGGTACCCTTCTTGTGCGATCCCGACTCGCATTGGACCGATTTTTTATTATTTTTTTGCGCATGATCCGTGCGCATCCTCTGACAATCGCTTACTCACCATCATACCCGAAAGATTGAACGAAAGAAGAAGATTGGCACATTTCGTAGGATAACTTTCTAAATCATAAAACCCGAGAGTCAAACCCGAGCTAACTGCTAACTTGCGCTTTACTATGGCACCTGAAAGTACCTTTAAGTAAACAGTTGTCTATCCAGGGCTCCTCGGGTAAACATACAACAAAACTACCTTCCTAATTGAATAAAACCAAGCAGGCTTACAAGGAGGACTAATAAATTTGCGGCTCAGATCCCAACCATCGGATTAGTGGGCGCGCTAAATCTGGCTTACACTAAACTCGGTTTAACTCCCAGCTGAGTTATTTGTACGCTTTTCGCTTGTGCAGGTGTTGGTGTTGTTTATTGTTTTGAACTAGCTTGTTAGAAGGTTTTGCGATTGATTGAAGTATATTGATTGGCCCCCAATGCTCGCGCTGTCGAGATCATCTCCATTGCCGAGATGCCGGTTTTGATACCGCATATCTTCGTCGAAAACGATCTCGATTAAATAATGTTTACACTGATTCATTTAGTTGTTGTTGTAATAGTGTGGAGGCCATTTGTCCATATACTCGTCCAATGATATTTTGGAGTGTGATTGACGTTTACAGGCGGCGTCACTTAACACAACCCCATGCAATGATCCTGTCAAAAATCGTCAGTTTCAACTGTCACCGCACGCCAAAAGATCGTTGGACAGCCAGGCTGTACATTCGACAACATTGACAACTTTGGAGGAATTGACAACTGACCCTCTTCCAACTCGTCATTGGTGTTCCGAATCCGGCTACCAGCGGGGCTACCATGAGACACACTACTCACCTCAGTCGTGCAAATAAATGTCAAATGCGACTCAATGATGTTTCACCATACGTGCGAGCATTGATTTTGACATTAAATTGTGACAAAATGCGCGACTGAGCTGAGTGGGCGTGGCTTATGGTAGCCCTGCAGGTGCAGGTCGGTTTGTTTTGTGCTGTGTGCTTATGAATGACTACACACACACAACACACATACATACGGGCACTGGCACATGGCTTAATCTTAAAGGGCTATTACATTGCGCTAAATGAGTGCACTTTCTGCCTCATTTAGGCCAATGTAATTAGCAAAAGGGAATAATTTTCCCTAATTAGGTTGAAAGAAGGAACCTGGTCTGCCTTTGTCCCTTGCTCCCTTACCAAAGGGAAGTGTAATAAAGGAGCCTCTTTCGGTGCGCGTACGGGGGCGTCCATTAATTACGTGTGGTTTTCTGGGCGATTATCTGACCCCCCCTCCCCCCTGATGAGATATCGTGAGATTTTACTCAACCCCCTCCCCCATCCCCCGATCTCACGTGAGATTTTGTAAAATGTGTGTTTCTACAGTAAAGGCGTTGGATATATTTATTCTAAAAAAAGGAAATTAATCATTTGTTTAACACAGAGGCGTTTTACTTACTTTACCCAATTTTTTCGCAATTTTACTTTAATTTCTTGCGAAAAAAAAAGTGATATTCGCGGGAAGCCCCCCTCTCCACAATGTGAGTTAAGATGACATTCGGCTTGACCCCTCCCCCCAAGCTCACCCTATGACGGAGTAATGCCCCTAATTAGGCGTCTTACGCCTAATAGGTAAGTAGTGTAATAACGAGCATCACTAGGAGAATAGGCTCCCTTCCACAAGGGCCCTAAATTTAGCGCAGTGTAATAGGTCCTTTACCCGGATTGACGTTCACCGTCTACTGTGTCACTTTGTTGGTGTCGTGGAAAGTAATATCGTAAGAAGGCGAGAGGGACAGAGCTATGCGTAATATATAGATGTCCCTTACTTTCCTACGTTATTACAGCCTTTAAAGGACGCGGAAAGATCAGGAAAATATTATTCACTTTTATTTAAATTCGTATTGCACGAAAATTTCACTATGTTACAAAGGTATAAAATGCGAAAAAGGCGAGCATATGTCTAGTGAGAGATTTCTTCCAGAAAATCTAGAATGGCTTTGAACATGTTTTTTCCATTATTAAGTGTAGTCTGTATTCAGTTTTTTCTGCAATAAAGTTAAAGTAAAGTAAAGTAAATCATCTTAGCTAACAGATCCGTCTTTGACATAGAGAAATCCGGCCATTTATATAAAAAAAAGATTCATCTTGAAACTGAAGGCAAATGAGGTAGGAATAAAAGAGTTTCCACCCAGGGTCCGGTGAACCATTTATTTTCTGAATCACTCGAGACCGGGAATTTGTAGGATTCCGTTTGCAATGGGGAACCTTACCCACACACATAGACCTAACAAATTATACATATATGCTCACGCTGGCACACATCTTTCAGTTCCTACTTCATACTGCTTTGTCGATTTTGAATTTTGAATTTCGAACTTTGCCGAAACAAAATGAAATTAATTTAAAAAGCATGTTATTGGCCAACAACAAATAGAACGTCATGCCTATTCCTTTATGGCGGTGGCTACAAAGTAATTGCTTGATGTGACGTCATCTTCAATTTTTTTTATGAAGTTAGGTACCTACTTAATTTATATGTTTATTTTACTCCACAGAACCCTTCCTGTGACCTTCGAAATACCACTTGGCCGCCATTTTTCAAGATAGCGTAAAATTATTTCAAATAAAACCGTCTTCAAACTCCCATCGCAGTTACACAGATGAACTCTCGGATTTCTCACTTTATCTCCAAGACTTGCTCGGGAAGGTTATCGGGCGAATTTGTCTTACGCCTGCTGCTATCTGGACAGCGGACGCTTGAGTTGTAGCGATTCATAGGGTATGGCTGAGTTTTGAATATACTTTTACTATGTTTTTTTGTCCTGTGTATTTTTTTAAATGCTATTTGTACAGGGTGTAACAGAAAGGTGTAGTCATTTTAAGGGGTTGGGACATCATTCTAAACAACTTTCACTATAAAACCGATTTGATCAGAGACTTTGGACAAATCTGTTGACCGCCCGGACCAAAACTTATGGAGCAATGAAAAATAAAGTTGCTCTGATCAAATCGATTTCATACTCAAAGTTGCTCAGAATTGTCGCCCTAACAACCCCCTAAAATATGACTACACCCTTCAGATACCCCCTGTAGAAATTATGAATGAAAGACAAGTTTCCTGGCATGTCTCTAAAATATGACTACACCGCGTCGCGCTACACTAAGGCGCGATGTTTTTTTTTGTAAATATTGTATGATAATCTGTCACTTGCCCACAATTTTAGCACTTGGCCACTTTTTGTATATGAGGTGGCAGAGGAGGCACAGTATTAGCACTAAACCTTTGAAAATCACAGCTTCTCACGTCTATAGCTAACTATAAACAGTGTTAATAGCATTAAATCGTGATAAATCCTGCAACTAGCTTTCCCGCAACTAACGCCCCCACCCGACTCTGCCTGCGATAAGTGAGAGCACTTCCCACCGCACTCAGTTCGCGAGATCCGGCCTGCGCTGGTACAAATTTATGCCGCTAAACGCGCGCCGGAAACGCTGTCTCGCGTTATTTAAGAGTTTGTAGAGTTAGGTGGGGGTAGACATGGATATGTCGCAGGGCTATGATACATTCAGGGACTTGGCCAAATCCCTAAGAGATTTGATCAGATCCCAGAAAATGATATCTGATCTGTTCTGTTCATTCCTTCCTACAAAGGAACTTCCCAATTTTTTTCCATATTGTTTCCACTTTCCAATTTAATTCCATGTTGGTAACAAAGTTGGAAGTATGAAAAAATTATGGAAATTTTGGGGCACTTTTTTTCTCCCATTGCACACACTAATAATGGTATAAATTTTAGGACATGCTTAACACGAGCATGGACGCAGGAATCTCTGCACGAACTTAATCCTACATTTTTACGTGCGGCCGGTTAGGCGGTTACCTACCGCTCGCTCCGACCGCAGAACAACGTCGTAGGATTAATTAAAACATTCGTGCTCGTTCGCCACTGACGTGTTAGGGCATATACATACATACATGTAGGTAGATTATACTTAATTTCGTATATACAAACATACAGGTCAACCACATAACCCTCCTTTTGGCTTTGCTGGTAGTCGAGTCATACGAGCGCCGTGGTCTAGTGGGTTCCCTTCACGCAGGAGATGCAGGTTTAAATCCCGGTGCTGACCATGTACCAATGAGATATCCTAGTACGTTATACGGACATTCTAACGGCGGTGTGCTTCTGTAAGTGAAAGGGTTTACTGCACAGTTGCAGCGATGAACTAGCCTCCTGTCACGTAAAATGGAGTCTGGGAATATAACTTATTATAAAAAATACAGGGCTCAAAGTGGGCACAGTTGAGACGCTGTGTTGGTGTTGTCCTGAATTATTCAAAATAATTTTTGTAGCCGTGATTGGTCTAATCAAAATCTACAGTGTTCTTGTGTTTATTTATCTACTTGTTCCAGGAGCGTTTGTTTGAGTTTTGGAGAGTTTGGTAACGGTGTTCGCATAATTTCTTTATTGTGCTTCACGAAACAACACTTAATAGAAAGACCATGTACAAAGGCGAGCTTATCTTTAACAAGATATTTTTATAAAACAAACCATAGGTTACATAAGTTACTTAAGCACACCAGGGTTACATAAGTCCTAACAAGGAAAGGCTATGTGCAGCAGGCACCGTTATCAAATAAAACTGCATCGTCATTTCGTTCGGGTTTCCAATAATACTACGAACTTTTCGAGCCAATTTTCGCGAATACGTCATCTTGATTGCTTTCTTCTTTTTAATCAGCACCCCATTGTCTGAAGTTGAGTGGGCCTCAGTATTTCCATTACTCATTACAATAGGAATATTGATGTCGCAGTGTCGCAATCAGACACTTAACTAACATCCTAGACCGTTAATTGAAGAACGTCATTTAACCGAGTCACCAGCATTTTGATGTAAATAAAGCAATGTCGAAAACGTTTAACAATCTGTCTTACCGAAGGTCAGCGTGTTGGTTAAAACAAGATGGCGTCACGACGACAGCTGATTACTTTTAGAGTCGTATCTTTTCAACCGACTTCAAAAAAAGGAGGAGGTTCTCAATTCGACCCGTATTTTTTTTTTTTTTTTTCTATGTTTGTTACGCGATTGCTCCGCCAATTATGAACCGATTTGAACAAATCTTTTTTCGGCGTATAGGTAATACCTCAAGGGTGGTCCCATTGACACCAGGTCAGGATCTGATGATGGGATCCTGGAGAAATCGAGAGAACTCTTCAAATATTATAGGCAGACCTATAGTGATTTTTGTGTTTTTCATAATAACTCGTGCAAATGCACATGGTAAGCATAATATTGTGATGCGGAACTGCTGATGAAGACCACATATGGCCACCAGATCTGCTCAGTACTAGGTACAAATACAATGCGTGGCTGACGGGCTGGCAACGCATAGCCTAAACCGGTGGACCTAGAGCCATGAAACTTTGTACAAGGGTTCCTTAGTCGCGTGGGGTAGCACTGATATAGCATTTGACAAAATTAATTCCCCAAGAGAGGGGGGGATAAGGGGTTACAGTTAGTATGAAACTCAATCTAATCAAATAGGGTTTGTGTAAGTCGGTTTTTTCTAAAGTTTACTTTTTGTTTCAATTATTGACAAACGTTGTGCAACGTTGTTTTGTTGAGTTCAGTGGTTTTTTGCTTCAGGTCTTTGGTGGAATTGTAAACAGGTTGTCGACTCCGCCATGATTCACGATTAGTGGTTTCACAAAAAGTCTGATTTAACCAACTAACTGCGACATTGGTACTTGCAAGAGTCATCATCACATCAGTCATCCATCACACACATCACATCAAATAGGTCTCAGTATTGCCATTGCGTTTTGAAAACGCGTCATGGTAAAAATATCGATACTCGTTATCTACCGAAAAAGTTATGAACCCATTGATTGCCTCTTAGTAAACACATAGAAACGGTTATTCGCATCAATAGGAAATGTCAATGGGAATAGTGACACAGTTAGGGTTAGTGTGTATAGGGTGTCTTTTAGTGGAATTTCTTCCCTCCATCTTCTTTCACTTAGAAAAGGAAACAAAGCGAACTGTACTATTACTATCAAAACTAACAAAGTCACCACGAAGGAAGCTAAGAATAAAATCACAAGAACGTTGCTTGTCCAAGCGAAATGGCTCGTGAACTAGATCGTTTTTTAGCCAAGAGTAATTCTTGCTGATAAAATAGATTATACAATTATAGCTGAAAAACTTTAAAGCTTTTTCTCACATCGAATAGCAAAGGTGTAAAATGTCTTTTTTTACTTAGATATTCAGTTATTACTTAATGCTGATTTTGACTCCTTTGACAGGTATTTCAACTAAGGTATCAATTTTATCAAAGGCGGCCTATAAACTTAGGTTTATTTCGCCAATGTCATTGGACTGGACAGGGTTCTCTTCTGAGGACGTGAAAATGTTAATGTTTTAGCACTACCTGGGAAGGATGTGAAGGGCTGTAGGTTCTCAGTATTTCCCTGGCCTAAATAAATAAATCGACCAAGTGCGAGTAGGACTCTCATTCGGAGGATTCCGGCGTGAACAGACGATGAAACGCCCGCTCCGTCGCCGCTTCGCGCCCGCAACTACGCCGCAAAGCCTCGCTCTCACCGCCTTGCACCGATTTGTGTCTTAATGTCCATTAATAAGTCTCATAATACATCGGATGGAGCGGGCGCGATGAAAACCATCGAATGTAATAAGAGACTTATTAATGAGCAATAAGACACAAATCGGTGCAAGGCGGTGAGAGCACGGCTTAGTGGGTTCGGAGCGAGCGCGGAGCGGCGACGGAGCGGCGACAGAGCGGGCGCGTCATCGTCTGCCCACGCCCTTCCGTTGTCCGCATCTTGCAATACAGGTTAACCGGTTATCGGTTTGACGGACAGAGAGACGGACAGCGGAGGCTTAGTAATACGGGCGGTAGTATACAAAAATATTAATATTATATTGACGTTGACTAAGTAATATGTATGATTTTATGGTCAATAAAAATTTTGAACTGAACTGAACTGAATAGGGTCCCGTTTAGCGCCCCTGGTACGTAACCCTAAAAGTCTCCACCGCCATATGCCTTGGCTTTTTAGAGTAAGCACCATTGTTATCGAATTAACCCCAACGACGGCATAAACCCCACTTGATGTACGAGTATTTTTATTTTATCTCATCGCGAAGAACTCAGTAAAGTTAATAAAGAAGGGCCCGGAGGAAACTTTCGCATGTGAAACTTATCTAGAAGTTACCGACGTATCTTGTATTATGCAGGGAGGATGTACGCTGGAGGAGAGGGTAAAGTTATCCCAGTTATCACAAAAAATATTGAGGCGTCTGGTAACGCTGAAATTAGCAACTGGGTTTGTGGTGGTGGAAATTTTCACAAATTATAAAAGAAAAATTATAAAATAAAGTATATAGTGGCGTAAACGGCAGCGCGACACTTACGTCCGCGCAAAAAGTGCGTAAAGTGCAAAAAAGTGTGTTTTTTGCAAATTACACAAAAACCGCTGATGATTTCTAAAATGCTAAACACTAAATTGTTTGATATTTGATTACCGATTTTACACATAACAACCATACCAGCGTTCCTTTTAGAACTCCTGGAATAGACAGATAGATAGATAGATAGACAGATAGATAGATAGATAGACAGATAGATAGATAGATAGATAGATAATCCATTTATTCACATTATAAGAATACACACAAATACAATAAAGATTCTTACAAAACTTAAAAAAATATAGAAAGAAACTATACGTGAAGATCTTGAGAACCAATATTATTATTTTTTTATTAATAGCCAACTTAACTTCTATGAATCTAATGATGGTATGGTATTATTATAAATAACTTTCCCTCAGCATAAAATCATCTGAATTGAAGGATGACAGTATAGCTGTCATTCATATTGTCAAATTGAAGGATGACGGTATAGCTGTCATCCATATTGTCGAATTGAAGGATGGCGGTGTAGCTGTCATCCATATTGTCGAATTGAAGGATGACGGTATAGCTGTCATCCATATTGTCGAATTGAAGGATAACGGTATAGCTGTCATCCATATTGTCGAATTGAAGGATGACGGTGTAGCTGTCATCCATATTGTCGAATTGGCCATATCACGATATGGCCAAACGTGAATTATTATAAAACGATGGAATATTTTAGGGAAAACACTGCGGTAGCTTAGGTGAAGAATAAAGGGGGCGAGCGCAGTGAATCCCCCGAATAGTTTTCGTGTTAGTTTGACATGTATAACACGAAAAACATCACGTAGTGCTGAATAAAAATGCTTTTAAAAAGACATTATCATGAAATGGTAAGAAATGCTTTGGCCATATCATGAAATGGCTGGCCATATCGTGATATGGCCAAATTAGACGATATGGCTACGACATAGCTATACACTAACGGTCTTCCACGACTCCAACCTCTTTGGCCCAGCAAAGGCTTTGCGAACTACCCTCTAAAGCCTCCGAAACCGGAAGCCGAGCATCAGACCCACGTCATTTCCGGTGATTAACGAGCCACACATGCCCCGACATCCGTCGAAGTTTCTAGAAAACATCGGGGCTTACAGTAAGGTGTTTGAACCGGATCACATCGGTTTAAAGTTTGCCACACACAAGCAAGATGTTTCTTTGTAATTCTTAATAGGGCAGAGTCCTGCAAAATCTCGTTAAATGTTGAAATCACAGTTGAAATGTAAATAAAAGTGACTTCCAGTCGCGTGCCCAACTGGGTCCCGTAGTAACGAGTACACACTCAACCAACATGATAATCTAATTATTTAAGTCACTGTGCAACCCCCTAACGGGGCCCATATAATTATAGAGTACCTACTTATAAGTGAAAAGTACCTAATTATATGACACAATAAATACTGAATACTACTGAAACAACTGCTCCTTAGACGGACTGGAACGGACGGACTGTATCTAGCTTTTAATTTTTTATTTATTTATTTAATTACACAATAATTTTAACTTGGTAAGGTACATCAGAACACCACTTAAACCACTAGGATACCAGCTCGTCTCACATCCTAAATGTACTATAAAGTGTCTCATATTTATTTGTACGTATACCCTTAAAATACGAGTATTTAGTTGATACCTTTGTTACTAATCTGTTGTATTGTAACCTCTCGCTGAACATTTCCTGTTTTTGAAATAAATATATTTGATTTTGATTTGATTTGACTGTTATGTGGTTGTCCATTCGCTGTATGTTTTTAGTCTTCCGTACCGTACCGTACAGAGTACGTCAGTTTCCTGTGGATTGGTAAGATTGAAGGCTTCGGCAAACCACAGGCGGATTCAAAGATAATATAAATTCTAGGCGGAGTGATACCGGGGCTGTGGCAGAATGGGCGTCAAATACAATAAATTCAATGAATCATTCAAACCAATATACGGTGGCTAGTGGTAGGTGTGATAGGGTCCCCGCACACGGGCCAGCGGCCACAGCCACAAACGCTGCCACGAGAAGCTAGAACCGGCTACAAAGGAAGTGGTGACTCGCGCGAATGACGTGTGGCGACGTTTTGAAGCTTGTGGCGGCCGTCGCTGCTCGCTTCTTGTAGCTCGCACCGGCCTCGAAACGCCACCACACGTCATTCGCGCGGTTCCCCACCTTAGTACAATATGATGAAATTAAATGTTTTTTTTATTGACAGATAACATGGTTTACACAGATTCTACTTAACTAAAATAAGGAGATACTTAATTAGGATAATTTTTCGTAAAATAGGAGGGAACAGTGACAACCGAACTAGTGAAAACACTGTATCTTGGTTTTCAAATGGTGCTGAATAAAGGGATGAGCAACTTACTTCTCAAGTAGATTGTGTTTGGTGCTAGGTACTGGGCCGAAAAACAAATTATGGATATAGAATTTGGTAAAAATAGGAAAAGTATGAATGTTGTGTAGGAATGTAAAGAGTGTGGCTGCTCTTCCGAAATGGTAGGATGTAATATTATACGCTTAAATAAAGGTGTTGAAAAGCAGGGTGAGTGATTGAGGTGTTGGGTTGTATCTGCACAAAATTAATGAAAGTTAAATGCAGGGTGTGTAATTGTATGATAGTGTAATTTCAAATTTCAATTTCAAAAGTGTGTTTGTGAGTGATGTAAAAAACAAGCAAATTTTAACTATGATGTATGTAGACATTCGGTTTCTTCATAGCAGAGAGTTTGTAACCACTTCGTTAAGTGAGTTTTGCAGATGTTCGTGGTAAGGGGATAAATATTGAGAATTCGATTGATGATACAGCGCGTATGTGCTAAAAAAAGTGGCTGACGCGCGCTTGAGCTTCCTTTGTCGCCACTTAGCTTCTCGTGGCGGCGTTTGTAGCAATGGCCGAAAGCCCGTGTGCGGCGACGCGACACGTGTGGCGACCATTTGACCATACATTATAACATTGACAACCACTCCGCACCGCACCCACCTCGCATTTGGCCTGCCGGTGTTGGGCGGGTTCAATGAACAAACTACTTACTAGTGGCTCTGTGAGCTGTAGACCTCGCGAGTATGTCGGTGGGAAAGCTGAACTGCTAACACACATAAAAAAAATAACCCAAATAATTTTCTTTCAATAACACATACAAACTTATGAATGTACCTGGTTACGCACATGCAGTATGAAAGTAGCCGCACCAATAACTTTGTAAACTACATTTCGCGATCTTTAATACAACCTATTGACTTTTTACTAAAATTATATAGTCTGTTTCACTCTCATGGTCTTTACGAATCCAACGACACCTCATTTGTTAATATCCATCGAGCCGTTTGGGTTGTAGCGATTTTTTTACATTTTAAAACCCCATATCTCCGCCATTTTGAAAAAAATCTAAAAACTGGCTCGAGTAAAAAATTCTATTTATTTTTCCAACCTGCTCACAAAATTTCACGAGAATCGGTTCATAAATGCGACCTGTAGAGGAGAACAACCGGACATACGAAAGCATTTTTGCCCAAACCTGAAACAGAGACGCTTCGCTCGCTTCGCTCGCTCGGTCAATAAAAAACACACATAACCTCGCAACTGAAAGTTATTACATTCCCGCCATGCGAACACGATTCCATTGCATACGAGAAAAACCTACGTTTTACTACGCAAATGGTGCCAATTTTGGTGCTAACGGAATTAAGTAAAAAAAAATAAAAAATATTTTACCGCAGTTGGTGCAACCAGTGCATCGAAGCAGGCAGGTAACCTATCTGATGCAGCTTCTGTGGCATCTCTCCTCAATTTGTCTCTGTCGATGCCGCGAGCGAGCTACCCTCATCCATTCGTTTCAGTTTTGACGTGACCATTTCACGCTTGGCACACTCTTATAGCCGGCCGGTACCGACCATAGAGTAACTTAAACTTAAACTTCATATTTATTATTTCTGAATAAACTGCGGGCTACTGTACTGGCATTTGTTGCGGGCGCTTCCGTGTTTAGGATGACATGTTAACCCTCTCACTACCCTAAGCACTCCCGCAGTACGGTGGATGACAGCTATCAAATGACAACCCAGACTCGTATAAAGACTCCTTCGGTTTCGGAAAAATCGGCTCGTGTATATCCCAATGTAATTATTATACTGGCAACACTGCCGGGAATAGCTAATGAGACTAGCTTCCGATTGATATCTCACACTTGATTATTGAATTGTAGATGTCGCAACGTTATCGAAATATATTTTATTTTACTGCTAAGCTCCTATTGATGATAGCGTGATGATATCTACCTCAGATCCTTCCCAGGATCATTTATTTAATATTTATCGGTAGCCCCATTTCGATAGATTGCGTAGTTTGGCGTGATTCTCTTTCATGTAATTGCTGTCAAAAGGTCATTACGATTTTATTATAAGAAAAATTTACAAGATTCAAATAAACGACGATGAACTAAGACTACGTTAAGAGAGACCAGAGGAACTATCCTTAACTTCGAGTACATTAAGAGGGATCGACTAGAATAACAAGCAGATGATATTGTTATTTTTGTTCCCCGGCACAAGAAGTTTCGTGTTATCAGAATCAACCGAAAACTTTCATATCGGCTGTCTCGGGAAGCGATATAAATATTTTACCCTCACTGAAACGAGTTTGTCCCATTTGGTCAGAAGTAAATACTGATATTTTTTTATTGGACAAACTATGAGTTTGTCTCATTATCCCTAAATTTCAGAAAATTATTTTCAAATAATTCACCTCAGTGATTTAAGACGAGAATCTCATAGGATTTTCATTTGTTTCTAAGGCTGAAATTCCGTGCAATTTAGGGTATGCCATGTGGATGTGCTCGATGTTAATGAATGAGTCATTAGTAATGACACGCAACGCAGGCAGGCTGATTTTGATTGCTGTCAAAGAATTCCTATAGAACCGCGTTCACCATCCCTACCTCTCGCATCAGCAGTCGTCGACAAAAAGCAAAGACAGATCCAGACACACAAATAATTTTATTAAGAGTGACGAGCACAGCAATTCAAGTTTTTCATGACGAGCCTACTATGTCCCACTGCTGGGCAAAATACTCTCTCCCCTCTTCCACTCTACCTGAACTTGAGCGGTCTCCCTCCAGTCCTTCTCCCAAAGACCAGCATCATTATCATTATCATTACTCCAGCTTTTCCTGGGTCTGCTTATTCAAGTACTACTTTATATTTTAACGCTTCTTCTAACGAAGCAGCTGAATGGCTGCAGAAATCAAGATTATGTATATAAGAGCGACTCAACGACTTCTGCCATACGAATAAATAAATAAATAAAATAAACGCTCCTTCTATACTTTAGTTCTTATTCTGAGGACCCTTAGGAATTCATAGACAGCAATCAAAATCGTTGCCTGCCTGCGTTGCGTGTCAGTGGATGGTCCGGCTTATGTATGTACTGGTATTGAAAGCTTTGCCATTGAAAGTGTGTACCATTTATTTATTTATTATTACTAAGCCCACAGCACAAACAATTTAAAAATAAGTTAACAATGACACTTTGCTGAGGGGCCAATTACGGGCTTTCATTATTTAAAACTAGACTTGGGAAACGTCCAGAAAAGTATGAGGATATAATACATTGTAATATGATAAAACGCTATTTTGGTATAATTATTGTCGTAATTTTTTTACTGTACTTCAAAAACATACTTAGACATACACAGAAAACTATGTTTCTTGAGACGAGTAACGTTTCAGTAAACTGTTTTTAGACCAAACGGCACTAACCCTTTCAAACTTTGTCTTGGAACAACTTTGTATTCCAAGTAGGGAACTAAAGTTCAAATGCAGAACCGCAATCTATTCAGATATGATTTTTTATGAATATGTTTCTACGACTTTCAGAATTTGGTTAAAAAACGTTATTTTTTTCGGACTGAATATTATATTACTCGCCAAGATTCTTTGCTTGGAGTTTTCTCCCTCTTAGAACAAATTTTACCAACCAAAGAGTAACTTTTACTCGAGAGTATCTTCTACTTTTTCATAGACACATCATATCACCTCATTTTGAACTGTCATTGACATACAATTTATCCCCGGGATCATTTTTCTCGTTTAAATTTTTGTTGGTAAAATTCAGCCTCACTCTCTCCCCCCCCCCCCATTCTCACTATAAGAAAGAGAGGACAAAGCTCGTTCAGAGCCCAAGAAAATTTGCGCAGCCGGTTAATAGGGCTAAAAATTTATGGAATATTAAAATAAAATGGACTCTAACTGGGTGGACACGGATACAATTGTGCCTCTAACACCGTATGGAAAAAAATGTGACGCTTTGTTGTTGTTGAAACTGGTATTTAATCTGTTCAATAAACCATGTGTTGATGTACTGAGCGTATAGCTAACAACGTCGACTTAAACCTAATCAATCTAACCGGTTGCATACAAAGCTGAGAGCTGTACAAACGTCTGGGTTTCGACCAACTTGCTTCGCCAATGTATAGCCAATATTGGCGCCGTCTATCACCGGGGCGGGTTGGAAGTGTGAGTGGTTGTCAATATTGTCGAATGTATGACCAAACGAAACCTCGTGAACCGCTGCCGCCGCTCTCTTGGTGTGATAAATATGGGGAAAGTTCATACAGTGCCTCAAGCAGGAACGTCGACAGCGCGAAAAAGTGTTCGAGTTTAGATGAAATGAACCTTATGACGTTTTAAACAAGAGCCACTGTTTTTCGTTGCGTAATTTTTCCTGCTACCTACTGGACTGCATGAATATTCGCTATCGACAAGTTACCGCTCCGCCAGTGGTGTGTAGAAGCGTTTACAGAGCTACAAACTTAACTGGATGAATCACAGAAAATAAGAGGCAGATTTGCATGCTCTGAATCCGGTACCGAAACCAACGATATCCAAACACTGTAATTATTTTTAAGGTATCGATTCTTAAAAGAACTTTAAAGGAACACTTTGTTGTCCGTCGTCTGTCCGTAATTCTGTCTGTCTGAAATTCTGTCTATCTGTCCGTCCATCCTTTCCCTCCGAGTTTCCGAGATTCCCTCCAAAACACTGTACATATGAACTAACTGTTGAGTTAACTTGGTGTTTGCGAGCCGGCGTTTGATCGAATATCTTTGCCCCAAGGCAATCAAGGTGCTTGATGACAATCAATCTAGTAAATTCATTGGAGATTCAAGACACAGCGACAAGCTAATCGAGCCTTTAATGGAGTTGGAGGACAGTAGGTTCTCATGTTTAATTAAACAGACATTTTAACTGTAGGTATATGAAAATTAATGATAAATTTTAATCATATATCTTTACTTTACTTTATACTTTATTGCACAAAAACAGAATACTGACACTAATAATGAAAAAAACATGTACAAAGGCGAGCTTATCTCTAATAAGAGATCTCTTCCAGCAAACCTAGGATGGACAGGATTAATTAACAAAAGATAGACCTACATATGTGCACAACGATAAATATTAAATTAATAGACTACTTACTAATAAGTACATATCTAATGCCGGCGTTCCACTAAAAAAGGATAATGAGCGGGAAAGGAGCCAGCGAGCTGAGCGGTACAAAAAACTCTTTCTCAGTGCGTACAAAAAACTCTTTCTCAGTGAAAGCCTTCCACTGAGAAAGAGTTCAAGGCCTAGAGTTGCTTGCAATCCAGAAACAATCCCGCGGATGGAAAGTTGTGTCCGAAAGGTGTCCGTTTCTATGTGCCATTTGTTTCGTCCACCTGGCTATCGCTAGTTGGTGGCAGTAGTGGTTTTAAAGCTGCTTCAGAGGCCCTAGTAGGGCAGCTTGATTTCTTCTAACATTCGGGTTATCCATGGTAGCCTCATCAACAGGGATCGGAACGAAGGTGTGAATTTACCTAAAGTTTGTAGTCGGACATGACAAGGAGCAGTTACAACCACTTGAGTTGAGTTGAAAAAATGACTGCACCTTTCAATTACAATCTGTATGAATGTTTTATTTACCTCGCTTTAATGATGTAAAGTACAATACTCAGTCATTTTTACGAAAAATTTAAAAATAAAAAAGTTATGATTTTTTTGGGAATCAGCAGTTTGAAAATGTTTATAGTTCGGTGTTTCAAATGTAAGGAACATGTAAAACTAATAAAAACAAAAATGAACTGATTAGACAAAAAACCGAAATTTAACAGGTTAAATTCAAACCGGTTCAATTCATGTGGTTGTAACTGCTCCTTGTTATGTCCGACTACAAACTTTAGGTAAATTCACACCTTCGTTCGTTCCGATCCCTGCTCATCAACCTGCACTGAGCCAGCGTAGTGGAGTATGTCTCAATCATACTTGTGTTCTGGTATAACCGCGTGCCCCTCTCTAGGGATTTAAATGGACAACACTTTGGTTTTTCACCAGCATGTTTATAAAGAAAATTACGAGTAGATTCTCGAATGGTAGTCTGTAGGAGTCACAAATCCATACTATTTATGCAAATATCGAAAAGCTCTCAACCGTCGTTTTGTTGAACTGACAATACCTGGGATTTGGAGATGAAATATTACGGTCTCAAGTCAGGAACACTACCGTATCTCAGGTACGAGTTTACAGGAATATTCATTCATATTTATCTTTTTCATTTAATTTCATTTCGTTAATTTGCATATATATGGTTACAATGGTTGGTAGGTTTATTAGTAGTCCAGCACATTTAGCCACATATTGGCACGCAAAGAGTATATTTACAATATTTATTCATGAATGGCAATTACGAACTAACAAAACAATAAAATAAACAGCAGGGTCAATTTAACAAAAACTAAAATAAATACCTGAGTCAGTTAACACAATGTCATATAAAATTTAATTCAAATTAATAATAATAACTAACTACCTAACTGATTTGCATTTTACAAAATATTCATCTAAAGAATAGAATGCTTCTGTAGCGAGCCAAGCAAACAATTTCTTAGCGAAGGATGGTGACGGTTGATCCTGAATACTTTTGGGTACACTATTGTATAGCTGTATTGCCTTATAAGTACAGTTCCGCCTAAATAATTCTAGGCGTGGTCCGGGCAGTTTTAGGGGTCTTTGTGTAGCTGTTCGTCTATTAGTATTATCCCGTTGCTTAAACAGCTCTAAATGATTCCTGACAAACTTACAAGTTTCGAATATGTATAGGCACGGAAATGTTAGTATTTTATGTTCTTTGAAAAGTGGCTTACAAGACTCTCCAACCCGTGCCCCATATGGCTCTAATACATTTATTTTGTGAAATAAATACCTTATTTATAGTGACAGAATTTCCCCATAAAGTTACGCAATATCTGAGGACCGAGCATACATGACTATGGTAGACCATAACAGCAGTATCTACAGTTTTTCATCCCACATTTATGAATATTCAATTCAATTCAATTCAATTTGTTTATTTCAGGCACAGAACCATAGACAACATTTACATAACATTGACAAGAACAGAAACAGAAACAAATACCTATACATAATAAATAAAGTTGAAGGATTTTAATATGATGGAGATGTTAAAGTTTACTTGAGCTTAAAGTTATAGGTATTCCATTAAATATAATATTGTATTTTTTTTAACTCCACGTTCATATTTCTGATCATATATGGAATATTCAGTTATAGCAGTGTGTCGACCACACATATCAGGGATCCCATCGGTCCGGCCCAAATCCGGCACAGGTCCGTGTCAGTGAAACATATTCTTAAATACATTCTCTATGAGAGTAGTCACACTTGTCAGTGTCGTCACGGACACGGGCCTTTACACAGACACCGCAATGCAATTATAAACATACTATACTTAATTCCTTAAAGGATTGGAAATATGACGAAGAAAAGTAAAAAAAAACATCCCAGAAAACCTTAAATAGCATGGGGTATTCTCACAAAATAATATTTTAATATCGTGTGACCTCATACTAAAGGTACGAAACCCCGATATTCCCTAGGTGCCAATTTATTTTGGTAACTGAAGCTCATACTTTTACGGGATTTAATCTTGAGTCCCGAATGAAGGATTTTGGATCTTAAAACGAAAATGGGGCCATCAATAACTAGTTAGCCTAGATAGAAATAGACGGACTTTAGAATATAGAGAATGGTATAGATTATTTTAGAGACAGCGCTTTCAACGTCATAGAGATAGTCGTATATTTAATTACGCAATATAATTACATGAACTTCATTTTATTTCAGAATATCCTTCAGTATTTTTAGGATTCCGTAAGTTATATTTATATTATAAGGAATAATAGTCCCATAAAGGATCACTTCATTGTCCGTCTGTCCATCGGATGTCCGTCTGAGAAGAGTTCAAGTCAGGAACCTTTTTCAAGAGTGCGTGGAAGTCTAAATGAGTTCAATATTGATCAACTTATAGGTCAACGGAATCAAAATATACAGCCGTTGATGTCATAATTTTGCTGAATTCGTTAATACTCGCAAGAAATTCGAAACCTATCCACTTTCCGTTGATCTAGAAAAAATGAAAAAATTAAGCAAGATCTTATAGCAAAGGCAAAATCCGGATTCCAGGAATTAAAATATAGAAACTATTGAAATATAATCTGTTACGAAAACATGACAAAACGCTCTGTCTGACGTTTATCTCTCATGTGACGCTCGTCTCTGACCTCTTGCTTGACTGAATCATAATGATGGCGGGCGTTCACTCACGAGCATGTGACGTCACGCGACTCACGTGACCGGCGCATTAGAAATACAGCGATTTTGGCGCGGTTTTTTTTCCAATTCAACTATACAATTAATTTTAATAGATAACTAAAGAAGATATCCCGAAAATATTAATGTAGTGCGCTTAAAATGTAATACAATTTATTTTAAAACTACTTCCAAAATGAGGCCAATACCGTATTCCCAATTATTGCAATAGGTACTATAAAGCCACTAGCAACAACTCTTTATTAATCTGTGGCAACACCCGTCAGTTCACAGTTAAGTTGACAGATCTGTACATCCTTGGCCTAGTATCCCTATAAATAGTCTGTGAGTCAGCTGCAAGGCGTGTTTCAATACAGTCAATAACACGTTGTTTACACTATCGTAATTCTAGATGGCAGTGGTCACACAAAGCGTGTTCGGTTCTATCGAGCACTGGACGTGGGCCAACGCACGCAGAGACAGTTAATGAGATTGTTTGGAGATGCAAACTTTGAGCCCTGACCAGCATTAAAAACCCCGCCATATTGCGGATTTTCAGAGGAAACCGTTTTATTTTACTGGCAACACTTGCTTTAAAACCGCGTAAAAACGAACGGATGACAGCGCGTTAAACGTTTTCGAGGACACAGGAAATTATGTTTTATGTCATAAAGAGAAATGAATCACTGACTTCTTGTTTTCGATAGTATTGTATCGAATACTCAGATTAATGAAACACTTTACTTACTTACTCTCTTTGCTCTGACAGTTATCAGCTGTCACAATGAACGGTATCGCCATAACAAATCTGTCTTTTCCCGCACTTGAGATAGGTCTCAGATCAAGATGGTATTATTGGTATGGGCCTTACTTCTTACAATGAAAACTGCTGAAAACATGGTAAAAATCAAAATGTATCATGTATTTGAATTGAAACAATACTCTAAGGAAAATGTGACGATAAAAATAATTTTCAGGGTTGAATATTGTGTTGCCACGGCAGCCGATCGTAGAATCGGGCACATCATGATGTGCCCCGCCATTTCATGATATGCCCAAGCAATTACTGGGCACATCATGATGTGGCGGATTTTAACGAAAACATGTATTTTTAAAAGCATTTTTATTCAGCACTACGTGATGTTTTTTGTGTAGTACATGTCAAACGGACACGAAGACTATTCGTGGGCTTCGCTGCGCTCGCCCCCTTTAGTCTTCACCTAAGCTACGTGGTGTTTTCCTTAAGAGATTTTATCGTTTCATGATATTTCACGTTTGGGCACATCAGACGTGCCCAATTCTACGATCGGTTGCCGACATCGATAAGGAACCTGTCGGCGTTAACCTGTAAATGTATGTTTACAAGAATCATAGGAATATTTAGTTAAATGAAAATCGTGTTAATTTATAAGTGAATTTTATGAGGAACTAGAATTGTTTATTTTGTTAAAAGGTTTAATGTTTTTTAACCGATTTCACAAAAGGAGGAGGTTCTCAATTCGGTATTGTTTTTTTTGGGTTCGTTACCTTGAATTAAAAATGAACAGATTTGAATACATATTTTTTATATGATAGAGAATGCTTTTAGTTTGGACCCATGTTTAAATTTTGAAATCCATTAATAGATCTTGGAAAAACGTAAAAAATACCGTAAAAACTTAGTCAATACAATTCAATTCAAAAAAAAAATTGACCATAAAATCATACATATTACTTAGTCAACGTCAATATTACTCTGTCTGTTTACCTAAACCACATTTTATTGAAAAGTTAAGAATATTTTGTTTAATTTTCATAAATGAAATAACGACTGCTTGTGATTGGACTACTGAAGTCAGTTTTTATTATTATTATTTGCTATGTAGTTACAAGCGAGCTCACTCCCTGCTTAATCTGGTTTTGCTTCCCATTACTTCCTGTGGAACCCTGTTTATTAAGGAAGTGCACGTTTTTATTCTTCTACTGATTGATTTATTGTCCAACATGCATGGGAGGCTTTGCACATGGCCAGTTAGAACAAAGAGAGTGATGTAAGATAAAAGGATAAAATAAGGAAAATCTTTTACAAATACACACGCTTAGATCGCAGCAGGAGTGATGAACACATAGATAAATATGATAGAAGTTTCGGCACATTTTATACAAGATTTCCCGTATCTCACTATTCTCAACATCAAGCTGCAGCAGTAATGCGGGTTTTTACAGGGTCTTGCAACAGCTGCAGGCTGTACTTTCAAATTGACGTTGAACGAGTGCGAGTCGGCAAATATATTAATTTAATTTTAATTTAATTGTTTATTTTTTAAGTAAATAATATAATCAATATATCGTAAACATTTTAAGCTTCTACCTGCCACCATTATCAATATCGAGCAAAAATGAGCAAAAAAAATCTCGTTTGTTGTATGGGAGCCCCCCTTATTATTTATTTCTTTTAATTTTTAGTATTTTTTGTTATAGCGGCAACAGAAATACATCATCTGTGAAAATTTCAACTGTCTAGCTACCACGGTTCATGAGATACAGCCTGGTGACAGACAGACGGACGGACGGACGGACGGACGGACAGGGAAGTCTCAGTAATAGGGTCCCGTTTGGCACCCTTCGGGTACGGAACCCTAAAATTGTGATTATATCTTATGAGCTGTCATTCAAATTAAATATTTTTGTTTCAGATAACCTGTTAGATCCATATATTTTTATTTTACATTTACGATTCATTATCCCTAACTTAACATAGCTTTTGAAAGGCCTTTAATCTTGTTATAATTTTTTTGATTAATAAATGAGCAGGCATGTTACGACGTATTCCTTCTCTAATGAAACGTCCGCACACGACCCCCATAAATATTCACACAAAATCCGCAAAGCGCAAAAGTTTCTATCTTAAAATCCTCATTCTTTTATCTCGGCATTGCTAAGTTTTTAAAAGTTCCCCTTTGCGAGGTGACGCGAGGTATGTGTGGTCACCCACACTAATAAAAGTTTTGCTTGCGGAAGCCGTGACTTTTTCCATTTATATGGAAATTTCAAAAGAATTCCCGCCTGTTTCATGGCCGATCTAGGTAGGATTAAAAGTTTAAAGGGACCTCAGAAGCGTAGATATGGGAGGTCGGATTATCGTTTGAATAAACGCCCGCTAAAGGCTTTGTGACATCACTGGCGCGGCGGGGCAGTAGCAAGCGACGATGACGACGTAAAAGAATATTTAGATGACAAAACTGCATGGTCTTTACCATCTCAACGCACAGAAATCCCAAGAGGGGCGATGGACTGAGTCAGTACGTCTCTCCTCGGTGTATTTCCTTAGACTTAAGTAGAAATACATAACATTGTATTTTTAAGGCTCTGATATTTTAAAAGAGGTACGGGGGAGTTTCTTGCCCTTCTTTGCTCCATCCCAGCCCACAACTTCCGAACGGGCGGTAGTATACAAAAATATTAATATTATATTGACGTTGACTAAGTATGTATGATTTTATGGTCAATATTTTTTTTTAACTGAACTGATGACGACCTCTGTGGCGCAGCGGCTATCGCTCTGCCTGCCATGCGAGAGGTCCCGGGTTCAATCCCGGCTGGGGATAAACAATAAAAATAACCCCAGGTCTTGGATGTTTACATGTTTGTGATGTCGCTGTTTCTGGTCCCCACGACACAGACTACCCTGGCGTGGGCCAGAAGCAATGTATGTGCCTGTATGTAAATGTTTGTTTGTTTTGTATGGTCAAATGGCCGCCACACTTAACAGCACGGGCTCGCTTTGGAACCGCCCCGCCGCCGCCGCCGCCGCCGCCCTGCTTGGTGTGACATGCTTCATAGAGTTACTTGTACTTGACACCCGCCCCGCGACCGCCCCGCTGCTGCGCCGCTGTTCATGTGCGAAGTCTAAAGGTGGAAAACAGAGACTATATATCCAATTGACTGAGCCTGCGGGGGAATGCGGTTCGCCAAATGCCTATGTACGATGACGGGCCGCCATAGTTTCGCAGCGGCTGACCAATCACAGCTCTCTTACCTCGTTCCCCGCCGCCCTTAAATTGGTGAGTTGTGTTTCAAAGGAAAATGTATCTATGCGCTCTCCACTGGTTAAGTGCTCCCTGGTGGAAACTGACCAAACGTAACGAGGTGTCACGTATTATGGTACACAGCGAGCATTCCTGCAGTCACTAAGTAGTATTACGGGGAAACCAGAGCGAGCAACGAGCGTTAACTGTTCCTGCTCGATGCGCAACATGCTCGATGCGAATGTTACATTACACCTCGTAACGTCGGTCAGTATCCACTTTTGAAGGTGCAAACTGACCAAAACGTTACAAGGTGTAATGTAACATTCGCCACAGATTACTAAATAGTTACTACGTAACAGATACTTCACTCAGTAGGAAATTTCCAATACCTACTGCTATAATAGCCTACTCCGTCGCGTCAGCAACCGCTGCATGCTAAAATGTGCCTAAATGCTCAAGCGTACAGTTGTGATCGCCTCGCACCGCGCGATCTCACACTAATCGCAGGGCTGGCAGACATCGCAGATACTCGTACGATACGAACACAGTTCAAAACGTGCTTGCGCTTGGCTTGCGACAACCATACTGACGTTGAGCGCTGGGCCATAGCCGTGAGCTCCGAGAGCTCGGGCGGGCGGTAGGTAATTATAGCGCGCGAGTACATTCAGTGACGGAGGCCTGCATTCGCATCGAGAATGTTGAGCATCGAGCAGGAAGCCAGGAACAGTTGACGATCGTTGCTCGCTGGTTTCCCCCGTAACACTACGTACTGACTGCATTATTGCTCGCTGTGTAACATGTAATGCTTGCTGTGTAACGTGTAACGTAACGTCATCGTCAACGTTACGGGGTATAATGTAACATGTAACACAGTGAGAATTCATGAAGTTCTGAATGAAACTTTCCCCGTAATACTACGTACTGACTGCATGAATAAATCGCTGTTTAACATGTCACGTTACACCTCGTAACGTTGTCAGTTTGCACCTTTAAATGACGCAGGTTTACGCAATATTAAGACAATGAAGTGAAGTGTATTTGTGAGGATGTGTTTGTGTGTGTATGGATTTTAGAAACAAACTAACAAAATAAACTCCGCACAGTATTTCCCCCAATTGTATGCACCCGTTTCGAATTCCGGTACAACGTAATGACCACTTCAAATGCATGCAATACGGAGTCCAACTTTTGAGAGAGCACTAAGCTTTAACAATGGATATACTCGAAAGACTGAAAGCGGAATTTCATTCGGTTGGCGCTGGGGTTGCTAGGTTTTCCCGAAATGTAAGGATTGTGAAATTACTTTGAACGTGACAGTTATTTCTTCAAAACAAGCGCTAATGTGGCTAAGTTCAGTTCAGTTCAAAAAAATTATTGACCATAAAATCATACATATTACTTAGTTAACGTCAATATAATATTCATATTTTTGTATACTACCGCCCGTTCGGAAGTTGTGGGCTTAGGGATGGAGCAAAGATGGGGTTCCATAGAGGTGAAAGATTATACCCTATCCAATATAGGATGATCTCTGACAGCTTGTCACTGTGACTTTACTAGGCATAAGGATAATGTCGATACAAATTATCGATATTCTAACAAGATTTTCTGAATGTTTCAAGCAAATCAAACAAAAGGATGTAGTAACATGTTTTTATTCTTGTTATATCGATTCAAATCACCATCATCAAAGTCTGATTCGGACTCGTTGGAGCAGTCTTGTAGATTTATAATCAGTTCCTGGGTAGATTGGTCGAATCGTACGATTATTCGTACATACGATCGTAGTATTTCTATTTCATATACCTTGTTTTTTACAATCTTTTTTATTTACCCAATATCATCAATATTCTATTATATGTTTCGAGTCAAGATCGATAACTTGTCTTACAATAAGTGTAGCACGTCACTATTTGCCAATAAAGTATGTTAATTGTCTCTATACATTTTACTGTCGAAAAATACGATACTTCATAGGCGTGTTTTGACACTGACAGCTGTCGATCATCCTATGTTGGATAGGGTATAGTTATTATTTTATATTTTTTTCCAGATATGGAAGCATGCTCATCCTTCCTCCTGCAATAAATGAAATGCCTAATTTCTAAAAGAAATATGCTTATAATACGTGAGTGTTCATTATAATCCGTTTTTCAGTATTTGTTGTTATCCACCCAAAGGTCCACTGTTTTTTCATAGGTTTTGAACTTTATCTCGATGTGGGTAGATTGAAAATCGCGGGCCGTGGACTTTGGATGGGCATACAACCTGTGGCATGATTCTCGCGCCTTCGATATACGGATATCGAGACCTATATTGACAGATTCCTATACAAAATCACTCGATATAGGTGTAGATATCTTAAATCGAAGGCGCGAGAATCATGCCACTGGTGACAGACGGACAGACGAACAGCGGAGGCTTGCGTCCATTTGCAATATCCTATCTATCAATGATTTTCACATTACCAGAGATAGATTTGACAGTTTGGCTATGAAAATTATGTCAAATTTGACCCTATCTATATTGGCCGATTAAGGTTCAATGTTATTGAAAACGGCGGTTAGTAATAGGGTCCCGTGTGGCCTCCTTCTTGTACGGAACCCTAAAAAAAATGTGTTGCCAATTAATGTCCCCACCGAGGGGCTTATGGCTTTACTCGGAATCTTGCCAGGGTCCATATTTGGTTCTTTGTTAAATTTGTTTTTACCATCTTTGTAAACCTATAGAGTGCAACAAATGATTGAGTATTGAGTATAAGATTGAGCCATACTCCACCACGCTGGCTCAGTGCGGGTTGTTGAAGGGGTGTCGGGGTAATGGCCTACCAGTCAACTCAGATGTTATCAAACGGCCATCATATCCGGTTGCCATTAGTTCCATTTTCAAACTCAATTTTCAAATTACTTTATATTATTTTTGTGGTAGTGACCTCTCTGGAATTGGATCCGTTATCAACTATCTTCGCGTTCCACTCCAAAACTTGCATAACAAGTTAAGATAAACTCCAGAAACAAGGAAAATTCTAGTTAAACTTCGCTATACCGCCCACCAGCTTAAAACTCCGATAGCTGGGGTCACTTCCGTAAATACTTTTTTTTATCTTATCTTTTGAACCTACCAATGACAATTTTATATACTGTGATTAAGTATCTATTTCTTTATTACTATTGCATTTATATTATAACAGAGTTGTTGTCTTGAAATTACAAAGGCAAGAAAATTAACTAAAGTAGAAATTCGGTGGATACGTTAACTGTCACAAAAGCAAAGTAGATATACACTGCAATGGGCTAGGCCCCTGTTATGAAAAATATAGTAAAAAGCGCCTAAACATGGAAAAATATCTGCCTCTGCCATGCACCCCGTGTGGATAAAAGCTTGACGTTAGTTTATATTTTTTGAATGTTTTTATTTTATTTTTTATTTGAAAACGTACATTAACTAAAACAAACCCACTGTTGAATTGTTGACGCTCCAGCTTACAAATAAGTATGAAGTTTAGTTTCAGCTCAAACCGGGCATAGTCCAGCTCCCCCGTACCGTACAGCATATTTACCAGCAGCATACAGCTTAAGCTGTGGGTTTTGGAGATGAGCATACGAGCTCGGATTTTGAATCACCCTGTAGTTGGTAACTCGCTGAAATCGACGAAGGTACAGGCAGTTCTGTTTTTCAGTTTTTTTTTATTCTTACTGTCTCTCATGACTCATGACTCAGATTTTTCCTACTTTAGGAGGCAGGGAGCTTAAATATGTAAACCCTGTTATTTTGCACAATAAATTATTCTTATTCTTATTTTACAGACAAGTCTTGGACTTTGCGTGGCTCCTATAGCTGGACATACATTAACCGACACGCAACGCAGGCAGGCACCTATTCAGTTTTCCGTCTATGAATTCCTTTATAGATCTGTCGGTTTGCCGGTGACAGTAGGATTTAGGTGGACGCGGTTTTTTAACAATTCACAGACAGAAATCAAAATGTTACGTTTCGTTATCTGCTTTTAATTAATTCTGTGCAATATAGAAATTATAAATGAATGAATTATGAATCGTGCGAAACTAAAATAACGCCTAAAAACATTTAATTAATCGATTAAAACGATAATATAATACCTAAAAAAAGCTGTGACTGTTTAGGGGCGATTCTTGTCTTTTTATTTTACGACTTCGCTTATCGGGACAACGCTTAATGTAGACCATTAGGGTTGAAGCCCACACGCTGAACGAGCCAAGACCTGGCTCGCAATCAAAATTTAACCTTTAACCAAGCAATGATCATGCAGATGTTTCATTGTTTTCGCATTTATTATCAAGCCGTAACCACGAAATAATAAGAAATTGAACGCGAGAAACTTTATATGCGTATCATGGCTTATGCAATTGGGTCGATTTCACCTCACCCGAATGAGATCTCATTCGTGAGACGAATCTTATTCGTGTGAAACCAAATATTTGTGAAACCGACGCATTTGCAGCGTGCGTAACAACGTTCGTGGGTCGTAATAAAAAAAATAAAAAAATAACATTTTCAAAATGAATATCTAATCATTAACAGGTTTTAATTTTTGTTTGTTTTTATCACTTGAATTTATTTTAATTGCTGATTTTTTTAAACCCTTAAATTTTGATCCCAGAAATGTAAGAAAAAGAGAGAGATATTTTTTCTTTCATAATCTATAAAAGTCTAATAAAGAAAATCAAATAATAATTAACAAAAACTGTCTAGAGACACATTATATTCTGGGTATGAAAAATCTTGCCTCATTCTTGGTGCAACTTTTTTTCACCTCATGCTTGCAGGGTTAAAACGAAATGTCCAATAGATCAAGACTTTTACGTGTTACTATGTAAGCCATTTAAGTCAATTTAATTATATGCAACAAGCCAGAAAATGGCTTCGTGTAAATCGCCCCTTTTTGGACTTACTAACTTGCATTCAAATAGGGTCATGACTTTGACTTAAAACTAATTAGTAAGATTGTTAGTCCATGAAAAGTGCCTACAGATGTAACCATTCGGCTTCCGAAAGCCAGTTTCACTAACTTATTTTAACCAGAGTTAGTTAACTTCCGCTTTGGACTTGACTGGCTTACACTTTGGGCACAGTTGTGACTCTGCCACCCCATATGAGAAGAGGCGTAATGGTATGTTCCGACTGTGGAACGCACTTCCCTGCGCTATTAGGGATAGTCCATCCATTTTTACTTTAAAAAAAAGATTAAAAGAACATTTCCTGTCTCTTTCGTATTAGGTACCATTATATGTATGTATATAATATTTATATTTATGTAGTTCTATGCATTTTTAATATAGTTCATATTTATTTGAAATTTTCACAGATGATGTATTTCTGTTGCCGCTATGACAACAAATACTAAAAATCAAAATAAATTTAATATTCCCATACAACAAACGTGATTTTTTTGCTCATTTTTGCTCGATATTGATAATGATAGCAGGTAGACGCTTAATGTTCACAATATATTGAGTATATTTACTAAAAAATCATAATAGAGATAAGCTCGCCTTTGCGCACTATTATGTTATTTAAGTTTTATTGTTAAGTTACTGTGCAATAAAGAATATAGATATGAAATAATTTAATTAAAATTAAATTAATTTTTAGGGGGGGCTCTCATACATGTATATTTTTTTTGCGATTTTTTATAGATAATGGTACGGAACCCTTCGTGCGCGAGTCCGACTCGCACTTGGCCGGTTATTTATGTTATTTTTTTTACTGACATCTTATTTTGAACACAGCTTTACAGTCTTAACCACCACTGTGGACGACTTCTATGGTCTTGGAGGCTGATTCTCATTGTGATCCCGGGACCACGAGAAAAATCCCCGGGTCTTAGATGCTTACATATTTGAGACTTCGCTGTTTCTGGTTCACATGACCACATTGTATCCAAAAACATGCCTGCATTTTTTTTTTTTAATCTGTTTTTTTTTTTATTGAGGGCTTAGTACAATAAATAAAACCGGCCAAGTGCGAGTCAGACTCGCGCACGAAGGGTTCCGTACCATTATCTATATAATTGGAACAAAAAGTAAACTTTAGAAAAAACCGACTTCCACAAACCCTATTTGATTAGATTGAGTTTAATACAAACTGTAACCCCTTATCCCCCCCCCCAGGGGAATTAATTTTGTCAAATCCCATATCAGTGCTACCCCACGCTACTAAGGAACCCCTGTACAAAGTTTCATGGCTCTAGGTCCACCGGTTTAGGCTATGCGTTGCCTGCCCGTCAGCCACGCATTGTATTTGTACCTAGTATTGAGCAGATCTGGTGGCCATATGTGGTCTTCATCAGCAGTTCCGCATCACAATATTATGCTTACCATGTGCATTTGCACGAGTTATTATGAAAAACACAAAAATCACTATAGGTCTAATCGGTCTAATTTTCCAAATCGGTCCATCCGTTTAGGCGCTATCGAGGCACATACATAAAAAAATAATAAAAAAAAAACAAACATCCAGACGAATTGTAAACCTCCTCCTTTGGGAAGTCGGTTAAAAAAACCGCAAAAAAACACGTTAATTGTATGGGAGCCCCCTTTATATTAAATTTATTTTGTTTTTAGTATTTGTTGTTATAGCGGGAACAGAAATACGTCATCTGTGAAAATATCAACTGTCTAGCTACCACGGTTCATGAGATACGGCCTGGTGACAGACAGACGGACGGACGGACGGATATCTTGAGATTTTAAGGTACTTTCCCTCCAGGGCCCATTCGTTTGTTCCACCCTGTATATGTGTGATCTGTAACTGTATTTTTCATGAAATACCCAAAAAGTTTTGTTCAAATTATCATCTTATGTCAGAATAACTTTGTAGCTAGTTGAAAAATAACATTTGAATTGATTCAAAGCTTGCCGCGCTTTTAGGGCCTTTAGTACCTACTAAACGCCGCCGTAAGCAGCACTGTCTACAACCTACTCCTACTGGAAAACGTGAGACACCCATCTACAATTTCCGTACAATGAGGTTCACTCACTCATTATGTCAATGTCATGCAGACTGCAAAACATCATTTCAACGCACCAAAGAGTATTTAATTAAAACATCACTGGCAGCCAAACTTGAAGTGGCCAAAAGGAAAAAAATAATTTCTGAGCTCTGAGATTTGTATGAAAACAAAAGTAATTAAAAACTATTAATTTTATAATTATTTTCTAAAAGTTCTACATAATAAATAGAGACGTGGTAATTCCTCAATTAATATTTAAAGTCTTTGTAGAAGTCCGGGGACGACATTGCCATATCATTTAAATTTAGTTTCATTAAAAGAAGGCTTACCTACCAAAACAAAATGGCCTTGGTATAAACTTTTCAAGCGTGTTGTGAAGACGTATCTTGTACCGAGACCACTTTCAATTTGTAATATCTCTCGTATTTCAGTATTTGTGGTTGGTGCGGCAACAGATATACACATTCTGTGAAAATTTCAGCTTTCTAGCTATTACGGTTCGTGCAGGCGGACCCGGTGACAGACGGACGGACGGACGGACGGACGGACGGACGGACGGACGGACGGACAGCGAAGTCTCAGTAATAGGGTCCCGTTTGGCACCCTTCGGGTACGGAACCCTAAAAATGACTATGTCGCCCTCGTTCGGGTCAACTAATATTCTTACATCAACTAATTAATAGGCACACCATTATTTCTTAGTCTAATTCCTAACCTAACTAAACTATATAATAACCTGGCTTCATCATACTCAGGTGAAGCCAGAGATGCCTGCAAATGTAAATGCTCGGTGAAATAGGTCTTTGAATGAAACTAACACTGAATCTAATCCCTAAAGTAGGACCGGATACAATAAACATTTACTCTTAGAGTTAACCAGTTGGATCGCATAGCAGGATTAACGGTGCCAGGAATTACTGGTATGATGTTACTGGGTACTGTTTGTGTACGATGTTACTGGGAATCTGCTGTTAAGTACGGATACTATTAATCTGTGAATTGGGAACAGATATCAGTATGTTATAATAATGGTTGTAGAGCTCGTCTAAGCTAAAATGACGCGCCCCACTCCTTGGTTTTGTATTTACTTGTCATACAAAACCAAGGAGTGGGGCGCGTCATTTCAGCTTGACGAGCTCTACCGCGATTTTCAAAATTATAACTTGGTAATAAAAATGTAAACCTATGAAATGGGAATCATCAATTAAGGATGTCTCAACAGTTGAGAGAATATCAATATGAAATCTGTGATGAATGAATGATCTGTTTTATTCTGCAGTACAGCGGGAACAAAATATACTCAGCGTGTATAATGTATCAGCTAGCTGTATCAGCTTCCAAATATAAATAAAAGGCTGTAAAATAATTTAAGGTTCACGTTCACGGCACCAGAAGACTTACATAAAAGTCTCACATTGACTATGATTTTAAAATTGACATGTAATTTTCTTTACTTCATACTTTACTTCTTACACAAACTTTATTTAATTACTGTTACACTGATTTGCACGAAAAGGTTTGAAAAAGGTTGTCATCTTACTGGTTTAATGGCGAGAATTTAATAGAATTGTCATTCGTGCAACTATAATTGCGTAAAGTTTCAGTAGTATACCTTTTGGTATGTCTTAATGAAAACCAACCGATCACGGGGTAGTTCTATTATCCAAAACTCAAATGCGATTAATATTTATGTTTAAATGCATGTCTACTTCTATTTCTGTTGAGAAGCTCATTGTGTTTATCTAAATTTTAAAAGACTACTGTTTTGCATTTTTAACTTTGAAATATCCGTCCGTCTCCCATCAAGAACGATCATTAAGCTGATTGCCGAAACTCTCGCCACTTGAGAAGCATTTTCCTTTTTGAGTTTTATGTATATTGACCTTGAATGTCTCAACTTCTTTATACAATTAAATCTGCAGAATTTCCATTTCAAAAGAGAAAATGGACTAACATTTTTTAAACAATGAGCGTTTTTATCTCATTCCTTTTGATGTTTATAAGTATCAATCACTGGTAGTCAAACTAAACGAAGAATGAGATCTCAAAGAAAGAAGGCAAAGTTTTATTATTTTGGCTAAGTGCTTCATTTGATCAAATACCAAATATATTTTATCGATACTTTGCGCGGTCAATGTAAAACTGCATAAGTGCATACCTTCATTTTCTTAATGATATGTTAGCCAATGCATCTTGTCTGTGGAGGTTAGTATTGTACAGCAATGACATTCTAATAAAAATTATAATCTTCTAAGCTACAAACACGTCCAAGCTTAGGTCATTACGTCTCACTTGCGTCATTCCATTAACGTAGAGTCAATAAAATAACTCCGTAAATATACCTACAACGTTTGATGGGCTTAAAACTGTTTTTCGCTTGTCATTTGTATAGACTATTGACGTTATACGGTGTAAGTATGGCTTGCATATGAAGCTTGCCATTCCTGTGGCATGATTCTGGCGCATTCGATATACGATGTCTACACTTATATCGAGTGATTTTGTATGGGAATCTGTCAATACAGGGTGTAACAGAAATGTGAAGTCATGTTTTAATGGGTTGATAGGGACATCATTCTCAGCAACTTTCACTATGAAACCGATTTGATCAGAGCAACTTTATTTTTAATTTCTCCATACGTTTTGGTTCGGGCCGGTCAGCTGATTTGTATAGAGAAGTGAAAAATAAAGTTGCTCTGATCAAATTGGTTTCATAGTGAATGTTGCTCAGAATGATGTCCCTAACAATTCCCTAAAATATGACTACACCTTTCTGTTACACCCTGTATAGGTCTCGATATCAATGTATCGAAGGCGCGAGAATCATGCCACTGTTCTTTCTAGAATACACATACACAATTACACAAGCATACATATCTCCTTTGCGCATTGACTGTTATGTATGATTACATTGATTTCCATGCAATAAAGAATATGATAATGAATACGACACGTTTTTCTTTTCTATCGTCTACTTTGTCATAGATTGATCGATTTGATAAATTGTGAATGTTGTGCGCATCTCTAATTGATGCAAACACATGAACTCTGTGAATATTGTTTATTGACGTGACAACGTCTTATAAATTGGTTTGCCGGGTGACACTTCAAGAAACTGCGTTACGCTCCGCTCACGTTATGCGCTCACAATGAGAGCGAGTGAGAGGCACGCGTCCCTTCCACTCGGGCATGGTTAGCCCGCCTAAGACCGAGAGAGACAGACATAAAAAGTGATGCATACGGTTATTGAACCGCCGCCGCCGCCGGTTACCGTACGAACCAAGTTAAATATAATTCTTTGTATAAATAAATGTTTTAAATTGTTACTATTATTTCATCCTTCTTCCTACTATACGAATGAATATTCATATTAAAATTATTTTACCACTCAAAGTCGTTGTCACGTAAAACTTTCGCCCGTATACCGACTTTACAGGCAACCAATTTTTTTTAATGTAAGTGTTTGCATTGTTGATGTGCCTTGTTATAAATAAATAAATTACACAATTCCCTAAGAAGTTTCCAACTGCTGTCCAACTCTCCAACGATCGTGTGAAGCGGCCTTAACACATAAGTCGACAAGCTTATTCTTAGCTCCCAGACTGTTGTTGTATTGCTCTCGCATCCACGTCACGCGTCGTGTGGAGAGGGCACAATATTGAATTTGGGTCACGTATGATCTTTGTAGGTATTTTGGCTGCTTTTCCTGTCTTGCATTTAGGGCGCTTTGATGGAAAAATTCTAAATCGTCTCTTGATCTTATGTTGTATGTAACAACTAAGGAACGCTTACCCCCAGTTTCTGAAAGAGAAATCAAATGTTACAAGCAATTAAACGAGGATTATTTCAAAATAGCGGCACGTGATTGGCTTGAGTAGAGTTTATCAAGTTGTAAGAGCTAATTTTCCTTTCGGAAACCGGTCGTTGCATGAGCAATTGCGTGATAACTGGCAACTATGACGTTACACCACTCAGGCAACACTAAGCAATTTACGGCATATTTAGCAACAATAGCTAAAAGATACCGCCACACCACATGGAGCAATTAGAAGAGTAACAAGATTGCAATTTGTTGGGGTTAAGTTGCCGCCAATTATTGCTTAATAATTGAAACAAAAAGTAAACTTTAGACAAAACCTTCCACAAACCCTATTTGATTAGATTGAGTTTAATACAAACTGTAACCCCTTATCCCCCCCCCCTTAGGGAGTTAATTTTGTCAAATCCCATCTCAATGCTACCCCACGCTACTACGGAACCTCTGTACAAAGTTTCATGGCTCTAGGTCCACCAGTTTAGGCTATGCGTTGCCCGTCAGTCACGCATTGTATTTGTACCTAGTATTGAGCAGTTCTGGTGGCCATATGTGGTCTTCATCAGCAGTTCCGCATCACAATATTATACTTACCATGTGCATTTGCACGACTTATTATGAAAAACACAAAAATCACTATAGGTCTGCCTATAATATTTGAAGAGTTCCCTCGATTTCTCCAGGATCCCATCATCAGATCCTGACCTGGTGTCAATGGGACCAATGGGAAAGTAAACCCTTTCAAACAAAAAAATAATTTTCCAAATCGGTCCATCCGTCTAGGCGCTATCGGGGCACATACATACAAAAAAACATCCGGACGAATTGTAAACCTCCTCCTTTGGGAAGTCGGTTAAAAATTGACCGTGCAAGCGAACCTCAGTTAGGTCCCGCACACGACACCTTTTCTCGTGTAAGGGAGGAGGCAGAATTGCACAGTGGTCATGTTTAGCTACTGATTAAATTAAATCTACTATGCGTGACAGTGATATATCCTAATTCCTAGTTATACGAACTTTCTGAGCTAAGGCTCAGGCTAAGGGGCCTGTTTCATAAGTCCAGATAAGCCATGTGTAACAGTTAAATCATAAAATGTTGTGATGATTCTGTCTCTTAAAACTTAGCAGGACCACCTGCCACTATGTTATCTAATAACCGGTCAAGTGCGAGTCGGACTCGCGCACGAAGGGTTCCGTACCATTATCTATAAAAAACCGCAAAAACAATAACATTTTTTATGGGAGCCCCCCCTAAATATTAATTGAATTTTAATTTAATTACTTATTTTTTAATTAAATGTTATACTCAATATATTGTGAACATTTTAAGCGTCTACCTGCTACCATTATCAATATCGAGCAAAAATGAGCAAAAAAATCACGTTTGTTGTATGGGAGCCCCCCTTAATATTAAATTTCTTTTGATTTTTAGTTATAGCGGCAACAGAAATACATCATGTGTGAAAATTTCAACTGTCTAGCTACCACGGTTCTTGAGATACAGCCTGGTGACAGACAGACGGACGGAGGGAGACGGACGGACGGACGGAAGGACGGACGGACGGACGGACGGACGGACGGGCGGACGGGCGGACGGACGGACAGACAGCGAAGTCTCAGTAATAGGGTCCCGTTTGGCACCCTTCGGGTACGGAATCCCGAAAAGTAGAGTCCTGGGAAAGAAAAATCTCCCATGACACTACACTGGTGGTGCCACGCAGTAATACGGGAAAAAGATAAAATATCTACAGTAATATAGATATTTTGATTCGATTTAAAAGTATGCTTTGAACCTTTTCAATGGCTGCGCTATTACCCAACCCAGACCACCAATTGTATTTATTATTTATTTATTTATTTATTTATTTATTAATTGACAATAAGACTTAACAGTACAACACCATAGCGCACTTATTGCTTAAGACTTAACACTTATTTACTTAGTAGTAAAAAGAGTTGGTACTCTAATTTTGGTACAGAATCAAAGAAAATATCAAGATGATCAAAAACATGAACATGTATATCGTACAAACTCCTATCTTATGCTAAGTGTCATTGGAATGGCTGCAGTTATTAGATGCCCAGCTCCATTTTATGTGTCTGTACTGTACGTATTCATGGTCTTTACCTATGAAGTAAAATAGGGAAATGGTCTTAACGGGAAATTGTCTTAATGGGAAGTGGTTTGAAATGATCAGGCGGAGAAGAGCTATACCAGATATACTGTGAGTGAGATAAAATTAATGGAACAATTACTCATACAATGGATAAAAAATCAGATTTAGCGCGTTTAAAAATCGGACTACCGATCGGTGCATTACATTTACCTCCGACCAAAAACAGGGGTGTTGCCACAGACGGAATCTTACACAGATTTGCGCTTGAGTCATTTATTATTTATTACAGTGTTCCAACGAACTTTTGGCTGATGAGTGACGTTTACAGGGGGCGCCACTTCTACGCAACTTAATGCAACAAACGAACCTGTCATCGCCACCGACCTTTCATACCTCTTTGGTCATCAAGAAAAATATAACAATTTCATAGTTGTACGCTTACACGGGCATTTCGAGCAAAAATTGCCCGGCAACATAAATTCCAACAAATGCGGCAATTATTTTCGCGATATTTCTCCTAATTGCTTCATGCGGTGTGGCGGTATCTCCAGCTGCAATAGCTATGTTTTCCATCGTAATTGCTTGATGTACCCATGAATGGCGTGACGTTATACTTGCTTGGAATTGCGCAATTTTAAATGTCCATATAAGCGTATCCATTAAAAACATGCCGACGTTCGATTGCTACAGAAACGGATAAGTTGGCACAGAATCTGAGGAGGCTTCAGCAGTGGGCAGAAACAAGCTGCTTAAGATTATGAAGACGAAGACGTTCCAATTTCAAATTAAAACAATAGAATGTCTACGAATACGGCCCCCATAGACATGCAAGGAATCTTAGTAACTGGGCCAAAGCATTTTTCATCTCGGCAACGGGGATCCCGACAAAATGAAATTTTACCGAACCATGTATTGTACTGTGATAAATGCCACTGTCTTACTGCGCCGGGAATATGGCTCAGAATCGCACGTCTGACGTGAAAATAATGGGACGCGAAGCCGTTTGTTTGTTGCCTGGAATATTGTTGTGTATTGGGTGCTGTCCTATCTTGTAGGAAAATATATTACTGCTGAAATTTTACGGAAACTTGAATTTAAGTGTGCACCGATCACGAATGGCAATATAAATAACATATTAAGTGCGACTTGCACCAGAACTTTGCGGGCGCAAACAGGCGCAAATTGCAGTTTTGATGCCAATTAAGTACAACACGATCAAGTTACAAAGTCAAACACGGCCTGTCAGCCAGGTTTCCAAATAACATGGCCGCGTTGTTACAGCTTTTTGGCTTGCGGTGAAAGGTGGAACTAACGCTTGTAGAGGTTTGTTGCGTTAAATAGCGTAGATACGCTCCCATGTAAAGTTATGAAAAAATTAAAATACGTAAAATAATTTCATCTGAATTCTACAGGGTGTAACATAAAGGTGTAGTCATATTTAGGGGGTTGTTAGGGACATCATTCTGAGAAACTGTTACTATGAAACCGATTTGATCAGAGCAACTTTAATTTTCACTTCTGTTTACAAATCAGCTGACCGCCCCGGACCAAAACCTATGGAACTCATGAGAAATAAAGTTGCTCTGATCAAATCGGTTTCATAGTGAAAGTTGCTCAGAATGGTCTCCCTAACAACCCCCTAAAATATGACTACACCCATCTGTTACACCCTGTATAAAATAGATTGCAAGTCGCGGAAAGTAGGTACCTAAAACAAAAGAGTGTTGAATTAATGGCTTCTGTTGGCGTCATTCACTAACGAATCAAACCGAACCGCTCGAAACACGATCTCTCTCTCACGGTTGTTATAATGTTCTATTTTAAACTAGTTCTGTTAATTAGTTTAGTTGGTACAACAAGGGCATAAAACGCACCATTTTACCCGAGACGTATATATCCACGCGAGCCGCCTACTCTGCTTTTCACTTCGATTGTGAGGAAATTAAACAGAAATATTGCAAAAAAAAAAGGAAATATTAGATATGAAATAATTGCAAATTGAAATTACCGAGAAAAAATAAGGACGTCCCGCCATTAAACTTTTTTTTTTGGACGTGCCTCCGCAGCCGGCTCTGGCCGCCGGCAGTGGCACTTAGCATAGGTGTATGTGGCTGTTTACCTGACGACCTTTGTCAGAGTCTGAGATTTAGACGAAGATTTTACTTTATGCTCTAGAACATAAAATTTGATTTTATGCTGGCTATACCCGACATGAAGACGAACTTTACGAGCATGAGAAGTGGAAACCCCATAAGTGTTCTAAATATTTATTATCTATTCTACTACTACTCCTCTGAAATATAATTTTTAGCTACTGCCACATTTTATTGCCACATAAATATGCCTTGCATAAGATTCGGTATACTCTCTTAACTGAGTCGCCGACACATCTTTTACAATAGTTCGCCATTGTTCGGTCGTTCGAGCGGTTTGCTTCTGAGAGTGAAAGGGTTAAGGACATAGGCCGAACAAACTTACAATGTACAACAATAGACGTCGGAGCGAAAGGGTAGGTAGGTATAAATAAAATGTTGCTGAAGTCCTTTCCATACTCCATGCAGTGGCGATGGGCTAGCTCCCTGTCACGCAAAATGGAGTATTATACAGGGTGTTGATTTGTAAGTTTACGCCCGACTCCGGGTTGATAGTTGCTGATGACAAAAAAAAGTTTTCATCTTGCCTCGCATAATTTACATTCATAAATAAATTACCATCTGAAAATTTTCCTGAAATTACCTAAAAGTGTGGATACCCCCGCCAGCCACCGCGCACAAGGGCTAACAGACTCCCCCTCGTGCCCTGAGCCCCACCCCACCCCGTGCGACTCTTTTCGGACCACATTTACATGTTTTTTAAATATGTTTAAAATAGAAAATTACTGTCAATTTTTTATATATATATTTTAGCTTCAGTGTCGTGTTAATAACAACCTATGAGATCGGCGTAACTTTACAATTCAACATCCTGTATCACTGACTTCAATTGTGCATAACTATGCCTGTACCATTCCGTATAGGAAAAGATATAACACTATTTTTTATGCAACAAAATACCAGAAAAAAAAACAGAGCAGCTGCAAAACAAACTGTTTTGACCCCCCACCTGGGTTAACAATCCGTCATAAAAATATATACGGAACCACAAACCGAAGTGGCCACTACAAATGGATGCATCAGCCATTATTTAACTCCACATAGTTGGTTCCGATAAAATGGTATTGTCCCGAGCAAATGGTTCGATCCAAATTAATGGTTGCGGTAAGCTGAATTTGTTATTTTCGGTCTTTGTATGAACTGCGGTCGGCAATCAGATAGTTTACAATTATTTTTTTAAATTGCACAAAAACAGATTGCAGACACGGAAAACGGGTACTCCACGAAGGCAACTTCAGCGTAACCTCATATCCTTATAAACCACATTTTCTATTTCCTTCAAAGGATACTGCGCTATAGGGAAATCCTGTCATTACTTCTTGGAACCTATCGGTGATGTGTCGAAGCATTTTATAAATTGTGATAAAAATAGTTTATCAACTCTCTAGTTACTCAATGCCTGCGATTTGGGAGGCAACATGAACTATACTAACTAAACTAATTAAAATGGTGTGTTTGAAAATGGAATCTGTGGCCACCGCGCAAGAACTGTCGGATTTGAAGGTTGTCAGTTTAGTGCCTTTAGTTCCTCTAGTTTAGTGGTTTTGACACCTCCCAAATAGCCCCCAAACTAAGTTACAACTAATTAAACAACCAATTATAAAGGAAATACTATCCGAACTAAAGTCAGACATAACGAAACGTTTCAACTCAAAAGAGTTGAATCTCCGAATCTCCAACCAAAATGATTAATATTCAAGGCGTAATTAATTTTGGTTAAACCCGCAACGTGGCAAGTCTGACATGGGGCGGGGTTCCGTATTGGTTTTTGTATTGTACGGTCTACAATCTTTGGCAGACTATTTGAAATTATCAAGCTCGGCAATATGAATTGTGATTATTATGGAATAGAGAGCAAATTATCTGGCTAAAGGCAGGCATCGTGTCTCCGCCACCCCGTATGGGAAAAGGTGTGATGCTATGTTACATTATGTTGTAAAGTAGAATGTGAATGAAGCTTGGATTTGATTATTTACTTTACTTTACTTTAAACTTTATTGCACAGAAAACATAATACAGACACTTAATATTAGAAAAAACGTGTACAAAGGCGAGCTTATCTCTAATTTTATGTAGTTTTTTAAGATTACCCTCCTGTAAAAAATGTGACAAATTACAATTGTCCCATACAATTTAGACATAGTTTTTTTAGGTTATCATTAAAATTCCACCACAGATCACATAAGTACTTACATTAATTAAGTTATAAATTTTTTGTAGACGTTTAGTCTGGTAAAAATATCATTGTTCACATTGTTAACGAATAACTAGCTGTAAAAATTGCTTAGTCTAGTTACCTTTATTGTTTGTAATTATTTCATGTTAATAAATGAATTCTGAAAAACAAAAACAAAGCGAACCTAGGATGGAACCTTATTTATAATTGAAACAAAAAGTGAAACTTAAAAAACGACTTCCACAAACTTGATTTGATTAGAAACAAATGTCAATGCTTTTTGAGTTTAATACAAACTGTAACCCTCCGGCGATATTGTTGATACACACGCGCACACACACCCTCACCCTCACACACACTATTAAATTAGATACAAATTTGTAATAACCAGCCAAGTGCGAGTCGGACTCGCACACGAAGGGTTCCGTACCATGATCTATAAAAAACCGCAAAAAAAATAATTGTATGGGAGCCCCCCCTAAATATTAATTTAATTTTAATTTAATTATTTATTTTTTAAGTAAATAATATACTCAATATATTGTGAACATTTTAAGCGTCTAATTGTCCATTATCAATATCGAGCAAAAATGAGCAAAAAAATCACGTTTGTTGTATGGGAGCCCCCCTTAATATTAAATTTCTTTTGTTTTTTAGTATTTGTTGTTATAGCGGAAACAGAAATACATCATCTGTGAAAATTTCAACTGTCTAGCTACCACGGTTCATGAGATACAGCCTGGTGACAGACAGACGGACGGACGGACGGACGGACGGACGGACGGACGGACGGACGGACAGCGAAGTCTCAGTAATAGGGTCCCGTTTGGCACCCTTCAGGTACGGAACCCTAAAAATGACAGTCAAAAAAACAAAACAGTTTTTTTATTACTGGTCCGTAAATCCCGGTCCGTGCAATATTTCTTGTCGCTATATTATTATTCAACTCGACGCTTACATTTCTTGTGTAATCAACCGCGCCCGGTTTGATTAGCGATTGTTTGAGAATCGGTTTTTCAAAGCCCACCCTCTTGAACTCTGCGGCATTCTTTATTTGCACGTCCTTACTGACGTCGTGGTGATGGTATGAAGACTAGAAGGAGACCGCTCAGGATCAAATAGAGCGGAAGAGGGGTGAGGCTTTTTCCCAGCAGCAGTGGGAAATTACAGGCTCGTATTATTAAGGCCCCGGGTCATGCCAGATTTTTTCATGGTTTGAGCGTGGCCTAGCTTTTTCCGCCGCGCAGCTATGCCTAACTCCGCATCACGAGATCGCGACGCCGGAAACCAAAGTTTCAGAACAACGTATGCTAGTGCGTGTCAATGATAACTATAAGATTATGATCTAAGATACATGTACCTACCCCACCGACACATCAGATTTTATTGTTCATGTATGTACCTGACTGCCTGTCTCTTGAAATGTAAACCTCACTTGTTCATAATTGACTTTTTACATAGTGAAATCTTCAATTGACTTAATTATTAAATCAAAATTTTTGATCTTTTCAAACGGTAAATATTTAGGAAAGGGACTATTTTATAACATATATTTTTTCTGGATTCAGAAAGTGTCTCAATCTGCTGGAATAACTCAATCTGTTGGGCATTTTAGCTGGACGGGCGCCTTAATAATACTGTCATGGTAAAATAGGCGATTTCAACTGAATGCGACGTAGTTTTTATAAATGGCGTCAAGTATGCAATACTTACTCCAAAGGGCTAGCCCATCGCCTAGGCTTAAGGTAAATATTGCAGAGCTAACATAGCGTACGAAACTGAAGAGTTATGTTATTTTCATGAATCATAATTTATTTAGAGTGCCACCATTTTATTTTTAGAATTGAGCGATGGTGCCACCATCTACTCCAGCATATACACTACAATAACTGACAGCGAAGTGACTTTTTCAAAGTGGCGAAGGGGCGCGGCATCAGTCGGTAGTTTCTGCTTTAGCCATTCTTCAAATAAGATGGTGGCACTCTAGTAATAAGTTAATTTTGAAGTCTGTACAATCCATAGAATGTAGGAACCCATGTTAAAAACATTGCACGAACTCGTCACAAAGTCAAATCAACTGTACAAACCAAAACACTTCCCAACTCGTAATTTAGAAAAACCTATTAACTCTTCCTGTTCTCTTCAGTTTGTTATTCGTGTAAATCTACCACAGCTACCGTCGCAACCGTCCAAACAAAAACAACCCTTCCGACGTCGTCTTAAGGGTAAACAAGTCTACAGGGTAAGTTTGCGCCCCGAAATGGAATGACGTGCATAAATATTGGTGACACTATCCGCCGCGAGCCGCTATAATCCGGTTTAAACCGGTTTTCATCAGGCGATACCAGTTTCGTTGAGTACCGCGCAGTTCTGCTGGATAATGGAAAAGGATATTTCAGACTGTTTCGGGTATTTACTCTTTGCTCAGCGCTGTAGAGTTATTTTAAGCGGTTAACGCTGAAAGGAATGGGGAGGAAATCTGACATAGATAGTTTATTATTGTTTTACATTCTGGAAGGGATCTCTTTTTAGATATCAGCTCGCCTTTGTACCTACAGTAAATTGTGTGCAATAAAGTAAATAATATTATGAATTCTTATTTAAAAGGACAGCTATACTTTGAACAAATTTTTTCGGTCTTATTTGGCGCCTGCAAACCGTAGTAGAGCCTCAAATCAAAGTAATCGTTTAAGGGTTGATTTCACACGAATAAGATTCGTTTCACACGAATAAGATCTCATTCCTGTGACGTAAAATCGACCCACGAACGATGTTACGCACGCTGCAAATAGCGTTGCAAGCGTTACGAATCTTCTACGACGGTCGATTTTACAAATTTTTATGTCACGCAAGTGATATTAATTCAAACGAATGCGATCTCACTCGTGTGACATGAAATCGAACCTTAAACTGAAATGACGCGCCCCACACGGATAGAACGGCCCCCGTAGGGATAGAATTACGATAAGCTCGCCTTTGTACACGTTTTCTATGTTTTTTATTGCCCTATGTAACTGTTTTTGTGCAATTAAGAAATTTTGAATTAAGATTTACTTAAGTAAGTAGTTAATTTTGAACTACATATATTTTCTTCTAATGTTTCTTTGCAAATCTTGTAAAATTATTCCCGATTCACTCACTAACATGCTAACATTGACATCTGTCAAGTTCCCAGTTATATTAGATACACTAAACCATTGCAAATAAAGTTTCTTTATCTTCTTAACATTTACATTTCTTATTTCCTTGTACAAACACACCATAACAAAGTCATAACAGTTATTCCAGTCACGACTCTCACCTGATGGCCTGTTATGGTCAGGTGATTCGTGATGTGACTGTAACGCCTACTCAAGATCCATTACGCTCAGGAATTGAATATTCAAGGATTTCGGGGATTTGTCGTCTACGTGAATTTCAACACAGTATACAGGGGTTTACACAGAGTACTATAGAAACAATTGAAATAGCCAACATTTAATGAAGTATGTAGTTATATTTAACCTTTAGTAGCAGGTAGGATTTTTCATCGGTTTTCAAATTAATCGAACTGTCAAAACTGTAATTTTGTTCATGAATTCCATGAAATACAGTGTTAGTACAACAAAGAAATAACGAAAATAAACTACGAATAACTAATATTTTAGTGACGTCATAAATAGACGCTTTAATTATTAAATACAACGGCTCTAAACATACAATTCTGATAACTTTTGTCAAGCTATTTTGTACATAATATTTCTAATTCAGGCACGTTCCTAGATTTATTTGATTATGTGCCGATCTCTCATTCCTCAGATAGCGTTTAAAATCTGTCTGTTTATCTGGGGCTTTTGACATTTACAAAATGTGTCAAAAAAAAGTTATCTGACTGTTTATCCGTCCCTTGAGAGACCCGGGCTATATTGTATTGCCGAAGTATGTTGACTGTCTCTAACATTTTTCTATCTGTGTTTGCTTTACGTTACATCCTCATTAAGACAAGAGAAATTGCTCTTGGCCGTATGTTCACCTGTAGTTTCCGAATTTTACTGCATTATGTTGCTGCACCTGCGTTTCACTTATAATGAGCATTTATTAGTTGAGCCCAAATCAAATAAAGCGAACGTCTACCTACCTAGAATAATAAATTTGCAGTGTTTGGTTAGTTATGTGCAGTAGTGTAATTTGTCTGTGTAAAGTGCGCAGTGACAACTACGAATGTTCTGTGCTCAGATAAACCTCAGTGGTTTAAGAGTACTTTTTTATGAAATCATATACCGGTCTACGTTATTTAAGATACAAACAATAAATAAAAAAAAATAAAAAAACTGCAGTGTGATTCTCTAAGACCTCATTTTAAACTCGAATAGGTACGAATCCGCTGTGAGATTCTTGATTGGCATTCTGAAAACTCGGTTGATAATTCCTATTTACACCAGCAGCGTTGCAAACGTGGCAGCGAATTGAATTAAATTGACGATGAGATTCTGACAGTGACAGATAAAGTATGAGATGACGTAAGAAGTGGCATTGGGGGCTATTTGGGAGGTGTCAAAACCACTAAACTAGATGAACTAAAGGCACTAAACTGACAACCTTGAAATCCGACAGCTCTTGAGCGGTGGCCACAGATTCCATTTTCAAACACACCATGTTAATTAATTTAATTAGTATAGTTCCTGTCGCCGCCCAAATCGCAGGCAATCTCTAGCTAGGGTAACTCCTCCATTACTTTGAGGCTCACAACACGAAGTGAGAGTGATAGCGATGGGAGATCTATGTGAGTTGTAGTACGAATTTACAGAAACGACGTTGGTACTGTTTTGGTTAAATATAGCACCGCGCCTTTTACGATATATGGGCCTATTAGACTACGCTGTCGGCAGGGCCCTGTCTGACTCACTGTCTGTTTCTAGTCGTTCCATCAGAGTGAGACGTCTATACAAATCGTGCCCTGCCGACAGCGTAATGTAATAAGCGCTATATATAGGGTGTACACAGGGAGCACTTATCCAGTGGAGAGCGCATAGATACATTTTCCTTTGAAACACAACTCACCAATTTACGGGCGGCGGGGGACGAGGTAAGAGAGCTGTAATTGGTCAGCCGTTGCGAAACTGTCTGGCGGCCCGTCATCGTACATAGGTTGGTATGCGAACGTTTGTTGAATACAAGAAACGTTTGGCGAGACGCATTCCCCCGCAGGCGCAGTCAATTGGATATATAGTCTCTGGGTGTACATAACCGTAACCGTATTGAATTTATCCCTTCTTCGAGACCAAATCGGTACGGTTATGGAAATTAATTTGAATACGAATACAGGGTGGCAAAAGTACAGTTTTAAGATGCTAACACATCGCCGCAGCAATGGGTTAATGATGGCTACATCACTATACTTTCTATCCATTTCGTCCGTAGCGTTCCAAACTATATATAATACTCCTTTTTGCGTGACAGGGGGCTTGCCCATTGCCGAAGCTATGAAGTCAATTAGATTCTGTCTGACCTCCTTAAACCATCATAATACACCTACAAGGAGGATTTTAAATAGACAAATAAGTATTTTATTTTGCCAATGCACCATGAATTTATCTGCATTCGCATATTTCGCAGACTGAAGTGAACATAATCTCAAAATGGCCAACCTGACTCATGTGCTCGTATGTTGAGCATAGAGGTTTCGGAATGGAGACGCCATGGTAGTTCATAGACCAGTACGCTTAGCATGGCACTTTTTACTCTCGACGTCGAGAGAGAGACTTACAAGTACTTGCCATGTCTATAATGTGGTCATCCGTCTCATAATTTCATAATTCATAATTTCATAATTCATAATTTCTTTATTACACACAAACAGATACCTACATAAGACAATAAAAACATAGAAAATGTGTACAAAGGCAAGCTTAACTAATAAGAGATCAAGATCTCTCCCGCGTCTCGCGTCAAGAGCGAGACACGTCGAGACATCTCGGGCTCCACAGAGAAACTGACATTTATGCATAGACAAGGGCCTTTCTCGAGGGTGGTATACTAAACGTACTTTACCGATTTTTTTAAGTATAACTTTTTGGGAGATGTTTTGGGGGATTTATAGAATTCCCAAAGAATTGCCATGTTACTAGCTCGCTACATCCTCCAACAATCACAAAATAACCAGTTGTTTTGTTCTGTTTTTTTCATAGGTTTTGAACTTAAATACGATGTGGGTAGGTTGAAAATCGTGGGCCGTGGAATTTGGTCGGACAAGCTATAGGCTGACTTGTTGGTTCGAGGCTGACATCGTTAGCTATTTCATAAATGTAAAACATTTGAGACGCTGAAGGTGTATATTGAATTTAATAATAAAGTAACAATGTAATGTTTTGATTGGACTTAAGCATCCAGTACCAATGGCATACCGAGCGTGGCGTGGGTTTTGTCGTGAGAAAGTCAGCGACAGAGCAATGCGCTGTATACGCAACAAACTCGCGCCACGCTCAATTGCTCAGCATGCTATTGTTGCAGCAGATAAGTGTGCCTTTATACAAAAACATGATCTGAAAGTATCTTATTTCAAAGGCTCCATGAGAGCTGCGTTGTAGTCAATTTTGAATTCCCCACACTATAATGCATATTCGCTATTATTTTTAACACAGTTGCGTGATTATGAAAAGACTTCGAAGTGTCTTCGATATCGCGAGCATTTGATTTTATAATTATGGGGGACTTCGGGAGGCGCTTCCAGACCTCTCTACTCGGTGTCCGAAGGCCACGTGATACGAATATAGAGTTGCTCCAATATTGCAAGCGCGGGAGATGCAGATCGCTCCTTCCGGTTTATTGCAATATCAAATTTTATTTCGAGACAAGCTGCAAGTCCGGTGTCTGTGAGTTCCTACTGTACCCAAATAACAGGCCCCTTTATTACAGCCTGCGCCTTGTTACTTTATCTCTGAGTTGAAAATGAAGTGCGACGCCCGCTGAAAACAGTCCAGTGATTGATTGATCCTTCAAATTATGACAATTTTACCCAATTCCCAGTGAAAGTTTCTGAGCTAGATGTGATAGATAAAGATAAAGATTTTTATTTGCTAAGATAAGGGTAGGCAATGATGGCCAGTTAATATAATACATATGAACACCTTATCAGCTATTAATTTTAGCATGCAAATATTAAATAGTCCACATTACATTAAAAAATAAACTCTTACTGTTACTGTCTTTATGGCATTGGGTCAAGTGGGTTGGCGTTGGTTAGAGTGGTTGGCGCACAGAGTGTATCCGAACTGTATCGACCAGTAACCTCGATCAATATCCCTTTGAAATTGACGATTTAAGACGATCATCATCCTCAGCCCACATCGCCCCACTACTGGGCATAGGCCTCTTCTCTATCTAAGACGATAACGATTTAAGACGATAGTTATCTCAAATTCTCATCTTTGAAGAGTTATTCTGGCAAAATATATATCTATTATGGTGACATCTCTTTGCTTCGATTGAAATGTTTGGAAACGTCATTGGGAAATACATAAAAAAACGTTGTTTTTTTCCTATATCGAGTTATTCCAGGAGATCTACAAGGAATATGAGATGGATGGGTCTACTCCTACTCAGCAATCCACCTGTCTCATCCCTATTTGGTTTGCTGGAAGAGATCTCTTATTAGAGATAAGCTCGCCTTTGTACACGTTTTCTATGTTTTCTATTGTCCTATGTAACTGTTTGTGTGCAATAAAGAAATTATGAAATTATGTAATTGTGAATATTAATTTTGGTTCTTGTGTATAAAACATTACCACTATCACTACCTTTCCCTATAGTATTACAGGTAGTATTGTTTGTATTTTAGTAGGTGTAAGTATTATGTTATTTATTTATATTATATCTTGGTTTTTAGTACATGTATTATTTATTAAATGCATATCATATTTATGTGATATAGTTTGTTCAGTCTATTGTTATACACATAGGTCTCTGTTTAATTTTATTAACATCTATAATCAGTACTTGATTTTCTGGAAGAGATCTCTTTTTAGAGCTTTACTCGCCTTTGTTCACTATTTTTATTTATTTTTTATTACTTTACTTTATTTCAAATAATTGTGTGATTAAATTAATTAACAAAATATCTTACATATTTTTGAATCTTAAACATTTTAGAAATAAACTCTTTATGCAGTAGTTTTTCGAAAGTTTTTGTGGTGGTTGAAAAGTGCGAAAAATACTCTTTTTTGCACTTTTCAACCACCACAAATCGAGTTGCTAATTTGATACTTAATACGAGAAGTCTTAAAGATAACTATCGCTAGGAATGACAGCACGCGTTAAATAAGTTTATGAGACTTATTAAAAATCAATAGTCTTGGCCTACCTACGGGTCACATTTATAGGGGACAACCGGATCAAATACTACAGTCGGATACAAAGTGCAGAGTTGTTTACTGCGAGGTGTAAAAATAACGACCCTAGGGTAATAGCGAAATGTGGTTGCAAATCTAGCAGGCTTTTGATTTAGAAGAAAACTTGCTTAGTTATAATATTAAATTATTTCCGACATCCTTAGAAGAACGAAAAACGATGCATGTAGAACTCTCTAGAGTCGAGACGAGAAGAGAAGTCAAGAAGACGAGAAATTGAGAAGAGGAGAAGTCGAGATGACGAGAAGAGAAATCGAGATGACGAGAAGACGAGAAGTCTAGGAGATGAGACATTTTTTTACTCAATAATGCGTAATTCAAAAAAATCGGCTAAGTGCGATTCAGACTCTCACGCGGAGGGTTAAAAATGCTTTTATTGTATAGGGACCCTTATCAGTATTTGTTGGTTGAGCGGCAACAGATATAAATATTCTGTGAAAATTTCAACATTCTAGCTATTATGGTTCCTGCTGAAGGGCCCTCTGACGGGTAGATGGACGGACTCAGTAATAGGGTTAGCGAAGACTTAGTAATAGGGTCCCGTTTGGCAGCCTCTGCGTGCGGAACCCTAAAAAGGTCTTATATGTACTTGTTACATCTAGGTTGAATAAATAAGGAAGGAAGGAATCTAATAAGGAATCTTAATGCTTTCAAGCGAGTTGCATCGATATTACCATGTTTTATTAAATTACCACTACCATAATGCTGATCACCGTATAAACATCAATTGAATACCTCCTTATTTGTCTTACTGTTAGTTAGCTACCTTGAATTTGTATGTAAACAGGAGATAATATTAAATTGCTAGACGTGGGTAATTAATTATCTGAACAAGATCGTTGGGTAGATATTATGTAATGTTTACTAAACATGGGTGCCGGCATGTTCATTATGTACATAATGGTTGATTTACTGTTTTGCTCAGAGACTTATTTCCAATTGACTGCGCCTGCGGGGGAATGCGGCTCGCCAAACGTTTGTTGTATTCAAAAAACGTTCGCATACGCAACCTATGTACGATGACGGGCCGCCAGACAGTTTCGCAGCGGCTGACCAATCACAGCTCTCTTACCTCGTCCGTCTTACCGTAAATTGGTGAGTTGTATTTCAAAGGAAAATATATCTATGCGCCATCGATATATACAAAGGATAGGCCCTCCCGTACTAAATTTCTTACCGTTTTGAGGCCAGACAGAATAGCGCCTCTGTTGGAATTTATCGGTACTATGTCGGTCGTCAGTCGAATGATTGATTATCCTATTTTTACTTTGAGGAATTTTTCGAGAACAATATTTTAAGAATAATCAATTTACAGCCAATAGTAATTGTAAATTATAAAACTTACTTGTGATACGATACTCCTTGTTTATGTGTATTGCGATTTCGGTATGATTTACAAGTTTTTACCTCACAGGACACCATTTTTGTTGTGCTGCCGATACGTCACGCGGCTAGCACCGTCTAAGCACGACTGATTGAAATCGGTTCACTTTTCCCGTTTTGACACCGTTTTGGTAGCGACACTTTCAAGCGCCCCGTGCCTTGTCCCCTACTATTGAAGTCTGTGCTATGCGCTCTCCACTGGATAAGTGCTCCCTGGTTTCGATAAAGGCTGCGATGATGACGTACAACAAAAGAAGTTAGAGCTTGTTCAAACATATTTCCTAGACTTGAATGAGGTTTACCAGACTGACCTTGATCAACCTTTCAGGGCCCGAATTCTACTAAGTTCACAAGCATACGACAAGCCTGGCACAAACTTCAATACGAGATATTTGGTATTCTACTAAAACCGGTATCCAATTCACAAGCGCCAGCGTAAAGCATTGTTTTTAGGGTTCCGTAACCGAAGAGTGCCAAACGGGACCCTATTGCTGAGACTTCGCTGTCCGTCTGTCTGTCTGTCTGGCTGTATCTCATGAACCGTGGTAGCTAGACGGATTAAATTTTCACAGATTATGTATTTCTGTTGCTGGTATAACAATAAATACTGAAAAACAAAATAAATTAAATATGAAGGGAGGCTCCCGTACAACTGACTTGGTTTTTTATAGATAATGGTACGGATCCCTTCGTGAGCGAGTCCGACTCGCACTTGGCCGGTTATTTTTTATTTGTCTTTTATAGCCCCTCATTGCATCAAAACGTCATTTAGCCGCAGGTGTACCATATGCTATGCATATTCCCAAACTCACAATATCACAAAATGGCTTCCCAAACTCACAATATCACAAAATATAAAAAACTTACTATTTTACATTTGCTTGACGGATGGAGGGAGACTGAAGAAGTGAGAAACCCCACGATCATAAATTGTTTTTCTTTAAAATAAATGTTATCTGTATCTCCTTTCCTTCTTTTGTACTAAAGGTATTATTTACTTACCATATGATACAAACTAATAGTCCGAATGTAAAAATCTGCTCCCATTGAATTTTTGAGTATGAATAAAATAGTTAACGCATTTAAGTTTTTTCCTTTGTTTGTTGTTAATTTATTAGCGGTTGCCAGCATCGCAATTTATATGCAAATTCCTTCATTGACCTATTACTATGCAAAGTTCTCCTGTTGTGACGTTCGTCGCCTGAATGAAACTGATTGAACTTCTTTGTTTATTAGTAGGTACCCCAACCCCCGACGACTAAATAGAAGGGTGTTAGGGATGATTTATTGTACAACGGGACGGGCACGGTGGTTGAAAAGTTGCATACATTTTGTGCAAAGTCCTGGACGGCCTAGTAATATAAATCATCCCTTAACCGCTCCTCGTTCGTGCAGGATGTCGGGCACGCGGGGCATCCAGTCATGTGCGTGATGGTCTGCGTCGGATGGCCGCAGATGCACTCCGTGTCGTGATCGGGGATGATGCCCCACCTCGCAAGGTTTGTATTGGACCTGCCCACCCCAAATCTGAGCCGGTTGAGCGATTTCCAGATTGGCCAGTTGAGGTTGCATCCCTCAACCAGTTCCTCTCTGACGCCGATACTCGGGGTTATGGGGTTCATGCGCGATCGCCACATGGTGAATTGGTGAGACGTGTGGTTTCAGCTGACTGATTGAGGGGCTGCGCTGTATGAAGAAAACTACTTCTAGAGCGCAACCTAGGCCGGGCCAGTATGTGGTTGAATAGTGGGTGGCGTCTGTCTTGTGTTTGTTTCGTCCTTTCAACGGAGCTGGTGACAGCCCTTCGCACTTCTGGAGGGGCTATTCCGGCCGGCTGGTAGAGTTTGTCTATTGGTGTTGGCTTCAGACAACCCGTTATCAAACGACATGACTCGTTAATTCAGAGCCACGTCGACCAGCTTTGCGTGTATTGATCGTTCCCATACAGGGCAGGCGTATTCGGCTGCAGAATAGCACAGTGCTAGGGCTGCGGTGCGCACGACGGTTGGCTTGACTCCCCAAGACGTACCGGTCAGTTAAACAAGAAAAAAAGTCACAGCTACAAAGGTTGCTCGCGATGTCTTCCATCGCCATGAGAACATCCTTACAATACGGAATTAAGTATGGTATATCATTGCGTTGCGTTGTCTGTGTAAATGAGCCTTGCCTCCCACACTGCTTTATCTGATTTCCATACACGATTGGAAACATAGAGAAGAGAAAGTTCAAGAATTTTCCAGTGTCATCATAAGAAATGGAGTATAGAATTAATTACTTATCTAATTGGAACATCCGCACTGGATTAGAATCCGCATCTCCTACGTAAGAAGCGGGCGTGAAACTTCTAGACCACGAAATCGTTTTGTCATTAACTCTGTTTACTCTTTCCAAACATGGGTATTGCTTAGGTTAGGCCCGCAAGACTGGCCAGGCCTATCTTTAGCCCACAAATCTGAGCCTCAGTAAAAATCAATACAGACCCCCCATAAAATTTTATCGTCACCCGCTTAGCCCGCAACGGAAGATCCCGTAATTCAGAACAGTAAGGATTGGAAGCTCTTTAATACAACATAGAGTTATGAACTCACATTTCCATCAACATTGATGACCTCTGTGGCAGAGTGGTTGTGGCTCTGCCTATACCATGCGAGAGGGCCCGGGTTCAATTCCTGGCTGGGGATAAAGAAAGACAAAAAATTACCCCAGGTATTGGCTGTTTACATTTTTGTGATGTCGATGTTTCTGGTTGCCACGACACAGGGTATCCTGGTGTGGGGCCAGAAGCAACGGATGTGCCTGTATTTAAATGTATTTGTTTCAACGAGCCCACACTTACCCACTCCTGGGAATAAACCGCTTCTATACCTAGCTCTCCCAATCTATCGAAATATCTACTGGTAAATGTGTGCCTCCTCTTCTTCAATTGAGAAAAGTCGTAAAGCTAGCTGTGTGTTCAGTATGATGGTATATTTCGCGAATCCAGCATCATAGGTTGAAACTCTATAAATTATTTTCAGTCGTTACTTCTTATTACATATAATTTTAGGGACCATCAATCCCGCTGTCCGTGCGTCCGTCAGCGGACTGTATCTCATAAACCGTATATTTGCCCTTCTACAGCAACAACAGCAGCCAAGAAAGTTTCACTTCAAAAATAATAAATATGTGTGCTTCGGAAGCGTAATGTTAAACCCAAAATCGGGGTCTCCATTCCAAAAATTCCTTGTCCACACCGAAAAGCGCGGTCCCTTATCTTTTTAATATGCACAGAAGGCTGATCGATAAAATATCGAAGGATAAATGGTGGCGACGATGCCGTTCGCATGCGAAATGTCGACTAGTTAGTAAAACGTCACCAAGGCCTGTGGTTACGTAGGCTGGCGGTAGGCTTGCGCTGCCAAATAATCCATTCCAGTCTACTGGAAATAAAGCTTAGGTGCTGTGCTCTCGACGACACGACGAAGATACAAAAAAAATGCCACGCAAAATATATTTCTGCCATATAGCGTGGCGATAAGGGTCATTGAACCGTTAAAAAATGTATGCTATGTTACGTTTGCCGACCTTGGCAGACAGTATAGCACAGCATGTCCTTTTGGGTACCCAATCTTTCAAGTTCGATTGTTTAGAATATGATAAGAAAGCATACCCTTTGGCTTGTAATGTCTTTGTCTTGTCCTTTCAGTGGGCACAGGGTTTTAACATCACACCTTTCCCACACGAAGTGACAGAGCCAAACATAATTTACATACAGGCATTGCTTCTGGCCCCACACTAGGATACCCTGTGTCGTGGTAACTAGAAACAGCGACGTTACACACATATAAACACCCAAGAGTGGAGTAATTTATTTCAACGTCCTCGCCGGAATTTGAACCTCAACTAAACATCTCACTTGGGATGCAGACACTCGAACCGAAACCCGACAAGGTCGTATAATAATGCCACGTCCAGTAAAGTAATTACAACAGTAACCACAAGCCGCAAGCTTACGCCCGTCCTTAACCAAACCGAATCAATCTTAGAACAATAACACATTATTATGAACGGCCATGCGTGTTGAAGACGCGACCGCCATCTTGCAATAACATTTTCCTCATTTACTCTAGTATCCTGTCGACTTTTCGCTTCAGCGCGCGCGCAGTTTCATACTTTTTCTTTTTAATTATCCACAAAAAAAATACTGATTTATCGATTGGCTAGACTTCTATAACAAAAAACTGTTAACTTTCAAATCCTGATAAAGTGAGCTAGGTTGTGCCTCAACCACCCTCTTAGGGAAAGGAAATCAAAAATGTGTGATTTATAATGTGGTGGCGATTTCTAACATTCTGCGTGCTTGTCTGTCTAATTTTATTCGTGGTATTGAGCAGTATCCACGGAAGGCCAGTAGTGCATTTGTTCTTCCAGCGATGTTGCGAGGATAACATCGAGAACGACCAAGTTATGTTTGAAAACTTCGGCAATAACTATTTGAGGGAACGCCTAGTTGGAGTCGATTTGGTCGAAGAAGCTGACAACGAAACTGCGACTGAAGAAAAGGATTTGGACGACGTTATTGAGAGTATGAGAGAGATGTTGAACGTTCATGATCCGGTGAGGAGAGAGAAAGTGGCAGAGGACGTTGGTGAATTTGAATTTGGGAGTAAAACAACGATAAGCGAAGGTAGTGAAGAAGATCTAAACAGTCCTGAAGTGACGACGAAGAGTTATTTGTTGATAAGAAAAAGGGACAAATTGTGACGGTGACTGGATCTGATAATTGTGGAATAAAAAAATATATATTAAGATTTAGGGTCAAATAACTTAATGATGACTGTGTGATACAGAAACAAATATAACAAATTAAATGTAAGTCAAGTAAATACTACGAAGTAAACACTCTGACCGTCTTGAATAAATACAGACTAAAACAGTAGTAACTTTACTCTAAGCAGCCAGTATTATTGAGTTTTAATATTAATAAACGTGGTGTACGAAATGAGTAGCACTAATCAGACTCTACATTTGGAGTAAAAGTATCTTTCTCTTAGTTCAACCTGAGAGTAAAAAGTACCTAACAACAGATTAGAGTGTTTTTATTAATAAGACGGTTAGCGTATGGGTCAGTGCATCCAGGCAGTATTTATTTCTTTGTTCTATAAATAATTCAAAATATGTTGTGACTGATATAATAATTATAGGTTAATTTAGGCTAATTTGTGGATAATTTAATTTATTTCGTAAATGGCCTACCTACTGTAATATAGAAAACTTTGCTGCTTATTGGTATCCCATTTGAGAAGCTATAAATGTAATACTTGGTGCAGGTCACTAACGAAGTAAGTTGGGCCGTTACATATCTACTTAATTAGTATGAAGCTGGCCCGCAGTTATTTCCGCTTTGTCCTGCACCTACCATCGGCTACTGTCAGCTGCAAACTGCCATCTAAAGTACATTCGCATGGATAGTGTCGTACAACCGCACGCAAATGTAAGTTTAATTAAATTTATTAATAAATGGCGGTGTAACAAACCGCATATATTTATTTTGCTTTAAGTCACGTATTTACTGTTTTTGTATTTCACTGTATTCTCTTTTGAGAACCTGGAACCCAATTCTCGTTTCTATAGCAAATTTGTCGAATTAGACAAGTGGGAGCTGGTTCGTATTTTAATAGGCCAAGTACCTTTGACACTTGAAGTACCTTTGCCTATTGGAAGACGAAGCTCCTCCCATTTGGCTAATACGCATTGAGAGTCTAATGGGTGAGAATCGGCCTCCTGGTGTTAGTGGTGTAAGTTTGATTTGCTACTCGTTAGCACTACGCTGGAGGGCATGAAGGGATATCAAGAATTTCCTTCAGACGTGACCAACTGCCTTCGGATGAATGTAATTTAATAAAAAGTCATGGTCGGTTATCCTTTGACAAGAGGCGTCACATTCACAAGCGACGCGACCGTATCTACGCGAATGGACTTCAGTAATATCTATCTTTGCTCAAAACTAAATACAATTTGCAATTCAGCTTTGTATCAAAGATTTATCTAGTTGGGTCTTGTTCAAGGTAAGATACACTATCACAGTACGGTTTCAGTTCTAAATGTTAACGAAATACGACACTTTATTTAACGTTTTGTAGCTTACTCAGGAATTGGCTAACAATGGTCATTAATTCTGAATGACAGATGTATTCTGGAGTTTAGCTTTATTGGCTAAGAAGGTTGTAAATGAAATATGTGTGTATATTGTGTGTGTATGGTATTTTTCTGAGGAGGCAAAAATTACGTTTGTGAATTTAACTTAGAATATATTCACTATCCTTATTGTAAATATGGCCAATAATGACAAAGACGATGACCACATGATTAACACTTTCGCGGACACTTCCGCACCCTACTTGGACACTTTTTTTTGTTTGGGAATTTTCAGCATGCTGTAGCATCTGTGTCCTATTGCGGTATAAGGAGCACATTGGATTGTGTCAGCAGATGCTCTTGCATTCGAATGCTATAGCAGTTGCGTCCTATTGCGGTACTAATTGATAGCTAAAGTGGGACGGAGATGCTATGGTATGCGAATGCTATAGCAGTTGCGTCCTATTGCGGTACTAATTGATAGCTAAAGTGGGACGGAAATGCTATGGCATGCGAATGCTATGCAACTCAGAAATGCAAAGGCATCTCAGCAGCTGTTCAAATCTCCTGCCTGACATTGTAAAAGGAAACAGAGGATGGTAATATAGAGGATCTATGTTGGAAAACAAGTTCCGAATGGCTGGGGAACCAAGTTGACCTTGTAGTAGACATAGTCCAAGGAACTTCTTTAGTTCTTCTGCGGTTGTTGGCTTGAAGGATTGTGCTCGATAACCTCTTGTGTGTGTCCTATTAGCATTGCAGAGCGCAGCCCCGTAATCATTAGTACATTTCACAATGTCAACTACCATCTCTTTTGTAAATAAGAAATCCAGAACATTTACTGGCGTTGTATTTTCATTCAAAGTTACTGATGGCCCTTCATTAGCAGTGTTGAAGTCAAAATCCGCGATAGGTTTAATTGTTGCTTCCCAATCTACATCCACATTGGTTGGTGAACCGCCTACCAAAATCGGCCGGGTATTCCAGTGTTGGTTGTTGTTTTCGTTTCCCATTTGATCAAACGAAGAGCTACTTACAGTATTAGTTGTAGTCAACCCGGGTAATACATTCTCCTGAGACGGAGTTATGATCTGATGCTGATCAGCTGTCATCGGTTCTACAGGAACATGCGGTGGACCATCTGGGGCTATTTCTATCATAATTTGTATTTCGGTTTCTCCTGAAGGTCTATTGTAATAAGGAGCTGGTTCTGAAGGAGTCTGACTGGTGGCTGGTGTAAAAGGCTGGATGTCGATGTCAGTCTTGTCCGATCAGAATCGGAACTCGCTTCATCTTCGTCGGGATTGTAGTTCTGATCGGACCCAAATTCTCCATCAGCGTCACTAAATGGGTCATGCATGTACTGAAGAATTGGAAGATTGTGTCATACCTCGACTAGTATCTTGTTCCTCATGTTCGTCGCCCGATCTTTCAGATTCCTCCAAATCCTCTACGGCAGAAAAGTTGTCTGAATCAGATAACTCGTCAAACAGCCTGCTCATGCTATTTTGCAGCGTCTCTGGTTTGATTGAGATCTTTTTAGGAGGCATCTTGACGGCAAAGAATCTCGAAAAACCCACCAGTCACACGTCTAACACCGGGCGCACGCGCCGCGACACTAACAAAAAAAAGTATGTAAAAACGGATGCTATAGCATTTGTGTGCGTGTGAGGGGGGTACGGGGTGGAGGTATGATTTTATTTTTCTAAGCATCGAAAATCCACCCTAGAGGACAGTAATCAACCTGTGAAACTGGTAACAGTGACACCAAACATGCCGCTACTACATTTTACTATCAGCAAACAGATGCTCAGGCATCTTTGCCCGAAAAAGTCAAACTTTCTGCGGATGCTATGGCATCCGTGTCCAAACACGAACTCAAAAACGGATGCTATGGCATCCCTGTCCGGGATAGTGTTAAAAAGTTTCCTTATAGTCTATGTTTTCATTACCCGGTAAACTTGTTCCTGTGTTGTTTTATTCTCAAGGAATCCAAAACAACTTGTTTTTATCTTCAAACCTGTTGAAGGCGGTGTCATGTAATCTATGAAATTATCAACTGAAATGTAAGATTTATAAAAAATAAACATTTTCATTTCATTTCAGTTCATTTTCAATCCAAGTGGTTAAGGCGGGGTATGAATAATTACAAACCAAGGTCAACGAAGATTGCGGAAGTGAGAAGCGAATATAACTCGGGAATAGGAACAAGTGGGATGGCAATTGTGCGCTCGCGCCTAATCTAAATCACCGTAAGCGCCAAAACGGAAAAAAAAACATGAAAAATAAGCTATTACAGGGAATTACATTTCAATCTTCAAATCGCTAGTAACAACAATTCCCCACATATTACAATTAATAGAAAGATCATATTTACTACTACTGCGGTATAATAGGAAAAAATATTGGAAAGCAGGGTTGACTTTGGATTTATTTTCTATCGAGAAAATTTTATCCAAACACGTTTTCCTTCATGAAAACCCTAGATTATACAGTCAAATTACATATACCAGAAATTGATTACAATTTGCCTAGTATTTCCTGAAATACACATGAAAAAAACACCCCTAAAGCACCTTAAAGCAATCAGGATACAAATAATCTAATTTCAAAGGCTTGTATTTTTTGTACCAGCAATTTTATTTTGTCGTCTTCGTCTTATTCGTCAATAGTGTTATTTATTTTAATATCCATAAACAGACTGTTACTCGTTATTAAGATTATAAACTTAATTTTAAGATCAAAATGAAGGTGTAAAAGATAAAATTATTGGGTCAAGAGCAGTTATTGTTATTATTTTATAGGAATGCATTTTCATAACACCAATCGCACAATGTCTTTCTGGCATGCTAAATGGAGTTTTGAATATCCGGCTTGAAGTGGGCACAATTTGTTCCTCTGCCACTCCGTATGGGATAAGACGTAACGCTATGTTTTAATGAACGGTTCTAGAAAAATCTATAGATGTGTACCTATTACATGTCAAAGTCAAAGTCAAAGTATCTTTTTTATTGACCATAAAATCATACAGATTGCTTGGTCAACGTCAATACAATATTAATATTTTTGTATACTACCACCTGTTCGGAAGTTGTGGGCTTAGGTATGGAGCAAAGAAGGGCAAGAAACTCCCCGTACCTCTTTTCAAATGTGGAGGGCCTTAAAAAATACAATTTTATTTATTTCTACTTAAGTATAAGGAAATACACCGAAGAGAGACGTAGTGACTCAGTACATCGCCCCTCTTTGGATTTCTGTCCGCCGAGATGGTAAAGACCACGCAGTTTTCAACCGACTTCAAAAAAGGAGGAGGTTCTCAATTCGACCCGTATGTTTTTTTTTTTTTTTTTTTCTATGTTTGTTACGCGATTACTCCGCCAATTATGAACCGATTTGAACAAATCTTTTTTCGGCGTATAGGTAATACCTCAAGGGTGGTCCCATTGACACCAGGTCAGGATCTGATGACGGGATCCTGGAGAAATTGAGGGAACTCTTCAAATATTATAGGCAGACCTATAGTGATTTTTGTGTTTTTCATAATAATTCGTGCAAATGCACATGGTAAGAATAATATTGTGATGCGGAACTGCTGATGAAGACCACATATGGCCACCAGATCTGCTCAATACTAGGTACAAATACAATGCGTGGCTGACGGGCAGGCAACGCATAGCCTAAACCGGTGGACCTAGAGCCATGAAACTTTGTACAGAGGTTCCTTAGTAGCGTGGGGTAGAACTGAGATGGGATTTGACAAAATTAATTCCCCAAGGGTGGGGGGATAAGGGGTTACAGTTTGTATTAAACTCAATCTAATCAAATAGGGTTTGTGGAAGTCGGTTTTTTCTAAAGTTTACTTTTTGTTTCAATTATGTCATATAAATATTTTTTTACACTGTAATATGACTTCTCTAATAGTCCGTTATTGACATAGTTTTTGAATCTCTTCTCTGGTAGGTCCGTTGCTTCGTTAGGTATTTTATTATAAAAACTAACACACACTCCCATAAAATAAATGCATTGAGCAATACCTATTAGCTCAATAAAAATCATCCTGTTTAACTCACAACCTTATTTTTATAACAATAGCTGACATAAAGAAACTAAATAGCTTTGTTAGTAGTCCATAATAACAAGCCAAGAATACAATGAATGACGTCATTGAGAGGCGCTGAATAGCAGCATTTTTTGTGTTATTCATGGTTTCTCAGACATGCATCATTTTTACGTCATGGCTTTGATAAAACTGCTTCAATAATTTATAATTTTCTAGAAACTTTCTTTGTCAATCAATTGTGGTTTGCTTTCATGCTGTTAAATACCTGCATTTTCTTTCATGGTCGATTTCAAGACTGTTTTTTTCCATACCTCTGACGGCCAATGTCTTTGATAATAATAATTGTATTTTTTTCCATCATTGGTTACCATGACACTATAATTCGTTCTTTAACTTTTCATTTTTAAAGAAAGTAACATTCATTCTTACATGTAAAATCAGAAAGGAATGTGCTAAACTAAAATACTCTATGAAAAAGAAATCGTTTTGATGCCTCAGAAACAACAAATATCACATTTGATTATTTTAGATTCCTTTAGATACCTACTGGTTCCATCTATACATATTTATAGAATTTATCACCTAAGACTTGAAAATTCTTATGCCTGGCCTGTGATCCATCATCATCGGCAGCAGCAGTTTCCGCCCACGCTGGGTATAAGCCTCCTCTCCTTTGTGCCAACTTTTCCGGTCCTGTGCCGCCTGTGCCAATCGAATCCAGGTCTTTCCCGCAATATGTGTAAAATTTCGTCGATCCATCTGGCTGCCGGCCGACATACGCTTCTCTTTCCCTCCTTTGGCCACCACTTGGTCAGGGATCTACTCCACCTGTCATTAGGTACATACCTCGCCTCGCCAAGACGTGTCCTGTCCTGTCCTGCCCAGCTCCATTTGAGTCTAGTGATACGGTTTCCGACATCTTGGACCTTAGTCTGTCGCCGTATTTCTGTGTATACGTTATTAAAAAAATATTCAATATTCAAAGGGAGTAAACCACCAAATTATTAATTAAAACGCTTATTGCATAAATCAAGACGCGAAATCACGGCACCGCTCTGAAACGGAAACAATCCTGCAAAATGTCACATACAACGTTCTGATTTTATCGCGTGAGTTACAGCGACTCCACTTTCGATCTTGATAACCCGAATTACGCGAGGCCGCCTTAAACTGGAGTCCTATTAAATTTATTGTAACGGGAAACTGGGTGGAGTTTCTGCAGGGATACTTTGCGTGCTTTAGTAGATTGGCGAACTTTGGACCTTGTAGCAGGCTTGAATATCAAATTTTTTTCGGTTCGTAGAATCCAAAGCCTAAATTTAATCTCAGGCACAGAAAAGATAATAGTACTCCGTACAGAACGGCCACTCCCTTCCCCACGCTGATTCAGATACCGGACCCCACCCTTGGCGTCAAAAGAATTGGTTAAAAGATCAATAGACAGGGCTGAACGCCAGACGAGTGACGACGACGACGCGTATACTAAATATCGCTGCATTTGCCGCGCCACCAGCCCTAGCAAAGTTTACGCACACATTTGCACGTATACAAACATCATTTGGTTATGTAGTAGTAATAGGTGATTATTTTACGAGCGTTCTATGGAGTGTCCGAGGTGTGTCTCAGGTCTATTGGACTGGGTACCAAGTCAATTGTCTCAAATCAAATCAAATCAAATCGTTTATTTGTGATTAATAGGGTAGTACATCTATTGGTAAAGATCAGGGAGTACTTATCCAGTGGAGAGCGCATAGATACATTTCCCTTTGAAACACAACTCACCAATTTACGGGCGGCGGGGGACGACGTAAGAGATCTGTGATTGGTCAGCCGCTGCGAATCTGTCTGGCGACCCGTCATCGTACTTAGGTTGCGTATGCGAACGTTTGTTGAATACCCCCGCAGGCGCAGTCAATTGGATATTAAGGTCTCGGGTAGAATCCAAGACTAAATTTTAATCTCAGGTATCGCTGGGTACCAAATTACCAATTCAATTGTCTCAAATGAAATCAAATCGTTTATTTGTGATATATAGGGTAAAATACATCTGTTGGTAAAGATTGATGTTTCGTATAGGTTCACTATTTTCAGCCACTTGGCATACAACTATTTGGTTACACATGCATGACATTAAACATGCATTAAATTTTGCATGTATCTCGTAATCTGGTCTGTGACATTGCTGAGTCAGGGTCATTTCACTGTCGCAGCACAATCACTCAACCATATTTATCGTCACGTCCCGTTGCCTAACTTTAAACATAGATAATATGCGCAAAGTTATCAAACAGGTTTATGATTTTTAAGATATTTTCTTATCACTAAGTTATTAAATTATTTCATTCTATTTATTTAAGTAAGTAATCCATTCGCTTTATAGCACCTTTGTTTATTCTCTAGTTATTAAAACCATTTTGTGTGAACATTCTTTTGGCACTGGAGGCAGCATCTTTTCTTGTTATTTTAATGTTTTATCTCCACTGCTGTTTTGTGTAACAAATATACTCGTAATAAATATATAAATAAATAAATAAATAAATATAGTTGAATTTCTAATTCAGTGCCAAAAAGTTTACCAAACGTAGAACTGACGCCGCCCTGTTAACCCACCTACAACATCAAGTCACATATGGGCCCGAATTCTACTGTACACAAGCATACCACCACAAGCCTGGCACGAGCTCTATACTTATTTATTATGTAATTTTTATTAATTTTATTGTTTTGTTACTTTATTTGTTTTTGTTATAAATTGTTTTTTTTTCTCTTCTCCTTTACAGGTACGGTCTGAAAACCAGCGCTTTGAGATAGAACATGTTTGTGCTACTCACAGCAAACGCTGAGACCGTCCCTTTTTTGTCTTATTGAACTAGTAACCTATTTAACTGTACTTTTTATGTATATTTTTTTAAGGCAAAATAAACTATTTCTATTCTATTCTATTCAATACGACGCATTTGGTATTCTACTAAAACCGCAATCGCAATTCACAAGCGCCAGCCTGACGCCAGCCTACTTCGTATTCTACTGTCGGACAGTAGGCTGGCGTTAGGCTGGCGCTTGTGTACAGTAGAATTCGGGCCCTGAAGGGCTACCAGTGCAACATGATCATAAATTCTACCAAACAATCTTGAAGAAATATTTATCCATACGATTTTATTTGAGGTATGTTTGTTATATCAGGCAAATAGTCCGATTTTTATCCGTTGAAATACCAATAAATTAATTCATAAAGTGCCGCTTTTATCAAAATAGTAGTCTACTATTAATTAGACAAAATGTAATTTTTTAAGGCAACCCATTTATTTGCGTTTTTGGTAAGGAATTAGAAATACAAGTATAGTTCATACCAGTATTCATAATTTGTTTTGTATCGTTGTTAATTATTGTAGCTAATGAATATGTTACTGATTGTACTTATTTATTTGATTCTTGTTATTTTTATTTTTATAAATTATGTGTTTGTACTGCCAAATAAATAAATATTTTATCTGTTTTACGTAACCCTTTATGTTTAAATGCGACTTGCACTTGACTGAATTTTCATAATAATTTTACGAACAAGCACGAAGTTAACGATATGAAAACGGACCAGCTTATACCTCTGCTACCCTGTATGAGAAATGGTGAACACTGAACTGTGGTGTGGTGTTATTGTAAAATTAAAAATACCCAACAAAGTCACAAAATATCGTTAACCCTCTCGTCAACGCTTCTATAGTTCTCCATACTAAAATTGTTCGACCCGTGTGCTTATGAGAGCGAACCTGGACAACAATCGCATTAAGAATGGAAATCGCTGAAAACCAATGCTAGTTCTCGCTACACCTAACTGGTGTATTTGCATTTCATAAATTCTATGCATCGATTCAATTCACAAAACAATTAACCTAATAATGGATGGCCTACCAATAGATATAATGGATGGCTTTGAAATGGAATAGTTATTGGGCGGAAATTATAACCAGTCAGATTTGTATTGGGATGTAAATGCGAATAGCTTTTGGTATCATTTTACAAACTATGGTTGTATAATAATAATAATTGTAGGCATCGTAACAGATAACAAAAATTTTCCACTTTATCAACGGCCTTAGCCAAATGCCCAGGCTTTTGATTGAAAAACTGTTTAGGTATTGAGGACTCAAAATACAAACATGTATATCTTAACTCAAACCCTGTTGGTTTAAAAATCTATTGTTTTGGCAACAAAAATGCATATTTTAAAACTGTTTTTTATTTCTACTTCTAAAGTTCATATTTTCTAAAAACTTTTTATCAACTGCATCCAACTCACCAAATAATTACCTGAAAAACCACAAAATGGAGTAGAAGACGCGAACAATAAAAGCAAAGTTTTGCCGTAAGTACCATTTTTTATATTAACTATCTTCCGTGCTCTGAAGAAAGCCACGGGAATGCTCTTTTAATGCTGCTGTAAAGTAGACTAAGTATTTTTATTTTATATCCTATTAACTCCAGCTATACATTGGAGCCAATTTGAAGACGTTGTTAAAACTAAACATAACATAACTTAGCGTCACGCCTTTCCTCAACGATAGCGTTGTGACCTGCTATAGTGCATCTAATATAACAGACAACTTGACAGATGTCAATCTTAGCCTGTTAGTGAGGGGATATTGCTCATTCAACTCGATAAATCAAAAGAATCGATACACCCTTGTGTAAAAGTAAAGACAGATATTTAACATACCATTATGCGTGACAGGAGGCTATACCATCGCCGCAACTATGGAGATTGAAGGTTTCCTCACGATGTTTTGTCATCACCCCATATATCACAGATACAGAAAGTGCCTGAAAACTCAAATTAATTTATGAACGCGATGTCAGCATTGCTATGAGAACACAACAGTGTGCAATAAACCATCTAAAACCTACCAAGCAACGGGACATTCCCAATCGTCCTTATAACACACACGGTAAGGTTCAGGATTGCGACTGACCTGTGTTACGGATGCAGACCCAAGTTTACTACCTGAATGCATTGAGATGGATGTTCAGGGTTTAGGGTTGTCAATACAATTTATTTTTTTTGTCATCTATAAGACTTATTTTGTTAATTTTTTTAATTATTTTTACTCAAAATCACAAGCTCTTTTTACCCCCATAGGAGAAAAACAGTGTTTCATTTCCATATTTTATTCAGACATTCAACTTTTTTACCACCATACAAATGATATGGGAAATGGTAACAAAATAGAAAAAAAAAGTTGGGACACTTTTTAGGGTTCCGTACCCGAAGGGTGCCAAACGGGACCCTATTACTGAGACTTCGCTGTCCGTCCGTCTGTCTGTCACCAGGCTGTATCTCAATGAACCGTGGTAGCTAGACAGTTGAAATTTTCACAGATGATGTACTTCTGTTGCCGCTATAATAGAAAATACTAAAAAACAAAATAAGTTTAATATTAAGGGGGCTCCCATACAACTAACATGATATTTTTTGCGGTTTTTTATAGATAATGGTACGGAACCCTTCGTGCGCGAGTCCGACTCGCATTTGGCCGTTTTTTTTCTTCTATGAGGATGAAAAGAGCTCGTGATTTTAAGTGGAAATGATGTAAAAATTTCAGAAAATAAGTCATAAAAAAATGGCAAAAAAAAAGCTCATAATAGCACAACATTGATAAATTATTAGTATTTATAAGGTACCTTGTGTCGTGGAAACCAAAAACAGCTAGATGGCTACGCTTCACAAATATTTAACATATGATCTTCAGTCAGACAGACAATCAGACGGACAGAAGGCAAGTGATATGGTGCCGTTTCGCAACTTCGGTTTCGGAACCCTAAAAAGACTAAAAATATTAAAACCGGTTGTAATCAACTTTACTTACATCTAGCTCGTCCAACATCCACAAAATAATAATAATAAATAAAATACAATAAATTATTAGTCTAATCAACATAAATAATAGTCTTATAATTATTATAATGCAGTGTGTATTTCCCCGTTATTGCTAAATAGTCATGGTTTTATCATACCATTTAGCAATAACGGGGAAACACACGCTGCATTATACTTAAAAGACTATTTTTTTGTTAATAATGCAGTGTGTATTTTTCAGTTATTGCTAAATGGTATGATAAAACCATTTAGCAATAACGGGAAAATACACACTGCATTATTATTATAAGACTATTATTTTTGTTGATTAGACTAATAATTTATTATAGTTTATTTATTGTCCCAATTCCGTCCTGTTTAGTAAAAAATGTGACGCTATTTACGTTTTATTTCATGATTCAGTTGCAATTTTAAGTAGTGCAACTTGCAACCCTGACTAAAGTTTCGCAACTCAGCTCAATGGGTCTCGTTAGATACCGTTGAAGTATTTGGGCACGAGTACTATTGTGTTGAAGTATTGAATTACTGGTGCAACTTTAGTCTGTCTCTGCCACCCCGTATGGGAAATAGCGTGACGCTAATTTCACCAACAGTTAGGGGACACTAAGCTCTTTTTAACTGTATAGCGATTGTTTTGGAGGCCGGCCTCTTCAATTTGAGGGGTCCCCTAGTAGCCTAGATGACTCTTAAACTTAGGTCAAAGCTAACCAACCGTTAGGTGGCCCCTGAAAGGATTGAAGTGTCCCCTAAAAGTAAGGGTTGTTAGTGAAATCGGGCTTAACCCTAGAAAGATAACCTACGTCGCAAAGGCACCCACGCTGCTAATATAGTGTTGTCTTTTTCCAATCGATGCGCGTATCAACTGGTCCTTCAGAGCCAACTCAGACGTCGGTTAGCGCTGTAGCAGGATGGCTGTTTCTTCGCGGTAAGTACTATAATTTCATAGGTATGACCAGTGGATGCCCTCTCGAGGCGTATGGTTATAAGACTGAAATTGGTAAAGACTGTCTGTAAACCAGGTTGTTGTAGGTAATTCTATTGTAGTTATATTGTCAACTTATTTGCAAGAGAAAAACATTTTTTTTTGTAATAATTTACGGGACTACCCCCATAAAAAGAAGGATGTTGATTTTATTTTTATTTTTCGTAGAGGTCTAGTGATTTATGTTTCCAAACTCTTAAAATAAAACAAATTCTTAAAGTAACGCATTTTATTTTTAAAACTATCCCGGATTATTAAAATAAGTATATTTGTTCAGGCAAATATGCCAAATACACCATTAATTAGACGCATTACAAAATCATGCGCCTCTGAAGCGTATGGTTATTTTTTAGGCAAGTTTTACTATGGTTATCTTTCTAGGGTTAAGACTCTTTGTAATTGTAATCAGCTGATGGGGTTAATGTTCTGGGTAAGTTTATTTTGTTTCATTTGCGGCCATGTTATTATAAATGTTTGTTGGGGAAAGTTGTAATAAGAATATGTACCTAAATAAATATTTAAATTATTTAGTATTATATCAATTGATCTTCGAAGTAAGTCATAATGTAACTTTCAAGTGTCCTCCTAGAGGACACTACGTTGCCACGCACTTGCCAGGGTCCATATTTGGTACTTTGTTAAATTTATACCATCTTTGTAAACCTATGGAGTGCAATAAATGATTGAGTATTGAGTAAGACCCAGCGGTTTTCATAAGTACTATTTCAGACATTCATAATTTCTTTATTGCACACAATTAATTGCAATGACAAAAAGTAAATAAAAACAGTGTACAAAGGCGAGCTTTTCTCTAAAAAGAGGTCTCTTCCAGCAAACCAAGTTCCGATGAGAGAGTTTGATATATCAGCAAGGGTAGACCTAATTTCATACATTCAATTCTATATGATGTTTATTTCAGGCATAAACACAAAACATATACAATACACAGAGTATTGGGTGCTGCAGTCTCAGTTCAGAGACTTCTAGTTTGAGCAATACAGACTTCTAGTTTGAGCAATACAGACTTCTAGTTTGAGCAATACAGACTTCTAGTTTGAGCAATACAGACTTCTAGTTTGAGCAATACAGACTTCTAGTTTGAGCAATACAGACTTCTAGTTTGAGCAATACAGACTTCTAGTTTGAGCAATACAGGTTTTCATGGGAACAATAGCATGGCATCCACCATTCCTGTCCTGCCTAGGTTTGCTGGTAGAAATCTCTCTTTAGAGATAAGCTCGTCTTTGCGTATAATATTTCTTGTAATGTTTCTGTGCAATAAAGTATATGAATATGAACAATGGAGAACCCCGAAAGTAATTGGTAGACCGCATAAGAGAAACACTATGAAACTGATTTGATCAGAGTATTTTTATTTTTCGCTCCTCCATAATAACTGTACCTTAGAGGTCGACAATAGTAAGTCCAATTTTAAAGGTATATCACAATAGTAAGTGTACTAGAGGTAGACTCTTAGGTACAGAAATGAAATTATCAAATATATTTTTTAAGCTTACTGTTGTCTGGTGGTTTCTAAGGTACAATATAATAACCAACTGGCCGCCCGGACCAAAATAGAGATTACAACAATAAAGTTGCTCTGATTAAATCAGATTCAATTTACTAGTAAAAGTTGTTTAGAATTATAAGGCCTATCAATAGCTCCTGGGTTGTCCATTATTCACAAGACACCCTGTATATATCAGAAAGTATATGTTTTATTCTGTCACTTTTACACATCATTTATCACGACAGCACAGTATATCACATTTTCTCTCCTTCCCACCATCACCATCAGACAACGTAAATGCCCCTGTGCACATTAGGCCAACATAGGTGAATACCTATACACGATCGTTAGACCTACATATTACATCAGGGCAGAACCAGGCACAACAAACAGTGGTTGAAAAGTCGTAACCGGTTCGCCGACACATCTTATATAACAATAGTTCGCCATTGTTCGGTCGTTCGAGCGGTGTGCTTCTGCGAATGAAGGGTTTAAGAGAAAACGCCCAGCACGAAAACAACCGGCTCCATTACCTAACGCTGAATTTGCTTGTGATCGTTGTGGCAAGCAGAGCAGATCCCGAATCGGTCTGTTCAGTCGCGAGAGAAAATGTGACTCCCAGAACACACAGCAGCTGTAATAAACATCTGAAAAGATGAAAAGGCCAGTGATGATGAGCGAACATTCGTGATTAATTCGTGAATTGTCGGTACATCAAAGGAATCCGTGCTGATGTGACAGTGAGCGCAGGAGCAGTCACGAATAGTCACTCACGAATAGTCACTCACGAATACCCCTCTGCACGATGGCGCATGATTCATCATAGCGGCGGCGGTCTTCGCCACGAGTTATTCGGCGAATGTGTACAGGGGCCATAAGAGAGTATTCACACATCGTATCGCGGTTTTTTTATAACCTCCTTTCCTTTATTTTATGGCTTTGCGGAACAGATAAATTCAGAGACCAAAATACGTTGGGCTGCTATAAAATGGGGTTTTTCTGACGACAGATAGCAAGACTTATTGGTTTTTGGGATGCGATTTAAAATCAATCTGTTGAAAGGTAGAAATAATGTTTACCTGCGTTTGAATATTCAAACACTCATCGTGTAAATTCATCGCATTTTCTACGTATCATCGACATGGGAGACAAAAGTTAATAGACCGGCGATTATTACCCCAGTCGGCAGAGACTTTTGCCTCGAGAAAATTCCGAATTTAATTAAACTTAAGTACATATGTTGTTTGTGACTATTCAGTAGTGCCACACCCAATTTCCCGAACAAATAAAGCTCGTGCTAACTTGAGGAGGGGCGAAAAACCGAATGTTTTAGGTCTTTTTCCAGATTTTCACGTTTAATTTGAAAACATTTAATTATTGTAAGAAATAGTGTGTGAGTAAATCAATGATGACAAAATTTCGCGTCGATAACAAAAAGAAATGCTAAAATTGTTCCAGTAAACTCCAGTACGTTGAATTTAATCGGTATCCAAAATACTCACAAAACAATCAATCTATAGAATGAATGGGTATGGCTGGAATATGTTCTGAAACATGCAATAACGGTGTAGTGTACCGTAGAAAAATATTATATGCAGATGTTGCCTGGTAAATACAAGAAATGAAACACATACTGATTCTATTGATTTATTGATTTGGGAGTAATTTGGACCACAATAAAATTGGATCAAACTACTGAACCAATTTTAGTATTTTTTTTGTCACCGACGCGAAATTTTATTATATTTGATTCATTTTTATACTATTTCTTACAATTATTGTCTTTTTTTTTCAAATTAAACGTGAATAACCGGCCAAGTGCGAGTCGGCTCGCGCACGAAGGGTTCCGTGCCATTATCTATAAAAAACCGCAAAAAAAAATGTATGGTAGCACCCCCTAAATATTAATTTAATTTTAATTATTTATTTTTTAAGTAAATAATATAGATACTCAATATATTGTGAACATTATAAGCGTCTACCTGCTACCATTATCAATATCGAGCAAAAATGAGCAAAAAAATCACGTTTGTTGTATGGGAGCCCCCCTTAATATTAAATTTCTTTTTATTTTTAGTATTTGTTGTTATAGCGGCAACAGAAATACATCATTTGTGAAAATTTCAACTGTCTAGCTACCACGGTTCATGAGATACAGCCTGGTGACAGACGGACGGACGGACGGACAGACGGACAGCGAAGTCTCAGTAATAGGGTCCCGTTTGGCACCCTTCGGGTACGGAACCCTAAAAACTGGAAGAAGTCCCAAAAAAGTCGGGTTTTCGCCCCTCCTTAAGTTAGCACAAGCTTTATTTGTTCAGAAAATTGGATGTAGCACAACTGAATGGCCACAAGTAACATACTTAAGTTTCGTTAAATTCGGAATTTTCTCGAATTTTGTATGGACTGAAATCTCTGCTGACTGGGGGTATATGTCGAATACAGAAATGTGTATTAAAATATTCAAAACGAAAATCAATGACATATGTAGCGTAACATAAAAGCACATAATAATATCTTTATTTAAACAGGATGGAATTTTTAAACACGACCTGGAGGGAAAGTACTCTAATTAATGGAGATTGCAAACACTCAAAGGAAACGTTCCTTTAATTTTTAAAAGGAACAAAACTGCTATCAATGAAATTTTTTTTACAATCACTCACTTTTTTTTTGCACTAGTCTTGCAGTCAATGATGAATATAACATTTCTCCAAGAAACAGGTCTAAAATTTGTCTGTAGTACGTACGAGATATGCACAATCGAATGTTTACAAGTTCTTTGATCAGCAAAGGTGAAGGTTCCATTTTTAGGGTTCCGTTAGAGAAAAAAGTATAGTTTCGTCAAGTCTGTCCGTCTGTCTGTATGTATGTATGTCTGTCCGTCCGTATGTCACAGCAACTTTATTCCAAAACTTTTTTAATATTTTTATTTTCATCAGAACGCCGCCTGTTAGAATTTGCGTACTAAATATAATTTTCTATAAATACCTATCATTACAGGTTACACCTAATGCGGTAGGTATATTCTACTTAATTTAACTATTTATACATAATTTTAAGAAATCCTCTTTGTAACAAAGAACAAATAAGGTAATTCTTGTGAATTCAGCCAGAGTAACCCTGAACACATCAATACGATCTGTCACCGCGTTGATAATTCTGAATGCTCTCGTAAGCGGTGCGCGCTCCAGCAGGCACGTGCGCGCGCGCGGCACCTGCAGCAGCGGCGGCGGCCGACGGCGCCACACATACCCGTCGGGCACGCACAAGCACAACAAGATTTTATGGATGTCTCTTAGTACGACATACGAGTGTAATGTTTTACATTTTATCTTTATCATTCACTGCAAGTATTAACTATCATTCCCAAACATAAGGTCAGGTAATTAAATGTAACCATGTGTAAAATGTTGATCGTTGCACCTGTTTTTTGCCATTTCCAATAACTGCAAGCTCCATCATTTTTCATCCAAATATCTCTCAACTCAATCAAACACGCGGAATAAAATTTTGATTCGGAAGTTTATTTAAATAAAGTAGAAAATATCTCACCATATTTGCTCTCGCCTCGGAATAAAGAATTCATTCGTAGCGGAAATATTGGATTCCTGAATTCGCATAATAATGTTTCAGTAGCATGTGCACATGTACTATTTGCATTCACGATCATTCGTTGAATTATGATTATGACACACTCTTTTTAGTTCGGTTGTCAGATAATTTCACAATTCATAAGTTCTTTATTGCACACAAAAAATACACATAACTTTTCAAATCGGTCCATCCGTTTAAGAGCAATCGGTCTACGGTTGCTTGCGCCTAAAAGTATACGGGCGGTCATATTAACGAGTGAATCCCGCGTATACTGCTTCTATACTTTTAGGCGCAGGCGACCGTACATACATAAAAAAACCCGACGAATTGTAAACCTCCTCCTTTTGGAAGTCGGTTAAAAGTGTACAATTTCTTACTAGAGTTACCACAACTTTTATAATGATGTAACTTTAGAAGCCTAACAAAGTATTTGCATCCTTGCGTGTCATCTCAATTCATCTCTCATAGTCATAACATGAATAAACTGTTGGATTTTTATCAACATCACCCTCTTGCTCGCACCTCTAATGTTGCTATTGTTAGTTTGGCCCGCGTACGTGTCATTCTTTAACTTTTTGGTCCATAAATTGATATTTTAATGGCCAGTAGGATCAAACAAGGCTGTTTCAACTTTTAAGGTACTATGCGTAGGTCATAACAAAACTTAACCTAACTATTGAAATATTTAGTTTATGTTTGAACGCCTGTAAAACTTCAAAAGGCAAATACGCAATTTTGTTCATCTAGTTCACACAAATATTTTTTTATAACTAATACAGGTACTGATAATTGATTCTGATGTACATTTTCGTTTGTGTTTTTAAAGTGACACTTTTGGAATGTTATCGTGTTATTAAAAAAAAAAACTGAAAAAAAAACATCATTCTTACTCCTTAAATTATAATTTTGGTCCAATAATTATTGGACCAGTTGCCCCCAGCTGTGAAAACGTGGGAGTCTCATCCCGTCGTTAAAGAATGTTGCTACATTTCTTAAAACTCCCGGGCCCTTTCCATTAAACTGACAAACTACAATCATTCAGCTTTCCGACGATTTTGGCTTGCAGTGACGGTGGAACGTGGAACTAACGCTTTTTGATAGCTTCCTTGCATTAGGTTGCGTAGCACTGTCCTCCCAATGTAAGGGTGAAGAAAGACGAGCGTAAGTTTGTGAGTTTTTGCGACGCCCCCGTGTGAACGAAACAGGAGTTTTGTATGAAACCGAAGGCAGCAGAAATTACGCGACCGAAATTATGCGACTCACGACTTACAAAATTACGCTCGTTTCGCTTCATCCTCACTCACGCGCAAAAAGATAGTTGGTAGACTGTGCAATAACAACAAGTTTGCGAATCACAAAACATTTAAATGAATATTTTCGGTACTTGATAGTAGAAGTCATAAAATCCTTTTCGGTTTAACCGGAGTACTATTATCTCTTCTGTGGTTTAACCTTACTTTTATCCGGGTGAAGGGCTGTGCCACTCGCTTTATTGCTTATTCATATTTTAGAGTCTGGCAACCCAAAGAGATACTGCTTTTTTAGCAGTGGTTTATATTGTAACAAAATGTTTTAATTGCAAAACTGTCAAACCCCAATCAATGTGAACTCACACTCATCCGAGCCGAATACAAGTGACGACTGTATTAAACAATTAAAGATTTAATTATTCTTAGGGAAAAAATGTTAAAAGGATTTAAAATACTAATTTAATTTGATTAAAAACATTGAGATTAATATGATTTTCAATAAAACGAAAAATTAAATTCTGCATTCCATTTTGATCGAAACAGGAATCATAGCGCATGACGCTGCATGACGTCTCATGACTATGTAAGCATCACTGTGTTTTTTGTGATTTATGCTGATTACTCATTTGGACATTGACATGTTTACTTATGCGTGACATCAAAGCCGACGACGCCATGACACCTGAGAGCTTTTTCCGCGCACTATTACAAAATATTAGGAAAATGGCTTTAAACTTCGTTAATTTTAGTTTATTACCGAAATAAAGTTTTTTTTTGTAACCACATTACGGCAGAGGATTTCAAAATCTTTCGTGATGCCTATTCTTTAAAAGTAAAGTACAGTTCAGGTAAATCTGAAATATATAATATCTTTCGTGTGCCAGACTTCAACATATATTTAAAGACAAATTATGTAAACATCAAAATTCTATGAAAATTATTTTGTTGACAACTTAACAATTTAGTAGAATTGTACTCTTGTAAATCTTTGTCGGGTAGAGAGAGCCGGCGAGACAGCCCTTGGTCCAAACTTTTCTGGGAGACCACCGAAATTGAATAATTCTACTCTCGAAACAAATGAAAGTTTCCTTACTCGCGGAAAACTTAAAATACGAGGGTCCGGAGTTATGATGCGGGCTCTCGGGAGTCGCTATATTGTGTTTGGATTTGAGTCAAACAATTGGAAAATATGAAAATAATAGATTTAGAGAGACTGCTGCTACGACGGCATGACGGATGCACCATTTAGCAAATATAACTCCAGAAGCCTTAGGTTTGTCCCACAGTTTTGTCATTAATTGACCGAGCGAGCGAAGCGAGCGAAGCGTCTCCGTTTCAGGTTTGGGCAAAAATGCTTTCGTATGTCCGGTTGTTCTCCTCTACAGGTCGCATTTATGAACCGATTCTCGTGAAATTTTGTGAGCAGGTTGGAAAAATAAATAGAATTTTTTACTTGAGCCAGTTTTTAGATTTTTTTCAAAATGGCGGAGATATGGGGTTTTAAAATGTAAAAAAATCGCTACAACCCAAACGGCTCGATGGATATTAACAAATGAGGTGTCGTTGGATTCGTAAAGACCATGAGAGTGAAACAGACTATATAATTTTAGTAAAAAGTCAATAGGTTGTATTAAAGATCGCGGAATGTAGTTTACAAAGTTATTGGTGCGGCTACTTTCATACTGCATGTACGTAACCAGGTACATTCATAAGTTTGTATGTGTTATTGAAAGAAAATTATTTGGGTTATTTTTTTATGTGTGTTAGCAGTTCAGCTTTCCCACCGACATACTCGCGAGGTCTACAGCTCACAGAGCCACTAGTTTAGAATAGATGAATCAGATGAAAATTCATATTGATTTCAATTTTTGTTATGATAGTGCGGAAGCCTCCGTTTGAGAGTCCTAAATGTTTTACTTCAGGTTGATGTAAGGATGACTTACTGTAAAGATTCTACTATGAATATTACATGAGTTTAATGTGTGCGTGTTTTTTGCTGTTATTAATTATAATTCATTCATTCTTTCATCAATCAACTTTTTTGCAGTCAGTACATTTTGTGTGAAATCATTCACATCAACATGTTTTCCGACACCTACAGGTAGGTCGCTGTCTCGTTCGCTAGCTAGGTAATAACGTACATAATTATAAGTTACTCTATGGTAATAACTAGGTACGTTTGCTGACTCAAATTCTGGATTTGGAATCTGTCTCCTTTAAAAAGTACTTCAAAAATGGGATTTGACAAGACCCCTTGTCCTAGCATACGCGTTTCCTCTATTTTCTCAAACTGGATTACTGGCCAGAAACCCGAGAATATGGTTTTCATAACTAAAATGCCTTTGCTAACGGTTCATCAGGAATCGACTGCGTTTGAAGGAAGGTCCAGTCAGGCACCTATAGCATCCGAGGTTGGCGGGTTTTGTCGCAGAAAGTTTTGCGACACAGTGCTTTAAAGGCGCCTCATGAATAAATTAGGGGTACTTTTTATGTGTATATCAGAAAAAACTAAGGAAATCGTAATCAATATCTGGTATATGTAATTTGACTATATAATCCAGGCTTTTCATGAAGGAAAACCTGTTTGGATATTTCGTGTCTCGATAGAAAATAAATCCAAAGTCAACCCCTTTTTTCCAATATTTTTTCCTATTATACCGCAATAGTAATAAATATGATCTCTCTATTAATTGTAATATATGATTCTTTTTTCCATTATGGCGCTTACGTTGATTCAGATTTGGTGCGAGCGCACAATTGCCATCCCTTGTTCCTATTCCTGAGTTATATTCGCTTCTCACTTACGCAATCTTCGTAGACCTTAGTTTGTAATTATTCATACCTCGCCTTAAGTGGTGCATAGTTCTATCCCCCACTTTTCCGGAGTAAAACGTACAAACTTAGTTGCCACTTGTGCAGGCTCAATACAAAATTGAGTCAACTTCGCCGACAAAAAGCGGAAAACCCCCGAAAGACTCATCTGTGTATTTGTATGTATCGCCGATATAAAGTTATCTCTTCTGTTTGACACATGCTCTTTTGTTTATCGTTATTTTTGTTGTTACCAGTCTTTTTCCAAACCCGTTTGCTTTTATTGAAATTCGCTTCGCCAGATTATTCAATGTTTTATTCAGAAACGCTATTGACGATTTGTTTCGGTTCACTCTTGTGGACAAGAAAGTTTTAATTTTCTTTATACAGCAGTATATTATAAATGTAAAATTTACCATAGCCTTGCCAGCATTTTGCTAGGTAACCCACTCTAAATTTTCTAGCATACAAAATTTGATTAAAGCCAAGTTTCATCACAGTAACAGGTGGGTGAAGGTAGAGCTCTCTTCGGGTCTTAGACCATTAGGACACCCTGGTTGCGCGACCGTGCTGTCCTAATGAAATATGACCCTAACCCTGGATTTCACGAAACAAATTTTTAATGAACAACTGAAACAAATGACTATTGACTATCCTATGACATTCTCGCGATTAAATTAGTTAAGTGACAACTTGAATTACAAAATAGTACCGTGAAATGCAGGGCAAGTGAACAAAATTGAGCCTCCGCTATCCCGATAGGAAAAGGCATGACACCACCCCACCAGCTTTTTATGTTTGTTCTCTTTGACACCTCCATATCTGCAGCGATAGGCAAGCACCCGAATCCACTATATATACTTTTTCTTTCAGCCATTAAATAATAATAATAATAATAAAATTGTTTATTTCAGTTCAAAAAAGGTCCATACATTAATTTAAAACAAGTAAAAATATTATAGAATTAAAATTAAAATTATACAAAAATCATAAATAAAAGTCAGCCTTATTTCCTATTCCCGTCCCGGTGCACGGAGACCCAGTGGTGCAGTATTTTATTCTTATAGAGATATTGTTCACTATGATCCCCAGGATACCATTGCTGGACCGTCTAAGGGCTTCCCAAAATACTGCAATCCTGGACCTCAGCAACGCAAAGAAGTCTGGAACCCTGGCATTTGCGAACATGCCCGACGCGCTACAGTATCTCGGTAGTCTCATGAGAGTAAAGTGTCCCACTGGCATAAAGGCCTCCCCCTCTTTCGTCCACACTTCCCTGGTCTGTGCCACCTCCGGCCACCCCGGCAAAAACTTGTCGAGGTCGTCCCGCCATCTCCGTTTAGGCCTGCCCCTACACCGGTATCCGTCCTGTGGCACCCAGTCAGTGGCGATTTTCGCCCATCTGTCTGGGTGCATGCGACTAACGTGGCCGTAAGTTACTAACATTGAAAATCATCTGTCAGAAAATAGCTTGAACAGCATTATTCCTGGGTCTTTGCCACAACATCTTAAACCGATACAGTGAGTATCAACATTACCATTGCTACCATTATAATACTGCTTAATGAGCTTTATTTTTAACCGACTTCCCAAAGGAGGAGGTTTACAATTCATCCGGATGTTTTTTTTTTTTATGTATGTGTCCTGATTGCGCCTAGACCATGCCTAGACGGATGGACCGATTTAAAAATTTATTTTTTTGTTTGAAAGGGTTTACCTTCCCATTGGTACTGTAGACCACCAGGTCAGGATCTCATGATGGGATCCTGGAGAAATCGAGGGAACTCTTCAAATATTATAGGCAGACTTAAAGTGATTTTTGTGTTTTTAGTAATAACTCGTGCATTTACTCATAATATTATGATGCGGAGCTGCTGATGAAGACCACATATGGCCACCAGAACTGCTCAATACTAGGTACAAATACAATGCGTGGCTGACGGGCAACGCATAGCCTAAACCGGTGGACCTAGAGCCATGAAACTCTGTACAGAGTTTCCTTAGTAGCGTAGGGTAGCACTGAGATGGGATTTAACAAATTATGTCCCCAAAGGGGGGGGGGGGATAAGGGGTTTGTATTAAACTCAATCTAATTAAATAGGGTTTGTGGAAGATGGTTTTTTCTAAAGTTTACTTTTTGTTTCAATTATACCTATACCAAGTCTTGTTTGAAGACCTAGGTACCAACTACCATTACCATACCAGAATCTCATTTGTGGTAAACCCTCTGCTTTGAGATCATCTACAAGACGACGGGCTTTGATCAATTTATCGATGCGTTCAAATCGACAGACAGCTGACTCCAGACGTTACAGTTCACTGGTCATCTGATCACATAGACACGTTATGTAAGTCAGTATGTACACCATGTAGGTATACATATAGCCCACTGATCACACGATCATTGCCTGTGATTCTGGAGGCAATACAAACTAAACTAAGAAAACTGATTAAAACTGTGTTTTTTAAATGGAAGGATCAATTGTGCGTTTGAAAATAGAATCTGTGGCCTGCACGCGAGTCCGCGCTGTCGGATTATTAAAGTTTGTCAGTTTAGTGCGATAATTTAGTGGTTTTTATACCTCCCGAATCGCCCCCACTGTTTAACGAGTCTATAATTCCTGAAGGCGTTGAAATTAAGTAACTAACCCTGATTTAGACAATTTAAATCAGAAGTAAGTCACCATAGACATGTCGGCACCGTTTTGGTAAATCATCTAAATGTAGCCCATTAATGTCCCCACCGAGGGGCACAGGCCTTTACCCGGATCCGAGTAAGATTGGGCCATACTCCACCAAGCTGGCTCAGTGCGGGTTGGTGGAGGGGGTTTAACGACTACTACAAAACAAAAACAAACAAACAAAACAAAATTAGTTTATTTCAGTAAGTACAGCATCACAGGTCGTGGGACTCCCCTTTTAAGTTAATAGAAACCTGTGTTAGGGGAGACCGCTCATTCCACATTGGAGAATTACAACCAAAGTACAACCACAGATACTATATTATACTAATACAGATAGACCACCTAACTAAAATATGAACCGGCGTAAACTGAGATGCTACGGAAGCTTCTTTAGTTCGAGGCCATTATGGCTTGGTGCAGCACCATCGAAAAATTGCAAATACCACGAGATGGTGCTAAGATATATAGGATTTATTCTAACATTCGCCACCTAGAGTATGTTTACTGAAACCATTTGGAGCACAAATCTTACTCCTCACGCCATCTCTTTTTTACGAAGGGTTACCCATTCTAATTTATATGGGATGAACAGAACACCCTGTGGTAAAACTCAAAAACATAAAACGTCGTGATTTGCTGAACACAACATCAGAAACTGCACAAAGAAGGCTAGGTAGAGGCTTAGAATTCTTGCAGTAAAAATGAAAATATACTGTCTCGGGAATTGTGGGATAAACAGAGACCACTTGGTAATGTTGTTACTGCAGAGAAACTTTACCGTTCGTTCTGAATAAAATAGTAGTGTCACCACGATATCAGAATTCTCGGTGTAATTCATTGTAATTACTGTTACTGGGATCTTCTCTATAGAAATGTTTTGCATTAAAATTGAAATTCGCAGAAGAAAGGGTTTGTCAGATGTCTATGTTATGTCTTTTACCCTATCCATTTTTAACCTGGTTTTAACCTGATTTTGAGAAACCGAAATCTGTATCAAAAACAAGAAAAAGCTATTCTTACGACTACCTTTTCGTCCTGGGGCCGGGTTCGGATACCGGAACGAAAATCCCGGTTTTTGCATGTCGACGACGGGGCGGCGGGCGACGAGACGTGCCGCGCCGGTTACAAATAAACTGCCATTTTGCGCCCTCGCTATAGCTTTTGAAACGCAATTCGTGTACAGAAACAAGTCCCTAATTTGCTGGAAGATTTTGCTTATTAGAGATAAGCTCGCATTCACTTTAGCTAACGGTCCCAAAAATTGTGATCTCAAACGTCGTCGTCAATCCTTGACAATGGTCAGTTCTCTATTGTCTCTTATTTTTTATCGAGTTCAAAAAAGGATGGGGTCATCAATTCAGTTGTTTTTTTATCTTGATTAAGTTTTATGTATTTCTTATTCTTAGTAAAATTTCGAATCCGGTATGATTTATTTATTAATACCTAATCAAACAAAAGTTTATTCAAACCATATGTTTGTAAAGTCAAAATAATGGCTGCATGGTCATGCTAGCCTCGTTAAATTGCAAACATGAGACGCGCCAGTAAAACTTGCAGCAAATAGGTACTGCAAATGAAAATAACTTCGTTTAAACACTAAACTATGTGTAACGGAAATGTGTAGTACCTAATACAAATATAACCACTGAAGATCTGAGTTTTTTATTCTTTCCCCCCAGCCGGGAGTCGAACCCTTGATCCCTGGCGGGCAAAGCTTTGAATGGCAACGCCACGGAAGTCATCAATACTGCACATTATAATCTAGTCTCACAGAGAGTGATAGAGAGAGGTTATACTCCACGGCACTCTGTGCTAATATTATTTGCGTAACCTGGGCCCGAATTCTACTGTTCACAAGCAACCACAAGCCTGGCACAAACATGAATACGAGGCATTTGGTATTCTACTAAAACCGGAATCGCAATTCAAAAGCGCCAGCGTGACGCCAGCCTACTTCGTATTCTACTATCCAAAACGTACTCTCGCTGGCGCCAGTTTGACGCCAGCGTACTTTGTTCTACTGTCCAAAGCGTTACGCTGGCACCAGTTTGACGCCAGTCTAAGTACGTTTTGGATAGTAGAATACGAAGTAGGCTGGCGTCACGCTGGCGCTTGTGAATTGGATTCCGGTTTTAGTAGAATACCAAATGCCTCGTATTCAAGTTTGTGCCAGGCTTGTGGTATGCTTGTGTACAGTAGAATTCGGGCCCTGTATTCTAGATACCTACATACATAATTTTACCTAAATAAATAGGTTAAGAATATTTTTTTTTTATTTAGCCATTAAAGTGTCCCACTGCTGAGCAAAGGCCTCCCCCTCTTTCGTCCACACGAATTAATTTGACTTACTTTAATCATGTTACATCGTACATTTTGGCCTTTCTGAGTTCATTCTATACTATAGCAAATTCATTCTCAGGTACGAAAATCCAACCGAACCGTGCCCTATTCTTCATTTGACAAAGGTTCCACTATTAATCACAACCCCCTATTTACATAGTAAGCTCTTTTGAAGTCGCACCGATTTGCCGGAGCCTTTGTAAGTAATGCCAAGTGCGAGTGGATGCCGAATACAAAGGGTTCCTTTGATCGAGAAAAAAAATATTAAAATGATTTTTTGTACTATTTTTAAGTGCCTGTGGAAACCTTTTCATTTAACTTGTTAATAGACGTGAGCAATTTCAAAGAAAACATCAGCATTCCTGAAGAGTATTTGTTCTTTACTTTTTGTTCGGGGAATACTTACACATTTTTATTGATTAATATATTTATTTTTGTAAAAAGAGAGAAAGTATTATTTTTATACTGGTTAATAAAAACCGCTCTCCAGGAAACTGCGCCAGTTTATTTACATTATTTAAAATGCTTGTGATTCGGGAAGCAAGCGCCACGAACTAAGCGAACGAGAGTTAACAAACTAATCGAAATTGTGTGTTTGAAAATGGAATCTATGACTACCGCGCAAGAACTGTCGGATTTAAGGTTGTTAATTTAGTGCCTTAGTTTTGCGGTTATGACACCTCCCAAATCGCCCCCAATATTATAGTGGCATTCATTAAATTTATCGATATGAGCTCCGTGGTCTGGTGGGTTTCATGCTTAACGAGAGGCAATAACGCAGGAGATGCAGGTTCAAATCCCGGTGCTAACCTGTACCAATGAGGTAAGTCATCGGACACTCTAACGGTGATTGAAAAGATCATGAGGAAACCTTCATTACTCTATAACTGTAGCGATGGGCTTGTCCCCTGTCACGCAAAATGGAGTATTGAATCACAGGCTGAAAGTGGGCACAGTGGTGCCTCTGCCACCCCGTATGGGAAAAAGGCGTGACGTTTGTTTTGTTGGTTTCATAGAATAGAATAGAATTGTTTATTTCATGGACATAGGTTACATTTAATACAGCTCTTAAATAAATTTTATTACCGCTATGTCCTACCGGGCCTATGACTGGGCCGGTCACGTTGCTCGAATGCTGCCAAATCGTTGGGCTAAGAGAACCACAGACTGGCTCCCAGTAAATGCAAAGAGAAAGCGTGGCCGACCCAGGAAGAGATGGAGTGATGAGTTGGGTCTATGGGATAAAGAGTGGAAGGAGACCGCTCAGGATCGAATGGAGTGGAAGAGGGGGAGAGAGGCCTTTGCCCAGCAGTGGGACATTACAGGCTCATAATAATAATAATAATAATAATATGTCCTACCAGTAAAAAGGTGTATGAATACTGTTTTCTAAGTTACCGGTGTGTTACAAAAATAGAGTTATTTACGTGTGTTAGAATTGCTATGTGTCAGTACTCGAATCGATCGATCGAGATTTAAGATCGATTCGAGTATTCGTCAATCATTTTTGTTTTCTATTGTTGACAGCATCGTTTAAAAAAAAACAATTATTAGTCTACGGTTTGGCTTGGGAATTTATACTTTGCTTGGACATGTGAGTTAGAAAATAAAACTATATTGATAATACTTGGGTATTTTTATCACGTGTGAGGCAGAACCTCAATCTCTACGACACAGCAGTCGCCGTATCTCAGAGATCAGCATCCTGTCCTGCCTGGAATACATCGAACGGATATCTGCAAGTCAGAGATAACCCGAGATGTAAGCCATTTCGACTGTCACACTAATGGTACAGAGCTAACCCCCTGTCAACTAAAACGGATGGAAATTGAGTATTTGAACGTGCTATTTTCACAGGGAGCACTTACCCAGTGGAGAGCGCATAGATACATTTTCCTTTGAAACACAACTCGCCAATTTACGGGCGGCGGGGGACGAGGTAAGAGAGCTGTGATTGGTCAGCCGCTGAGAATCTGTCTGGCGGCCCGTCATCGTACATAGGTTGCGTATGGCGAACGTTTGTTGAATATAACAAACGTTTGGCGAGCCGCATTCCCCCGCAGGCGCAGTCAATTTATTTTCGTAATTCGTAATTTCTTTATTGTACTCACATGACAGTAAAAATAGCTTAACATAGAAAAATATGTAGAAAGGCGAGCTTATCTCTAATAAGAGATTTCTTCCAGCAAACCATGTTGGGTAGGAGACGGAGATGATAGGTAAGGGGAAGAATTGCGCGTACAATAAAACTATTCTAGTACCTATAAATTCTAGTAGGTACCTATAATACATAGATTTTCACAACATGAAAAGGAATAACCTGTCGCATAATCGCAGTCTTGCCCAAAAACCTGCGCCGTTTATAAAATGCCGGTTCTCAATTCAATTTTATTAATTGCATTCCACAGCTGTTATAATTATAATATAAAGTGGACAACATTATGGACCTTGTTCAGGTACAGCAATATGAGAGAGGACGACACTATAGTATTATAACGGCTGCGGTCTGTAATGGCGGCGTTGCTGGTCGCGCTGCTGGTGGCCGAAAGCGCAGCTCAAGGCCTATATAATAAAGGTCTATTAAAATAAAGGTCATTGCGGAAATCCTTACAAATCCTATGTAAGTGATAGGGGGCATATTTATTTTAGTCAAGTTTTGCAAGATGTGGTTGGCACACACAACAGTCTGGTATCATTTGGGGTAAACTGAGACGAAATAGTACGAATTTTGTGTGAAACCTGTAGCACACCTCGGACACTCCATAGAACGCTCGTAAAATAATCACTTATTACTACAACATAGCCTAATGACATTTGTACACGTGCAAATGTGTGCGTAAACTCGTTCGTTTGTGAATGTGTGCGTTCAGCGCCTAAACAAAGTGTCTCCCGAAGAGGCTCCCCGACTCCGGGGTGAGATGCGGTATCTGAATCCGCGCGGGGAAGGGAGTGGCCGTTCTGTACGTAGTACTATTATCTCTTCTGTGCCTGTAGGTTAGATTGGGTTTTTGGTTGACAGTTCCGTTTCATACATTTGTATATTAATCAATTTTTAATTTACAAATCTGACATGTAATTAACACTTAGATACAAATGTTTCAATGTTTAAACAATATACCAACATTTCAATAATACACGGTTCAGTATAGCCTCAAATGCCTCTCTTACAAATCTTCATAGTCAACAACTAAAAACAAGGCGGCAGATAGGGTTAGTTTATTCTCGGTAACTGGACACCATCGGACAGTGATCGATGCCCGCTCGCAGTGACAAAATGGATGAGTGGTTAGATGGAACATGACCCGTCGAGTATAAAAATTTTCGTCAAGCAAGGCAATATTCCGTTGGCAAATGGAGTATTAAATCACAGGCTGAAAGTGGGCACAGTGGTGCCTCTGCCACCCCGTATGGGAAAAGGCGTGACGCTATGTTATGTTGTTATATGGTTCATAAGTGGTTTGTTAAAAAATACCCTGTTTTTTTATAGCAAACCCAATAACATTCCGTCACGTGATGGCTGGAGACAATCTCATATGACAAAACTGAGCTACTACTTGCCAATATTACCTGATATTTGTGTGGTATAAATACAAATTATAAAATGACAATGTATAAATACATATTTACTTTATATATGATGTAACTGCTAATATTAAAACTTAAATTTACTACCTATTTCATATTTTAACAAATTATTTATTACTATTTTCCCTTTTATGACGTGCAAATGGCGCGTGACGTACCAATCTACAGTAAATCGTGTAATTTGATTCCCACGACACAGGCTTGCCTACTGTGGGAGTCACCGGCAACTCATTGTATGTTTTTCCTATTGATAAATAAATATTTTTTCATTTTCATTTTTCATTTTTACGTCTAGAATAGATCTCGTTTGGCACCAGTCCAATCCTAAAGTAATTAGTCTCTCGCTGTCTCTCTCACTCGTCTTCGCGACACGTCGTTCCTGTATAAATCTGTATGTTGCCGCTGAACTTACGCCCGACCGAAGTAACGCTGTACGCTATAACGCAACGTAATTTCGGCAAAGTGTCGTCGCCAGTAATTCAAATAGCATTGCAGGGGGGCAAACACTTGACAATTACCGATGCAACCGAGAGCCCCCTATGCAGGGGTTGCATGGAAGTGGAGGAGACAGTCGAGCACATGTCGCTGGCATGTTCATCCACAATTGAAACCAGATTGGCGATTCTGGGAGAAGCATCATCGACCCAGGAGCTCCTTGAACACCCGGGCCTCCTACTCCAGCTTGTGCAGAGGTTGGGTTGGCTGAAATAAGGGACTGGGAGAGGGGACATGCACAAAGGCCCCGCACATGTGGGCCACGTGCAGGCACTTTAACCCCCTTAGAAAAGAATAGAATAGAATTAGGGGGCAATTCTGGCGCTAGCGAGATCATGTCAATGGTCAAAATATCGATTTTGTGATACCGAAATGTATATCAAAAATCGGAAAAAGCTTTTCTTACGACTAGCCTTTCGACCAACCGAGATATCTCGACGCGTTTTCGATCGAAATAAATATAAATCGAGACCGTTTTCGACGGATTTAGGCGGTGTCAAAACCAATATCTCGACTGGGGAGATAACCTCGATAGCGCGAGAATCGGGGCAGGCGTAATCATGCCAAACTTCGGTCGCGTACCTTCGGCATAGTGTGGCTGGATACTAAGTCTGTCGTTTGCTATTAATTGTTGTAACCATACATTTTAATTAGGCAATCTTAGTGAATAGCTCAATTCCCTTATCACGAGCAATCGTCGCACCGCAACTTTGGGAAGCGTCGAAACACGTGAATTGTGTTTTGGTTTTAACGACACAAGTTAAATTGAGTTCCGAATTGTTCCAACAAAACTTCGCTTCGATATTCGATAAGATTTTCAGCGAACGGCAAAACATACTTTATTATAGTTTTCGGAAACAACGTGTATTTATATCTGAAATACGAAGAAAGTGTTTCATCTTGTTGTCATATTGTTTTGATGTAAAACAATGGCTATTATTTCGATAGTTTGACGATGAAGTGGGATGCCCGCTGAACATATGTAGGCCCAGTTGATTGGTCCCCTATTATAACTTTTCACCGTGCTCTCAAGGTTTTAGTAATACCTCCTAAAGTCCTTACTTTTGGTTCAGCAGATGTCCTTTCTCAAAATCTGTCTGTTCTTTTAATAAAATCTTTGTTCATTTAATTTTTATCTGTCACAATTAACGTTGCGCGTTCACTGCGTCGGAATCGGAGCGTACGGAGCGGACAAATGTATTGCGTGCACTGGATCGGCATTTCTGCACCCATAGATATCAATACAAAGCAGCAAATCCGTCCGCTCCGTAGACTCCGATTCCGACGCAGTGTAGTCATTTTCTGCATACAAATTACCATAAACTCACCCCCCGTTTCTGAAACGCTGATCAAAGGTTATGATTAACTATTAATCGATGATTAATTCAAAATAACAGCACGTAATTGGCTGAAATTAATTAATTGCTCTGTTAGCTAATCGTAAACTGTGATCAGCATCGCGCAAATCGTGGATCAACCACAGATCAATAATAGCCCAAGAGATCGTTGTCAAAAATTGCTTTCAGATCTGATTCGCCTTGCCGCAAAACCCAGGTCAAGGAGTTGTCAAAGTTATAATTGCGAGAGGTCCCGGGTTCGAATCCCGGCTGGGGACAAAAAAACCCCAGGTCTTGGATGTTTACATGTTTTTATGATGTCGCTGTTTCTGGTTCCCACGACACAGGGTATCCTAGTGTGGGGCCAGAAGCAATGTATGTGCCTGTATGTAAGTGTTTATGTTTATGTTTAATTCTCCAGGAAATACCACAAGCCGTAATTAAAAACGAGGTGTCGCGAGCCCAAAAATAGGTGAAAACAAGAGACAACGTGAAAAATACTTGCCCTTTGTCACGGCAAACTCAGGTCAATTTCCCGTGACAAAGTTATGTTAATTTAGTCGCGATATTACACTGCATAATCTTGTGTTCGCGGCCCATTTTTCACGCATAATTTTCTGCCCACTATTTGCGCAGTCACCGCTTTTAACGATGCGAGGTTTTTCTCGCTTTTTTTTTATTGCACAAAAACTGGATACAGACACTTAAACATACAAATACAAATACAAAATCATTTATTTCACCTAAAAGTGTATATAAAAGTGTTCATAAATGTAAATACATTAGAGTTGGGGAGATGCACTACTCAGGCACGCACGGGTATCACAGTAAGATTAGATTGTGGCTCCCGCACTAGGCACAGCCTGTATCGCGGGAACCTCTACTGTTTATAATGTTTGGTGTACATACATGATGGTAGCAGGTTAAAAACATCATGAGTTTCAATTTGAAATAATAAGGTAAATATTTGTGTGTAAATATGAGGGAATGGTAGAAACTGTGTCAAGACAAAGTGGGGGGTGCCTTTGAGATAATAGGCTTGTGGCCAAGGTAATCCAATAAATGTAGGAACATGTTTTAAGTTGAAGCATTATGTACAAAACGGCTTGACATTCTCAGAATTGTATATTTCCAATCAATTTTGTATAAAATGACAGCATTTGATGGCACTTTTACATGACGTCATTCTGTTATTTCATAGAACTCAGGAACAAAGGATCCGTTTTGACAGTTCATAATAAAACCGGCCAAGTGCGAGTCGGACTCGCGCACGAAGGGTTCCGTGCCATTATCTATAAAAAACCGCAAAAAAATGTATGGGAGCCCCCCGTAAATATTAATTTAATTTTAATTTAATTATTTATTTTTTAAGTAAATAATATACTCAATATATTGTGAACATTTTAAGCGTATACCTGCTACCATTATCAATATCGAGCAAAAATGAGCAAAAAAATCACGTTTGTTGTATGGGAGCCCCCCTTAATATTAAATTTCTTTTGATTTTTAGTATTTGTTGTTATAGCGGCAACAGAAATACAGCATCTGTGAAAATTTCAACTGTCTAGCTACCACGGTTCATGTTATACAGCCTGGTGACAGACGGACGGACGGACGGACAGACGGACAGCGAAGTCTCAGTAATAGGGTCCCGTTTGGCACCCTTCGGGTACGGAACCCTAAAAAGTATCTATTTTGCCTTGACAGGCCACAAGCCTGTTACTGATGGTAAATGATTTCGTTTTAAAACCTATGCCGTTGGATTTATCCTTAAACTGCCATAAAGTGCATATTTCTTAAAATATATTGGTACTTTTGGGTTTTTAAGTAATGTTTGAAACCTTTTTCATAATTCATTCATCATTTCTTTTTTTTATTGTATACACTTAACACGAGTATTGTCAACAAACCATGCTACAACTGAAGCATCTTGCAGATTCCTTAAAATTAAACCTTAAAAGTAGATTTTTATTTGCAAATGAACCGAAGACTTTTTTCCATAATGTGTCACGGGGGTTATAATTAGTTAGGTTGTTTGCTTCATCTGCCAACATTTCATCTTAATGAAAAAACTTTTTTCAGACGAAACCATACAAAAACAAACCAAAAATACTTTGACCTTTTCAACTTTCTTTCTTAGTTCAAATATATGTTGTAATATTACAGGTAACTTATTGGAGTTGCTGATGAGAAAATGTTTAAAACTATTGAAAATAATTTATATTCTGTACGCGAAATAGGTCATTAACATTATAATAGAACTGGTGATAGAACACAATCAAAATAAATTAAGTGACTGTATAATTATTTTCTTGAGTATTTTAGTTTTCTGTGTTACCTGCGGAATCGGACCGTTTACTAATTTTTTTTTTTTTGTGTATTTTATGGCTTGGTTGCAAAGACCTTTGAGCCACGTCTTCATTAAATATTTTTAGTTTGTAGAAAGTTAATATTCAATAGTGTTATATTTTTTGCACTGTGTTTTTTATGTATTTGTATAGCGGTTTATATGTGTTTATGTCCTTCAACAATTGTTCAAGCGGCGGCGGGCGGGAAGAAAAATTACCGTAATTTTGCAACACTTCACTGAGATCACTTGCAAGCACTAGTCTGTCAATAAGAAAGTTTTGACATTTGAAAATAAGATGTTCAACGTTTGCTTCATCAAATCCGCAGAAAGTGCATGCACTACTTTGAATAATTCCAAGTCTTGCTAGGTGTGACGGTGCAGTATTATGACCAAAACGCAGTCTGTTTATAGTGGTGATATAGTCACGGCTGGCATCTTGCAGCTTATCATACCATGGCCTTGCAGGTAAGCTTTCTTGAATGCTCCCATACCATCGTCCTTTCGTCTCTTGATCCTTCTTCCACAGTTCTTCCCATAAAGTACTTATATCTAACTTGATATTATGCAGGTAATCAGTCATAGGAACATTCATAGCATTGGAAACGTCAAGTGCATTTATTCCTTCATATGCAGCTTTATCTGCCATCTCATTTCCAGTAATACCCATATGAGAAGGCACCCACATGAAGGAAATGTCTATACCTTTCAGATAATATTTATATATTATTTGTTTGATAATGTACAAAATAAAATTATTTTTATAATGAAATTGTAAATTACCCAAGTTCTGAATAAGACTTAATGAGTCTGTAATAATTAGGAAACATTTACAATTATTTACAATGTTTATTCGCAACAGAGCCTGATATACTGCATATGCTTCTGCAGTAAAAATAGAACATACATTTTGCAGAACAAAACTTTGAGAAAAATTTGTTTGAGGGTCATATACAGCAGAGCGCACATGAGCCTCACCTTTACTTCCATCTGTGTAAATATTATAATACGCATTTTCTGATATAAATTTTAACATTTCTGAATTATTTGTGACTGAATTAGGCAGTACTGTAATTGGGTGTAAGATGCTTTTGAAAGATGAGGCATGGCACGGCCATATATGATGTTTTCTAATTTTCTGATATTTCTTTTCAATTTCAGAGTAAATGTTCAACAACATTGGCGATTTACCTATCAACAGAGACTCACCAGCTGTCAAAGGACCAGACATAATAATTTGATAAGGTAAAATTCTTTTAATAATTTCTGTATTATTTGAGTATAATAATCTTAGGCAGTATCTTTTAGCCAGCATGAGGCGTCTCAAAATCAGTGGCATTACTTTTGTCTCAACTTCCATGGCCCTTATGGGAGTCGAGCACATAGCACCAGAAATAATTCGCAAAGCCCTGTTCTGCAAAACATCTAGCTTTTTTGCGTAGGAACTGTTTATGTATGCTATGGCACTATAATCAAAATGGCTTCTTACTATGGCTTTGTATAAAATAGATAAAATTTTAGGGTCTGCTCCCCAGGATACCCCAGCAAGACATCTTAGTATGTTTATTGCTTTCAAAGCATTCTTTGAGATATATTTAACATGCTCCTCAAATGACAGTCTCTGATCAATTATGACACCTAAGAATTTCTTTGAGTGAACTCTATTTAAAGCTTCATCACAATATACAACATCATCAATTGGGTCATGTTCCCCAAAAAACATGGCACTACTTTTGGAAGCATTAATCTTTAAGTGTAGTTTGTCTCTATAGTAATGAGATAACTGATTTAAAGCTCTATTGATATTATTTATGGCAACTTGGGAATTTCTGTTACTGCTATACAAAACAAGGTCATCTGCGAACTGCAAAATATTTACACCACTGACATTTACATATTTACATATCTCACAAGTATATAAATTATATAACAATGGCGAGAGTGTAGCACCTTGCATTGTGCCCTTAGATGCTACTTTTGGGCCATGTAAAATGTTATTATATTTAATATACAGAGTTCTACTATTCAAAAAGTTATAAACCCACTTACATAGCTGTCCCGGTATACCTACATCGGACATAACCTTGACCAAGATGCCAGGATCAACATTATCGAAAGCTCCCTGTACATCCAAAAATACACATACAGTGTTTGACTTTAAATTCTTTGCATTTTTCAGGTCTGAGATCAAAGATAAGAAACTGTCAGCGCAGCTACGCCCTCGACGAAAGCCGTATTGCACATTGGGAATGATACCATTAGCCTCCACGTACCAGTCTAATCGGACTTTAATCATGTTTTCAAATAACTTGCCAAGACATGAAGATAAAGATATGGGACGGTATGAACTTGCTTGTTCCGGTGGTTTATCTGATTTGAGAATTGGAATGACACACTGTGTTTTCCATGAGTCAGGAATTATTTGTTCGCGCCATAAAGCATTAAGAATGTCAAGAAACAGTTTCTGAACAGAAATGTGCAATTTTTTAATAGCAATATAGGGAAAATCATCTAAGCCAGGAGTTGTGTTACGCCTTGATTGTAAAGTTATTAAGAATTCATTCCATGTAAATGGTTCCAATAAAAACTTTGAGTTGTCATTATTATTATTAATATTAAAATAATTTACCAAATTACTTGTTTCTATCAAATTGCTATTGTCTGATAACTTGTCTAAAAACTCTGGGATGAACTCATCTCTGTAAGATTTATTAACAGTCTTAATGCCCTTAAACCTTTTAATCATATTCCAAATTTTACTTATAGGAGTAGTTCTGTTAAAAGTGTCACATAACTTAGTCCACCCGGTTTTCTTTTGTTCTGCAATTGTTCTCTTTTTTAGAGCGTCAAGTCTTTTATAATTAATGTAATTATCAATAGTAGGATCATCTCTGTACAATTTCAATGCATCATAGGATGTGATTACACTTTGCTTACAGGTCTCGTTCCACCAAGGTGCTGGAGGCCTGCTTGCAAAGTGGCTAGATTTAGTAAACTTTGGAACAACCTTTTGCTTAAGGGCATCAAGGCAACCACAAAATTCTGTATACGAAGCAAGTGGATCTTCGTTATTAACTTTGATGTCATTAAATACAGTCTGCGAGAGTTCACGATACTTTCCCCAGTCAGCTCTATTGTACAAAAACTTTTCAACAGGAGGATTAATTTGATATTTGTCAATGGAAAGGGATATTTCTGTTATAGTGGGATAATGGTAACTACCCATAGGGTCGTCATGTACAGACCATTTACATAATGGGGTCAGGCATGGACTAGCAAAGCTCACATCGATAGCAGAGGGATTATTTCTAGGACGTTGGACAGTTGTAAAGCTTCCATCGTTTAAAATGCATAAATCACAGTCATCTATGACATCATACAAATCTTGACCTCGACCTTTTGTTGAATAACATCCAAACGCAATGTGGTGTGCATTAAAGTCACCACTCACAAAAATAGGCTTAGGGAGATCTCGAATTACATTACGCAGTCTATTCATTCGTATGTGGCCACTGGAAGGAGGACAATAGACACATAGTATGGATAAGTTTCCATTTACAGTTGATAATGATACAGCTACAGTTTGAATATCTTCATAAAAAGTAGTATTTAAAGTTTTATACTTTAACTCTGGTTTAATCAGTATTGCTACACCATTATGAGCATTGTTGGAATTTTTCCTGTAGAGATTATAACCAGGAATTCTAAAATTGTGGTGTTCTTTGAACCAAGTTTCATTGAGGAGACAAATATCAATATTCTGTTCTTGTAGGAATTTAATTAACAGGGGTCTTTTGCTATTGGCACTTTGAATATTAAACTGCGCAATTCGTAATTGAGTTGATCTAGGGATATTTAAAGCCATTATGGAGACAAATTTTTAACCAACATATCTTTAATTGTTGTTGAAGTTATTGGAGTTGAATCCCCCTTATTGCCCAAATCTACCAATGTCTGTACTAGGGCCATAAGTACATCATTATTGGAGATGATCTGGGCTTTGATGTCTGCAGGACGGACATCCTTGTGCGGGGCCTGTGATACAGGCTTACTATTTACAATCTTATTTACAAGCTTATTTACAGGTTTATTTACAATGTGTACAGGGTGTGGTCTCGGCAACGGTAATGGTGGGAAGTCTAGGTCGGGTTTTTTAACACTTTGTGCTACGGTTGAATAGGTAATTTTACTTTTCTTTTCTGAAATTTTCTTTATCTTAATTGGACATACTTTGGATATGGCCAGATGAGGTCCATTGCAATTAACACAACAGATCTCATTTGGTTTGTCACAGTCTTTGAATAAATGTTCACCTGAGCAGATTGAACACCGTTGTTTGCCATTGCATATCTTAGCCGAGTGGTTAAATTTAAAGCATTTAAAGCATTGCTGTAATGGTGGGATGTAATCAAATACTCTATACGAGAATAAGTCATATTGTACATTATCCGGTAATTCATTTGACAGAAAAGTTATGCTAACCGTCTGTAGTGGGACACGTTCATGATCTACTTTTTTTGTAAAGCGTCTTATTGCTATTATTTCATAGTGGGACGTCAGCTTCGAGTAAAGTTCCTTGGTTGAGATATTGACTGGAACAAATCGGATGATTCCTGTCTTTTCTATTTGTGCAGCCGGTATGTATGCTTTCATATTATGCTTCTCCAGGAAACTAGAGTTGTTCAGGAAATTATTTGCTGTGTTGTATTGCTTAAACTGTACTGCGATTTTATTTCCATTTAGTCGTTGTATTGCCGTCACACCCTTAACTTCTGTGGTAAATATATGATTCAGATATATGGGACTTTTGTTCCCTAATCTGTCCTTACGGTCTAAGTGCTCAACAAACACTTTAAACACACTATTGGTAGAGTTCTCTGGATAAAGTCTTTTGTAATTAGGTTTGAAATATGGAGAGTACATTGAATTATTAGAGTCACTACGCTCACCGCCGCCGCTACCGCTGCTGTCCGTACCGACGACGCCTTCGCCCTCAACCCGAGGGCGCTTGTTGGAGTGGGGCGGCCCATCGCCGCCCCGCTCGTTTCCATCCATTTAATAGGTAATCCTTATCACTGCAAGCTGTTTTATTGCAGTTTTAACCTGAAAAACTTGAGTTAAACAAGAAATAAAAGTTATTGAAAAATTTTCACAACCGCGCTATTTCGAGTTCCCGCCAAGAGTCCACCGTTTACTAAATGTAAGTTCTGGAGTATAGGTCTGTTATGTGATTTATTGAAAAAACTTATTTAAGATGGCGTCCATCATCATGCTATCGCACTTGCACACTATCGCTATCTTTACTCACACACGGCCGTACTGACTACAAAACAAGTAAAGGTCAAACCGCACTTCGCGCCGCGGCGCGGCGCGCGACAGGCTTGGGCCCAAGAGAATAGTGCCGCGCCTCCTGTAGTGCGTTTAGAAGAGGCCGCGTCGCTCCGCTGCATCGCCGCGCCGCGCCGCCAAAGTGCGTTTTGACCTTAAGCTGTCTGGATTTGCTCTCACGCTGCAGCTGTTTCGCTTGACGCGCTCAAATTCTCGTTTATATTTTATTGTTACTATTTTAGGGTTTCCTAGTTGTAGTGTGTTAAATCGTCATTTTCCTATCGATAAGATGGATGGAGAAGAGGCAAAAAAAATATATACGTATTCCAAGTAATACATGGGACAAGGACTGGAGGTAGACCGCTCAGGATCGGATAGAGTGGAAGAGGGGGAGAGAAGCCTTTGCCAAGCAGTGGGGCATGGCGGGCTTATAAAAAATGTAATACATTTGGGTTTGAGTTTGTGTTTGTGTTTGATCGACAGAAAAATGAGAAAATGGTCTGCTTTTTTTGTTGACCCTATCGGCTGTCACTGCAAGTACATGACGCCATCTGATTCGTTTATTCTATGAATCACATAATACCTTTTTGCATACGTACGTATGCATAGGTACAGTCTTCTAACGACCATTTTGGTAATTGAGTGACGTTTACGGGGAGGCTATGTCTACGCAATTTAACACAACGAACCTGTCATTAAAGATTATTTCCATTTTTTTCTCCTGAATATTGATTTAATCCATCTATCATTCTACATTATGCTACATCAAAATCCTTATTAACCTCAACCGCGGCAATAAAAAAAACTCACATGCGCCGCTTTCAGAATTATTTTTAAGCATTCATGAAAACGTGACAACATCGCAAAGCTTATGCATTAATAATTTTACGACGTGTTTTTGCAATAACATGAAATTAACATACCTACTTACTTACTTTCGTCGGCTCTGTAACCCTTTGTGGGTCTTAGCCTCCTCCACGATCTGCTTCCATTTACATACAGGCACATACATTGCTTCTGGCCAGGTAGCACTTATCCAGTGGAGAGAGCGCATAGATACATTTTCCCTTGAAACACAACTTACCAATTTACGGGCGGCGGCGGCGGGGGACGAGGTAAGAGAGCTGTGATTGGTCAGCCGCTGCGAAACTGTCTGGTGGCCCGTCATCGTACATAGGTTGCGTATGCGAACGTTTGTTGAATACAACAAACGTTTAGCGAGCCGCATTCCCCCGCAGCAGGCGCAGTCAATTGGATATATAGTCTCTGCTTCTGGCCCCACACTAGGATACCCTGTGTCGCGGAAACCAGATACAGCAACTTCACTATGCGGACATCCAAGACCGGGATTTTTAGGGTTCTGATCCTTAAAGGGAAAAATGGAACCCTTATAGGATCATTTTGATGTCCGTCCGTCCGTATGTCCATCTGTCCGTCGTCTGTCTGTCTGTCCGTGTGTCTTTTAAAGCAAGAATGCTTGAACGTATAAAGCTGAAATTTATATAAATTGTTAAGGTGTGTGGTCGCATATAGCTGTTAAAAAAATCAACCTTTTAGGTTAACGCAATAAGACGCTACGACTGATTATGCTGTAAAATGTGTAAAATTATTGGATTTTCATAGCAATCGCAGTGGACCCAAAACCTATAGGGTACTTCCCGTAGGCCATGAAATTTGTCACAAAGTAAGGTCTTATAGCACAAGTAAAGGGAAAAATCTGAAAACTGTCTTTCTACAAAAAAGTTTACATGACATCATACTTTAGTTTTTTATGTGGAAACCTAATTGAGCTGAGTCAAGTCCTTTTTGCCACAAATAAAATAAGTTAGATCTCATGCTATGGTCATTTTATAATTTTATGTGGCAAATAAACACTTCTTCTTTCTTTCTTTCTAATTACACGTGTAACGCTCTCCAAGTGTGATCGGAACCCTGTGCACGAGTTCTACTCGCACTTGATCTTTTTTTAAATCCCGGCCGGGATTCATACCTGAGATCTCTCGCCTGAGGAAGCACAGCTCCGAACCTGCACCTCCCGCGTGAGAAGCAAGCGTGAAACCATCTAGACCACGGAGGTCCTGAAGAAGTAATGAGAAGAATGTTGACGAACAAATAATAAGTGACACTTTCGTGTACATGAGTCTTGTGTAATGCGCCATGAGTCATACAATACAGGCTATATATAGAGTACGTAGGGTTAGTGTGTGCATACACTACAGTCTGACTTGCACTTGACCGATATACTTCTTTTTAGGGTTCCGTACCTGAAGGGTGCTAAACGGGATAGGTAGACCCAGTATTATAATATATCCGAAAGAAAATGTGTTTCGCAAACTTTCCCATACGAGATATTTCAGTATCAGAAACTACCGATCGATAAAACAACAGACCAGGGCCCGAATTCTACTGTACACAAGCATACCTACTTCGTATTCTACTGTCGGACAGTAGGCTGGCGTCAGGCTGGCGCTTGTGAATTGCGATTCCGGTTTAAGTAGAATACCAAATGCGTCGTACGTATTGAAGCTTGTGCCAGGCTTGTGGTATGCTTGTTTCCAGTAGAATTCGGGCCCAGTTATCTTCGAGAGCAATCTTTTCCCTCGAACTTTATTAGAAAGTTGGAGAAGCCTCGTAAAAATTCTGGTCCTACCCTCAATGAGGTAATAAAGCGAACTGGGAATATCTGAAGGCGGTATCTCGAGGTGGCGATAGGATTTCGCGTTAATAGAGTTGAAAAATGAAGTTGTAAGGAAGTCTCGATGGATGGTAAAAGGATATAGTTGGCGCGGATATTTGAATAAATTAGGCATTTAATAAAAAGCCTGGGCTGTGAACTGAGCGCCTAAATTTAATCAAAATATTCGAAGGTCTCTCGGGCAAGTAATTGAACGAATCGTTTGCCTTACAAGGCAAATTATAGTCAATGTTTAAATTACTTGTGGTATAAGAACATGATTCAGATAAATTCTACGATTCTAGGTTATTCAGACAAAAATTATGCACAGACAAAATACGACCTTTATCGAAAGTTCAGCCAAAAATCGGTCTACGGAAAAGAGACAGAATATGGGTGCGCACAGATATAAAGGTGGAAACTGACCAACGTTACTAGGTGTAAATTTATTTTATTTATTTATTTTATTTTATTGCAGAACAAAACAGTAAAATCACTCGCATTCCGCATTCCTTAGAGTATAGGTTTTACATACTAAACTAGTGATTAAACCTTAAGATGTCCTGACAGCATGCTTAGAAGATATAATGTCATCTGCTACACCTATAACTTAATTATTTAAATTAAGACTATTAAGACTAATCAGTAATCACACAAACAGAAATAGAAATTAGTGAAAAGTATTCTAGAAAAAAAGTTAAAATCAAATTAAAGTCAAATGTATGTTTTCTTCTTTTTATAAATGTTTAGAAGTTGGGTTTTAAATGTGTAGTGTTTCAATTTCAGACGTATTAATTGTATATATGAATGACAGGATTGATCAAAACTTAATTTATCGTTCGTCAAAATCAAGATACAAAGATACTTTCTCTCTTTCAGTTCATTATTATGATTAAGTACGTCTCAAGAAGTGTATGGAGCGAAAGTAAATAAAAAATACAGTTACAATTGGTTCATTGGAGAATTGGAAATTCTTTCACTCGGCTCCAATTGAATTAGATTTCATTTCGCACACAATAGCATAAGAATTTTGAATTGAAACCAGACCGAATTATCGGCTGCTAATTTTGCATTTTTATGCAGATTGATACTAATATTTCAATTGGAAATCTTCACGTTTCATTTTGAATATCTTTATGAAAATTTTACTCAATACTCAATAGGTTATTTGCATTCCATAATGGTACATTTGGTCTTAATAATTATAATAAATTGTCTCACATTATGGACCCTTACGGGCACAGCAACACAGGGAGGGAGAAGGCAGCTAATTTATTTTTGTAGGCTATTTAAATAATCTAATACTAATAACGTATAGTAGCTTTTATTTATTAACATTAGTTTTAGTTTTTTAAAGAAAATGCTATCTTTTGTTTCATTTGTCAATGATTTCGGTAGTTTATTATAAACTTTTATTGCCATAATACATGGACTGGAAGAGTGTAGTTTCAACCTTGAATGTGGTAAATGAAGTCTGTTCTTGTCTCAATTTTTTTTGATTCATTTGCTCACGGCGATTGAAAAAAATATTGTATTTCCGGACGAATTTACATAGTTCCAAAATATAAATTGAAGGGAGGGTAAGGAGTTTATGTTTTTGAAAAAAGGGTCGACAACTATCTGTTTGCTTCAAGTCAAATATGATTCGGATTAGCTTTTTTTGCATTGTAAATAGTCGAGGTGCATCGACGCTGTTTCCCCATAGTGTAACACCACACCCTCCCCCACGCACACACACGCAAGCACACAATTTACTTTCTTAATTATTTATTTACAAGTATACAACACCAAATTACAAGCACACAACCTACACACACCTGACATAAGTAAGGCACTCATGCTGTTTTTTTGGTTATATTTCCTTCTATTTCTTCTTTTCGATTGCATAGGTTGTTTACATTTGAAATCCTTAATCTTAAAAAATAATCTTAAAATGAGGCCATCATTTTAAGATTATTTTTTAAGATTACATGTTAGCATGGCAGTGGATTTTTGTTGATAAAATAAAATAAAAATAAAAATCTAGGGGCGCGGGAGTGCACCAGCCAAGTCGAGCAAACAAAGTCGCAACAGTACCATCCGTGAGTTTTCTAAATGAAATATTGAATAACTGGCTATACGTGTGCAAATCTATGCCTCAGCCATACCTTAAAGGAAAATACGTTTGTGCCAAATTTGTCCCAGTCCAGTACTAATTTATCTAAGAGCAAAGACGTGTATATGGCCTGAAATATTTAAACGCTTTGAGCTCTGATAGTAATTCAGTCACACCGATATTCGGCACAAGAAAATTATTTTCATGCTCTTGTGATTGCTCTTAGAACTGAGAGCGGTCATTACTACGGGGTCAACGGCAGTGCTGAGGCAAAACAAAACAAATCAAATCAAATCATTTATTTGTGGAACATAGGTATGTTGGTATACATTTAGATGTTATTATAATTATGTCTCTCTATGTTAAGCCATAAGGCATACAAATATTTTACTCGTTTAAGGATATACACAATTTTGTCACTCAAGTGCAGTTTGTTAATACAGGCCTAAATGGGCCTATTGATGGCGCAGTCAGGTAGGTATTCCTTCAGACCCTTAAGACCATTTAATGAGAATGTCGTTAGAGAAGCACGTGACCCTATTTCCATAATTACTTAGAAGTGACTCAAACGACCATTGTAGGAGTCACTTCAGTAAAAGACAGTAATGATGTATGTACTTATTAGTAAATAGTCCATTAATTTAATATTTATCGTTGTGCACATATGTAGGTCTATCTTTTGTTAATCCTGTCCATCCTAGGTTTGCTGGAAGAGATCTCTTATTAGAGATAAGCTCGCCTTTATACATGTTTTTTTCATTATTAAGTGTCTGTATTCTGTTTTTGTGCAATAAAGTATAAAGTAAGTAAGTAAGTAATGATATCTAGAAAGCCGTCATGATGTTTATTTCACTGCTTAGGCCCGGTTTCTCGTAGACCTCTTTTCCTCAAAATTGCGCGACAGATTGTCAAACACCGTTTAAATGTAGTTTGGGTTGCTAGAAGATTCAACTGGCAGACTGTCAGCAGTTAGTCAAGATCTCCAATTCAAACCTCAGCTCAGATCAATGAAACTCTTTATTCCTCCTTCACATACATCAATGTCAACAGACCAACGTGTATTTGACGTTTGGCCTAAGGATAGAGACAAAGCTACACTCTGTTCACAGTTATTCTACCTCCAGAGTATTTATTTGCCTCTTTCTAGCTGTACAGAATTCTTACAGCTAGAAAGAGAGGCAAAGAGGTTTCTGGAGGTAAAATAAACGTGAACGGTCTGTATGTGCTAGCGGGAAACAGTGACTGAATGAAAATGAGCGAATGTGCTGGGTTACCATCATACAATATAAAATCAGCCATCAACCTATTTTTCCAATCATTTGCGTTCTAGAAACTCAAAGCTTGTCAACAGATTGTTAATTGTGACAAACTGCTGACTGATACGTCAAATTAAAATGGTACGAGAAACCGGCCGTTTTACTGCTACAATATTAAGACAAGAGTCCATGTCTCCCGTTATCTGAACAGGAATGTAGTTTTGAAGATGTCAGCTCTTAGGAGAGTCCATAAATGCATGTCTTGTCTCTGCACAAAGTATGTAATAAACTCCAAAATACCCGACTATCTGTTCAAAACACTGACATTTTCCGAAAACCTCCACATCCACAGTGCAGTCAAAGGCGGAGAACAAGCTGATCAATCACCCTACTATATGATAATGTGAAGGGGTGTGTATGTGTGTGTGTGTGAGGGTGTATGTTTTTGTTGGTCTTTGACGCTGAACCGGCTGGACGGATTTGGATGAAAATTTACAGACGTATTTGTAGTTTATGAGCCAGATAAACTTTTTTTCCGACTGCACCGACGAGGGTAGATCGATATTTTTTCCATCTGTATGTTCTATTAATTTTCAATTATAATTTTGTGCAAAAAGTATATACTGTTTTAATTTTGTGCAATAAAGGTTTGCTGGAAGAAATTCCTCTTTATAGATAAGCTCGCCTTTGTACACAAGTTTAATTTATTGTTACATATTTAATTAACTGTGTACAATAAAGTATAAATGAAGTATACTGAGGTTGAGGAGGAAATTAGTCCCTAATGAATTACTTCCATAAACTTTACTTTCCCTCGACTCCAAAGCTTTCAGCGCTGATTATGTTTCTATCCGTCACTCATTTTGGGATTTCTTTCGAGAGTTTCAGAACAAAAGTTTGGAGTGCCGAGTGATTCCTCTGTGAAGTTGAGTTGAAGCGTGATTGGGGAAATGGTGTGATGAAATCGGACAAGTGCGAGTCGGACTCTCTTGCGAAGAGTTCCGTACGAGAAAAAATATGAAAAATTACGTGTTTTATAAAGAGTCCCTCGTTTAGTTTAATTATTGTTGCTAAACGCAGTGTTATTTTGTATTATACATGTCAAACTAACACGACGATTATTCGGGGCTTCCCCCCCTTAAGTCTTCACCTTTGCTCCTGCAGTATTTGCGCTAAAAAATTTCATCGTTTAATGAGAGTTCACATTTGGCCATTTTATGATATGCACAATGCCGCCGACATATACGTTTCTGAAAATTTCAACTCTCCATAATTTTATTTCATTACCTAGATACATACAGGCTTTGTAATAAGGTCACGTTGTACACCTTCGGGTACGTAACCCTAAAAGTGAACCGCGCAAGCAGCTCGTAATATATAAAGATGTCAAAAAATAAGTTGCCTTGAATCCTTGTACGAAACCCAAAAAAACATCCAACGTTGATTTTATTGTTTAAAGTACAACGATAGAATACCGAAATAATTACCAAATTATTTAAGACTTCTTTCAGTGACAAATGAGGTAGATGTCTGTCGAAACAATGTTAGTTGTCTACTCAAAAATTCAGCAAGGCTGTCCGAAATCGTATGAAAAAGACACCCAGTCACTTTCTGGGATGAGAAATAAAATATATTTTACTGACGAGGAAATTTCTAAGAAACCCGCTTTTAAAATCATTTTCGAGTAAAACCAATACGACTGACGACGATGATGATGCATAGATGGCTCAGTTCATTAACTCTCTGTCACAAAACATAACATTTAACAATAAATAAGAGTGATTTAAAACATCCCCGAGAAACTAAAGGAAACCTTACTCGGAAGGAGCACTATCTCTTTCTATCATAAACATAGAAGGTATTTTAATATGTATTAGTTTATTTATGTTAGATTTATATATTTCATTTTATGTAATATTCATGTACTTCTTTATGTAGTATATTCAGTAGATTAGTAATATTATAATTTATTTATGTTTTATTTTTCTCTTACCTGAGCACATAGGCCTACCTGTTCTGTATTTTATTTTTCTCTGTCCATCCTGGTTTTGCTGGAAGAGATCTCTCTTTAGAGATAAGCTTGCATTTGTAAATTACTTCTCTGTATTTTCTGTTTTTTGTCTTTTATGTGCAATAAATATATACAAATATATTATACAAAAAGATAGAAATTGGACTTCGAGAATTTACAAACTGCGGCTGTGATTTGATGCTATATCTTGGTAAATATATGTTTGTGATGTCATTCACATTCCATTATAGTTTTTGTATGGATATGGGCGTTTAATCAACCTTCGAAGCCCCATGACGCCAAATCCTAAAACACGGCTTCTCATGATGAGGACTGGAGTCCCAACCCAAATAGATGCATTTGGAAAATTTGTCATCGATAATGTTGTGTGTGGGCTGTGTGGCACACCGCACACACACACAGCTGGCGTCTCCATTCTTAACCCTCCTTGACCCACATCAATAACCTGAAATCCAACATGGCGGAAACCTATTACATATTTCGAACGGCAAACAGGAAACAATTAAACAGTAATTTCGCAGTAAAAGGGCCAGAATTGCTACGTATTAATAATTTCGGTTAAACGAAAAAATATGTTTTTAGGGTTCCGTTAGAGAAACAAGGAATCCTTATAGTTTCGTCAAGTCGGTCTGTCTGTCCGTCCGTCCGTCCATCCGTATGTCACAGCAACTTTATCCCAAAACTAATATGACTACACAGTTAAAACTTGGTGCGGAGATGTATTCTGTAAACCGCTTTACGTTTTTTATTCAAAAATAAAAAAATAAAAAAAAATAAGGGGGGATACGTGGGACTGAAACAAAAATATATTTTTTTGTCAAACCTAAGTGTGGGCTGTCTATAGAAAGGTCTTTAAAATTAGGTTCCTGAAACCATTTTTTCTTAAAGTAAATAGAGACAGACCCTTCCAAAGTGGAACCATTTGTGTCCCCCCCCCCTCTAACTTCTAAAGTAAGAAAGAGAAAAATAAAATAAAAAAATATTTGCTGTGTATCTCAATACACACTTTCAAAGAAAACTGGTTTGAAAAATAAAATAAGCAGTTTTAAGATATAAAACATTTATGAAAAACTGCCTAAACAACTTTGTCATTCTTACAAACTATGTAAAACAAAGTAATTATTTGCTGGTGAAGAATGCTAGTGATATTTTGGTTAGTGTATCAGGTGTATTATTATTATAAGCGGTTTACAGAATACATCTACATACCAATTTCAACTGTGTGGCCCTAATAGTGTCCGAATAAAGTTGCTGTATACGGACGGACGGACAGACAGACTTTACAATTCAATATTCATTTATTTCAGACCGTTTAGTCCATAGTGTTAGTAACAATATCTTAGTCTAGTGTTAGTAAAAAACATAAAATTAAAATAAAAAGTTAACATATACACACAGAATAACACAGAATACACACACACGCGAGCATCTCATATCGTAGTGTGGAGCTGCACCCAACGACTCAACATTGGGGAGTCCCACCGGTCTATAAATACACTCAGGATTCTGTTGGTGCTGCCGCGGAGGCGAGCGAGCATGGAGGCGCTTCGTTTTCTCATTATAGCGTAAAAGTCATCCGTACGCGCCTCCGCAAACATGCCAGAGGCACTGCAGAACCGCGGCAGCCGCAGCAGAACCCTGAAAGCGTTATTATACTGGACCCGCAGGTCGCTATATGCCCGCTGCTTAAAGTCGACCCAAAGGCTGCAGGTGTAAAATGACTGACAGTATGCTTTAAAAAGCGTGATTTTAACTGCTTTCGTGCACCTAGCGAACCTTCGGGCCAGCATATTACAGCGGACAGCCAGCGACCTGCGTTCCCTCTCAATGTGCATATTATCTTTAAGATCATCAGTGACCCAGTGGCCTAGGTATTTGAACTTCTGTACCCTACATAGAGGAGTGCCACAGAGTGAGACTTCAGGCAAATTATGGTAGGTTTTAGAGCCTGATTTAAAAACCATAAGCTCACTCTTCTTGGCGTTATACCTGAGCCCATGGGCCACCGCATAGGACTCACACATTGCCACGAGCTTCCTAAGAGCACTAACCGACGGGCTCAGCAGCACCATGTCATCGGCATAACTGATGTTGTTCATACAAACACCATCAATATGACAACCAACATTGGCGCCGCTGAGCTCACCGATCAGTCGGAACTTTACGAAACTGAACTTTTTCTCTACGGAACCCTAAAAATGGAGGTTACACTCTGGCGATTCATAAGAAATATCTAAGTTATCATCAATAGGGAAAAATCCGAGAGAAAATCTACCAAACGTTAATTCATCACAACTTCTAAGAATCTTAGTTTCTCGGCGATCGTGAGAAATACTTCGCCACACTAAACGTCTAATAAATCGAGGCAGTGAACAGAAGGGCTCTTGGACAAAGGGCCCTAACACGATGTAATTGCTCGCTTTGAGGGCGCCACTTTAATAGGATTAGAGGACAAATTTACCAGGATTAGGAGGTTGTTGTTCTTTTTAAACTTCTTTTAGGAGCCCGTTTTCAAAAGTTGTAGACTGACGAAAATTTTAACAACAACAAGAACAGAGCGACCAACCGTTTCAAATACGGAGTGGCAGCCCATCGCAACCATGGAGTAATGAAATTTGAGTCTGAGTGAATCCGAATGATTTACTTGTATTTTGGATAATAGTACTAGTGGGATAATCTTACTAGATGTTTCTTGGAGAGCTTCTTTATTCTCAACTATAACCCCATCGGATAGAACAATGCAATAGCGAGTTTGTTTTTTTAATTTTTAGCCGGTTCGATACCCGGATGAGACAAGCGAAAAATTAATGCTGATTTCTTTCTTTTTGTAAATAAAAGTATGTTTACTATAAGCTATCTTTAAGGTTTTAAGGTACTTTCCCTCCAGGACTTACTCCAGCTACTTTCGTTACTTCCACTCTGCAGGTAGGTATATAATTTTCAATCTTATCGTGTTTGATCGGCTCTACGACTGCGAGTCGAAAAATTGTTACGGAACCAATTCACGATAAATGCGAATCACTCTTCAGCTAAAGTCTTAATCCTGGCGATTTTTCGGCGTATTTAGAAGGCGGTTTGTAACTTTATTTATACTGTTGCTATATTAAACCATGGCCTCTGAGAGAATGCGATCCTAACACATGTATATGTCCCTGTCTCCCCCACCCCGCGCTACTTTTAACTCTATGTCACTTAAGGATTTATAATCATAATCATAATAAACGTTTATTGCCAAGAAAATACAGGATAGTAACTAATTTTACATTGAATAATTTTGCTGGGGCAATAGGAAGTGGCTCAGCCCTTGCTGACACAGAGCCGGGACTCTGTGTAGCGCTGATTTTCAGCCTCTCCCTCTTCCCTTAGATTTGGAGCGGGGTAAAATGTCATAGAGGGTCACCAGGAGAAGTTAAACTTATGCAACATAGTGTTAAAAATTAGATCACTAAATTGTAACAACACTTAATTACTAAATTATAATAACATTGGATAAATTACAATAAAAACACAAAATAGTTATCATTTGGGGCATAGTAGAGTAGTAGTGGTTGGTATTTTTTATGTTGTACTTGTGTGTGTGTATGTGTTATAAATGCTAGTTAGCCATAAAACAAGCATACCTACCATTATTTATTTGTTTGTCTATACATGTCTTATTATTGAAGTAAAACTTCTTGGGGCACGGGGGTAAAATTTATTTAACCTCTCAATTGTGGGTTATTCATATATTTGCTTTTCAATTGCTACTAGCCGGGTGCTATCACGAGTGGCTAAGAAATGTAACGGAAATTGGAATCGGTGACGTCAGGGTCGGCTGAAGACTTTTAAAACCGCAACTATTTTCAATACGGTTTTTAACTAATCAGATAAGATAATAATACATTCGTACAATAAATAATGTTAATTAGTGAGAGAAAAACCTGATGAAACGTTAACAAATAAAAATTATTTTAAGCATTCTTCCACGAGTTCTTGATTTCCGGTATGGCCAAGATGGCGCTCACTCTCTTTCGCTAGATGGCGTTAGTAGCCTAATATCTAGCATGACTCAAACTACTTCGTTCAACCTCTTTATTGGAACCGGAACTTATGTTTGACAGCTGTGCGATGCGATCCATACAGTTTGTAAGAAAAGAGTTTCATCAATGTCACACGGGTCGATATGGATTTCTAAAACAAGCAAAGCAATGCATACATTTGAGCGAGACGAGCGAGACGGCTTAAAGACGTGACGTCAGATGGTATATAATCTGAGCGAGATGCAAATAGTAGTGACACTATTGAATGAGTTAAGTATATCACCACGAGCGCGACAAATTGTAGATAAGGAATGGTGGGAAATAAATGACATGACGTATTAAAAGTAAGTACAAGTATAAAATAATTTCAAATAATCGGACGTCTGAAACTTAAAAGTAACTTGAAGCAGAGATTGGATCTCAAAATTGGAAATTTAAATCTCTTTTAGTATAGGTAGGTATAGGTGTATAGTATAGGTACCACTTAATGATCTAGCTACAGAAGTTTTACTTCTAACACGTGTACGGTGCTACACGCGATTTTTTTTTATTTTTATCTATGTACAAGTTTTTATAAAGGTGCCTTCCAGCCTGAAAAAACATTATTATTAGCAGAAAATGATTTTGTGTACTAGGTAATAGTTGCTAGTAATTCAAAAATTGTAAAAATATAGTAAATAAAGAATTCTGAAAATCAAATCAATATCATTCGTGTGACATAAAAATTCGTGAAATCGACCCTCGTAAAAGATTCGTAACGCTTGCAACGCTATTTGCAGCGTGCCGTAACAACGTTCGTAGCAGATTCGAAACGCTTGCAACTATTTGCAGCGTGCCTGACCGTATTTCACGTCACACAAATGACGCGTCATTCGTCTGACTGAATTAATCTCATTCGTGTGACACAAAAATCGTGAAATCAACCCAGCTTGATAATGATGACAAAGTCGAGTTGGCCACTAGCCCGACACCCCTTCACCAACTTGCACTGAGCCATCGTGGTGGAATTTGGCTCACTTACTCATATCCATAAACGCTTAAGCCCCGCGATGTTTTTACGGTTCTGATTATGAAAAGGAAAAAAGGAACCCTTATAGGATCACTTTGTTGTCCGTCTGTCTGTCTGTCTGTCCGTCTGTCACGACCCCTTTTCTCAGGAACGCGTGGAGGTATCATGTTGAAATTAATATCGATTACTCGGGTCTAATGGTCCCTTGGAGTTGTGAAAAAATGAAACTTCTAGGTCTACGCAATCAAAAGATACCGCTATATTATGTCATAATTTTGCTGAATTTGTATGAAATCGCGTGGAACTCGCCAGGGAATCAAAACCTAGAGGGTACTTCCGGTTGACCTAGAATCATGAAATTTGGCACAAAGCAAGGTCTTACAGCACAAGTAAAGGGAAAAATCTGAAAACTGCAAATCTGTGTCTTTCTAAAAAAAAAAATGGTTTACATGGATGACATCACACTTTAGTTTTTTATGTGGAAACCTAATTACACGTGTTACGCTCTCGTGTCGATCCGTTAAGTCTATTTCCCTGAACGTCCACTCGTCCCTGAAAGTACACTTCCCTGAATTTCCACTTCCCTGTGACATGACCTGAATGTCCAGGAGTAGTTAACTAAGCTTTACTGCTACTTTCAACTGTTTGTGTGAAGTGAATAAATATGTTAAGTTTACCTAAATAAAGTAAATGTAGCCCATTAAGGGGGCGGGCCGGATATAAGTAAAGTCCCGTAAAAATATTACAAAATTAAGTACGTACACTAGATCGTATACAGAGCATAGTGTAGGTATCCGAACTACCCATGTGCGGGTAAATCGAGGAACCGCGTCGCATATCCAATTCAGGGGAAATAATTAAATTCTTGAGTGAGGACGGCACTGCTGCGGTATTTTTGCGTGTCCTTTTACAATGAACTAGTCACAATACGTTATACGTTTGTGTCACCGTAAAATTGTGAAACCCGTGAGATTTGTTAGATTGTAATCTGTCGGCAGGCAGTGGATGCGGGAGGCACAGGACCGGAGCGGATGGCGTGGTAGAGAAGAGGCTTATACCCAGCAGTGGGTAGGTGTGGGCTGATTTATTGAATGAATCTGTCGATAAATTGTTAACTGTAGTTTACAATTTATCGACATATAACAATCTAACAAATCTCACGGGTTTCACAATTTGGGCTGGATTTTACCAACAAAAAGTTATACGGAGAATAAACTATTCCAGGGATAACTTGTATGAAAATGACAGTTCAAAATGAGGTGTCTAAGTGTCACTGGTGTCTATGAAAAAGTAGAAGATACTCTCGAGTAAAAGTTACTCTTTCGTTGGTAAAATCCAGGCTTAATACAATATGACGCGTTACCCGTTGATAAAACTAAAATGACGAATCACTGGGGAAAATGGTGGGTCAGGGTAGGTGACGGATAAGGGGTGAGCGATGCGAATTACCGTTTATCATTCGTGTTAGGTTGACTTGTAAGGACCAAAAAAGCATAAATGCTAAGCCCTGTCGATCTTGTTTACAATTTATCGACAGATTATACTAACGAATTGTATTTTGTTACCTAACAGTTTTTACAATTTTACAGTGATATATGTACTAGCCTCGCTATTTAGGGTCGTATCGACCTCTGTGGCGTTGTGGTCGAGACAGTGCTTCCCAAGCCAGGGGTCCCGGGTTCGAAGCCGGGATAGGGAGAAAGAATAAAACCCCAGGTTTTGGATGTTTCTAACTAAGCTTTGAAAACAGTTTAATTAAGCTTTTTACATAAACTTAATAATGCTACAAACAAAGCTTACCAAAGCTAATAATATAAAAATACTATGCTATTTACTTATAAATAAATAAATGCTACACGAGCTATGCTTGAAAAAGGTATTACAATACCTTAGTTCAAGTATAAAAGAATTAACGCAAAATTAGAAACTACTTTGATGGACATCTTTCAGAGCAACTTTCATTATGAAATCGATTTGATCGGAGCAACTTTATTTTTTACTTCTTACTGGGAAGTGAAAAATAAAGTTGCTCTGATGTCTCGAACAAAGTTGTTTCTCATTCGCCGTGCAGCGCGGTAACGCAGCCAGCGTTATGGGCACCTTTGGTCCGGGCGATTCTTGGGGCGGTTTGTTTGTATAATTTTATATTTATAATGTTTCTCATTTTGCGTTAATTCATTTACACTTTGTATAAGTATGTACCTATTTGTTGTTCTTGGTTTGACAAATGACCATGAAAGGCGAATATGAAGGGAAATGAACATGTTGTTTTCGGAATTTTTCTGCGTCACTTCAGATTTTTAATTAACCTTTAAACGGCCAGCAACGTGACGGGGCGGGAAACCTTAACCCTTGTTAGTGTCAATCCACAAATTGTGAGGCTAAGCTGGATATCGGGCGTTCGACCTTCGCCCAATCGGGGTTAAATCGCCGGAATAAAAAATAGCAAAGGGCATCAATGCAGGGTTAATGCTTTTGGGTGCTACGTGATTTTTAGGGTTCCGTACCCGAAGGATGCCAAACGGGACCCTATCCGCCTGTCCATCTGACGTCCGTCTGTCACCAGAATGTATCTCATGAATCGTGATAGTTAGACATGTGAAACCCTATTTCTCACAGAAGCACTAAATAGTGCTTGACTTTGACAGTGACTACAAAGACGTCAATTAATGTCTATTGCAGGGGGATGAGAACTTAATTTCCCCTAATTTTAATGTCTTTTTTTTTCCTTTTCAGCCAGGAGAATGGCAATCTCTCGCCCGAAAGGGTTTTTTCACAGATGATGTATTTCTGTTGCCGCTATAACAACAAAATACTAAAAAACAGCAAAAAATAACAACAAAAAATGATTTTTTTGCCATTTTTATAGATAATGGTACGGTAGCCTTCGTACGCAAGGCCGTCTCGCAGTTGGCCGGTTTTTTTTTATTTACGTAATTTTATGTAGCAATGACCTATGCTTCTGTCACATAAAATTAACACATCATTAAATTAACTGCAATCGGGATGCAAAAAACCTACGAAATCTGTCTTCCGATAGTCAATTCCGCAAATAAAACGTACCTTATTATTGATTGGGAGAAGTTTGAATGGTGTGAATGTATAATAAAGAAATTACGAAGTATATGCAAATATGACCCAGAATTGTTCCGAGTCCAAATACAATTCCGTTTCTATTGGAATAGCAGAAATGCTCCGTCAGAAAATTATCTCATGGGATCTATTCTACGATCTAGTGCCATTTACGCGCCAATGGCAGCTGAACTACAGGATGATTTTACATAAGATGACCGAGGTGTTCCAGCATTTTAGTATGGAACCTGGGATACTTGAAGCTAGGAAGTCTAAATAATTCAGTTTGAATTTGGAATGCCGTAATTTACGTACAAATTCAAACTGAATTATCTCAGAATAACTGAATTATTTGCGACATTTTGTCAAATTACATTATTGTCGTTTTTAATTAGAGACTTAATCGAAATGTATATGTTTTATATTCAGATGCGAGGATCTAAGAGAAGGTTGAAGTCCTTTTAGATGGGCTCAGTCTCAATATTTTTTGCCAGGGTGGAAAATTTATAAAAACATCAATAAATATTTTTTCGTCAAGAACGTGCTGTTCCCAGTGTCGGCCACCTTTTCCCCATCATCAACCCAAACAACTTGTCTCTTTCACACATGAGAAAATATCCACGCTACGCTCTTTTCACCAAGGGGGTTTCACCTCATTTCACTCGGGATGAGAATTACATCATCGTGTTTTTCGACACGATATCGTAATGAGCGTGAGGTGTCAAAATTATACCTCAACTAATCCAATTGCTAATTTTATCCACATATAAGCCATAATCAGCATTTGGTTACAACACCCTGTACGTTTTGGTCAGTTGCTGAAATAGCCAGTCCATTTCCGAGGATTCCCACAAGAGCCGAAATGCATGCAATATGCGATGCGAAGCTGTCAGACTTACTATGGCAACCCATCTGCTATCTTGAACTAGAATAATAATAATTAGGCTCTAAATAATCGTTAGACAGCGTTACTCAAATAACTACGCTATTTAGTATTGGGCAACGTAATCAAATAAATCTATAGGAACATGACTGCCTGAAGTGCGTTATGGCTTGACCAGGGAGCACTTATCCAGTGGAGGGCGCATAGATAATGATCCTTTGAAACACAACTCACCAATTTACGGGCGGCGGGGGACGAGGTAAGAGAGCTGTGATTGGTCGGCCGCTGCGAAACTGTCTGGCGGCCCGTCATCGTACATAGGTTGGGTATGTCGAACCGCATTAACCCGCACGCGCAGGTCTCTGGGCTTGACAAAACTTCTAGTTCAGTATTTTTTTATGAATCCGTAATTGTGTCCCACTGATGGGCATAGGCATCTTGTTCTAGCCTCTAACAACCAGTTTTATTATCCTACCTATCCTCAAACTGCAGAGAGGTAGGGTCAAAGACATAAGTTCCATAGTGAAACTGTCAAATCTAACTCTAGTAGAGCTCGTCTAAGCTGAAATGACGCGCCCCACTCCTTGGATTTGTATGACAAGTAAATACAAAACCAAGGAGTGGGGCGCGTCATTTCAGCTTAGACGAGCTCTAATATGATAATCATTGATAGATAGGTTATTGCAACTGGTAGTAAGTCTGGTTTAGTTTCATTTTATTATTTTGTGTAACAAGACAGCATTTCATTGTGACGTCACATACTAGTGATTCATTACAATTCATGAGCGTACATATTTGTTTGTATGGTGCCTGGCACACTGAACTCGTGTACTCCTTACAAAACAGGTATCTATCGATCGAGAAATTAATTACAAACATGGAATATTCCTGGAAAAACTTTCGTAAATAATTGCTTTATTGATAATGGCGTTCTGAGATAGTTCAGTTTGAACTTGTAATTGAGTCATACATTCGTAGAATAAATGACTGAAATCCGATATCTGGCGGAGTCAGCGTGTGGGGTATGGCTCAATCTTACTCATATCCGGGTAAAGGCCTGTGCCCCAGGTTGGGGACATTAATGGGCTAAAGGAGGATGGGCACAAATATATGGGAGCTGGGACTACCCTCCAATAGCAGTAAGATGTATGTCGTTAGATAGGCCTTGTCTATAGGAATAACTTTTACTTTGACAGCTTTGTTGTCACAGTTGTCCGTTCAAGCAAGCAAATTCATTCATTATGAAATCGATTTCATCAGAGCAAATTATTTTTTACTATTTCATACAAATCAGCCAGTTATCAGGAAGTTAAAAATTAAGATGCTCTGATCAAATCGGTTTCATAATGAAAGTTGTTCAGAATGATGTCCCTAACAAAGCAGTTTCACATTTTGCGTTAATTCATTTACACCTTCCTTGTATACATTAAGCAAGTGTCATAAACTACTATGTATTTATCGTAACTTATATGCCATATATCTCTGAACGGACAACTGTGACAACAAAGCTGTCATAACAAAAGTTGTTTCCATTAAAAATACCTCTCCAACGACATACATCTTAACGCTATTGGAGCATGGTCCCAATCCGCCCATTCTCCTTTACATTTTTTCTGTAGATTTATTTGTTTATTTTAGATAGATAAAAATAATAATAGGTTTCAGCCAGGGAGCACTTATCCAGTGAAGACGTATCCAGAGTAGATACCTTTTCCTTTCAAACACAACTTACCAATTTACGGGCGGCGGGGGACGAGGTAAGAGATCGGTGATTGGTCAGCCGCTGCGAAACTGTCTGGCAGCCCGTCTTCGTACATAGGTTGCGTATGCGAACGTCTGTTGAATACAACAAACGTTTGGCGAGCCGCATTCCCCCGCAGGCGCAGTCAACTGGATATATAGTCTCTGGTTGTAGCAATAACGGTGTCAATAAATTATTATCGGCCGGGGAAGTCCATTTCCCAAGTTCAGTTAACTCGTTAAGTCAACAAACTTCATACAACACTCAATACATATCATAATATATGAGTTCCAAGTTCCGCTAAGGGCTTTAGGTAACAAACTTTTAAAGCTATGCCCTCTCAAAAGCACTATTCAAGACAGTGTATAGCGCTTTTTCTCGCTGACAAAGACATCGCTAGGTTGACGTACATTGCGTTTTCAAGACTACCAATATAGGTTAAATAAAGTCTGCAAAGCGCAATGTATAGCGCAAGCCTTGGGATGTCTCGCGTGGCTAGGTCCGAGTCCCCGTCTCAGGTAATTTGATTAGAACTCACGCAAAGTGGCCGGTTTGGTTCGCAACTGAATCTAATAAAATAGTTAGTTGCGGAGCACTGAAAACTCGTTGGACTTTACACATCTAGAGATGATACTAACGAACGTGAACATGCAATGAGCCTTTACCAAAATAATCGCTCTGAATGCCACTGGCACTTGCAATGACCGCATGATACCATAAGAAGTAGTGGGTACCTATTCTGGTTATGAACAGTAAAGTCTCCAACAAAATTACACTGCATTCATTATTTTAGCGTCAAGGCGGTAGCAGCTTTCTTTGATCGATCAAAGAAAGCCGCCTACCGCAGTGACGCCATAGTATAAATAAGAAATAGTAAGTTCACTAGGCCCCTGTTCGCATGATAACTACCTACTCTTGCTCAAACGGCTAGGGTTGTCGCTTAGCGCCGCGGGTTGGACCGCGCCGCCGCGCCGCCGCCGCCACCGGACGAATGACGTTGACTCGTCGCATGCATTGCTTGCATAGCCCTATCTCGTAGCACGCGAAGGACGCGAGATTCGGCAATGTGTGCGTGTGGCGGCGCGTGCTTATATGGAATGCAATGTAGCTGTGTGTGTGCGGCTGTTCTCGCTGATTTGTTTGAAGTGAACCACGCGAGACATCCCAAGGCTTGCGCTATACATTGCGCTTTGCAGACTTTAAAGCAATAGAAACAAATGGCATTTCCATGAGATTCTCGTCATTAAATTTGTTAAAAGTGACTGCTTTTTTTTTCAAAAAAGTTTCATCCAACTCAGGGATAATGCCAAAACAGTAAACAAAATCAATAAGGAATAGTAAGAAGTAGTTTCATGAGTTTTCACAGACATGGACTATGGTAGGAATTTTAGCGTAGAATGTCGATTGAGTTTATTCATCTCACGATATTACTCCGTCCACTAAGTCCTAGTGCTACGAATGGAGCTGGGATGGTAATTGTATACCTACCATCAAGAGGATATCTCCGTATTATTTATCGCAATAGACTATATGCACTGTCTGCGAGCATATCTCGAAGATATTTTCGACCTAAGGCTGTAGGTACAACAAGGATAAACGATTTATTATTTTTTGTTTTAGCAGCACATCAAAAACGTTTACCTATTTCACAAAGAGCCTTGCTGTGGGTTTTGTAATGTTTTAAATATAAAGGTACATTCATTTTACCTAGTTAAAATCTAAAATCTAAAACCTAAACTAATTTCAACCCTAATTCTTCCTCCAAAAAGTAGAAGAATGAATGAACATGAACATTATGTGAATATTGTGCGTTATGTACCGTTAATATTAAATACATAATATAGAACTGAGAACCTAGCTATAAGATTCCGAAGTTCAAAAGTATATTAAAATTAAATTACAGACTAAGTTCAAGGAGTCACCCACTAGACCCCATTACGCACCAGCCTTACCCCACAAGCGGGTTCACACTGAATATTCATAGCAGCCGTTCCGTTCCTCCGCTCATTACGTCGACGTGCAGCGAATAATTGCAGGCCGCCATATTTTATTGCGGGGACAGTCATACACCCAATATTTATCGTCAAGCTCGATCCGGAATATAAATGGACGGTTTGCGGTTGGTGGTTTGTCGCGCGACGCTTTATGTAGTGGATCTGGAAAAATATGATCATTGTTAGTAAAGAAACGAAGTTTGCGACTATAATCAGACACAGGGGGGCAATTCTTGCTCTATTGAGATCATCTCCATGATTGAAATATCGATTTGAGATAGGTACCGAATATCTCTATTCTCACGATCCGCCTTATATTACGACCAACCGTAATATCTCGACCCGTTTTCGATCAAAATAAATATGAATCGTGTAAGTTTGACGGTGATTGGCAGTATCTAAATCGATACCTCGACTATGGAGATGATCTCGATAGCGCGAGAATTGGAGGCCTGGAAAAATATGATCATAGTTAGAGTGAAACGAACTTTGTAACTATCAACAACACACAGGCGTTGGTTTTAGTCCGTGTGCTACAAAGCGAGTGTTGCGTTCAGTATAGCCTCTGCTTTCTTGTGGAGAACTCATCCGGACCTCATTATAGAGAGGTCTCTATAATGTGGTCCGATGAGGTCATACGGACCTCATTATTGAGAACTGGGCACCGCAGGCAGGTCTGACTTCCGGGCATGGTTAAACCATTTTTTTCCCATCCAAAAAAGGGGAAAATATGAATGGGGAATCCTGTATGATAAACATAAACTAGATAAACATTCACATACACAAACATTACTTCTGGCCCCACACTAAGATAACCTGTGTCGTGGAAACCAGAAACAGCGTCATCACAAACATAAACATCAACACCTGGGAATATTGGATAAGATAGCTAACAGGCTCCCAGAAAATGCAAAGAAAAGGCATGGCCGACCCAGGAAGAGATGGAGTGATGAGTTCGGGGTATGGGACAAGGACCGCTCAGCCTCGGATTTAGTGGAAGAGGGGGAGAACCCAGCAGTGGGACATAGTTCGAAATAATAATAATAAAAAAAATAAGACACCACGGCCTCTCCTGTCAGCGCAGTGCCGGCCGTTGGTCCCGCCATGCCAGCCTCAATGACGTCATCCGTAGGGCCCTTGCCAGCTGTGGCGCGCCTGCCGTTCTCGAACCGAGTGGCCTGGCGCGCGACGATGGCAAGAGGCCAGACGGAATGACGCTCATTCCCTGGCAGAACGGAAGGTCGCTGTTTTGGGACGCGACCTGCGTAGACACGCTGGCCCCGTGTCACCTACCAGCGACTTCTGCCACAGCAGGCGCTGCGGCGGCAGCGGCAGAGGGTCTCAAATGACGCAAGTATGCCGCACTTGGCGAAGAATATATATTTGTGCCGTTCGGTTTTGAGACCCTCGGGCCGTGGGGCCCTGACGCCCGACGAGCACTTAAAGATACATCTAAGCGGCTCATCAAGCGTCAGGGGACCAGAGAGCTGGCACCTACCTCGCTCAACGCATCAGCATTGCGATACAGCGAGGTAACGGTGCCAGCGTTTTGGGCACCCTCCCGCCCGGCAGCGATCTGGGCGAAATTTTTGTCATAGTTTAGTTGTAGTTAGTTTAGTTTTTACCTATACTTTAGTTATGATTAATAATTTGTTACTGTATCTAAACTATTATTATGTGATGTTAAATAAATAAAAAAAATATAGCTTTAAAAGTGTATACTACCCACCACCAGAGTAATCCGCTTTTCACCAATATCTAGCGGAAATCGGTCTAGGGGATTAAAAGAAAACCGTCATAGCGATATTTTTTTTAAATTTGAGCCACGTTCAGGGTGGCCTGATAAGATTAATTGAAAAGTTAACAAGCACGGAGTTGCGATATCTGCGGGGCTTATTCTCAAATCCCCAACTTGTCGTAAAAATTTCGCGATTGTACCTACATTTTTAATAGGTTATCATTTATTCAATAGAAATATACTGTTTAGGCTGTATTTTACGAACGAAAGAGTATCTTTTACTCGAGAGTATCTTATACTTTTTCAGACACCAGTGACACCTAGAACAGATCACCTCATTTTGTACTGTCATTTGTCATACAAGTTATTCTCGTATAACTTTTTGTTGGTGAAATCCAGCCTTAAACTGAGAGGAAAATACATGTTCAGTTTGAAAATATGTCATAGTTGCAGGGAGCACTTATCCAGTGATGGAGAGCGCATATATACATTTCCTTTGAAAGACAACTCACTAATATACGGCGGGGCACGAGGTAACTTATAGAGCTGTGTGTGGTCAGCTGCTGCGGAGGCGGCTGAAAACTGTCACTAAAGCAATGGCCCGTCATCGTACATAGGTTGCATACGTTGCATACAACTAATGTTTGGCGAGCCGCATTCCCCCGCAGGCGCAGTCAATTGGATATAATAGTATCTGCATAGCTGAAGGAGGATGCACAATTCTCACCAAGTTTCTTTGTCTTTGAGCGAGCTGTCGTCTATATCTCTCTCTCACTCACTCAATACACCTTCCCTTGCCTCAGATCGAAGAAAATCGGCACGGCCTGTATCGTACGGTTTTAACGAATTTAGGTTGTAGGGTCAGATTTATGAATAACTTTTGACTGCTAACTTTATAAAGTAACGGAATTATGTCAACATTTTGTCTAACACCAAATTCCATGTTATTATAATACTCACGACAACTCGTCTATTTCACAGAATATACAAATCACATTTAGTCCACTCGCAATACACAACTTTACGCATTTGGTCCACCCAAGCACCCAACATCAAAGATATGACAAACTGTGAGTGTGCTAACTGTTTCATGACTGTGCATAATACTGGCCGTGGTCAAAGTTAGACGCTGTAAAGCTTGCGGTGCCTAACTTCGACGGTGGCACGTTAGGGCGGTTGTCCACCGCGCACCGTCAACGAGAACGATATTGTTTCTGGCCGATTTCAAAATGACCTGCAGCCCAATCACGAGCAAAAATTTGATAGAAAACTATAACCAAATATCAGTGATTCTTCAAAAGTCAAAAGTCAAAATGTTCTTATTCTTTATAACATAAAATATAATTTCCTGCGTTCTCGAAAACGTCTTACGATTATGAAAACGTTCGCGATCGAGGCTCTGGGCAATTTTCGCGCTATCGAATCGAAAAAAACATGAATATCCATGGTCAAAATATCGATTCGAAATGCCGAAGATCTCCATCGACAACAAAAAAAAACTTATAGCATCTTTTCGTTGCTCGCAATGTTTCTCCGACTGTCTGCCTGTCGATCTGTCCGTCGTTGTCAAGACTCAGGAACTTGTGGAAGTATCAAGCTGAAATATATATCAACAGCTCAAGTCTGTGCTTAAAGCTGTAAAAAAAATTAACCTTCCATTCCGAGTCACGCCAAAATCGATTACAGCGTCTACGAAGCCGTTCCGAGTCAGTTTTGATACAAAACGATGGCATTGTAGACGCTGTAATCGATTATGGCGCTGACGGCGATGTCACGGAACACTACTTAGGTCAACGCAATCGAACGCTACGACAGTTTATGCTGTAAAATTGATGTATTTTCATATTAATAGCAATTGATGGACCCAGTACCTAAAGGGTTCTTCCCGTCGTTGGCCTACAATTATGAAATTCGGCAAAGTAAGGTCTTACAGGAAATTCTGAAAATTGCAAATTTGTTTCTTTTTGCAAAAATACATATACACGCCCAGTCGCGTAAGGACACAAGAGTCCTTTGAACAATATTGACATTAAAATTATTAAAAAAAAAAATTGTCATTAAAATTAGTGACGAATGAATGTCTAATTTTAATGTCAATATTTTTCCCTTTTTAGCTAGGAGAATGAAAATGGCTTGACTTAGGGGGTTAATTTGGTTTACATGGATAGATAAAATCATTGGCATCATACTTTTTATGTAGATACCTAATTACATCAGTCACGAGGTAACTTTATCTCCAAGTGTGATCGGAACACTTGGTCCGCGAGTCCTAATCGCACTTGACCATTTATTTTAAAGCAATTGCCAAATGTACCTGCTTCAGCGCCCCTATTTTCGTTGACGCCCTTTATTTATTTTTTCATAGCGTATCGTTTTTTGCTATGCGATTTGACAGAAGCACAATTGTGCCCATTTTTATACGAATATTTTATGTACGGTCGCCTGCGCCTAAAAGTATATAGGCAGTATACGCGGGATTCACTCGTTAATATGACCGCCCGTATACTTTTAGACGCAGGCGACCGTACATAATATATAATATTTTGTCACCAAACCCAAAGATTCTCGTGAAAACCAAAGTTTCTTTAACAAAATCAGTTTCATAGTGAAAGTTTTTAGGGGTGGCATGCACAGTTGCCTAAATCTAGATATGGCGTCTTACACCGATTTAACTTTGACATATTTCATACATTTGACAAATGATAAATCGATTTAAGTCGCTAAATCTAGATTTATTCTTCGAGCCGCTCTAAGAACAATGTTCCTAACAACCTCCTCAACTATGAATACACCTTTTTGTTACACTCTGTAGATAAAGTCATAATCGAATCATAACTTTTTCATCAGTGTAATATTACACCCTAATTTCAAGGGACATTTTTCCAGATAATTGCTGCCAATATTAAATAAACAATGATTATCTCTGTTATTTTACAACACCTATTCCATTTCTTTATGAAGCTATAATTGTAGGGTAGGTTTGTTTAGGGTTGGGCTGTGCGGTCGTTAGGTACGTCGATTAAAATGTTTGGCATTTAATACTGTTATAACGATATTACGATAACAGGAACCATTACATACAATTTTTTTAAAGGAGTAGTTAACGTGATCGCAACTGTGCCATTGCAACTCAGTATGAAAAATGACGTGACGCTATGTAGGAAAAAAATACAACTTTTTATTTATCCTATTAAGACCTGAAGAATAAATCAACACAGCACCACTAAACATTTTGTTTTTTCTTACTAATATGGGGTCAATGAAGAAGAATTTTTTTATTATTATTATTATTATTTATTAGAGAAATACACCATGCACAGATGTGCACCTCGGGTCTTGAGATACCTAAGGTTGGTGATATTTGTAGAAACAATTTTTTTTTTGTGTGCACAAATACAAGTCACATTTTTTGCAAATCGTCCGGCATCTTGATTTGCACCCTCGATACCTAACCTACATTTTGGGGCAAAATTGTCGTCTTTGAAGATTGGAAGATGATCAATTCCATCCAGTCTCACCTCAACCTGTGGATGAGCTACAACCGGTCTTGGTCTCTTCCGTGAAGGCGTTTCCACTTCGACATCATCTTGTATGACCCTTTCACTCGTTCTAGGCCTGGGACCTGGGCTGGAGCTGGTGCTGAGATCGTCTATCCTCCCACCCTCGTACCTAACCATTGCAGTTGCAATATTAAGTCGGTATTGCATAAGACCAAGTCTATTTTTGGATTCTACACCTTCTTCTTGGCAGCATCTGATATACATGATCCAGCAGTTAACACAGCACAATTCTAAGAAGTGGTTGTAAGCTCTTACTGTACATTTCCTAGTACGCATGGAGCTTCTGTAATAAGCTATCAACCTATCACAGAGGTATATTCCTCCCATGCATCTGTTGTAGTTTCTCACAATGGCTGGTTGTGCTACATCCACCTTCTGTTTCTGGACCTTACACCAGCGCTTGCAATTATCGGCTGGAGCACTACCAACACACGGGCCACTTGTTCCAAATTTTTGACATTCGATAAAAGGAATTTAATCGCCGTTTAAGTACAACACGCCCAAGTTACGTTGCCTAATACGCCAAGGCTGTTTACTGTCAGCCAGTTTCCCACTCAACATGGCTGCATTGTATTTATTATGCTCCTAACTAAAGCTTTAACGGCTGTCAAATTCTGCTGCAAGTCCCACTTCGGTGGCTTGTTTAGTTCGAGTCTCCTACCGTGACGCAATCACTGATTATCTCGGGAATAAACATCTCCCTTTATTTTAAAAATATAAAAATTGATAGAGCAAAAGGTCTATTTACCTATTCATTTGTTGTTTAGTTAATATTTTTGTAACGTCGCTGTAACTAGTTCACACGACTCAGGAAAACCGAATGTGGAAACCTTTAATCGCCATAACTGAAAGGCTAGTCCCTGATATGCAAAATTGAGTAGATATTGAATATCTTGCTAAATGTAGGCACCACTTTGCCTCTGCCACCCCGTATGGGAAAACTAGTGTCGAAATGTTATGGTGTGTACCTTGTTTAACTGTTAAATTCGATAGATCTTTGCAACATCGATAACTATAAATACAGCACTACATACATTAAAATCAAAATATTTTAAAACCATTCGTATAAATAGAAACGCAAATTTTCGTCGCCATCATATCGTTATTTAATTAGAAGCTACAAGACAACGCAATGTTTCAAAAGTTTCTATCGAGGCTAGATGACTCTAAAAGCCCACTTTTAGGGCCCATAGTCAAGGGCCTTACCGTCTGGGGTCTAATACTCCCAGAAAGAAAACTAACAAGATATTTATACATAGTGTTTAACACAACTCTTTTTACTTTTATGATTTCAGAAGTCATAGAAATGTGGCATCACAAGTTCAGTATTAAAATGACAATGTACCATATGCAATATGTTATAACGGAATCTGTGAATTGTGTTAAAGCATTCACGATGTTGATGTGGCAGATACGATGGAAGAGCGTCATAGAATACGTAACAAGAGCAGATGTGGCATCGCGTGCTAAAAGTGATGAGTACGGTCGCAAAATAATAAATGCCTACACGAAATACTCGCGTAAAATCATCTACGGTTATTGGTTTCTGCTATTTGCTACTTGTTCTTTGTTAATCACGAAGCCTTTAGGAAAGTTATTGTTTTCAAGTACCTATAGAGAGAATGTGAAGAACGGGTCTGTGGATTATGACAAGATGTTTAAGACTTGGCTCCCATTCAACACCGACTCTGGAATTGGTATTTATCATGCTGTGTTTTTTATTTGATCCAATTTCAATTTTATTCATTCAATAAGGCTATACGAAAGCCATAGACTGGCTTCCAGAAAATGCAAAGAGAAAGTGTGACCGACAGACGAAAAGAGACTAATTTGGGATTAAATGATCTGATACCTGAGACTAATCAACATTAGATTGAATGGAAGAGGGTTAGAAAGGCCTTTGCCCAGCAAAAGGAGAATAGTCCATGTCCCCACGCAAGCCTAAAATAACCGGCCAAGTGCGAGTCGGACTCGCGCACGAAGGGTTCCGTGCCATTATCTATAAAAAACCGCAAAAGAATGTATAAGAGCCCCCCATAAATATTAATTTAATTTTAATTTAGTTATTTATTTTTTAAATAAATAATATACTCAATATATTGTGAACATTTTAAGCGTCTACCTGCTACCATTATCAATATCGAGCAAAAATGAGCAAACAATCATGTTTTTTGTATGGGAGCCCCCCTTAATATTAAATTTCTTTTGATTTTTAGTATTTGTTGTTATAGCGGCAACAGAAATACATCATCTGTGAAAATTTCAACTGTCTAGCTACCACGGTTCATGAGATACAGCCTGGTGACAGACGGACGGACGGACGGACGGACGGACGGACAGACGGACAGCGAAGTCTCAGTAATAGGGTCCCGTTTGGCACCCTTCGGGTACGGAACCCTAAAAAGGACTGTATGGTCCCGTGATCTCTTTGTGTCACATACAATTATAATAATAAATCTTTCAATAAACGTGTTCATTCGTTCAAAGAAGTGAATTTTTCTCAAGGATACTGGGTAGAGTTTATACATCAAACCATCGTTGTCACATACGCTGGTGGCCTCACAATTTTCTACGACACCCTGGTCCTGGTTACCATGGTCTTCTTTCGAGGAGAACTGGAACTGCTGAGAAGATGCTGCTCACAGATCTTCGATTGTGATGAAGATGAGGAATGTTTGAGGAGATTGAAGGATTGCAAGATGAGGCATGCGGATTTGGTGAAGTAAGTTCTCTCTAATTAAAAATCTGTTACAGACTTTTACCCCCAGCCCATGGCCCGTTTTTTACCCGAAGGGTGATGAATGGAACCTCTAATACTAAGCCTCCGCCGCTGTCTGTCCGTCCATTTGTCTGTCTGTCCATCAGCGGTCTCTATCTTATGACCTGTAATATATAGAGAGTTCAAATGTTTATAGAAAGTGTATCTGTTGCCGCTACTGCAAAAAATAATTATCTATAGTAGGATTTTTTAAACATGGCAATAGTGGTCATTGCCCCGCGAGGGAAAATGTATGCGATTTGAGGTTGCGCGTCGGTGGCGGCAAAGGTCAAATCGCATAAATTTTCTAAGCGGGTCAAGTTCAGCTATTGCCGTTTTAAAAAAATCTCACTATAAGATTTATTAAAAACTAAAGGAGTCCCATAGGAGGACAAAGTGTTTTTATTTTACTTTTTTTTTGTACAATGGTGCGGAGCCCTTCATGCGAGAGTCCGACTGGAACTTGACCGATTTTTCAATATCAGAAGGTTCCCGTAATTATTAGATGTTGACTAAGCAATCTGTATGATTTTATGGTCATTTTTTTATTGAATTGAATTTAATGTAATTGACGATCAAACAATCTTATCTCTAGTAAAGTTCGATCACTATTATATGAGTCTCTTCCATCGAAGATGTGCGTGGTGACTTCGTCCGTAGAAAGGAAACTACATTTTCATTATTCATTAAATCGAAATGGAAGCGAAGAAATATAATAACGTTAGCATAAACTTCATTCAATAACTTCGTAAATGCCCTATAATTTGTACTTGATGCTCTTTAATCATTACAGACATGCTGAAGTTTTCAACTCAGTGCTGTCACCAACTATGTTCTATTACACATCGGTGACGTCAATAATGCTGTGTTCCAGCCTGTACCAGATAACTGTGAGATGAGTTTTACTCGTATTTATACTAAAACTAACTACTTTCAGATCTTCTATGGCATCTATGGTATAATGATTAGTGTTTCTCTGACAAAGTGTAGGGTTGTCAAAGGTTTGTGAATAGTGCTAACCCTTGTTTGATATAGTTGCTGTTGAACACCAGAAGCAATGACGTCACAAACCTTATAACAATATTCTGCAAAAACCAGTGAACGATGTTCACTGGCAAAAACATTTAAAGCTGATTTACACCTGCCCTCTCAGTTAATCAAATCAAAAATTGTGAAAATGTGTTGTGTTCCCACACAATAAAGGCAATTTGACACTACCTGCGTTGGATTCGACATGTATTTGAGATATGAGGATTTGTTTCAGATCGCAGATAATTTCTCAGAAACGTTGTTTATGGCGGAATATGCCGTTTTCGGTGTAGCGCAACTCTTCTGTTACTGCTGGCATGCCAATGATGTACTTTATATGGTAAGTTATTATTTAGATGTACGCAAAATACTTTGTACACCACGCTTATGAATATTACCACAGATACTATGATATTATACTAATACAGATAGACCACCTAGAACAAAATATTACACCGGCGTAAACTGAGATGCTACGGAAGCTTCTTTAGTTCGAGGCCATTATCGCTTGGTGCAGCACAATCGATAAATTGCTAATTCTACGAGATGGCGCTAAGATAGAGGGTAGATAGGGTTTATTCTAAGATCAGCGACACCCAGAAGTATGTTAACTGAAACCATGGCGTTTAAAGTACAAATTTAACTCCTCACGCCATCTCTTTTTTACGAAGGGGTTACCTTATTCTAATTTGTATGGGATGAGCACCCTGTGATATTACATTTTATTAATATTCGCCTAGTGTTGGAGCAAAGTTACTACTTTTTAGTCGTCGTATTTTTGTGTAACCTATTCTCTTGAAAATTTTTTCAGAGTCACGAGCCAATGCGCGGAGTCTACGAGAGTGGTTGGTGGAAGAAGAACGTTTACCGTAAAGAGGTCTTGCTCCTCACTGGCCAACTAGACAAGCAGGTGCTCTTTACTGCTGGACCCTTCTTCAATTTGAGTCTGGCAGCTTTTATTACTGTAAGTTTTGAAGGTTCCAATCCCGACCTACGGAACCCTCCCAATCCCAATCTGTGGGTCAAGTAGGAATATTTATCAGATCGAAAAAGTGTTCGAGTTCAGATGAAATAAACTTTAAGACATTGTACATATATATTTTAAAAGTGTATAATATTTTAAATGTGTATATTTTGTTTTTTTTTTTTTCTTTAAATGTTTCTAAGTACCTATCTTAACTTTATTTTTTTCTTTTGGTTGTAAATTACGCACAACATTTCCCACTCTGCTAAGCATACCATGGCACCCACGATACAGGCTCAGCCTAGTGTGGGGCCGCAGTCTAACTCCTGTATAAATTGTATTTGTACAAACGATAACTTATAATAAACCTAGCTTTAAGTCTTGCCTTCTAAATAAATATATTCTTATTCTTATTCTTACATAAGAGCCACTGACATTTCAATTCGAATACTTTTTTTTTGCGTAATTATTTCTGCTACTGTATGAAATCTCTTCTTAGATTGAAGCTCGCCGTTGTTTTATGTTTTTTTTCTATTTTAAACTAGCTACTTATCTGTATAAAGGGTGTCCGAAAAGCGACCCGTCACAGCGACACTGACGACGACGATCAGTAGGCCTGTCTTAGATGCATTAAAGGCAGGCCTACCTTTGGTGTCGTTGTGATGGGTCACTTTCAGGACACCCTGTATGTCATGTGAAGTACAATAAAGACATTACGAATAACGACGACCCTATAATCCAACGACCTTTTGACACTTGAGTGACGTTTAGAGAGGGCGCCAGTTTTATGGGACCTGATGCAATGAATCTCTTCTTCTTCTTTTTTTTTATTAATGGCGTCCTAACCTCTTTTGAGGTTAATTTTGCCAGTGTCAAGTGGTCAGGTTCTCATTTGAGAACCTGGAAATTATAATGTCTTGAGATGATTTGATGATGATGATTTGTCGCTCGTTCTCCGTTTGTTTACAATCAACCGCAATGAATCTCTCAAAAAGCGTTAGTTCCACCTGTCACTGCAAGCCATAAGATCTTTGTAACAAATATTTGTCACAATTTAATATGACATTGAAAGCTACGCTTTTGCCATTTGAGGTGGCAGAAGCAAATTGTTGCCCACTTATTCTATTGCAAATGCTTATTTTTTTCTTACTTATTATTTGCAATTAAATGAGTGGGGCGAGTCATTTCAGTTTAAACAAGCTAGATACACTAAGGGTATGGATCTTAATTCTCATAAAAATAAGGTTCTTAAAACCTAAAGTAAAAACTTCTTCATGAGATGGTTCATCTTTAAAGCTGTACGAAGCTTCAGCTGTCTTTTCTGTTCGTCTTTATTGTCACAAGACTAGGGTGTATAACGCCACAGCAACGCGAAGCTGCATTTTAATATAAATAGAGGTTTGACAGCCATTCAAAGTTGCTAAACTAATTAATTACACACTTCGGGAGTAGCAGGCGTTACATCGATCTAGTCATGTCAACATTTATGAATTCTTATTCTGTCTTCCCTGCCCAGTGGGGATTGCGCTTAAGACGGCGTTTTAGGCAAAAACAGCCTTTAGCAAAACACAAATCACAAAGTATTATTGCTGTATGTTTTTTCACTAGCTTGTTTATCACGAGTGTCAGCGTGACTTCGCTTTCCCATAAACGTTTTTTTTTTTCAATAGAAATGTCTCCTGAAGTTGCCAGAAAATCTGTCTGTCACAATGTTTTATTTTACAATTTCGCACCGTATCTGAATTTGTGTTCTTGTTATTTATCTAATCATTATAAAAATGGCACAGTATGTTCCTCAGGTAGACTTGCTTAGCTTGGCTTTAACCTATTTTTTTTTTATTTAAGTTCCTCTAAAAATAAGTTAAGGATGAAATTCTAAGTTCTGATTTCCTAGGGCCCGCCCTTAAGATATATCTGTTAAATAGGGCTTGTCGAAACTTCAAACAGCCTTTGGAGTGGTTTATTACGACTTTTAATTTAAACGTATAACTTAGAATTGATCCCAGTGTCTTTATTGTTTCAGATTCTGAAAGGGGCTTACAGCTATCACACTTTGCTCAGTAAGACGATAAAATAAATGAATTCGTCTGAAACTCAAAGTTTATATTCTGTTGAAATAAATATACATCAAAATTATTGAGATTTCGAATAAATTAACGGTTTGACTCGAAACAATGTACCTTTGTAGTTACCCTTTGAGTTAATAGGAGTCACCTGATATTGTCTGCGATTCTGGAGGTGACACGCGCTAAACTAAGCAAACTAACTGGTTCGCCGACATCTTGTGTAACAATAGTTCGCCATTGTTCGGTCGTTCGAGCGGTGTGCTTCTGCGAGTGAAGGTGCTAAATAAAAATTGTGTGTTCAAAATTATATATGTCAATAAATAAAATAACAAATAAAAATACATCATCAATTAGTGAACAAATGCGAGCTTATCTTTAGAGGGATATCTTCCAGCAAACCTAGTCAGGATGATAAAAGCATTATCGAGCGAGGATGTAGTAGGTATAGACCAGAGACTAAATATCCAATTGACTGCACCTGCGGGGGAATGCGGCTTGCCAAACGTTTGTTGGCTGACCAATCACAGCTCTCTTACCTCGTCCCCCGCCGCCCGTAAATTGGTGAGTTGTGTTTTAAAGGAAAGTGATCCCTGGTGTAGACCTACAAAAATAATCATTATGACGTATAATGTTTCGAAAGCCTGACAATTTGGTTATACAAGGTGTAAATGAATTAACGCAAAATGAGAAACAACTTTGGCCCAAACTTCCCAGTACATTTTGGCCTGAGTGGTTCAGCTGATTTGTATGGAGAAGTGAAAAATAAGGTTGCTCTGATCAAATCAGTTTCATCATGAAAGTTTCTCAGAACAATGTCCCTAACAAAGTAGTTTCTCATTTTGCGTTAATTCATTCACACCTGGTATGTTACTGAATTATGTGTTTCGGTGTGTAGGTCCCGGCTACTAAAAACCCCTCCACCAACCCGCACTGAATCAGCATAGTGGAGGGCACCACTGCATCACTCAATCTTAAACGGACCCGGGTAAAGGCCTTTGCCTCTCAGGGGGGACATTAATGGGCTACATTTACATTTACTATATGTTACTGAATAAGGGGTCAGTTTGTGCCACATTAATTAATTTAATTTAGGCCGAGTCTATCCAGAGACGTACAGTCAGTCACATAACTTTATTTGACACTTCTCGTACGTGTGAAACGTACGAACGTACAGTCATATAACTTTATTTAACACTTCTCGTACGTGTGAAACGTACGTACGTACAGTCACATAACTTTATTTGACACTTCTCGTACGTGTGAAACGTACGTACTTACAGTCACATAACTTTATTTGACACTTCTCGTACGTATGAAATGTCAAATGTCTCAGATAAACAGACAGATTAACGCTATCTGAGAAATGAAAGATTGGCACTTAATTGTGTCATTGTTGATATAGGTTTTATTATGTTATTTATTGATTGATTTATTTAGTATAATTTGCATGTTGTTAAACTATGGATCTTGTGTCTGATAATAAAATAATAATTATACTTTTCAAGTCAGACAATCGAGTACCTTGTCATCCTGGCCGCCTGCCGGTCCCACTATTCCTTAGTTAGAAGGCACGTGCAAGTTAATGACCTCACGTAGACCCCCCGACATTTTGAAGACCCAAAGTTATGAAGGGTGATCCGGCGGTGTGAACCCATTTGGCATTTAGGGCTCTTGGTACTGAAGAATTTTTAAGCTTTTTTTGAGTGTGGTATAAATAACATAGCGTCAAGCTTTTACGCTTTTTTGCTCAGCTTTAACACGTTACTAAAGAGCACTACCTCTCTCTTTCGTAAAAGTTATTGTATGTATATATTTATTATATGTAAAGTGTATGTAGTATATCAGTATGTATAAGTAGTAGTAGTTCTTCTGTATTTAGTATTTGTTCGTTTATATTTTATTTAAACTTGTTATTGTGCACTGCCTACCCTTTCATTATATAATTTTTCCTTTCACGCCTGGTTTGCTGGAAGAGATCTCTTTTTAGAGATAAGCTCGCCTTTGTACATGTGTTTTCTTTTAATGTAACTGTTTAAATTATTGTGTGCAATAAAGAATTGTGAATTGTTATTCAAAAGAGTATTTTGCGTGACAGGGGGCTAGCCCATCGCCGCAGCTATGGAGTAATGAAGGTTTCCTTTACAATGTTTTACATCAACATTAGAACTAAACGTCCGCCGTTCTTAAAATTTTCCAAAATTCACATGTTATGTAAAAGGTCAGTACCGAGATTCGAACCTGCATCTCCTGCGTGCGAAACCAAGCCTAAAACCCACTACGTCCATATACTGAATATAAGGATAGATGTAGAAAACCTTTACACGACAAAGCTAGCATTCACACATTCGTAAAAACCTTAATATCCGAAGAGCGCTTCCATAAAACCACAGGTAAGACGTTAAAATATTAATTATTGTAATATAATTGACCGAGCGAGCGAAGCGAGCGAAGCGTCTCCGTTTCAGGTTTGGGCAAAAATGCTTTCGTATGTCCGGTTGTTCTCCTCTACAGGTCGCATTTATGAACCGATTCTCGTGAAATTTTGTGAGCAGGTTGGAAAAATAAATAGAATTTTTTACTCGAGCCAGTTTTTTTATTTTTTTTCAAAATGGCGGGGAAAAAAAATCGCTACAACCCAAACGGCTCGATGGATATTAACAAATGAGGTGTCGTTGGATTTGTAAAGACCATGAGAGTGAAACAGATGAGCGAGCGAAGCGAGCGAAGCGTCTCCGTTTCAGGTTTGGGCAAAAATGCTTTTGTATGTCCGGTTGTTCTCCTCTACAGGTCGCATTTATGAACCGATTCTCGTGAAATTTTGTGAGCAGGTTGAAAAAATAAATAGAATTTTTTACTCGAGCCAGTTTTTTGATTTTTTTCAAAATGGCGGAGATATGGGGTTTTAAAATGTAAAAAAATCGCTACAACCCAAACGGCTCGATGGATATTAACAAATGAGGTGTCGTTGGATTTGTAAAGACTATGAGAGTGAAACAGATTATATAATTTTAGTAAAAAGTCAATAGGTTGTATAAAAGATCGCGAAATGTAGTTTACAAAGTTATTGGTGCGGCTACTTTCATACTGCATGTACGTAACCAGGTACATTCATAAGTTTGTATGTGTTATTGAAAGAAAATTATTTGGGTTATTTTTTTTATGTGTGTTAGCAGTTCAGCTTTCCCACCGACATACTCGCGAGGTCTACAGCTCACAGAGCCACTAGTATGTATTAGGTGTAACCACAATGTTAGAGATTTATTCTGCTTTATCTTTAGTTACATTACCTCAGAACTAATAACTAGTAAAAGTATTTGTTCTAAGTTCTAATGCTAGAGGAGAGCATTTTGTTTTGTATGTCACAGCTATTTGGATAAATTGGGCACGTAAAATAAACCCGAGGCCACAAACTAATGGCTGGAATTTAATAAAATGGCTAGGGATAAGTCCGGTGGGCAAGTAATTGAACAAAACGTCTAAGTTGCCTAATCATTTCTAATGTCACGCGTAAGATTAATGTTTATTCATTCATAAGGTTTGTATTGTGTCTTCAACCTAAGCTTCTCGCTTCGCTCGCTTCGCTCGCTCCGCTACCTGGTTTCACACCAAAAGTCAATTCTAACAAAAACTACAGGTTTCATACTAAAATAGTATATTGGTTACACTCTGATCGGTAACAGCTGATCTTTGACTGTTGATTTGACAGCATCTTGCAAAAACTGCTTCTCATCAAGAGGTCCATTTAAGGATAAGCAGTTCCTTGAACGATCTTGAATGACCAATAGGCCCAGGATTTTGGTAAAATGTCTGATTTAATCAAATGTCTGCAACAGTTACATAAAGTCTCCCATCAGTCCAATTGAAATAGACTTACGCAGATTTACTTTACTAGATTGTCTACAGTAACACAGACTTTAGTTTCTCCCAGTTAGTTTATGTATACCTAGGTACTCAGTTTATCAGGATTAGATTTAATAGGGTAGTCAAGGGTGCTAAACGGGACCCTATTACTAGCCTCCGCTGTCCATCTGTCTGTTTGTCTGTCCGTCAGCAATCTGTATCGCACGAACCGTAATAGTTAGAGAGTTGAATTTTTAACAGAATGTGTAAATCTGTTGCCGATACAAATACACGAAAAACTGGCCCACTCTGTATAGAATTTAGTTATTATTATTATTTCATTATATTATTATTATTATTGGTGCGGAGTTTCAGCAGCAGGATGTCAGGATAGTAGTTGCCAATGATAGTGTACAGCGTATTCTTCACAAATATGGTTTTATTGGTTGAAAATCCAAAAATTCAAGGGAGCTGTGTGCTCATGGCGTGAAGTGCTGTACGAAAGAGAGGTTATCTATGCTACGACGTCACAAGGCTCTTCGCCCCTTGCCTTCCCCGCTGGGGTCTGCTGCTGTCATGCTTAGACAATTATATTATTTCAATATAATACCACCTGACGTAGAATAGCAAAATTACGAGATGAACTTTGATTGAAGATATTGAAATGTCAGACACTGTTTTATACGACGGAGCCCTTCGTGTGTGAGTCTGCCTCGCACTTGATCGATTGTTTATACGACGGAGCCCTTCGTGTGAGAGTCTGCCTCGCACTTGATCGATTGTTTATACGACGGACCCTTCGTGTGAGAGTCTGCCTCGCACTTGATCGATTGTTTACACGACGGAGCCCTTCGTGTGAGAGTCTGCCTCGCACTTGTTTGATTGTTTACACGACGGAGCCCTTCGTGTGAGAGTCTGCCTCGCACTTGGTCGATTGTTTACACGACGGAGCCCCTCGTGTGAGAGTCTGCCTCGCACTTGGTCGATTGTTTACACGACGGAGCCCTTCGTGTGAGAGTCTGCCTCGCACTTGGTCGATTGTTTACACGACGGAGCCCCTCGTGTGAGAGTCTGCCTCGCACTTGATCGATTGTTTACACGACGGAGCCCTTCGTGTGAGAGTCTGCCTCGCACTTGGTCGATTGTTTACACGACGGAGCCCCTCGTGTGAGAGTCTGCCTCGCACTTGGTCGATTGTTTACACGACAGAGCCCTTCGTGTGAGAGTCTGCCTCGCACTTGTTCGATTGTTTACACGACGGAGCCCTTCGTGTGAGAGTCTGCCTCGCACTTGGTCGATTGTTTACACGACGGAGCACCTCGTGTGAGAGTCTGCCTCGCACTTGGTCGATTGTTTACACGACAGAGCCCTTCGTGTGAGAGTCTGCCTCGCACTTGTTCGATTGTTTACACGACGGAGCCCTTCGTGTGAGAGTCTGCCTCGCACTTGGTCGATTGTTTATACGACGGAGCCCCTCGTGTGAGAGTCTGCCTCGCACTTGATCGATTGTTTACACGACGGAGCCCCTCGTGTGAGAGTCTGCCTCGCACTTGATCGATTGTTTACACGACGGAGCCCTTCGTGTGAGAGTCTACCTCGCACTTGTTTGATTGTTTACACGACGGAGCCCTTCGTGTGAGAGTCTGCCTCGCACTTGATCGATTGTTTACACGACGGAGCCCTTCGTGTGAGAGTCTGCCTCGCACTTGATCGATTGTTTACACGACGGAGCCCCTCGTGTGAGAGTCTGCCTCGCACTTGATCGATTGTTTACACGACGGAGCCCTTCATGTGAGAGTCTGCCTCGCACTTGATCGATTGTTTACACGACGGAGCCCTTCGTGTGAGAGTCTGCCTCGCACTTGATCGATTGTTTACACGACGGAGCCATTGTTTACACGACGGAGCCCCTCGTGTGAGAGTCTGCCTCGCACTTGATCGATTATTTTAGATATAAGTTTGTGGCAAAAGTTATTCGCTATATACATACTTTATATTGCTTGATGAAATAATTTTATTACGGCAAGCCTTGTTACCATACATCAGTATTGTAGTTGGAAATGACTAAGGCACAGAAACAGGGTGTGACAAAAAGATGTAGGTAGCCATGGTTGTATCGAAGGGATATAATTTTGAACAACTATTCCTGTACCTACCCGCTTTGATTTGATCAGAGCAACTTTGTTTTTCAATCCTCCATACGTTTTGTTTTTGTTTTGGCCCGAGTGGTCAGCTGATTTGTATGAAGAAATAAAAAAATAAGTTCATTCATTTCATTTCAATTATACTTTATTGCACAAAACATAAGAAAACACGTAACATTTACAAAAAGGTATGTACAAAGGCGAGCTTATCTCTAAAAAGAGATTTCTTCCAGCAAACAGATACAAGTTGTTTAATTTAAAAAACGTTTTCTTTATAATTGAAACAAAAAGTAAACTTTAGAAAAAACCGACTTCCACAAACCCTATTTGATTAGATTGAGTTTAATACAAACTGTAACCCCTTATCCCCCCCCCCCTTGGGGAATTAATTTTGTCAAATCTCATATCAGTGCTACCCCACGCTACTAAGGAACCCCTGTACAAAGTTTCATGGCTCTAGGTCCACCGGTTTAGGCTATGCGTTGCCTGCCCGTCAGCCACGCATTGTATTTGTACCTAGTATTGAGCAGATCTGGTGGCCATATGTGGTCTTCATCAGCAGTTCCGCATCACAATATTATGCTTACCATGTGCATGCACGAGTTATTATGAAAAACACAAAAATCACTATATGTCTGCCTATAATATTTGAAGAGTTCCCTCGATTTCTCCAGGATCCCATCATCAGATCCTGACCTGGTGTCAATGGGACCAATGGGAAGATAAACCCTTTAAAACAAAAAAATAATTTTCCAAATCGGTCCATCCGTCTAGGCGCTATCGAGGCACATACATAAAAAAAAAATAAAAAAAAAAAAAAAAAATATCCGGACGAATTGTAAACCTCCTCCTTTGGGAAGTCGGTTAAAAATATGAATAAAATAAACCTTTCTGTTCAACAATGTATAGGCATAAGTGTCTGTATTATGTTTTCTTGTGCAATAAAGTAGAAAGTAAGTAAAGTAAGTATATGTACAAAAGAACCTTGCACCAGCAGAAGCGTAAATTGTTTTTCAAGTGTGTACAATTTCACCAGCGCTACAACCCAAGTTACTACCCGTTCGCTATAAGTTTGCCGGTGCGTGGAATGCGGTTGCCCTCCCCCAACCAATAACCGCACCCCTGAGTCGCCCTATCCGCACACCGTTAGCAACGTCATCGCTGACGCGTCGCAGTACTCGCAGTCGGGAGGCGTGATATTTTTATTTATTTATGTGTATTAATGTATATTTATTGAAATAAAAAACAAAGATTTTGAAATAATGGTTTATTTATAGCAAAGTTTGTACAATACCTACATTGGAAAAAAATCCATGACCCCTGATCCTAATTAGAATTTGGAATATACACTCGTAGGTAAGCCTAACTGGACTAAACTATTTTTATTGTTATAGATTATTTAATATCGATCGAATGTGTTAAATGTTGCCTAATTATAATGACAGTGACACACCACGACCGTCATTGATGGTCTTTACAACAAGTAATGATATTGTGTATGTCCTACTTTATGTTTGGTTTCTTTCTTTTCCTTTGTCTGGTGTGTTTCTGTCCTTGTAATCTTTCTTTCTTTCTTTCTTTCTTTCTTTCTTTCTTTCTTTCTTTCTTTCTTTCTTTCTTTCTTTCTTTCTTTCTTTCTTTCTTTCTTTCTTTCTTTCTTTCTTTCTTTCTTTCTTTCTTTCTTTCTTTCTTTCTTTCTTTCTTTCTTTCTTTCTTTCTTTCTTTCTTTCTTTCTTTCTTTCTTTCTTTCTTTCTTTCTTTCTTTCTTTCTTTCTTTCTTTCTTTCTTTCTTTCTTTCTTTCTTTCTTTCTTTCTTTCTTTCTTTCTTTCTTTCTTTCTTTCTTTCTTTCTTTCTTTCTTTCTTTCTTTCTTTCTTTCTTTCTTTCTTTCTTTCTTTCTTTCTTTCTTTCTTTCTTTCTTTCTTTCTTTCTTTCTTTCTTTCTTTCTTTCTTTCTTTCTTTCTTTCTTTCTTTCTTTCTTTCTTTCTTTCTTTCTTTCTTTCTTTCTTTCTTTCTTTCTTTCTTTCTTTCTTTCTTTCTTTCTTTCTTTCTTTCTTTCTTTCTTTCTTTCTTTCTTTCTTTCTTTCTTTCTTTCTTTCTTTCTTTCTTTCTTTCTTTCTTTCTTTCTTTCTTTCTTTCTTTCTTTCTTTCTTTCTTTCTTTCTTTCTTTCTTTCTTTCTTTCTTTCTTTCTTTCTTTCTTTCTTTCTTTCTTTCTTTCTTTCTTTCTTTCTTTCTTTCTTTCTTTCTTTCTTTCTTTCTTTCTTTCTTTCTTTCTTTCTTTCTTTCTTTCTTTCTTTCTTTCTTTCTTTCTTTCTTTCTTTCTTTCTTTCTTTCTTTCTTTCTAATAAATTTTTTTGTAAATGTGTAATATTTCTGCTAACCCTACCTCTGAGTGACGTCACATCGTCACCGGCAAACTTATAACGAACGCGTAGTACACGAAATACTGTGCAAGGTATATACAACTATATAGTTCTGTCCCATTCGCTACCATTATACACCCTACATAACTTTAATTAGTAATGGGATAGGTGTTTAACGCCAAATGAAATCTCTCAAACAGATTTTCACGTGAAATTACTGCGACATTTTGTGTACGAAATCCCTTTTGAGGAATACAATTTTAGCTAGAATTCGTTTATATTTAGCTTTAGCCATTAGCGCACTCAGTACCAACTTAGTAGCAGTTAAACCTATCTTAACTTACAGGAAGTGACTTAGTTAAAGTGTATCCGGTTTAGCGCCAGTGGCTGTAATGGCGCTGGTTATCTTCTAGAGCTGTAAGCGAAGCGTGGATTTGCCACTAAAGGTCTACCTTCTGTGTGTAATGTGTATGCTTTGGGTATATCTAGTCATTTTGATTGTATGTTTTTTAGGGTTCCGTACCCGAAGGGTGCCAAACGGGACCCTATTACTGAGACTTCGCTGTCTGTCCGTCCGTCCGTCCGTCCGTCTGTCTGTCACCAGGCTGTATCTCATGAACCGTGGAAGCTAGTTGAAATTTTCACAGATGATGTGTTTCTGTTGCCGCTATAACAAAAAATACTAAAAATCAAAAGAAATTTAATATTAAGGGGGGCTCCCATACAACAAACGTGATTTTTTTGCTCATTTTTGCTCGATATTGATAATGGTAGCAGGTAGACGCTTAAAATGTTCACAATATATTGAGTATATTATTTACTTAAAAAATAAATAATTAAATTAAAATTAAATAAATATTTAGGGGGGCTCGCATACAAAAAAAAAATCTGCGGTTTTTATAGATAATGTGGTACGGAACCCTTCGTGCGCGAGTCCGACTCGCACTTGGCGGTTATTTTTTTTATATTTCATTGTAAGTAGACCTAATTATCCCTAGCCACATATGTATAGCCTCCAATAATGGACAGGACATATCTGTCGCAGAAACTACGGAAGATGATGCCATACAGTTATGTTCTGGGTACAGGAAAAATAATGTGGGAAGACCTGCTGCGGCGTGCTGCCCGAGGTATGTGTCCTACGACGGGGGGAAGGAACAATACTATACCATAGAGATGATGAGGCGGGTGATCGGTCCTCTATTGTGACTATTTCACATAATTCCCAAAATATATAATAATAGTACTATACCATAGAGTAGTATTACTACTAGTAATACAAGGTGTCAATTAATAAACGCAAAATGAGAAACTACTTTGCTAGGAATATCATTCTGAGCAACTTTCACTAAGTAACCTAATTGATGAAAGAAACTTTATTTTTCACTTCTCCATACAAATCAGCTGTCCCACTCAGGCCAAAATGTACTGGAAAGTGAAAAATAAAGTTGCTGTGATCAAATCGGTTTCATAATTAAAGTGGCTCAGAAAATGTCCCTAACAAAGCAGTTTCTCATTTTGCGTGAATTCATATACCTACACCTTGTATTGTATAAGAAGAATTTATATCGACCTACATACATTGCACTTGCACTGTAATCTGCTCGACCTGAACGAGAGAGGCCGCAGAGTGCACGACATAGCTGTCAATTGGGTAAGCTATGTCCAGCACCTTTACGTCCATAAGGACCACTTCCCATAACGTCCACTTCGCAAAAAAGACTATGTTTTGGACAGTTAATAATCTTTACAATATTTTCCTAATTGTCTCTATATAAATTGAATATAAATGTAATCAATCATCCTATTTTTCGTAAAGGGACAACTGGCTGTCCTTCGCATGCTGCTGTGCCCAAGCTGGGCGTCGTCACAATGTATTAACCTTTGTTCTACCACCTTGTGAAATTTTGTGACTTTACAATAAACTATTACTATTACTATTTTTCTCAAATCGTCAACTTCCCAAAATGTCAACTTTTAACTCTTACAAGGACCACTTCACCACGTCTGCCAGCAGTGGACGCAAAAATTCTGAAGAAGAAGAAGAGGAAGAAGAAGAAGATCCCTAGCCTCTGGCGATACAGGGGCCTAATTCTGGAGCACAATGATTCAGTGAAAATTAAGTGAAGACATCTGGCGTTTGCAGTATATTTTTATACAATTTACGTAATGAAAAGTATTCACAAAATACTCATGGATGTTTTGGCGGTTTTGGCACTTAGATGACATTGATAGGAGGGCGCTTCTGTCAGAGCTAACCATACTGTGAATTGTAAACCAAGTGCCACTTCCAAGATGGTCGCATTAGTTCCGATTTTAGCCCCGTGCCAAAACATCCATGTAGCATCTGACAACCACGACATCACGCCACTCGTGTCGTGGCTAGATCAAGCAATTCACGGCAATAATGGTGACATACAGCAATTCTTGCTTACTAGCAATATACTAGGAGCAATATGGTATATTTGTCGTGGAAACAATCGCTCCAGATTTCTCTACTGCTCGCAGAAGCACAAAATAGTGTTTGACTTTGACAGTGACCAAGACGTCAAACGTCAATTAATGTCTATTGCAAGGGGATGACAAATTACTTCAACTTCAACTTCAATTTTAGTTCATGGCAATCTGTCTTATACCAGACAATTTATGCCAGTGTCATGTGATGACGAAACATGAATTTCCACTAATTTTAATGTCATTTTTTTTCCCTTTTCGGCCAGGACAATGACAATCTCTCGACTGAAAGGGTAGATGTCCGCGAGGCTCGGAGCAGCCGCGTAGCCGAGCCGAGCAAGAGTCACCAATAATAAAATAAAATTATAAAATAAAACCAGGCATTGCTCAAAAAGTACCTTCAGTAAGGGCCCGGAGTCTCGTACAGAAATGGCAAAGAGATAGCTATATAATAGCGGGCCCAAAAAGATAGTTTTGGCCTGTCAACGGTGTCGAGACCAGCCGCGCTGGCTACAAAGACACCGGAATCCTGCGCCCTCACTATAACTGTACTCAGTTCGCTACTCACGGCCCGCTTCAAAACAAGTGTGCCTGTAATGCAACTTGCAACTAGAGCGAGCGAGCAAACAACAAACTCCGACGTTTCTGCCCGCTTTTAATTACAAATGGATATAAACTTATGTGTGTTTTAACTTGTGCGGTTTTCATTAGCGAGGTATTAATTAACCCAGGGTAAATAATTAAGGTAATTAATGATGACTTTGTTTTCGCTAAATACTGCATCGATATGTATTGAACTGGTAAAAGTGAATACAACTGAGCTTTTTTCACCCCCTATGGGAAAAATGTATGTGACGTATGTTACATGATTAAAAGTAAAGTAGGTTTTTATTTTATTTTATTTTTTATTTTTTTTATTTATTGATCTTAAAAAAAAAAATATCCCTCCGAATTAAAAGGTAGGTTAAAAGTAAATATCCCTCCGAATAAAATCTTGGACTTACGTAGGTAACTAATTGAGCATTTTGGGGCACGAAATAGCGTCTGCCAAGTCGATCTATTTCTCGAAGTCATTCAGGGTATTTTCATAATACCTACTATTTCTTCTGGCTCTTGTCGTGGAAAATAGAAATCGATCGGACGTTCTAACGATAGAAAACATCGTGAGGAAACCTTTATTAATGTATAGCCGCAGATAGGCTGGCCCCATGTCACGCAAAATGGTGCCTATTTAATCACAGCTAGAAGTGGTTACAGTTGTGTCTCTGCCACCCAGTATGGGAAAAGGCGTGACGCTATGTTATGTTATCTCATAGGATTCTCTTTTTCTTCTAATTCTAAGGATATTCTTACACTGTTTCGTGCAACTCAGGATTAGATAAGTGGTTTTGACACCTCCCAAATCGCCCACAATTATATCCGTAAGTTTATCTATAGAAGTGCGAAATCAGTTATTTCCAAACTATGCGAACACAAGCAACAGCCCTCTGCACTGGGGAGTTGGATTCGCGCCAAAATTTTAATTACTCCGCTTTCTGTGATTCTACTTTGTCTGCTGTATGTGTGTGTGTGTAGACAGAACGTGACATTAAATAACCAATTGGTTTACTCGTAGATTTTGGTTCTTTTGGGACGTGTTACTGTAGACACAATGTGCAAGAAATTGCTGAAACTTTCAATAACCGCTTTCAATAACCGCGTTTGGTTCCTAAACTGGATTCTATGTAGCACTTAGATATACTTGTCTCTTAAACTTTATTCGATTCCTGAATAATATCGGCGTTGTTTTTAAATCTAATCCTGATAACTGATTGTTATGAAGATGGCACAGCGCTTGAGGAAATGCGACGTGACAAAACGAAGATGCGACAATAAGGCCAAGCTTGCAAGGCATGTTCTCAATATCGAAGTTGAAGGATTGGGTACCCAAAATGACATGCATGTTCCTTCGACTCAGTGGGCACAGAGCCTAAAAACAAAAAATAGAAGGCACAGAACAGGACACCAAAGCATAGCATACATGTATATCAGTCTGTCTTCAATCTCGTGTCATTCGTGTCATGTCTTGAACTTGTATGAATGACTTGGATCTATAGGAATTGCGTCATAAAAATCCATCTTCCAATACGTTGAAACCAACATTGGACCGAACATGAAACCTTTTTCCTGCAATGAACGAGCAAGATCTTTTAAGTAAATGTGTTCCATGGGTCGGAAAATTAGGAAAGTTCCCACTCTCCGTCAAAATACTATTCTTTATGGACCCTACAAGTTAATTTGTAGCTGAGGAAATGGGGGAAATCCGGTTTCTTTTTCTTTGCTTCTGGTGAAGTACAAGTTACTGTTGATTTACGAAATGCTCGAGGTTTAATTCAATTTGAATTACCTTGATGTCTGCTATTTTATCTGAAAAATAGAAAGTTGGAGAGCAACGTATTTATTTGTGTTTAAAGATTACACAATTCATATTTCTTTATTGCTTAACTCTCAGAAGCACACCACTCGAACGACCGAACAATGGCGAACTATTGTTATCTAAGATTTGTCGGCGAACCAGTTAATATGATACTATGATTTATATTTTCTAATGAGCAACATACTTCAACACACCCACAATGTTGTTGATCTTGCTGTTGACAACAAGAATACATAAGATTAAATCAGCGCTGAAGGCCTGGCCTTCAGCATATCGCTGAGTCAGTTGCCATTTATAATGACAGTGACACACCACGACTGTCATTTCATGTGTTTTCTACTATTGATGATATTGTGTGTGTCTTACTTTCTGTTTTTGGTTTCTTTTGTCTAACTGTAATGTGTTCACTGTCCTTGTAATAAACGTTTCTTTCTTTCTTTCTTCTTTCTTTCTTTCTAAATTCAAATACATAAGATTCAATTATCTCCACCTTATACATTTCATTCAGGAGATCCTTATAAATTCTCTGAAACTAGGATTTCACAGCCCTGCGCAATTACCCTAGGTAGTCCTAAAAGCTAACAAGCAATAAATCAAAACTATTCCCATCTAGGTTATTGAAAGAGAACCAGACTTACTATTAGTGGACCTCGTTGCAATAATTAACTTCGGACTGCCATTAATTACGAAATATTCTTACTATAATAAGTAAATTAAAATAAAGCATAACAATCAGAATGAAGCACGAAAAATAAACAAAAGACCCACTCCAGTAATTCAAATAAGAAAATGAAGCGACTTTCTCAGATTTTTCTTTTTAAAAAAAGTTCGCCAAGGCTCAAGACACATTCGAACAATGGCTTCCGATAATTAAATCTGTCGCAGTCGGCGTTGGTACAATGGAACGGTTACGATGTCTTCGCCTGGAGAGAGTACCCTTAATTTAGGGAAGGAGTTCTTAACTTGGAATGCGATTCGCAGTAGGGTCCCTTTTGTAGTTTTAGCAGTCGTGATTTTATGACAAAAATACAATTGTAGTCTACAATTTGTAGATACGACGTCATGCTTGTTTGTGTAGTTGTAGGGGCACTACCTTGTTCAAGTTTTGAGCTTCGGTCGTGGACATGTCATGATACAGTTCACTTAACCAATGTTCTGCATCGTTTACCGGTTTTCAGTCAAATTACTTCTTGTTTCTCCTTCTAATCTTTTAATTCGTCAAAAGCTTTATCGTCAAAAATTATCGTCAAAAGCTTTTAACAATCTGCCTAACTTTTGGTTAGAATTAGGACTTGCAAGATAGCACCAATGCAACAGCTGATTTAATTTAGAGTCAAATTGACAGATACAGATAGTAATTATCTGGACATTTTGAAATAGGCCCTTAAGGCAGGACCAAGTCAAGATCGCTTCTGCCTTCACCTACGAAATAAGTCAGTGTATGTATGTGTGTACAGTTTGTACATAATTAATAACGACCTACTTTTGATTTGTTAGCGTTGCACTTAGCATGACGATATTACCTATACAAAATAAGTAGTAGCGATACGATCTTGATCGGGTTAACATCTACCAAGAAAGACTTGCCTAATTTATCTGTATTTCATGTTATTAAGTGACAATATAGTGCTTTACTGAACTTTGGTGATCTTTCTCTAACTAACTACAACAACTACAAGAACCCATCATAGCTACCAGAGCTTAAACATAACTTCCTATAACATCTTCAAGACGTGCGGCCACTACACCGTACATCTTTATGGTCCTTCGAGCATCAAGAAGCAAGTGCCACAAACTAAGTGACTTTGTTCCTTCTATTCCTCACTGATAACGGATCGGTTCTTTCGGCCTCCACCAGCGGAATCACCGAATTGAATTGAGAAGTCGTAAACATCGGTACAGGGACGGAGGGGATTGAGATTCACGGCCGTGATCACTTGCATCCATCATCCAGCGAGCTCTGAACTGAAACTACTTACTTCAATCAACAACAACTTTACCTTTTCGCGTTACTGTGAACCGCAGGACGTGAAAGTGAACAAACAATAACAACCTTACCTTTTCGCGTTACTGTGAACTGCAGGACGGGAAAGGAGGACAACTAAACTTCGCCGAATCCCTGAGCGTTCAAACTTGAGGAACATCATGGAACATCTAACTTTACAACTAGAACTTTTTAACAAAATCAAACAAGGATGCATTAATTATGGCAAGGACGGCTCATCGAGAAAGACTAAGGACTACTTATCGAATACGCTCTCCAAATTCGACGACTACTGGCAGGAGTTTGAAGAAAGGCATGGAACAATTGAGGCCACGGTTCCTGAAAAGAACATCAAGTACTTTACCGATGACGTCTATGCTATGACTAAGAAAATGTATGAAAAAACGAAAGATGACATTTTGAAGAGACTGCAAGCTCTTCAAGGGTTAAAACCAACCCCTATCGACGACAACATCAACTTTGATTTGGCGGGGATCCCAGAGGCTAATGAAAACAACATCAACTTACTTATGTTCAAGCAAGAAATTAACATCAAAGCGCTTGATCGCGCCATGGCGAAAATCGATTTTCAGTCCATCACTGAAAAATGGGAACTGGAAGATTGTTTAGCCATCTTAAAGTCGAAATGGGAACCTGTCGACAAACTGCACTGTGAGATTGAGGCAAGTCTGGCGGGGATCCAGTGTGAGGCATACAACTCTCTTTTCCTGAAAGGCGAACAGGATTATGAACAATTACGCAAACAACTAAAAAACAAACTACATTCAACAATGCACTATCAGCACTCTGCGCCGCGAGTCGACATACCGGAATTTAAAGGAGACTACAGACAGTGGATTTCTTTTAAAGATCTATTTACGGAAACAATCCACAACAACCCCACTATAAACAAGGCGCAAAAGATGCAGCATTTAAAGACGAAACTTCATGGTGAAGCTGAGAGGATTGTTCAACACCTATCGATCAGCGCGGATAACTACGATTCATGCTGGGCACTTTTAGTGCAAAGATACGACAATCGTCATCTGCAATTTGTGACCTTCATGAACACCATAATGCATTTGCCCAACATACAACAACGCGACGCGTTCAACTTAAAGAAGATGCATGACGTCATAAACGAAGCTGTCAACGGTTTCGTGAATATCGGCCTAGACGTACAAACATGGGACCCCATCATTGTGTATTTGATGTCGCAAAAACTGGACGCAACTTCCTATGAGGACTATGTGAAGACTCGGGATGATCAACGAGCGATTCCGAAACTGGAAGAATTTTTAAAATATTTGGAGGGAGCATTTCTCGCCTTTGAAGCAAAGAAAAGCACAAGAAAAGAAAACTCAACGAAGCCCTTCTCCACTCCGTCGAATAAACAAACTCAAGAAAAAAAACATTTTGACTACAAACCAACATTTAACAAAATCTATCATACAACTTATGGACAATGTCCTTTATGCAACGAAAATCATGTTTTGATGCAATGTCCGAAGTTCGTCGACATGGATACAGCGAAAAGAAACGGCACAATTGCGAAACTTCGTTTATGCAAAAACTGTCTTTTTAGCCACGGCTCGGACGCTTGCAAATCAGCGAAAACATGCAAAGAGTGCAATTTGAAACATCATACGATGCTTCATTACGCAAAGAAAACAACTGCAAACATAAACATCTCAACTCAACAATCTTCCAATTCGGGTCAAGCAAATACTTCAATTCACGCACCAACTAACGATAAAGAGATTTTATTAACAACAGTTCAATTGAATATTAAATCTGTTGACGGAACTTACCAAAATCTTCGCGGACTTCTGGATCAAGGAGCACAAGTAAACCTGATCTCGGAAAGGGCGGCCCATCTTCTAAAACTACCCCGAAAGAAATTTAATGCTAGCGTCAATGGAATTGGATCATCTTCAGGGGAATGCAAAGGAAGTCTTCAAATAAACTGTAAATCAATTAACTCGGATTACACGTTTGAAACTCAAGCGCTGATTATGAAAAAAGTAACTAACAACTTACCGAACGTGTCATTCCCCAAGGCTAACTGGCCTCATTTAAGCAACTTAAAACTCGCCGATCCGGAGTATAACAGCTCTCAAAACATAGATTTCTTACTTGGGGCAGGAGTGTACGCTGAAATAATTCTGGACGGCTTACTGAAAAGCAATCAATCAGCCCCTATTGCACAACAAACGCAGTTGGGGTGGATATTATGTGGCAGCATAACTAAATCATACTGCTGTAATGTAACTTTGATTGACCTACAAGAACTAACACGCTTTTGGGAAACCGAAGACATCTCCCAGCAGCAACCGGATACGCCAAAGGAAGAGCAATGTGAAGAGTTTTACAAGAAGACTGTTCAGCGTAATTCTCAAGGACAATACATTGTTCAGATGCCCTTATGTTCGGATTTTGAGAGAAAACTTGGCAATTCAAAAAACATAGCCATCTCGCAATTTCTTCAACTTGAAAAGAGACTGGAGAGAAAACAACAACTAGCGACCATGTATCGAGATTTCATGAAAGAATACGAAGATTTAGGTCACATGGCGCCATCACAGACCACAACATCAGCTCTTCAGTGTTTTCTCCCACATCATGGAGTTTTGAGAGAAAGTTCAACTACAACCAAACTTCGAACAGTGTTTAACGCATCTCAGAAGACATCTAGCGGCTACAGCCTCAACAGCCTGCTAGAGAAGGGTCCGAACCTACAAAAAGACATTCAGGCATTGATTTTGAAGTGGAGAACTTACCGCTATGCCTTCACAGCGGACATTGAAAAAATGTACCGTTGCCTCTGGATTCAGGAAGAACAACGAGACCTGACGAGAATCATCTGGAGAGCCTCACCAACAGAAAACATGCAAGAATACAAATTACAAACTTTAACTTACGGTACTAAGTGTGCTCCATGGCTGGCGATGAGAACTTTAAAACAATTGGCTAGTGATGATGGAGACAAGGTACCATATCCAGGTGCAGCAGTGACCTTGACTCAAGAGTTCTACATGGACGACCTGATCAGCGGTCATTCGTCTCTGGAAGAAGCTAAAAAGCTACAAAAATCACTCATCATGTTGCTACAAAGAGGCGGCATGAACCTAAGAAAGTGGAGCGGAAATCACCCTGCTCTGCTAGAGGAACTAACTGAAGAGCAAATTTCGACAAAAAACAACTTTGATTTTAAATACGAAGAATCACAGAAAACCCTTGGTCTAACCTGGAACCCGGAAGCGGACACATTCAAGTTTAACTGGCCACTCCAACAAACCTCAAAACTAACAAAACGAACACTCCTATCAGAGATTTCCAAACTTTATGACCCGTTGGGCTGGCTATCTCCCGTTACACTAACTGCCAAGCTTATCTTTCAAAAACTATGGATAAGTAATCTGAGATGGGATGAAGAGCTACCAATGGAGGTTAAAACAGAATGGCTTAAACTGAAAGGTGAAATACCAATCATTCCGGAAATGCGAATTCCCAGATGGATTGCCGGATTAAATAACAACATCGAGCTATTGGGATTTAGCGACGCAAGTGAAAAAGCATACTCCTGCGTTGTCTACAGCCGAGTCCTAAATGAACACGGAGAGTTTGTTTTAACCCTACTGATCGCAAGAACTCGTGTGGCGCCAATATCACAGAAAATAAGCCTACCAAGGATGGAACTATGTGGCGCTCTCCTGTTAGCGGAAGTAATGAAAAAAGTTCAAACAGCTCTCGCCGGCTACAACATAATCAAACGAGCGTGGTGCGACTCACAAGTGGTGCTAGCATGGATACAAGGTGAATCATCGCGGTGGGAAACCTACGTAGCAAACAGAGTCAATAAAATAAAACTTATATTGCCAGCTAACACATGGCAATACGTGAAATCGGAGCTCAACCCAGCTGATTGTGCATCCAGAGGTTTACAACCAAGTAAACTACTCAACTTTAGCCTTTGGTGGCAGGGCCCAGAGTTCCTAAAGGACCCCGAATATACCCTACAAGAAACATCAACATCGTCTCAACAATGCCTCTATACAAACTTAACAGAAAGCAAAGAAAGCGAGAAACATAACAGCAACATAATAACTATCAATAAAAAACCCGAGCATTTTATAGAAACATTACTGGTGAATAACAGTAATTTGACCCGAGTTCGCCGAGTCATTGCCTGGATTTTGCGCTTCGTCACAAAAACACAATCTACTGCAATTCAACAAATACCTCACATAACAACAAACGAATTGACCAAAGCGAATGAACTGATAATTAAATACGTGCAGGAAAAGGAATTTGAGGTAGAATACAAGCTACTTCAGAACAATAAACCTTTACCTTCAAAAAGCAACATCAATAAACTTAACCCTTACATGGACGAGAACAACATTATGCGTGTGGGAGGTCGACTGAACAAATCAATATTACCAGGAGGCATGAAAAATCCTGTAATTCTCTCACGCAACGGAAGATTTACAAAACTTATGATCGAGCACGCGCATCATTCGACATTGCATGGCGGAGCGCGGCTCACACTAACATACATACGGCAGCGGTACTGGATAATCGGGGGCAATAGAGCCGTCAAATCCATCTTGCACAACTGTGTTCGCTGTCGTCGCTTCGGTCCTCATAAAAATTATCAACTGATGGGAGACTTACCGAAGCAACGCATCACCCCATCGAAGCCATTTACGCACACCGGCGTGGACTTTACGGGCAGCATTGACATCAAACTAAACAAGGGAAGAGGAGTGAAAACATCCAAGGGCTACATCGCAGTCTTTGTGTGTTTGGCCACGAAGGCTGTACACCTTGAACTTGTATCCGATCTCAGTACGGAAACATTCCTCGCCGCATTCCAGAGAATGTGCGCTAGGCGCGGGACGCCGAATTGTGTATATTCAGACTGCGGAACCAACTTTATTGGAGCTTCAAGGGTGCTTCGACAAGAGTTCGTCGACTTTAAGAAGATGATGACTGAAAAATTCTTCAACGAAATCAGTAAAATGGAGGTGACTTGGCGGTTTAACGCACCATCATGGCCGACAGCCGGAGGACTATGGGAGGCTGCGGTCAAATCCATGAAACACCATCTTCGCCGAGTTCTTGGGGAACAGAAATTAACCTATGAAGAGTTCCTAACTTTGCTAACGAAAATCGAAGCATGCCTTAACTCAAGGCCGCTGTGCCCCTTAACTGAAGATCCAGAGGAATTTTACAACTGCCTGACACCCGGGCACTTCCTCACCGGTGGCGCAACGTTGACACCGCCGTTATCAGATTACACGGACATCAGGAGCATCGACATACGGCGCCGCTGGCAATTAACTGAACATATGGCACAACAATTTTGGAAAAACTGGTCAAACGATTATCTAAATCAACTTCAAACTAGATGCAAGTGGAATAAGCCTAACAAAAACATCAAGATAGGAGACGTTGTCTTGGTTAAGGAAGACAACCTCCCCCCCGCAAAATGGGCAATGGGACGTGTGATGGAGGTTCACCCCGGCGCTGATGGCTACGTACGCGTAACAACTTTAAAAACTCAAACTGGAACGATCAAAAGACCCGTTACAAAACTATCATTATTGCCTACCGAATCGGAAAAGAATGAAAACAGAACAAAGTACGAGGAAAAACATGTGGACCCGAACAGCAATAACATTAAAACACAAAGAAAGGTTCAAAAGGTCTACACGGCTTTCTCTGTTCTGACGACGATGCTATTAATGTTTACATTCATCACTGGAACGTACGCAACTTCAACAAAAACACAAATAACCAAGGTGGAACCCGAGCGGCCGATTTACTACGATAAGCTAGGAGCGCTTCAAGTTACACACGATGAATGGACATTAGTCATGTATTATAACTTAACTAACTACTGGGATGGAATTCGACGAATGGAAGGATATCTCAACGACATTAACAATTTCTGCCAAAAAACGGACCCAAGATACTGCAAAACGACACTGGATCAACTTTACTACGAGAACGAAGAACTTAAAACATACAATACTATGCTACTGTCTCCACATGCCCACCTAGGCGAGAGAAGGAAGAAACGAGGACTGATCGACGGAGTAGGCTACGTCGCAAACAGCCTGTTTGGGGTGCTGGATCAGCGATTTGCGGAAAAATATCAAGATGATATTCAATCGGTGCAAGAAAACGAAAAATACTTATTACAACTTATAAAAAATCAGACCTCCATAGTGGAACTCCAAAACGACTTACTCAAGAAAAATGAAAATAATATACAACAACAGTTCAACATGATCGACGGCTTTATCAATCAAACCAACATTAACTTTGCAACAATTAAAGAAGAATTAGAAGTCGTAATGGCGACAACCTACTTCAGCTCGGCATCCCTGTCAGCCTACATGCTTATTAACAACTTGAAAAAAATACAAGAAATAATTTTCAACACACTCACTGACGTGTACCAAGGACACATTGACGTTCATTTGATTACACCTACTAAGTTAATGGAACAACTGAAAAACATAAACGAACAACTACCGAAGACCCTGTCCATCCCGGGCGACACTGATGTCACGAAGAGCATCAAGGAATTATACAAGCTTTTGAAGGTCAGAGCTAGGGTCACAACTAATTATTTTCTGTTTCAAATCCAGATACCATTGGTGGCGGAAGGGGACTACGCTCTATATCGGATCATTCCACTGCCGATCAAGATGGGCGCTGAAATAGTCATAATCCAGCCGAGAACACCATACCTAGCAACAGACTTCAAAAAGAATACCTACATGTCGATAACTGATGAAAATTTACGCTCCTGTACTGTACACAATCAAGACCAGTACATCTGTCAACAGAATGTGCCGATCTACAATCTTCATAACAACATTGACAAAACTCCGTGCGAAGCAATGTTACTTGGTCACACAACGACCTTGCCCTGTGACGTTAAACCGGCGTCATGCAAGACAGAGTGGATCGAGTTACACCTACCGAACAGCTGGCTGGCAACATGCTGCGGGACATGCACTATACGGACTATCTGCAACGAAGAAATCGCATCATACACGCTCACATCCGCCGCTATCATAACAATATCACAGGGGTGTGTGCTACAGTCCGATGATCTAAGTATCTTCGCACACAACAAATACAAAAGTAATGCAACTATAAACTACAACATACCGGAAGCAACAATAAACTCTACTGTAAACAACATAGTGAGCCTGACCTATCCTAAGTTGCCTTATCAACTTACGAGCGAAAATGCTGACATGAAGAAACTCAGAGAACAGGTTGAATTTCAGAAGAGAAAGGAAAGTAGCCTGCCCGCCAACTTAACAAGACATGATCTGCACCACTACGTGGTTGGCTACTCGATGGTCACCGTCCTCATCATCTTCGGCATCGTGTGGGTGGCGAAGACTCGCTGCCTTCCAAAATGTACGAGAAAACATAATGCAGTCAGAGAGCGGCGCGAGCAAATCGAGCTATCAACGATAAGCACAGAACTGCAGAATCAGCAAAAACCAACACGGGGCAATCCGAGACCGATGACGCCTCGAGCGAATGCATCGCGGCGGGACTTTATTCTCGGTGCAGACAAGAGTCTCAGGCCACAGCTTACAGGGATAAAAGCTTCTCAAAGTGTGAATTTCTTACGAGTTCAATGAGTTGGTAACGTTTTCGCGCCTTAGTTCACACTTCGACGAAGCTTTCTTGACCCAGTGAGCTTTCGAAAATGTCAACTGAAGAAATTTTCCTTGGGTTCAACGACGGTGTAATAATAGTCTTCTGTCTTCTTTCCCATAACTGAGAGAGTGTTTACCCTTAGGGTTATTCGTGTTCTTCTCTCGATTCACCCTCGACTCAACTAATTCAATTTGAACTCTTTGTGGACGCCTTCACATAAGACCAAGTAAAGGAGCAGCTGTCAAGCAACTGATTAAGGATGTATGTGTTAAATTATAATAAATAATGTGTATAAATTTATTTTTATTTTATTTTTATTTTTAATTTATACACATTCTTACTTGTTAACAAGGGTGTAGTAACTATAGGCTCCTTTCAATACCTGAAACACAAGAAATATAATTTTATCTGACAGCTAAAACGAAACTCCATTTTATCACTGATAGTCAGAAAAGTTACTTTTTAGGAAATACTTAGGTTCAAAACAATGTTCTTGTTCCTGAACTCTATGAAATAGAAAAAATACGTCATTTGACGTGAAGTATCAAATGCCGTCATTTTTACGGAACTGGCTTAATAAAATTCATCGGTGAGAAATAAACAATTCTTATAACGCCAAGCCATTTTGTACTTCAATGCTTCAACTTCAAACTTGTTCCTATATTTATTTGGTACCTAGTAAAATACCTATGTATTTTTATATTTGTACATGGGGTCTCTTCCCACCAGGGAAAAGGCGTCACGCTATGTTTGTTCTGTAAAAACATAAACATTTACATACAAGCACATGCATTGCTTCTGGCCCCACAATAGGATGCACTGTGTCATGGGAACCAGAAACAGCGAAATCACAAACATGTGAACATCCAAGACCCGGGGTTTTTTTTTGTCCCTAGCCGGGATTCAAACCCGACAGCATAACCCGGGACCGGGACCTGGGATATAAGATGTAATGTCATCATCGGCAGCTTGTTTCCGCCCACCCACTACCGGGTATAAACCTCCTTCTTCTTGTGCCAAGTTATCCCGTCCTGTGCCAATCGAATCCAGGTCTTCCCGCGATATTCGTATGTCACGACCCAGCTGGCTGCCCGTTGACCCAAGCTTTTTTCTTTCTTTCAGATTACCGAAAGAAAAAAAATAGTAAAATTATTTTTTATTCTTACAGTGATAAAGGAGGGTAAACTCAAATTGATGAAAGGCCCAGCGGAAAAGATAACTCGTTTGTCCATTTGTCCTGCTAGTAGGATCACCTCCTTTCTGTAAAACTTCTTTTTCCACCAACCGCTTTCGTAGACTCCAAACATAGGTGCATGACTCTAGAAAATAAATTACTTTATGTAAGAATATATGTATTGTATGGTGTAATAAATAAAAGAAATATTAGTTAGTACTGTTAGGTTAGTTACTACTAGGCGGTCAATCGGTAAAGCGGCAGTGTTTACTGCCAATTGTTTGTTTTCCTAAAATACTCATGCGCCTTAGTTTGCTCGACTTGGTGCTCCCGCGGTCCCAGATTAATATTAGCTATTTCATGTGTCACTTTTGGTTCAGAATTTGAATTTTCACTGGTGTTCCATTTCTATTTAGAATCCGACGTCATTGTCATGTTCCCAGTCAAGTTCCGGTCGTCTGTCCCTTTTGAAATCTGAACTCACGGAATGAAACGTGAGTTCCAATTTCAAAAATTAAATAATGAAAACGTTATTTGGACTACATATTCATTTCGTAATTCGTAATTTCTTGATTGTGCTCCACAAAACAGATAAGACAGAAAATAAACATAATAAAAAAAAAATATACGCGTGTAGCACCGTACACGTGTTAGAAGTAAAACTTCTGTAGCTAGATCATTAAGTGGTACCTATACTATACACCTATACCTACCTATACTAAAAGAGATTTAAATTTCCAATTTTGAGATTCAATCTCTGCTTCGAATTACTTTTAAGTTTCAGACGTCCGATTATTTGAAATTATTTTATACTTGTACTTACTTTTAATACGTCATGTCATTTATTTCCCACCATTCCTTATCTACAATTTGTCGCGCTCGTGGTGATATACTTAACTCATTCAATAGTGTCACTACTATTTGCATCTCGCTCAGATTATATACCATCTGACGTCACGTCTTTAAGCCGTCTCGCTCAAATGTATGCATTGCTTTGCTTGTTTTAGAAATCCATATCGACCCGTGTGACATTGATGAAACTCTTTTCTTACAAACTGTATGGATCGCATCGCACAGCTGTCAAACATAAGTTCCGGTTCCAACAAAGAGGTTGAACGAAGTAGTTTGAGTCATGCTAGTTGGTTTTGTTGTCCCAGCCAGCGGCGGCGGCGGCGGCGGCGGCGCCATCTTGGCCATACCGGAAATCAAGAACTCGTGGAAGAATGCTTAAAATAATTTTTATTTGTTAACGTTTCATCAGGTTTTTCTCTCACTAATTAACATTCTTTATTGTACGAATGTATTATTATCTTATCTGATTAGTTAAAAACCGTATTGAAAATAGTTGCGGTTTTAAAAGTCTTCAGCCGACCCTGACGTCACCGATTCCAATTTCCGTTACATTTCTTAGCCACTCGTGATAGCACCCGGCTAGTAGAAATTGAAAAGCAAATATATGAATAACCCACAGTTGAGAGGTTAAATAAATTTTACCCCCGTGCCCCAAGAAGTTTTACTTCAACAATGTACAACGGCGAGCTTGTCAACGTACAATAAACCTAACAACATTGCTGGTCTGGGTATAAAGCTATTTACAGGTCTTTGTCGCTACACGGCATTGAGCTCCTTTGAAGCGTAATAAATGAATTTCACGCCAATCAAATGTGGACACAACTTTGCCATGTGCCTGTATAGCTCCCTGCGGGAAAAGGCTTGACTAATGAAATGAGTAACGCTTTATTTGTTGCTTTGTCATTTTCATAATTTCTTTAGTTGTGAAAACAAAAAAATATATGTGAAAACAAACACAATATGTAAAACAGTGTAAAAAGGCGAGCTTATCTCTAATTACCTCACTGGCGGGTCAATAGCGGGGTGAATGTCAAATACAAGAAACTTTATGAAGCATTTTTGTAGCGCGCGGCGGCTTACATCTAATTCCTGCTGCGCTATGTTTCTCCACAGGTCTCTGTCCCGTGCCACTTTGTACCAAGATGTTTTCTTCTTAATGATCTTTAAGTCTTCCTCAATGCAGTCTCGCCATCTCTTCTTCGGTCTGCCTCGTGGACGTTTCTGTTGAGGTGTCCAGTCAGTCTTGCATGACCTTCACTGCTCTCCACCACCTTGCTTCCGACCTACCAGTGACGTCAGAAGCCTTAGAACTTACCATATACAAAACATCATTGGCATGCCAGCAGTAGTTGAAGAGCTGGGCGACCCCAAACACAGCATACTCGCCCACCATGAATCCTTGCATGAAATCCGGTGCAATCTGAAATTCATGAGCAGATTTTGTGGTTAAGCTAATGCTCTGTGATGCATTTACGAGGCTAATTGTGCTGCTAATGGGTCTAATAGGTCGCGCCAAATTTCTTGGCACTTGTGTGGCCGGTAGCAGCAAACGGGTATTATAAGGCACTACAGAGCGTAAAAAAGAGGTGAGGGCTCGCTTAGGTGCTAAAAAACCTGGCTGGACCTATACCAGGAAGTTAGATGAATATAATTTCCGGTACAATTTTTATTCGAAGCCACTTTCCTCGTGATATCGAATCTATTGCCGATTCAAATTGCTACCTTTACATCTACATAACTATGACTATGGAGTGTATGGAGTACCCCCTTTTCAATTGACGCACGTCGTCGCAGCGATATGAAATTGCATGCGGATCGCTTCAATTGGTATCTAAATTGTACACCTTCCTGTCATATCCTGTATGCATGATATTGTTATTATTATTTTTTATATTATTTTTTTTTACTTAAGTATTTGATGTTGTACACTTGGATCTACCTATTGTTGATTTATTTATCCTTTCCATCCTGGGTTTGCTGGAAGAAATCTCTCGGTAGAGATAAGCTCGCCTTTGTACATGTCATTTCCATTTTTAATTGTCATAATGTATTGATTTGTGTGCAATAAAGTATAAAGTAAAGTGTTTGATAGCAGCTTACTGTGATTTGATAAACGCTGGCGCAAAGTGTTACTGAGGTAACAATCGTATACAGGAACAAAACCGGTGATAGCACTGAGTTGAATAATGCGGCGTATCTGAAAATAAATGGAATAAAGTTATATTATTATTATTATTATTATTATAATACAACTATTCATCATCCGTCTTAATACGATTAATTAACAAGGTGCAAGGAAGGAGTAGCACTTTTCTGACTCTATTGTAAATGTATAGATATAAGTACTTTTAATATATTTTGGATTTTATTAGAAATACTGGAATGCATATCATAGTTATGTAATAGAATGTTCAGTTTGTTGTTCATGCAGCGTTCAAAAACTTGTTTCTCACTAACAGCATCAAAATACAAGTTGTAAATGAATTAACGCAAAATGAGAAACTAACTTATTTTGAGCAATTTTCATTATTTGAAGCCAATTTGATCAAAGCAACTTTAAATTTCACTTCTTCATACAAATTCACTGACCCACTCAGGCCAAAATTTACTGGGAAGTAAAAAAATAAAGTTGCTCTGATCAAATCGGTTTCATAATGAAAGTTGCTCAGAATGATATCCCTAATAAAGAAGTTTCTCATTTTGCGTTAATTAATTTACACCTTGTATCTTACTCGGATCCGGGTAAAGGCCTGTGCCCCTCGGTGGGGACATTAATGGGCTACATTTACTTTACTTTAGTCTTGTGCCTGCTCGGTCATCAGAGAGAGCGCTCCGTACTAGTACATTTCAGTCAGTGTACTAGTACACTCTAACAGTTCTATTAGTACTATTAAGACATTGGATCTTATGAATAAAACAATATGCCTGCTCGGTCATCAGAGAGCGCTCCGTACTAGGACATTTCAGTCGGTGTACCAGTAAGCTCTAACAGCTTTATTAGTACTATTCGGACGTTGGATTGGATGAATAATAATTGAAACAAAAAGTAAACTTTAGAAAAAACCGACTTCCACAAACCCTATTTGATTAGATTGAGTTTAATACTAACTGTAACCCCTTATCCCCCCCTCCCTTGGGGAATTAATTTTGTCAAATGCTATATCAGTGCTACCCCACGCGACTAAGGAACCCCTGTACAAAGTTTCATGGCTCTAGGTCCACCGGTTTAGGCTATGCGTTGCCTGCCCGTCAGCCACGCATTGTATTTGTACCTAGTATTGAGCAGATCTGGTGGCCATATGTGGTCTTCATCAGCAGTTCCGCATCACAATATTATGCTTACCATGTGCATTTGCACGAGTTATTATGAAAAACACAAAAATCACTATAGGTGTGCCTATAATATTTGAAGAGTTCTCTCGATTTCTCCAGGATCCCATCATCAGATCCTGACCTGGTGTCAATGGGACCACCCTTGAGGTATTACCTATACGCCGAAAAAAGATTTGTTCAAATCGGTTCATAATTGGCGGAGCAATCGCGTAACAAACATAGAAAAAAAAAAAAAAAAAAAAACATACGGGTCGAATTGAGAACCTCCTCCTTTTTTTGAAGTCGGTTGAAAAATGGAGCTATTAGATTAACCTTTCTTTTCGTGCAGAGCAGAAACTTCAGGAATATTATACTCTGTATTAACATATTTATACAATTGTACGTGTCAGTTTGCATTGCAGAAATAAAAAGTTAAATAATATTAGATTTTCCTTCATACCTAAACAGGCTTAGGACTGTCATTCTAGTCAAGATGTCACTTCTATTAAATTTAAGTATAATAATAATGTAATGTAATGAATGGCTCCCGCCCGCCCCGCCATTCTCCTTCTCGCTCGGTCGGTCGGTCGGTCATGTCCTAATAGGCCGAATGTCCGATTAGCGACTAGCGTAGGGAAACGTTTCTTTTCGTTCATTGCACGGTAATGTTTCCTAATCGTTCTTCGTACATGACCGACACAAGACTACTTTACTTTACTTATATATTCATGAATAACTGCATCTCTTTTTATTTTATGGAACTGCATGAATGAAGGAATAAATAAATAATAAATAGTTGTTGCATCTAGGAATCTGTATGGCTAGGTGAAATGCCTCTATGCTGCTGGGGTACAATACAAGCCCATACAAGATTTAGCCATGCCCTTTAGCCCATTAAGGTCCCCACCGAGAGGCACAGGCCTGTAGATGGATAAGATAGATCGAACCATTTTCCACCACGCTGGCTCAATGCGGATTGGTGGAGGGTTTTTTTACGACTACTACGTACTACCAAGTAGCGATAGTAGCCGGGAACTGAGTGTATGTTTCCACAATAAATGATGCTTTACGTGTCGTCCAAAACACGGAACCTCCAATGTACTTAGGGTGAACAATTTAGGCGGCCTAAATAAGGACTTACTCAACCAGTTCACTGTGTCTCCTCCGGATATCTTTTATCCGTAGCAATATCTCTTTGTCATCGTCAATGTCGAATATCTTAGAGCAGCTTCGTCGAAGCAGATCTAATTCCCCTCTGACAAAGATCATGATTACAACAGCATTTGTGTCGAAACAACCCATTAGACCACCAGCATAGATTATTGCGTAGCTCTGGAATACCAAACGTGACAGGTAACCTGAAATGTGAAGAATTTTTAAACAGTTCAATCTTCACCAACATCATCACTACTTGGAGAATTGTACTCTCTTAACTCGAATAGAATCTTGCTATTTTTATTGTGGAAACATACACTCAGTTGCATGACACGATTTTGATGTCGCCTTACTACCCCAGTTGGCAGAGGCTTTTAAAGTATGTTATTTGTGACTATTCAGAAGTGCTACAACCAATTTTTCGAACAAATAAAGCTTGTGCTAACTTGAGAAGGGGGAAAACTGTTTTTTTGGGACTTTTTCTAGTTTTTCACGTTTAATAAAAAAACTGACAATAATTAACTAAGTAAGAATAAGTAAAACAAATATGACAAATTTTCGCGTCGATACCATAAATAAATACTAAAAATTAGTGTAGTACTTTGACTTTTCATCCAAAATACTCCGAAAACAATCAATCCATAGAATGAACAGATATGGCTCAAAACCTTTTGGACCTGGAAGATGTTCTGGAACATGCAATAAAATGTTGTAGTATACCGTCGAGAAAGATTCTTTGCAGTTGTGGCCCAGTAAATACAAGAAATGAAAAATATACTGATTCTATTGATTAATTGTTATTTATTACTGAATTAATTTTAGTATTTCTTTTTGTTATCGACGCCAAATTTTGTCAGCTTTGTTTCACTCATACACTATTTCTTACAATAATTGACTTTTTTCAAGTTCTTTTTTCAAGTTTTTTGACGTGAAAAACTGGAAGAAGTCCAAAAAAACCAGTTTTTGCCCCTCCTCAAGCTTGATTTTTTTTCGGAAAATTGGGTGTAACACTACTGAAAAGCTACAATCAACATACTTAAGTTTCGTTGAATTCGGAATTTTCTCGATGTTTATAGGGACTGAATCTCTGCCGACTGGGGTATACTGATTTAAGGGCGAGAATCCCATAGGATTGTCATTTGTTTCTAATGTTAAGGATATGCTTTTCTAATTTGTTTCGTGCAACTCAAGGATCAATAATTAACCCGTCGTATTTTCATGATACACTATAGTAAAACGTACAAACCCAAAACGGTATTCTTATCCAAAGGCATCCAATTCCTGGCGATCTGATCAAACTCCATTTCACCTTTGCTCACAGCTTCTCTGTACGACGGCGACGACACAAACTTTATTAACGGCTGCATAATCACAGCCACCACAGTCAAACTCGTCAAAAACCAGTAACTGTACACAATCATTCTGGAATATTTTGTGTACCCCTCGATTATCCTCAAACTAACTATATCTGCCGTTTTACGGGCTCCCACATCTGCTCTATTGACATACTCTATGACCCTTTGGTATCTTTCTTGCCAATAAATAATAGTAAAGGCTTTGGTGGTATTGACAACTGCGACGATAGCGAATCTTATGTTTGTCAGCATAAGGTTGATGTCAGATCTGTTTTGCCATACGTCTATGAACTCTGTGACTCCAAATAGAAATAGCAAAAAATTTAAAAGCATAGCTACATACTTTCTTTTTGAGTTTTTAGAGAAAAGAAAGGACCAGAATCTCATGCCTTTTACAATAGGGCCAATCAAAGGTCTGTTTGGGTCTTCAAAGTGATTTAAAACCTTTTTTAACATCATAAAATGGTTTTCTCCAATGATATATTAGTCAGTTACTTTGAAAATACGTTAGGATTGTAACTGGAGTGTCAAAGGTAGTGTTTATAGACAGAAAATGTTGATTTTATAAAGGTACAAACAAAGATATATAGGTAGTAATTATGTATAATAAAATAAGCGAATAGGGATGTGAATATTACTTCTTAAGGCTGTCAACACAAATTGTATTTTAGTTGTGAATATTACTTCTTAAGGCTCTCAACACTAATTGTATTTTAGTTATGAATGTGTTGGTATGGTTGTCTGAAACGCAAGTAACCAATAATCTGGGGTCTACATTGAGAAGAGCGCCAACTTTACCAAACCTAAGTTCTTATGTAAATCCAAAATATAGGAAATAAGTAAATAAATTAAGTACCATCTGGCTTGAAAATAGCTCCTTAGACAGAGGGACATCCCAAATAGAGCCATAATCAAGGTATGTGCTTTTACAAAGATTTTTAAATATTGCCTTAATTTTATGATGTTTCCCAACAGTATTTTTTTTCGCCAACACGGTGAAATTTAATCGGTAATCAGTTTCCAATTTTTCTAACTCAGTAATTGATGGTGGTCACGTTGTAGTCGTAATTAAATGAAAACAAACTTTTTTATGATAACTTTTATTTTGAAATCAAGTTTATCCTAAATTCATTATGTCACCCAACTAATCTGTATCTGTGAAGCATTAATAATAATATAGTGCCTGCGATTCCGAAGGCGACACGAACTATACTAACTAAACTAATTAAAACGGTCTGTTTGAAAATGGAATCTGTGGCCAAGCGCTGTCGGATTTGAAGGTTATCAGTTTAGTGCCTTTAGTTCCTCTAGTTTAGTGGTTTTGACACCTAAGAATAGCCCACAATGCTTTTTTATAATTTAATGACAATTAATGAATGACTTAGAAGTCCTTTGTAGGGTGACCATGTATCTAAGTGATTATTAGTTTTAAGTATGTTATACGTGTTAATTATTAATTGATGAAAAATATATAAGTTAAACATTGGGGTATACTGCGTGAGACCTATTAAGTTTAATTTTAGCTAGATATTCATATTTTTCTACTCCTGATCACCGATTAAATTTCATCGTGTATGTACAGAGGTTCCTATAACATTTTTTTTTCTGGATTCAAAAAGTGTCTCATTCTGCTGGAATAACTTTTTAAAAATGGGCATTTGGGAGGAGAATCGCCTTAAGAAAGTAGTCGACATCGAGCGAGACATACCAAAAAGCCCTCACACAATGAAAAATTAAATATATGAATATAGGATATCCGTATTCATAAAAAAATTGGTTATTAGATTAATAGAGGTGAGAATAGAGATTATTTTAGTTATAGAGGTGAAACCTCTCATCTTTATCATTATAGACTCTACAAAATGAAAAAGATATTTAATAATTCAGTAGAAAATGACAACTAAGGTGTGATATTTACCAGGTAATTATCTGGAACTTTATCATACTTCACATTAAGCTAATTTAGGTTATTAAGACATTTCCTTGGAAAAAATATAGTTAAAATCATAGGGTTCTACATAATATTAATTTCCGTTGAAAAGTTGAAACTCCTCTACCTGACTGGTTATTACAAAAATACTAAAATAAAAATGGGTTTTAGACGTTCGCTTAAATCAATAGGTAATAAAAAACAATATTGGCTATAAAAGGTTACGTTTGGTCATTAGTTTATTATGTTTATCAAGACTGAAGTAACCACCGGCCGTTTTCAATAACATGACAGATATTCATTCATTCAGGGTCTTTGAAATCAAACTTGCTTAGTGCAACTGTCAAATCAAACTCTAGTAATGTGAAAATTATGGATACATAATTTATTTAGAAACACGGTAAACAACTTACGTGTTTGTTAAAATAAGATGGCATCTCGACAATAGCTGATTACTTTCAGAGTCTATCTTTTTGGCAAACGTTGTGCAACGTTGGTTTGTTGTGTTTAGTGGTTTTTTGTTTAAAATTTTGTTCTTTGGTGCAATTGTAAACATTTTGTCGACTCCGCCATGATTATTTCACGATTAGTAGTTTCACAAAACCAAATTGGTTGCTTTAGGTCACTTTCTGTGCCGATACTAAAGATAGGTTGTGTTAGGTCCCAACTCTATGAACTACCCGGAGCCGAGTGAAGCGGAGCGGAGCGAGGCGACCCCATGTAGTTTCACAAAACCGAATTTGTTTGCTTATTACCCTACCAAAGTTGAAATGCGTCTAGTTGCCTAGGAACGTTTAGACAACTCATTAAACGTTTCGTTCACTCACTTGTCTGACGGAACTTTAGCGACTTCGTTAAATGTCGATCTTTAATTAACGGTCTAGGGTGTTAGTTAAGTGTCTAATTTAACCAACTGACATATCGATTGCTGGCATGGCACAAATCTATTTTGTACGGTGACTCTGCAAATCAAATCAAATCATTTATTTGTGGAACATAGGTATGTTGGTATACATTTAGGTGGTATTATTAATATTATGTCTCTCTATGTTTAGCCATGAGGCATACAAATATTTTACACATTTATAGATACACAATTTTGTTACAAACATTTATGTGAAAGTTTTCAAAGTCAGATAATGAATGTTTAACGTCATTGATTAAATGGCGTGCCCAGAATCAACCTAAGCACCTTAAGTCACAAGTTTTTATCCAATAAGTATTCAGATATGGAGTAGTATATTTTATCAATCAGTAGCTTTCGCAGTTCTCTTATATATTGAAATGTATTGTCTATGTATTGTCTGCCAAATACGTTTTTTTTTTGCCTTTGTAAACAATCGATATTCTGTTGCCATTTGAGTTTCATACGATACTCAAGGCCGATGAAGGCACACTGGTAGGTGTGTACGCAAACCAGACGCAAACAGTATTTCTCAGTTCCCGCCCTCTTGCCTGTATCCTTGCAACTGAATATAATAATGGAGATTTCTCTATGGTATTCTCGTAATAAAATAACCCACAAAGAGCCAAATACTTGGGTTGTTGCTGCAATATTTGCATGCGGTAACGAGTCACTATCTCTGGGAAGTATTGTTGGTCTGCCATAGGGATGGAAGGCAAGAGAATTCTTAAATATACTTAGACTGAGGTGGAGATGGGCAGGACACTTAGCGGGATGACGGACGGTGGACCAAATTAGTTATGGAGCGGTGGCCAACGGGAGCGATAAGGCCAGTAGGCAGGCAGTCTGATGGTCCGACGATATCACCAAGTCGATAGGATCTCAATGAATATGGTTGGCACAGGACAGAAAAGGTCTTTGCCCAGCACTGGATGTGGACTGAGTATGGTGATAGAATGAGCTTAATATAATAATGATAATATTTAGGCCATTGTCCCCACCGTGGGTGGAGCGGCAACAGCTGATATACACGTTCTGTGAAAATTTCAACTTTCTAGCTACCACGGTTCATGAGATACGGCCTGGTGACAGACGGACAGACGGACGGACGGACAGCGAAGTCTCAGTAATAGGGCCCTAAAAAACATACAAACGAATTGATAACCCCTCCTTTTTTGAAGTCGGTTAAAAAGTAGGTATATTCCGCCAGTTTCTCTAGTTTTCCAGCTCCTCTCTCTACCTCTAGCTTTGTGGGCAAGTTAGTTTCTTTGTGCGGTGTACTCCTCTTGTTCTGTCCTCAAGTTTCTGCTCACTTCAGGCTTAACGACATGCCTTCCTATTTGAGGAATGAGATCTCTTAATCTTGTGTTTCCTGATTCATTAGAAGCGCCACTACCTAGAACTTGAGTCGATTTACTGGAGTTTAGCGTAACTGACGTTCTAGCAAGTGATACTAGTAAGACAGTCGTAGTAGTAACCCCTGATTTCCGAAACGCTCTGATCAAAGGTTACGATAAACTAATCAATGATTCATTAAAAATAGCGGCACGTAATAGTCACAATAGATTTGTGGCCAAGGTAATCCAATAAATCTAGAAACAAGTCTGAAGTTGAAGCATTATGTACAAATGGCTTGACATTCTCAGAATTGTATATTTCCAGCAGATATATTTTATAAAGTCAATTTTGTGCAAAAAAAAAGACAGCATTTGATGGCACTTTTACAAGACGTCATTCTGTTGTTATTTCATAGAACTCAGGAACAAAAGTTCCGTTTTGACAGTTCATAAAAGTATCTATTTTGACTTGACAGGCAACAAGCCTATTAGGCGGATTTTCTAGCAAGCGACATGTAATACATTAGGTACCTATATAAATTTTTATATAAAGAGACCTCTGTGGAACGCCCCGGTTGTGGCTCTGCCTACAATGCGAGAGGTCATAGGTTCAATCCGGCTATGGATAAAGAGAACAAAAATAATCCCCAGGTCTTCGACGTTGTGATGTTTATCACGGGACACAGGGAATTCTAGTGTGGGATCAGAAGCAATGTATGTGCCTGTAAATAAATGTTTTTAGGGTTCCGTACCCGAAGGGTGCCAAACGGGACCCTATTACTGAGACTTCGCTGTCCGTCTGTCCGTCCGTCCGTCCGTCTGTCACCAGGCTGTATCTCATGAACCGTGGTAGCTAGACAGTTGAAATTTTCACAGATGATGTATTTATGTTGCCGCTATAACAACAAATACTAAAAATCAAAATAAATTGAATATTAAGGGGGGCTCCCATACAACAAACGTGATTTTTTTGCTCATTTTTGCTCGATATTGATAATGGTAGCAGGTAGACGCTTAAAATGTTCACAATATATTGAGTATATTATTTACTTAAAAAATAAATAATTAAATTAAAATTAAATTAATATTTAGGGGGGGCTCCCATACATTTTTTTGCGGTTTTTTATAGATAATGGCACGGAACCCTTCGTGCGCGAGTCCGACTCGCACTTGGCCGGTATTTTTTTTATTCATATATTAAAAGCTTAGGTTTAGTTACAAGTAGCAGCGAACGAAAACCAGACAAGGTTTATCTGTCGCTGTGAGTGCTCTCTTATACAATTAATAATTTACTTTGAAGCAGATACATACATTAGGTATATAATAAAAAAGTGAATGTAGTTAGTTTATATACAATTGTGTTTAATATCCTGTGAGATTTGATAATCCCATTTATACTGACATCTTAATTAGCCAGAATCCCACATAGTGCCTAATATGAACCCTACCCCAGTGAGACATAGCACATAATAGTCTGAAGTTACGTTTGCGGCATGTGTGTATGTTACATTGCTTCAAGCCATTATTTAGTCAATAGTCTGACACAGTGCCAATACTGGTGGCATGAATACGATCGTATTGATGTAGTCCCGTTGTCCCCATAGCCCGTGTCCCATTATTTTTGAACAACGAAATTGTAATTGACCGAGCGAGCGAAGCGAGTCTGTGTGTCTATCTGTCTGTCTGTCCGTCTGTCCGCCTGTCCGCCTGTCCGTCTGTCCGTCTGTCCGTCTGTCCGTCTGTCCGTCTGTCCGTCTGTCCGTCTGTCCGTCTGTCCGTCTGTCCGTCTGTCCGTCTGTCCGTCTGTCCGTCTGTCCGTCTGTCCGTCTGTCCGTCTGTCCGTCTGTCCGTCTGTCCGTCTGTCCGTCTGTCCGTCTGTCCGTCTGTCCGTCTGTCCGTCTGTCCGTCTGTCCGTCTGTCCGTCTGTCCGTCTGTCCGTCTGTCCGTCTGTCCGTCTGTCCGTCTGTCCGTCTGTCCGTCTGTCCGTCTGTCCGTCTGTCCGTCTGTCCGTCTGTCCGTCTGTCCGTCTGTCCGTCTGTCCGTCTGTCCGTCTGTCCGTCTGTCCGTCTGTCCGTCTGTCCGTCTGTCCGTCTGTCCGTCTGTCCGTCTGTCCGTCTGTCCGTCTGTCCGTCTGTCCGTCTGTCCGTCTGTCCGTCTGTCCGTCTGTCCGTCTGTCCGTCTGTCCGTCTGTCCGTCTGTCCGTCTGTCCGTCTGTCCGTCTGTCCGTCTGTCCGTCTGTCCGTCTGTCCGTCTGTCCGTCTGTCCGTCTGTCCGTCTGTCCGTCTGTCCGTCTGTCCGTCTGTCCGTCTGTCCGTCTGTCCGTCTGTCCGTCTGTCCGTCTGTCCGTCTGTCCGTCTGTCCGTCTGTCCGTCTGTCCGTCTGTCCGTCTGTCCGTCTGTCCGTCTGTCCGTCTGTCCGTTTGTTCGTCTGTCCGTCTGTCCGTCTGTCCGACCGTATGTCACAGCAACTGTATTCCGAAACTGTACTGTGTCCCACTGCTGGGCAAAAGCCTTTCCATTTTGAGCCCATACATCTCTAGATGTTGAGATATACTACAATTACATCAATTCTCATGCAGATAATTTCCTAGGCTGTGCATGCAGCGGGGCACTGCTGCCTATGTCAGTAGGTTTGTTTTGGGTCCTTTAGTTTAGTTTATATTTTAATTTATATCTGTAGTTTTTAGGGTTCCCATCCTTCAATGAAAAAATAGAACCCTTTTAATATAGGATCACTTCTTTGTCCGTCCCTCTGTCAAGACATTTTATATCAAGAACGTGTCAAGTAAAAAATAATATCAATTGCTCAAGTCTGTAATCTCTTATGGCTGTGAAAAATCAAACTTCTAGGTCAACGCAATCGATCACTATACGGCCATGTAAAAAGTTCGGGGATGGTGCGTTATATCCCAATCGTATTCAAGTGGTTATGATCTATGTTCAATCATATTTTTTAAATAATATAATAATATGTATTGTGCTGTGGACTCTGTTGCCAAATAAACAAACAAAATTTAAGTTGGATTTTCCTTTAAGTAATCGCAAATGGACTCAAAACCTTTAGGTTACTTCCCGTTAACCAAGAATCATGAAATATGGCACAAAGCAAGGTGTAAAATATCATGATTCTATTACTTACTTACTTAAATTATTATTCTTTAACACAAGTAAAGGAAAACAACTGAAAGCAGTTAATTTCTGTCTCTGCAAAAACAGCGCAATTTGGTTTACATGGTCATATTTAAATTTATTTTTATGCAGAAAACTTATTACATCAGTTACTAAGTAACAATCTACACTACAAGTGTGTTCGGAACCCTAGGTTTACGAGTCCTACTCGCACTTGACCGTTTATTTTCACCAATACAAATTGAAGTGGAGTACCTACCTATAGCTCAATCTTATTCGTTCCCATATAAGTAGAGTCCTGTGCCACTCCTTGGGGACTTAATAGCCTTATTTAAACATTTATAGCGTTCCTTACTAAATTCCAACGAAGCGTGATGCCTGCCCATCTAAGACCCAGCCACTAACCAACATACAAACATACATAATTGCGTTTACAACTGCGGAAACTTGGATTAGATCTGATTGTATCAACTGGTGCGTGATGTAGGTCACTCAAAATGATTAAGGTAATTCGATCAGGCTGACTTGGGGGCCCGGTATCGTGAACTAGAAGCATAGTATAACTAGAAGTGAGGGCGAATTGGGAGGTGTCAGAAACTCTAAGGCATAAGGGGGCCCGATATCGTGAACTAGAAGTGAGGGCGAATTGGGAGGTGTCAGAAACTCTAAGCCATAAAAGGGGCCCGATATCGTGATCGTGAACTAAAAGTGAGGGCGAATTGGGAGGTGTCAGAAACTCTAAGGCATAAGCAAACAATGCGCGATGGCCACAGATTCCATTTTCAAACACACAATTTTATTCAGTTAGCTTAGTTTAGTTCGTGTAGCCTATTGAATCGTAGGCAGTATCAGGCTTACTTAACTGCCGACTAACATTATTTCGTCGTTAGAATAAACTTCATGGGAGTATTTTTTTGGAATCATCTCCCTTTTTATGGCATCCTGGGAATTGCCATAAAGTGGGGAGAAAGACAAATGTCTTCGCTTTTTCTGGGTTAGTCAGTTCAAAATTCGCGTTGTTGGTTGTTTTATTGCACTTACCTAGTGGCCCGAGACTTGATCCAAAACCCAGTATATTATATTAGGTTTCGTGTCTTTTTTACCAGCACGACTGCCGATTATAAACCCGGCAAACAAAATAACAAACACACAATACCGATTGTTGCTCAATCCAAATCTCCAGGCGCTACGGATTTGTCCGTATATTCTCCTAGCCTCACAAATCCCCTACTGGGAGATCGGAAAATCTCTCGCAAGCCTAAAAACTCGAACGTAGATTAAAAGACGAATAGAATAAAACTGCGAGATTTCCCTTGTGGTCAATTAAGCGGAACGTGTCCCGGACATCTGAACTGTTTGGTCACCCTGACCGTTCCCTAATGTGTGCTTAGTGAGTGAATTCGTATTTGCCTTTAAGGACGGGTTTTGACACGGATTTTGGTCACGAAATTGGATGACGTCGGTAATTCGTAAGAATCGAATGAACGTTTTAGTTTGGTCACTTGCCAAGTGCCCCTCGGCACATTAATTGGCTAAAACGTTACTTTACCTAATATTAACCCCTTCGCTATCAGGAGCACACCGCTCGAACGACCGAAAAATGGCGGACAATAGATAAGATGTGTCGACCAGTGGGTTAAGAATTCACTTTGGCTTTGTTATAGGTGGCCTAGCCACTTTTCAAAGTTTTTCCGTAAGTATACACGAAAGCCATCCAACAACACGTTAGAGTGCCAAATCGCTATTTGAACTCAAAAACTGGGCACATCAGTCTCCTTCCTGCGGGGAATTTTCTCGCTAAAATCATAATCTACGGGGATCCTGCTGTTTATTTTCTTACCGTACGTGCTCCGATCTTACACCCCGTCACACCTCGGACACTCCATAGAACGTTCGTAAAATAATCACCTATTACTACTACATAACCAAATGATGTTTGTATACGTGCAAATGTGTGCGCAAACTTTGCTAGGGCTGGTGGCGCGGAAAATGCAGCGATATTAAAGTATACGCGTCGTCACTCGTCCGGCGTTCAGCCCTGTCTATTGATCCTTTAACCAATCCTTTGACGCCAGGGGATGGGGTACGGTATCTGAATCAGCGCGGGGAAGGGAGTAGCCGTTCTGTACGTAGTACTATTATCTCTTCTGTGACCCCGTAGTAAATGTAATGAATAAGCTTCTCGAAAACATACACTCAAATTGAGTATTTTAGTATCTACAGGGTGTAATAGAAAGGTGTAGTCATATATTAGGGGATTTTTAGGGACATCATTCTGAGCAACTTTCACTCTTTCTGAAACCGATTTGATCAGAGCAACTTTAATTTTCACTTCTTTATACAAATCTGCTGGCCGCCCGGACCAAAACGTATGGAGAACAGAAAAATAAAGTTGCTCTGATCAAATCGGTTCCATAGTAAAAGTTGCTCAGAACGGTCTCCCTAATAACCCCCTAAAATATGACTACAAACATCTGTTACACTCTGTATAACGAGTTAAATTCTGATGATATGAAGACAGTTTTATTTTTAGAGTTCCAATCCTTAAAAGGAAACTATTTCTTAGTTTAGGACTAGGTACCCCTTTTAGAATCACTTCGTTGTCCGTTGTCTGTTTTTCTGTCCGTCTGTGAAAACTTTTTTTATTCTGGCGCCAGTTTGACGCCAGCGTACTGTGTTCTACAGTCCAACAAAACGTACTTACGCTGGCGCCATTTTGACGCCAGCGTAAGTACGTTTTGGACAGTAGAATAAGAAGTACGCTGGCTTCACGATGGCGCTTGTGATTTGGATTCCGGTTTTAGTAGAATACCAAATACCTCGTATTGAAGTTTGTGCCAGGCTTGTCGTATGCTTGTGAACAGTAGAATTCGGGCCCAGATCTGTAAGTAGTCCTGCTACTGGCTTCCCCGTCCAAAGTCCACGGCCCGTGATTTTCACCCTACCCACATCGACATAAAGTCCAAAACCTATGAAAAAAAAAAACAGAACAAAAGATCGTGGTATTTCTTGCACGTTGGACGTATGAGTATCTAAGAGGTTTTAAAATAATCAGTGCCTTACCACAAAAAAAATAAACTCCCGTTCAACACCTGTTTAATATTTTTTGTGGTAACGCGTTCAATATTTACGACCGTGCCCCCAGGCCTTCAAATCTCGCGCTATCGAGATCAGGTCCATAGCAAACCTCGGACACTCCATAGAACTCCATAGGTGGCGCGGTAAATGCAGCGATATTAAAGTATACGCGTCGTCACTCGTCCGGCGTTCAGCCAGGCCTCCGTCACTGAATGTACTCGCGCGCTATAATTACCTACCGCCCGCCCGAGCTCTTGGGCAGCCCGGCTATGGCCCGGCTGCCCAAGTCAGTATGGTTGTCGCAAGCCAAGCGCACGCACGTTTTGAACTGTGTTCGTATCGTACGAGTATCTGCGATCGAAGAGGCAGCCCTGCGATTAGTGTGAGATCGCGCGGTGCGAGGCGATCACAACTGTACGCTTGAGAATTTAGGCACATTTTAGCATGCAGTGGTTGCTGACGCGACGGAGTAGGCTATTATAGCAGTAGGTATTGGAAATTTCCTGCTGAGTGAAGTATCTGTTACGTAGTAACTATTTAGTAATCTGTGGTTCAGCCTTGTCTATTGATCATTTACCCAATCTTTTGACGCCAGGGGTGGGGTGCGGTATCTGAATCAGCGCGGGGAAGGGAGTGGCCGTTCTGTACGGAGTACTATTATCTCTTCTGTGTCCATAGTCAAGATTTCAGTTTCAAGTTTTAGACACCGCTTAACTTTGCCGATAAGGATCTCGATTCATATTTATTTCAACCGAAAACTTGTCGAGATATCTCGGTTCGTCGTAAGGCGGGTCATGAGAATGAGAATAGCTTTTTTTGTTTTCTATGAAGATTATTTAAGATATTCAGTATGATGAAACTGTTTTGGATGATATGTGGTAACTTGAGACTATATATCCAATTGACTGTGCCTGTGGAAGAATGCGGCTCGCCAAACATTAGTTATATGCAACGTATGCAACCTTTGTACTATGACGTGCCGCCATTGCTTTGGTGACAGTTTTCAGCTACCCCCGCAGCAGCTGACCAATCACAGCTCTCTAAGTTACCTCGTCCCTCGCCCTAAATCGGTGAGTTGTGTTTCAACGGAAAAAGTATCTATGCGCTCTCCACTGGTGCTCCCTGGGTATGATGAAACTGTTTTGGATGATATGTGGTAACAATACTAGCAGTCGCTCCCCATCTCCAGGCAACGCTCTGCAGATGACAATGTGAGGCTCGAAAGTTTTACGTTCAACGGTTTATCATCGAGTGAGCGATGCTGCGGCTTTCAGATTTTCAGTTCGCGCTACACCTTTTGGAGTTGAGTCTGAAGACTGCCTTTATAACACCCTTTTAAATCGTCTTATAACTAAATAAAATTGTGCAACAAATGTAGGAATGGAAATAGACTCTTCTAGTTTTTAAGGTTCTGATAGAGAAACAAGGCACCCTTATAGTTTATTCAAGTCTGTCTGTATGTCTGTCCGTCCGTATGTCACAGCAACTTTATTCCAAAACTATTAGGACCACACAGTTGAAACTGGGTATGTAGATGTATTCTGTGAACCGCTTTTTGATTTTTATACAAAAATTTAAAAAATAAAATGTTGAGGGGGGCATACATGGAACTGACACCAAAAATGTTTTTTCATCAAATCTGTATGGGTGGGTGTCTATAGATAGGTCTTTGAAAAAGACTTTGAGGTTTGTAAAACCATTTTTCCTCAAAGTCAATCGTTAAAGACCCTTCCAAAGTGGGAAAAATTGTGTCGCCCCCCCTCCCCTCTAACTTAAAAAGATATATGCTGTGTACCTCAATACAAACTTTCAACGAAAATTGGTTTGTAAAATATAAAATCAGCAGTTTTTAAGAAATAAAACATATAATAAAAACCGCAAAAATAACTTTGTAAAACACTATGAAAAACAAAGTTACAACACAAACATCCAGTCTTATAATTACTTGCTACCACGGAACCCTTCATGGGCGAGTCCGACTCGCACTTGGCCACTTTTTCTATCATATCGTGAAACTTGGTATATTTTTTGATAATTATCATAATTTCTTTATTAAACTCATATGATCTGGCAATGTGATTTGAGAATCGAGCTACCCAATTCTCGCATCCCCTAGTACCACGAGTCGATATTTCTTTGAATAGCTACTTTTAGCAAACCATACATTTCCTTGAATAACTTATCCAAAAATAAACACTTCCTTTCACTACAGTTCGGACAGCAAAAAATCTTATCGTCAACACTCATTGAAAATTGAAATAAAAGCCTTTCATCAGAGCGTCGACATTCCCTCAGCGGATTCTGATATTGATTTTGCGGAAGTGTCTCCATTTAAGCTCTTCAGATCATTTGATTTGCAAAATGAAGACGACATGATTTGTCGCTGCTATTTTTACCGGAATAAAAGGAATCGAAAACATCGCCAATTTACTTATATACTTAAATATTATATTGATATAGGGATTGAAGCAAGAATTGTGGTCACGCAAATGTTTAGGGTGATGCAACACTCTTTTATAAGCCGTTAAATACAGTTTAAACTCAACTTAGGTACAATGCGCATAAGTGCCTGTCAGCCAAGACATATAGTCTTTCAACAATATTTTGACGTTAACAGGGGGGCGCTAGTTTTACGTAACATAACGCAACGAACCTGTCATCAATCGTTAGTTCCAACTGTCATCGCGTGACAAAAGATCTTTGGAAAGCTACATGATCCCACCTTAAAAAAAATAATAAAAAAGAAATCCGAGACGAATTATTTGAATTTTAATAGTTAAATTGTCTTGGGAAAACAATTCAGCTTAAACGCCGACCGCATATTTCACATGTTGCATTCAAAATGTTTGTGTTTGTGACTTAGACCATTGATGTCGCTGTTCGTGGATTCTCACGAATTTTTCATAGAAAAAAAGTAGGCATGTCAGTTGTCAGTATATGTTATCTTGTAATTTGGCCAGGACTCCACGTGAGAGGTTAAACCTAGTGTGGGGTCCACAAGCAACTTGTATATTTCAACCCAATCAGTTAAATAAAGATTTTGTATTTGTATTTTGTATTTGTATTTGACCTCCAACCACCATGGTTTCCGAAATACTCATCAAAATGGCGTTAGGGCTTAGCAAAAGTAGACCCGGAAATAAACTTGGTTAGGGACAGGAAAAAGGTCATTATTTCCTGATTACGAACGCCGCACATAATCTCACAAAACGTAACAAGACACGACAATCCGGACCTAACTGATGTGTCTTGGGGCAAAATTGGTATGGTTGGTTTGTATTCAGAAAGTTAAAAACGTAAAAAAACCAACTCCGAGACCTATTACTCATTCTCTCTGCTCGCGTTGCGAATGTCGTCTAAAACACGAAAATGAGCCTACAACATCTGTATTCTGTGCACACATATTACCAGTGATCGGATATTCGGATGCATATTTACCTAAAGTTCAGGTGTTGGCTAATATGGAATGCACTTTGTTTACGAAAACTCCCGACTTAAGTGACCAAATGATAATGATAGACAGTGGTTAAAATGGTAGATACAAATATAATTTAATAAAACTTTTTTTTTCAAATTGTTTTTTTTTCAAACAACACACCCTATTGTTCCCTTAGTACCCTTACATACACATAATTGGATCAGGGATCAAACATTAACACTAAATGAATATGCATCCGATAAGTTACACAATATCGGGATACTTTATACCCGGTTTTTTTTAGATAAATTATATTATGAAGCCGCTTCCATACGTTTACAGCTAAAAACAAACTTTAGGTAAATATGCATCTGAATATCCGATCACTGCATATTACACAATATGGACAAATATTGGTCCCTTAAGTCAGCCCACAGTCACAGAAAGGAAACAATACGTTATTTAGTTACCGTTAATACTTTATGACATTACACTTTTCAGATATTTTCATGTTGACGACTGTTCACTACTAACTTTAAGTTTCTCGGCGATCTTCGAAACTGTAACCGTGAGGTTCTCTCCCTGGATCATTTCTACTCCCACTATTTCCAGGCTGTTTTTGTTTGACAGCCTGTTCCATCTCGGAGATCCTTTCTTCCAAGGCGCCATTGCATTTTTCGAGGTAAACACATTTATTAGTTAATGTTTTCTCCGCTTTTATCCATATTGTTTCAGATTCATTGAAGTCCTGTAGTCAGGTTCGATGCATTAAGTTGCATAGAACTGGCGCCCCACTGTGAGCTTCACATAAGTGCCTCAAGTAAGTTGGAAGACTGTAATAAATAGTCGATGGCGACCATAAGTCATACAAGCTACTCTTTCCACGTGCCGCTTGTCACGTCTTTGTCGTAATTCTTGTTCCGACATAGCGGGAATTTTGTGACACGTAGCATCTGTCGTTGTAGATTACATGTGTGAGCCAACAGACAAAGCATTCTATCTATAATGGTAAATCTTGTTGTAACTGAAATGACGCGCCCCACTCCTTCATTTGGGATATGCGTTGTATGACTATATCGATACGTTAGTGGGGTGCGTCATTTCAGTTTGGATTAGCTATACATGTTAGCAACACCAACAACTTATTTTTCATTTCTCATGCTCGTAAAGTTCGTCTTTATGTCGGGTATAGCCAGCATAAAATCAAATTTTATGTTCTAGAGCATAAAGTAAAATCTTCGTCTAAATCTCAGACTCTGACAAAGGTCGTCAGGTAAACAGCCACATACACCTATGCTAAGTGCCACTGCCGGCGGCCAGAGCCGGCTGCGGAGGCACGTCCAAAAAAAAAGTTTAATGGCGGGAAGTCCTTATTTTTTCTCGGTAATTTCAATTTGCAATTATTTCATAATATTTACTTTTTTTGCAATATTTCTGTTTAATTTCCTCACAATCGAAGTGAAAAGCAGAGTGTATAACTCGTACATAAAACCCATTTTACCCTCGACATGACTATCCACCCTCGCCTGCGGTTCGGGTGGATATATACGTCTCGGGTAGATTGGTGCGTTTTATGCCCTTGTTGTACAATCTACTATTTTATGTGTGGCATTATATTGTTATTTTTTTGTCTCTTCCGATTGGCCGTTATAGGCTCACCTTTATATTTTATAGTTCATGTATGGCTGATATTACACTGAAATTAAGCCGTAACACTAGGTATCGCGGTTAGCGACTTCTATGTGACGCGGATGCTAAAGACGTCGTTTTTGGTTTGACTTTTTTCGAAGTAACTTCTATTGAAGGTACGTTTATGATATGAAACTCTGTGTTAGATATAAGTTAGATTGTAAGAAATTGCAGTGCCCTTACAGGGTCCATTGTCGGGACCTCCTTACTTTAAGAACTCTACAACCACAATATAGCAATACATAATTTGTAATTTGGAATTTGAATTCGCATTTCTTTTGCAGTTATAGGTAGCCCGACTCTTTGTGTCCATTTAAGAACTTGCGCTGGTTGGATAGTGTCACGTGACTGTTTTTCTTCACATACATGGGAGCAAGTGAGACATTAGATTTTACATCTCGCCTGCTCATTCATTATACGCACAGATCTGACATTCGTATACGTATCTGTAAATTGACTCGACTTCTATAGCATTCGTTTTTCTTCCATACAAAATTATAGTGTCCAAAACGTACAACCTACAAATTGGTTACTAACTATCCGCGAAAGTGTTGAAAGTGTTTTACTCAGAGTCTCCAAATTAGAACTATAGACCAAACCAACTATATTAAAATATAATTAATGGACAGTGCACACAATGAGCTTATAACAGAGTTATACTTATCTAGAGTTTGCTTTTGAGATCTGGAGTTAATGAACAATTAAATAGTTAAGTTATATTATCAAGTCCCTGAGCACATTTGGCTCCAGTAAAAAGTTCTAACGTATTTGAAACTTTCGCCCGCCAAAGATTCTACCTTTTATTTAGCAAAGAGGACAAAGTTTTTTAATACTTTTAAGGTTCCATTTTGTTAATAAGGTAAAAAAATAAGTTTTTTAACAGGTGAACCTGCTAGAATGTGTCATCATCATCATTGCAATATTAGGTAATAATGTTTTTTTAAAGCATTAGACAACTACGCAATTATTTTTCCTTGGTGACCCCTATAAAAAAAACCATCATGGTGGTAGTCACCAACGGTTCGCTTGCACAAATCTCTTTTCAGAGATATGCTCTCATACGGCCGAAATTAATAACCTATCTTCTATCCATAATCTGCAGATTTGAGATTGCTAGTGTCAATTTTGACATATCCCTTAGCGCAACTGTCAAATGTAACGCGTAATCTGGAGATCACGGATAGAGATAGGTTATTGGGATCGGCCGTTAGGGGTTCATGATTTTTATCTGTCAAACGAAAAAAAAAACTAAGCTACCGTTATCTTTATTACTGGCTGGGCACAAATTGTGCCTGAGTCATCCAAGTATTCAAGTATTTATTGCAATCCCATATATGAAAAGGCGTGACGCTATGGTATGTCTAGCTAAACCTATGTGTAACTGCAGCTTTGATGCCCTGTTTGGGCACAATTATACACATTGCGTTTAGACGGAACCCTTCATTCATTACGCATTTTCGTGCTTCACTGCTATAATCTTAATGCTATCTGATCTTCCTAGCTAAGACTCTGGGTCCATTCCATACCCGAGGGGTCGTTCCCAACTCAACCCAACAAAATCATTCCCGGCCCGATGCGTGTGTGTGAGGGTTTGTAAGGGTGTTGTAGGGTGTGTGTGTATGTGCGTTTCACTGTGCTCCTCCTCCCACTCCTTATCGGAAAAAGCGTGAAGCTATGTTGTGGTATAATTCCCTATTCACCCTACCGGAAGTAAATGTTCGACTTACCTCCAGATTCTGTGAGAGTGGTCAAATGTAACAGGCTATCAATCGAAGATTAATTAGACATAGCTGTGTTTAGCTTTCGGGTTGTCATATTGTTCGAGTCGAATTGGGTATTTGACTTATAAATTAATCGGTCAAGTGTGAGCTGGACTCACACGAAAAGGGTTCCGCACTATCGTTTTTTTTTTACGTAGCCTGCAATGTGTCCAGTAGCTGGGCAAAGGCCTCCCCATTTCGAGCCCACACATCTATAGTCAGAGCTAGATTGACCCCGTACTATGGTAAAAGCAAAAAACATCCCGACGAATTGTAAACCTCCTCCTTTCGGTTAAAAAGGCTAAAAAGTGAGTGAGTGAGTGATTGAGTAAGTAAGTGTATGAATACGTGAGTGAGTAATGCCCAGTTTCCTGGGCGCTGATTAAAGTTAACAGGTTGGTTAAATCAGCTTCAGCCAATCACGAGCCGCTATTATTCAAAATGACGGAACTTGATTGGCCGAAACTGATTTAACCAACCTGTTAACTTTAATCAGCGCCCAGGAAACTGGGTGTATGTCAGTCGGGATTTATTAAATGGTCCATCTTCAGAAATAGGGCGAATCCAGTTGGGAATTTCCCGTCGGAGGATTTTACCCGGTACTGAGCCTTTTATAATGCGGTTTAATCTTGCCAACTTAGTGACTTCATGCTTTGAAACTTTTCAGGAATACTGCATAGCAATTATGACTGCGAGAATGGTTTATCATAATGGAATTCTACAATAATGTAATTTCTGCTTCCATTTTCACGAGTTTTCATATTCATACATATTTTTTCGCAAAAACTAATTAACTGATACCTTGGTGAGAACCAATAAAGTATACAATGGCGAGCTTATCTCTAAAGAGAGTTTAAGATCACGAAGGCATCAACGGACCGAGGACGGACCTAATAAAACAATGAAATTCTTAATTTTTAGCGTTCCGTACCAGAAGGGTGCCAAACGGGACCCAATTACTAAGCCTCCACTGTCCGTCTGTCTGTCCGTCAATGGTCTCTTACTATGCATAACACGAGCCGTAATAGATAGGAAGGCAGTTGAAATTTTCACAGAATGTTGTGTGTACTAGGCCTAGACAAAGTTAATAACGCTACGAAAACTAAACAAAACAATTTGACATTTTGGTGACGTGAGGTGGGTGACCAAACGTGAAATCGCATACATATTCTTAGCGTTTCGTGCGAACGATCTTGTCTAGTGCGGCAGTTGCTTCTACAGCAACGAATACTTCACGAAATATAAAAAATTAGGTGTAAAATATAAGAAAGTTTTTGTTTTACTTTTGCTTGTAGTACGATGCGACAACCATTCAGGAACTTCTGCGTGACAGTCAGAGTGGCACTTGGCCGATTTAAACTTAAATTTTAAAACATATTATGAAAAAACAACATATGAATCTGTCCTAAAGCTTACTTCACCTATATCTCGTTTTATTTCGAGTAACCATAATAATAATAAATGGTCAAGTGCGAGTAGGACTCGCGCACTAAGGGTTCCGATCATACTTGGAGAGCGTACCATGTGTAATTTAATTAGGTGTCCACTTAAAAAACTAAAGTCCATGTAAACCAATTAAATATTTATTTTATAAAGACAGAAATTCGCAGTTTTCAGATTTTTCCCTTTACTTGTGCTATAAGACCTTGCTTTGTGCCAAATATCATGATTGTAGGCCACTTGCAGGCTTACGGGAAGTACCATATAGGTTATGGGTCCATTGCGATTACAATGAAAATCCAACAATTTTACAGCATGAACGGTCGTATCGTTCGATTGCGTTGACCTAGAAGGTTGTTTTTTTACAGCTTTATGCGACCACAGACCTTAACATATAAATTTCAGCTTGATACGTCCACGGGTTCTTGATACAAAGGTGGTGACACACGGACAGACAGACGGACAGACGGACAACAAAGTGATCCTATAAGGGTTCCCTTTTTCCTTTAAAGGATCGGAACCCTAAAAAATAATATCGTCACCTTTTTCTTAATGGGGTGATAGCGAAACAATTCCGCCAACTTTAATTCGAGGTGCTGTGCTTATTCTGTCGTGACAAAGAGCTTGCCTATTAATTTTAATAAACCATAAACACCCAAATCACACAATAATTGGTCTTTGCAATTTTTCTTTCTTAACTTCCACGCAGCTGTCTCTTTCCTTCGGACGCTGTCGTATCTCCCCTCTCTGTCTGCCCTTCTTGCATTCCCCAAGGCCGCGGTTCTCATAGTACCGAGAAACTGGTTTTCTGTCGAAATAGCGGTTACTGGTTTTGTTTGGGTTGTCTTGTCGTAATGTTTACTTATTTTCCGATAGGTAGTCCACATTATAATTGACCAGATGAGGCGATGGAAGAAAAATTGCTACCGATCTGAAGACACGAATATGCAAAAAAGAAACAAATACCTATGTAGATCTAAAGAGAATATTAAGTAAACTTAATGCGACTTGCACCAGACTTTTGGTTGATAGGTACAAAGAAAAGAACAGTTTATCACAATGCCGATCACAACTTCAGTTTATCACGACACGATCAAGCACGGGAAGGACATGATAGATGTCGGCCATAGCCGTGTTGAAGTTTTAAAACATCACCACGTTTAGCAAAAATACCATAAATATGCTCACGCCATTTTCCCGGTAGAGGGGTGGGCAGAGACTATAGAACTACAAAGCTGCTTGGCAGTATGTAGCGTCTGTCAGAAGCTTAGAACAAGTCGGTCTAAGGCCGGTCACGTACAGTCCGAATTCCGAAAATTCCGAACGGAAAATTTCCGTAATGTACTATGTAGATGATAGATCCATAGATTTTTATGAATTTACTGCGCTGAATTCCGAACCGAAATTCCGATTGTATGTGGTCGGCCTAAGTGGGGCGTTCTTAAAAGTAGGTAATGTTGTAATCCACCTTGCGATATTGATCTTTATGTAATTTCTAGATTTTCCAGACGCAACGTGGAAGGTCAGTTTATGTTGATTTTGTATGGCACGGGCGACCGAATTTGCACATTACCTAAAAATAAACCAGTAACTAACTTCTTAAAATACGCTCTATATTTAAATTTGCGTTGCCGGTTGCGGGTTCTATTTTTAGACGAAAGGGCCAAAAGCAGAAAAGCAAATATAGCTCATTAATGTCCCGATCGAAGGGCATTGGCTACGTGATTCTCGTACATTCGATAAACGATAGCGATTTTGAATGCGAATCACTCGATATAGGTGTCGATATCCGTATATCGAATGCTTGAGAATCATACGCCGCCTGGAGCCTGAAAGGATATACAGTACACGGTGTTACAAATTGTGTGTATCGTTGGAATTTTGGAGAAAACAGAGGCTACAAATAACAACAAACAAATACAATATTCTGTATGTAGTATGTATCATTAATATAGTATCAATAATATAATTAAAATTCACTTTATTTTCATTAGGCTGGATTTAACGAACGAAAGAGTAACTTTTACTCGAAAGTATCTTCTACTTTTTCATAGACACCAGTGACACCTAGATCCTGATCACTTCATTTTGAACTGTCATTTGTCATGCAAGTTATCCCCGGGATAGTTATTCTTGTATAACTTTTTGTTGGTGAAATCCAGCCTTAGTATCCATTTTAAGTTATAACACAAATATCATGTTTATTGTTCTATATAGCACACAAACACCTACCTACCCTAAAAGGGTAAACATGCAGTCGGGTATTTTTAATTTGTTATTATATTTGCAGTGCAAAAAACCTTTTGTTTTTTTTTACTCTTATTGTAGGCTGTACAGGATCTGTATATATGTTGCAGTCAGAACTCTAAATCATTCAAAACTAGTTTTGACCGTAAAAGAGTAGTTTTGAATGAGCGGGTTGGTTAAAAGTACTTTTGACTAGTCATGAGTAGTTTTGACTGGTAATTTGTGGTAAAAAGTAGTTTTGACTGGCGCTCTTGGTTTACAAAACACCAATTCGTGGTTGCTTTAGGTCACTCTCTGTGCCAATACTAAAGATAGGTTGTGTTAGGTCAAACTTTATGAACCACCCGGAGCGAGCAAAACGGAGCGAAGCGGAGCGGAGCGAGGCGACCCCATGTAGTTTCACAAAACCGAATTTGTTTGCTTGTTAGTTAAGTGTCTGATATAACCAACTAACTGCGAAATAAATTTAGTCAAAAGTGCTATTGACCAGAGGATGCAGTCAAAAATAGTTTTAACTGATTTTCTTAGATAAAAGTACTTTTGACTGATTAAGAGTTTTGACTGCAACATATATAAATCGCTGTCTGGAACGGCCTGACCGGTTTATGTAATGGCTCCAAAAGGGTTTAGGGTTAAAATTAAATAATAATAAAATAAAAATTAATATAAGGAAAACTCAAAGAATCAGTTAATAAACCTACCTTTGTTTGGTATAGGATGGGAAGTCCGGCTTCAGCAGGTTCGTTATACTTGTCATTATGTGATTTTAATCATGAGATGAGTTATAGAGGTGCCTCGGTACCTCAGAAATGATGGACTAACAGGACCGGAAACAATAATTAATTCACAAAGTTAAAAACTAAAAAAAACCGAATTATTAAAAACTATTGCTTCCTTCCTCTTGGTAAATGTCGTTTATATACAAGCAAACTAGCGTAGAGTGAAGCCTACACGTGCTTTACAATAAATTTAAGTTAATATACGATTCCAACAGCCAGGTGTTTATCTCGTGACAATGACTAAGACCCTACAAAGTGACGGAAAAGGAAAAAATATATATGTGGGAACTAAACTACTGGATCGATTCCTGATTTTCACAAAATCTGACCAACCAAACCCAATAGGCCTCGTTTTCAAACAAAGTTTTTTTTTTTTTAATCGGTTAATTAGTAATAGTTACCCATTTCGTAGTAACTCACATAAAAAAATAGAATATAACACTCAACTGAATTGATAACCTCCTCCTTTTTAGGGTTCCGTACCCGAAGGGTGCCAAACGGGACCCTATTACTGAGACTTCGCTGTCCGTCTGTCCGTCCGTCCGTCCGTCCGTCTGTCACCAGGCTGTATCTCATGAACCGTGGTAGCTAGACAGTTGAAATTTTCACAGATGATGTATTTCTGTTGCCGCTATAACAACAAATATTAGGGTTCCGTACCCGAAGGGTGCCAAACGGGACCCTATTACTGAGACTTCGCTGTCCGTCTGTCCGTCCGTCCGACCGTCCGTCTGTCACCAGGCTGTATCTCATGAACCGTGGTAGCTAGACAGTTGAAATTTTCACAAATGATGTATTTCTGTTGCCGCTATAACAACAAATACTAAAAATCAAAAGAAATTTAATATTAAGGGGGGCTCCCATACAACAAACGTGATTTTTTGCTCATTTTTGCTCGATATTGATAATGGTAGCAGGTAGACGCTTAAAATGTTCACAATATATTGAGTATATTATTTATTTACTTAAAAAATAAATAATTAAATAAAAATTAAATTAATATTTAGGGGGGGCTCCCATACATTTTTTTGCGGTTTTTTATAGATAATGGCACGGAACCCTTCGTGCGCGAGTCCGACTCGCACTTAGCCGGTTATTTACATCGGTTAAAATAGTATAGACGCTTGCAAAGCCGCGGGCAGCCAGTAATAATTGTAACTACATGTTATGTTTCTATTGTGTGGCATCCTTCACTTCACTGTGAGATAATTGTATTGATTCTGTTGTCCTCAGATTATTTATTGTGTATATTTTTGTGTATTATTTTAATGCATTAATTTTAAATTATTGTTAATATTTATTATGTAATGCTTATGGAATTTGTACAGCGCATTGGATTAGTCTGTAAGGTTGTACAATTTAATTTGACCAATAAATTATTATTATTATTAAATAGATTCCCTACCCCATAGCTGCGGGGCGATGGGCATGCGCCCTGCTGCCTGAAAAGCTCAAATGTGCCGCCGCTACCCGATATGGGAGAAGGTATGACTATGTAATATTCCTTCTTCTTCATGCACGGGCAACTTAAATTGCGTAATTCCGAGCAGCTATGACGTCACACCAATTATAGCTACAATCTACATCAAGCTATTGACAGCAAGCTATAGTAGCTAGCGATACCGCCACACCACATTGAGCAATTAAAAGCAATATTGCGGAAACAACAGGCTCGTGGCCTGTCAAGTCAAAATAGATACTTTTTATGAACTGTCAAAACGGAACTTTTGTTCCTGAGTTCTATGAAATAACAACAGAATGACGTCATGTGTAAGTGCCATCAAATGCTGTCTTTTTTGAAGTAAAACTTCTTGGGGCACGGGGGTAAAATTTATTTAACCTCTCAACTGTGGGTTATTCATATATTTGCTTTTCACTTGCTACTAGCCGGGTGCTATCACGAGTGGCTAAGAAATGTAACGGAAATTGGAATCGGTGACGTCAGGGTCGGCTGAAGACTTTTAAAACCGCAACTATTTTCAATACGGTTTTTAACTAATCAGATAAGATAATAATACATTCGTACAATAAAGAATGTTAATTAGTGAGAGAAAAACCTGATGAAACGTTAACAAATAAAAATTATTTTAAGCATTCTTCCACGAGTTCTTGATTTCCGGTATGGCCAAGATGGCGCCGCCGCCGCTGGCTGGGGCAAACACTGGCAAACAAAACCAGTGACGTGACCAAAAACTACTTCGTTCAACCTCTTTGTTGGAACCGGAACTTATGTTTGACAGCTGTGCGATGCGATCCATACAGTTTGTAAGAAAAGAGTTTCATCAATGTCACATACGGGTCGATATGGATTTCTAAAATGATGAACGAATCGTTTTGTGGCCGGTAACTATGGAATAGGTACCTAAAACGCGCTGCGTAGTCGCGCAACGGGCAGCTAGTAATCGCATAAAGTCACTTAGAATCATCCAAATGTGATATTTAGTTTTCAAGCAAATTCCGATGTGATGGATGGCTGCATTAAGACTTCTTGAAAACAATAAGTAGGTACCTAGAACTGTTCCAAAGCCACTTTTTATTATATAGTGCAGTTCAAGTCACAAATTAGCAGTTTAGCTACTAAGTACGTGTTATACCTACCTATTTAATGTTTATCTGTAGTAAACGGCCAAAGCGAGGTCTACAGTTTACAGAGCCATAAGTTTAATGGCTTATTGTTTCGCTTATTTGTTTGTATGTAATTTTTGTAATAAATATTTTAAAGTTGAATTGTTGTTATAACTGTCGAAATTATACGATTTTGATTATAATAAGCTTTTGTAATTTTAAAGTTAATGCTTCATGCCAGTCAATAATGTTGAAGTAAAATATAAAAATCGAGGTATGTCGTATGGCGGACTAAGGAAATGTCAAGAATAAAATTAAATAAGAGTTACGTCATCGCTTCGCGATGAAGTAACCCTAAAAAATCCTAGCAAAGTAGGTATGTATAGGTTAGCGGGGGTAGCATAAGGCACGCCAGTCACCCCAGCCACGCATTTTGTCACAATTTAATGTCATATCATAATGAATGCGCGCTATTTTATGGAGAAACATCATTGAGACGCGAAAGGAGTTGGCAATTTGGCAAAATGACTGCCCCAGACATGTACAAAGACTTCTCAACAGCCAATTAATAGCATTTAAATATTCTCTCATAAATTACTGCGTCTTTAGTTAGTTTGTAGAACTTGAAGGAACTTATTAAATAATTATGAGTTGTCACTTCATACTCTATGATTCCGCCATTGATTAGTGACTTTTGCCATCGTTAAAAATAACATGCAACATAATTGCCAACTAGCAAAACTGTTGAAAACAGGAGGTTTCCAGAGGAGTGGCTAGATGGCGTTATGTTGCATGTTATTGCAAAATGGTGCTTATTTCTAGCGACGGCAAAGGTCACGGAATCATATTGGAATCACGGAGTATTGAGTAACAACTCTTATTTACCTATATTTAATAAAATTTTTCTTCAAGTTCTACAAACTAAATACAGACGCAGTAAATTAAATTTATGAATGAATATTTAAATGCTATTGGCTGTTGAGAAGTCTTTGTACATGTCTGGGGCAGTCGTCCATATATTGATTTAGCCATCTTCTTTGTCATTTATCTGCGCGACTGAGGTGAGTGGCAAGCCTTATGGTAGCCCCGAAGGTACACATTAACTTGGAATAGTTGAAAATACGTACTCGATCAATTAAATAAAGGGACTGGGCACAGAGACAAGCAAAGCAATGCATACATTTGAGCGAGACGGCTTAAAGACGTGACGTCAGATGGTATATAATCTGAGCGAGATGCAAATAGTAGTGACACTATTGAATGAGTTAAGTATATCACCACGAGCGCGACAAATTGTAGATAAGGAATGGTGGGAAATAAATGACATGACGTATTAAAAGTAAGTACAAGTATAAAATAATTTCAAATAATCGGACGTCTGAAACTTAAAAGTAACTTGAAGCAGAGATTGGATCTCAAAATTGGAAATTTAAATCTCTTTTAGTATAGGTAGGTATAGGTGTATAGTATAGGTACCACTTAATGATCTAGCTACAGAAGTTTTACTTCTAACACGTGTACGGTGCTACACGCGTATTTTTTTTTGCACAAAATTGACTTTATAAAATATATCTGCTGGAAATATACAATCCTGAGAATGTCAAGCCATTTTGTACATAATGCTTCAACTTAAGACTTGTTTCTAGATTTATTGGATTGGACCTTGGCCACAAGCCTATTATAGCTACATCAAGCAATTGACGGCAATAGCTATAGTAGCAAGTGATACCGCCACACCACATTGAGCAATTAGAAGCAATATCGCGGTAAATATTGCCGCACTTTGTTGGGTTTACAGTTTCCGGGCAATTGCTGCTCGAAAAATTACTTTTAGCGTACCGTTACGAAATGTATCGGTGTAGTCCCGTTGTCCACCCCCTGTCTGTCCCCCAGGTGGGGACAACGGAACGTTTTCCGTGCCGTTGTCCCCCACCTCCTCATATTATCGCATGCTCGCTATACTAACATCACGTTCAGTCTACCCCCGAGTGATCAAACAATCACGGGATATCGCAATCGACAACCCTTCAGGAATAGCTATAACATTATCTTAATAGCCTACATATGGACGGTGAAGCAAAACAATATCGGAGGGCCATTTTGGCTAGACGAATTGGAGCCAAGTCGTATACTACCGAAATTACTTTTTTGAGATCCCGTCTTTAGGTGTTGGATTTTTTTGAGATCCTTGTCTTTAGGAGATGGATCTCCACCCCCGTTCCAAACGCACACCTGGTCAAGAACCCAAACGGACCCAAGACTCCGGACTGGCCAGGGCCGCTGCGCCGAGCTAATGTTTAAGTGGGGGTACAGAGACAACCCTTTCTGCTCCTGCGGAGCTATTCAGAGCATGGCCCACATGACAGACGATTGTCCTATATGGTCGATTGAGGGAGGACTGCAAAAAGTCCACTCCGCTGACGAAGAGGCTATCGAATGGCTGCTCAAGCTGCCACCTTTATGAGTTGTGACGTGGACGATTGCGACCAAACGCTTAATAAATAGGTGTTGGAAGCCATGTAGGTACGATAAGTGAAACATAATTGTTCAATTTCGACCATGATTCTTTGAGGATATTGTTTTTAAAATGTCACACTTCAACATTTATACAGCTAAGATAAATCCTACAGAAGCTCGTACTAGTAATCTCATGGAAAACTTTTTATTTCATGATTTGGTTTTTTAGGGTTCCGTACCCGAAGGGTGCCAAACGGGACCCTATTACTGAGACTTCGCTGTCTGTCCGTCCGTCCGTCCGTCTGTCTGTCACCAGGCTGTATCTCATGAACCATGGTAGCTAGACAGTTGAAACTTTCACAGATGCTGTATTTCTGTTGCCGCTATAACAACAAATACTAAAAATTAAATGAAATTTAATATTAAGGGGGGCTCCCATACAACAAACATGTTTTTTTTACTCATTTTTGCTCGATATTGATAATGGTAGCGGGTAGACACTTAAAATGTTTACAATATATTGAGTATATTATTTACTTAAAAAATAAATAATTAAATTAAAATTAATTTAATATTTAGGGGGGGCTCTCATACAAAATGTTTTTTTTTCGGTTTTTTATAGATAATGGTACGGAACCCTTCGTGCGCGAGTCCGACTCGCACTTGGCCGGTTATTTAGTAACTATGTATATTCTTAGAGCATAAGTACTTTAGTTGTTGCTCATTCGGAGCTAATTTTTGTCCATCATTTATCTTATTAGTCCTAATAGTAATATTTTAATTGAATATGTATTTTATAATTTCTTTATTGCAGACAAAAAACACGGTAGGTAATATAAAGTGTACAATGGCGAGCTTATCTCTAAAAAGAGATCTCTTCCAGCAAACCAATATATTATGTATCTATATATGTGTGTATTTGTCTTCTGTTTGTTTCTGTTATGTAATTGTCCCTGTTTGTAACCCTTGAATAAATAATTAAATAAATTAGTTAATAAAACGGTAAACAATAATGGTACAGGTACTTATTTTATTATGTTTGAAGTATATTTATTTAGTCATTTATTTAGACTTCCCTCTCTGTATCTGTTTTTTCCTGTCATGCCTAGGTTTGCTGGGAGAAATCTCTTTTTAGAGATAAGCTCGCCTTTGTACATACCTTTTTGTAAATGTTACGTGTTTTTTTATGTTTTGAAAATGAAATGAAATGAAATACCAACCATATATGAATAAGGTCAAAATTATTGGTTTTGTATGGTTGCCTGTTAGCTACAAGAATAGTGAATTCGAGCACCTATTTCCATTTGTACAGTTAATCGCATCGCCCAACCTTTTTCATGTCATCCTAAACAGGTATTCTACACTGCCTACGATAACGCTCTCGGTGTGTTAAATATTTACAATAAATCATAACATGTCTCTACTAATGTCTTGCACTATTCATCGGCCTAACACAACTAAAGCTCACTCACCCACCTCTCACAAACTACATCAACCTTAATGTCTTTACGTTAAGATTACTTCAAAACTTTAGTGCTTATTACCCCGTACCTTTGCAATCCGTCTACCTACTAGTATTTTTAAAAACCTTTTGTTTCTTCGAAGAGCTTCTTGGTCTAGATAGATAGATGATAGATAGATAGATAGGTAGATAACTCATTTATTCATTGGACATGGTACACACACATAATTAATAACAACAAAAAGCAGTAGGTACCTACAGCTGTGTGGTTATTTGACTGTACCACGGCAGTGAAATGGCCCTGACTCAGCAATGTCACAGACGAATCTGTGACGCTGGTATTCTGGTCTAGTGGGTTTAATGCTGTTTTTCACGCAGGAGATGCAGGTTCGATCGATTCTTTTTCCCGGAAGAGAGTAAGGCAGAGACAAAATACCACCACTTGCAACGATCCCCCTCACATCTCTTGCAAATACCTTTATTTCTTGCCACTGACTGCCCAAATGTCTGTGCTAGCCTCGCAGCACCCACCACTAAATGTTTCGCAGTGTTGCAACCCCGCTCGAAGGCGCTCGGTGCAGCAACTTACAGTTCAGTTGGTGTTCGTGACCCGGCTGGCCAAAATGCGGCCGTGTGGAGCCGTAGTTTTTTGTGCTGTGATTGTTTTGGTCTGCGGGCACAATGGGACAGAAAGAGGTGAGGCTATTTTGAAATTAGATTTAGAAATACTTGGATCAATATTGATACGGAATGTTGTGGCGTTTGAAAATCTTGTGGCATTTATTTGAGTTTTGTAAAAGATTCTGCAAAAGTTTGATGATTTGCAGTATTTTAAAAACTGTACTGGTCGAAGTCTTCACTGCGAAATAAACTTAAGTTTTTGGCTTTTAAGCTTGTAAAAGCTCGGCTAAAGCTCTAATCATATGGAAAACTAATGGCATGTTTCTATTCCCGAAAATTCCTATGGTATTGAAGAGATAAATCATAAATGATTTATGCATATAAAATTACAGATTAATGTGTTATACAAAGCTTAATAATTATTAGGACGACATCTTGAACATCATATACATAATTGCAATGTGCAAGTGTTTCATTCATATTTCAGACAGTCATTCACTACAAAATGTTGCTATATAGAAAGTAGAGCTAGTAGTATATTAACAAGTTAGCATAATTATATCTACTAAAATAAAAAAATCGCAACAAACATATTCGTTTAAGCAAGAATCAAGTCTGAAATTGCTCAACAATTAATTACCCATTTTTCTGTTGCTTACAGCAGTATTGCGTTAAAAAGAAGCAACGAACACTTTCATAAAAACTATACGACCTTGTAAATATTTTATTAGGTAGTCGAATAAAGACGTAATATGATTATGATTATTATTATAGTCTACTAATTTGCATAATTGTAATTAGAGTGCCCGAAAGTGTCCGAAAGAGGGACAGAGAAGCGTAGGTTAATCAGCAGCCATATAGATCAATGTCATCATTACCAATAACGCGGAGAAAAATTTGGATGCAATTGGCACAGGATAAGTTGGCGTAAAAAGGAGAAGGCTTATATCCAGAAGTGGGCGGAAACAAGCGGACGAACAAATTCATTTTTAGGGTACCGTACCCGAAGGGTGCCAAACGGGACCCTATTACTGAGACTTCGCTGTCCGTCTGTCCGTCCGTCCGTCCGTCTGTCTGTCTGTCACCAGGCTGTATCTCATGAACCGTGGTAGCTAGACAGTTGAATTTTTCACAGATGATGTATTTCTGTTGCCGCTATAACAAAAACTACTAAAAATCAAAAGAAATTTAACATTAAGGGGGGCTCCCATACAACAAACGTGATTTTTTTGCTAATTTTTGCTCGATATTGATAATGGTAGCAGGTAGACGCTTAAAATGTTCACAATATATTAAGTATATTATTTACTAAAAAAATAAATAATTAAATCAAAATTAAATTAATAATTAGGGGGGCTCCCATACAATTTTTTTTTGCGGTTTTTTATAGATAATGGTACGGAACCCTTCGTGCGCGAGTCCGACTCGCACTTGGCCGGTTATTACTGATTAGTAAACACTTGTGTAACCATAATATTAATAAAAAAATAACCAGCTTCACAAATTGTCGGTTATTTATCAATGTGTCGGGATATTTTTTATGACGACGTTTTTTTATATAAATTGAAGAATGTAAACGAATCTATCGAATTGTACAAACAACTTGTAGAGACATAAATAATCGAAGAATTATTCTGATTCGTGATTAGCTGAAATGAGTTAGCGTATACTTTGACACTAAATGCTTATATGAAAAGAACATTGTGCTTCTGCCATCCCGTATGACACTAATTACGTGTACTGACGCCGGAGGGGATTTTAAAAAGGAGAACGAGATGATTGTCCTTTATAACTTTAATGTTGAAAGTTACAATGTTCACTTAAAAATGAATTACAATAACATGATCTCGATTGATCAACTAAACTAATGTCCTCTCGCAATCGCGATTGAAGCGTAAGAGCCACGAGAAAGGTGGCGGATCCCTCGAAGAAATCCTCTTATTATCCTCTCCATCCTAGGTTTGCTGGAAGAGATCTCTTATTAGAGATAAGCTAGCCTTTGTACATGTTTTTTTCTAATATTAAGTGTCTGTATTATGTTTTCTGTGCAATAAAGTATAAAGTAAGTAAGTAAGTAAGTAAGAAAGAAAATGGAAATGCACCATCAGGGTTTTTGGGTGGCATCGCGTGATGTTCGGGAATATTCCACTAGCAGTCTCAGCATTTCGTGGGTGGTCCGGCACAGTAAGAAGTTTAGTACGGGACGGCCTATCCTACATATCAGGTTAATAAAATAATCATTCAAAATATTACAAATGTCATTGGGGTTAGAAAATTCTATGTCATTCAATTTGATTATGTTAATATTATTATTGTTTGAAATTGACGATGTGATTATATTCCACGTAGCTTTACATTTATGTCAATGTCATGTACTGTCATTGTCATACAAGTTATCCCCGGGATAGTTATTCTCGTATAACTTTTTTTTGGTAAAATCCAGTTAGATTGATTTAGAACTATCGCTGATTATTTCGCAATTTTTTTAATGTACAGTGTACTTGTTATTGTGCACTGCCTACCCTTTCATTATATATTTTTTCTTTTCACGCCTGGTTTGCTGGAAGAGATCTCTTTTTAGAGATAAGCTCGCCTTTGTACATATGTGTTTTCTTTTAATGTAACTGTTTAAATTGTTGTGTGCAATAAAGAATTGTGAATTGTGAATTGAATTGAATTGTACAGTGCGTCTGCATCAGATTCATGTGGGCACGCAAGCTACAAATCATCAACAACCAGAATTATCTCTACAGCAAAGTTTCAAAATTATATCAACACCCATTTCAAAATATTATTTGGGGATAATTCTTGTTAATATATGTTAATCGGGCATGTGTGTCAGTAATTCGAGACCTGTCCTTGACATAGTTAAATCCATTAAATTTCGATGATCGCTTTAGTATGCTTCCTTGGATGCCAAAGCTAATTTGCATATTTCTGTTGTTATACATGTGATCACGCCTTTTAGAGGGGTTGGCAGAGACTATAGCCCCCCCGCCCCCCCACTTGCCATGAACCTAGCAACATCTGTTCTTTTGTTATATTAGTGAGAAGTGCATCCTGCTCCTTGGATTTATCAAAATCATTAAATAACTTCAAACATCATCAGCATTATTTTCTGAGAAACCTTAACCCATATAATCCCAAGCGGTCGACAGCGACTCTCAGGCCTTTGTGAAGTAAATCCGGCAATAACTACGGGACAGAAGTAGACAGCTGTTGAATTTACTTACGCTCATGCCGTTTATCCATGTGAAAACCCGGGAAAAAGGGTTTTAAATAAAATACCAAAAATAAACTGGGTAGATAAATTACCTCCGAAAACCGCTATATGTGTAGCAAGTTACTCAAAACCTAAAGGGCGGGCCTAAGGCAATCAGAACTTAGAATTTCATCCCTAACTTTTTTTAGAGGAAATAAAATATAAAAATAAAATAACCAGCCAAGTGCGAGTCGGACTCGCGCATGAAGGGTTCCGTACCATTATCTATAAAAAACCGCAAAAAAATAAAAATTGTATAGGAGCCCTTCCTAAATATTAATTTAATTTTAATTTAATTATTTATTTTTTAAGAAAATAATATACTCAATATATTGTGAACATTTTAAGCGTCTACCTGCTACCATTATCAATATCGAGCAAAAATGAGCAAAAAAAGTCACGTTTGTTGTATGGGAGCCCCCCTTAATATTAAATTTATTTTATTTTTTAGTATTTGTTGTTATAGCGGCAAAAGAAATACATCATCTGTGAAAATTTAGCTACCACGGTTCATGAGATACAGTCTGGTGACAGACAGACGGACAGACAGCGAAGTCTCAGTAATAGGGTCCCGTTTGGCACCCTTCGGGTACGGAACCCTAAAAAGTGTGTTTGAATATGGAATCTGTGGCCACCGCGCAAGAGCTGTAGGATTTGAAGATTGTCAGTTTAGTGCCTTTAGTTCCTCTAGTTTAGTGGTTTTGACACCTCAAGAATAGTTTATAATGATTAGATAAATAACAAGAACACAAATTCAGATGCGGTGCGAAATTGTAAAATAAAACATTGTGGTAGACAGTTTTCTGGCCACTTCAGGAGACTTTTCTATCGAACAAAATTAATAAAATGGGAAAGCAAAGTCACGCTGACACTCGTGATAAACTAGCTATGAAAAAACATACAGAAATAATACTCGTCATTCCGAGCGATTTGAGTTTTATTTACTAAAGGCTGTTTTTGCCTTAGGCGCCCTCCCAGCAGGGCATGATTCTCGCGCATTCGATATTCGGAGCTCTACAGTTATTTCAATTGTTTTGTATGGGAATTACTCGATATGGCTGTCGATATCCGTGTATCGAATGTGCGAGTATCGTACCACAGGATCATGAAGCTGTCCAGCGATTATTTGGTGACAGGTGGAATTAACGCTTCATGATGGCCAATGAAGAATGAAAGGTCTGTGTTGATGACAGGCTCGTTGCAATAAAGAGCCACCATGTTTTCTTGAGATCGGCCCAGGGATCTGACACTTGCTGCTCCATGGGTCAGCCAAAGCGGAACTATTGACGCCACTATGAAAACGTCACTTTGACTGTCAGGTGTATCTAGTGTATGCAAAGTCAAAGTCAAAGTAAAAGTAAAAGTAAAAGTAAAAGTCAAAGTCAAATTAAAAGTCAAAGTATTTTTTTATTGACCATAAAATAATACAGATTGCTTAGTCAACGTCAATATAATATTAATATTTTATGCGGTTCAGTTGGCGTAGATGGTGGCGCATCCCTCTATTCTACGAATAAGATAGTTGCACTGTACGTAGAGCTGGCGCCCTCTGTAAACGTCACTCATCCAGCCCAAATATCGTTGGAAGACCAATGTATATTTTAAAATTATTTTATTTTTGAATATTACTGCACTTAAGCCGGTTTTTTTTATGAAAATGTTAATAAAATCATTCCTTTCAGGTTTCGTTGATAAGGCTGAGACGTCATTTGAAACCTTGAATTTATATCCACTTTATTGCACTAAACAAGTTTTATTCAAATTCTGGTTGTGGTCATTTCTGGCATAAACGCAGCCGACCATGCACAAGTTAGTAAGTCCAAGGTCAAACAGTTGTGAACTCGTGCCTTCACCGGGTTCGAATCCTGGCTGAGGAGAAAAGAAAACCGAGGTCTTGGATGTGTTTATGTATGCGACGTCGCTTTTTCTTGTTCATTTACATAGTGACAATCTTAAACACGAAATAAAAACGCAAGATAGCTCTCAGAACTACCCCGAATTGCACGAAACGTTGTTTGGCATACATAATTCATAATTCATAATTACTTTATTGCACGGAAAACAATGTGATATATAGTCTTAAAACAAAGGTAAATAGGCAAAGGCGAGCTTATCTCTAAAAAGAGATTTCTTCCAGCAAACCTAGGCGAGATAGGACAGATTGTATTGAGAGAATAGTCCTAGTGCACAATAAATAAAATGAAGATAAATGAATGAATCTACATATATCTACTATAATATATCTACACAATAAAAATGCTACATAGACTTAAATATGAATAGATATATAAAATAAAATAAAAATATATAAAATACATATCCTTAGCATCAGAAACAAATTACAATCCTATGAGATTTTCACCCCTAAATCAGAACTTTAAATTTCAAAATCGTTTCGTGGAACTCAGGGCAAGACCGTAAAGTGTTATTACAGGCCTTAGAATTGTTTATGTTATTGCCTTTAAATTCGTCGAAAGATAAAAAAAATCCTTGGCCCGTTCATAATTCATAATTATTTATTGCACGGAAAACAAGGTGATACATGTCTTTTAAAACAAAGGCAATAGGCAAAGGCGAGATAATCTATAAAAAGAGATTTCTTCCAGCAAACCTAGGCAAGATAGGACAGATTGTGCAGAGGGAATAGGCCAAGTGCACAATAAATAAAATGAAGCTAGATGAATCTACACATATAAACTATAATATATCTACACAATAAAAATGCTACATAAACCAAAATATTAATACATAGATTAAAATTAAATACAGTAGAATACATAAACTTACATATACATCTACTTATATAATAAAGATTCATGGTCTACGTTAACTTTTGGTTTGGTTTTTTGTTAACAATAAGGGTTGTTTGCAAACCAACCAAATTGATCAAACTAATAAACCGTCCCAAGACAAACCCAACACAAAGCCCTTCTATTGTACAAAAGATCCATCAGTTTGCCTGATACCCGGATGTCATTTCTTGTATATAATATATATGTCGGCGGCCGATCGTAGAATTGTGCACATAATGATGTGCCCAAAAGTGAATATATGCGGTAGCTTAGGTGAAGACTAAAGGGGGCGAGCGCAGCGAAGCCCCCGAGTAGACTTCGTGTTCGTTTCACATGTATAACACAAAAAACATCACGTAGTGCTGAATAAAAATGCTTTTAAAAATTCATATTTTCGTTAAAACCCGCCGCCATGTGCCCAGTAATTGCATGGGGTATATCATGAAATGGCGGGGCACATCATGATGTGCCCGATCCTACGATCGGCCGCCGACATAAACAATCTGTGTTATTAAATACTCATCGTTTAGACCTCACCTCTTCTATGGTTTAAGATGTTTGCTGTTTGATGTTTGCTTCTATGTTTGATGTTTCCCAAAAAGAATTATACAATTCACTTACTTGAGAAACACTTAGGTAATAAAATAAATAATAGCTAACCGACAGGCGCAAAAGAAAACAAAAATAAATATCTAGGGTAGTCCTAAAAAGAATGCGTAAATAATGAGATGAATTAACGAATCAGTGTTGATGCTCGCAAAGGGTGTGTTTACATTATCATATTTATTGTAAGTAAGAAAGATGAAAAGTTATGAAAAGAGTTATAAATGTGACTCTCACACACGTAATCTTAGACTTATTAAATACTCATCGTTTAGACCTCACCTCTTCTCACACACGTAATCTTAGACTTATTAAATACTCATCGTTTAGACCGCACCTCTTCTCACACACGTAATCTTAGACTTATTAAATACTCATCGTTTAGACCTCATCTCTTCTCACACACGTAATCTTAGACTTATTAAATACTCATCGTTTAGACCTCACCTCTTCTCACACACGTAATCTTAGATATCACAATCCGGCCACCCAATCCTACGAACGCACCCTACCCAGTTACCTCAGAATTTGCTAATTCTTTGCCTTTCGAAATCAGCCGTCTTACCCGATCGCGTTTCTACCGGACACATAACTTCAAACCGCTCTTATTACTGGCGGCATAGTGACGGCACTCTGGCCAGTCGATGTTGCGTCACTGGCCTGTTGCTGTCGGTACAGGTATTTGCGACTTGCCAGCAGTTTTACGAAAGAGTGCAGAAATCGTTTTGGCGTTGGATTACCAGTTTGCATTTCACATGATGATAAATACAGTGGTTATAGCAGAAACATAATAATATGGAGCAATTTGTGATTAGTATATTGCATTACTGGGAATGTATGCCTTTGTCTCATCTATTGGTATTAACACCCACGGTAGCGTAAGGACAAAAGAGTCCTTGGAACAATATTGACATTAAAATTATTAAAAAAAATGACATTAAAATTATTTTGACAGTGGGTACCAAGACGTCAATGAATGTTTAATTTTTGACGTTGGTACCCACTGTCAAACTAATTTTAAAGTATTTTTTTTTTCTTACAAAAAAAATAAAAAAATGGCTCGAGTATGGGGGCGTGATGTGAAGATGCTTAATAAGCCCAATATTGAACTAAAATATCTTTTGACTCCCTTTTTAACCCAGAGTCGAATAATGATTCATTGTAGATTTCTATAGATATATCTCTAGCCTTTTAATAAGTGGCCTTGACAAACAAACGCATTTATTTTCAAGTTTGACCAATTTAACGCGGTGAATAACATTAAATAAAAACAAATGGCACTTAGAAGGGACTGACCGACCTTCCTTTGAGCACACGTAGTAGTGAATTACAGATATAAGGGCTCTGGCAAGGAAGTTGTTTTTAAGGTCCACTGTCAATGTCAAACAACTTTGTTGCAACGTTGACTCGTATGCTTGGAGGAGATTTAGTCTGAGCCCGTATGCCACCACCGGTAGCCTTATTTTTTTTAAAGACATTTATTTATTACAATTTATTTTCTGCCAAACTGCGTAACAGTTTGTTGGCAGACGCTCTTAGTTCAATAACTAGTCACTGACATTTATAATCTATAAATACAACTATACTACTGATACTTATAATATAGCCTGTAGGCTTACATAATTTTTTATTTAAGTATAATATAATATGTATAATTATATACATATCTAATATTTGATATTTTTAATATTTGGTTTATGTTTATGTTGGTTTTAAGTGCATTCGCATTTTAGAAAGATATTTTTTAATTTAAATTTTAATGTGGTTTTACAAAATTTATCAACAGATCTCAATAGGGGTTAAGTATCTTCTTGTCCTTCGATCGTAGTAATTATTTGCCTTTGGCTGGATAAATTTTCTATTAACGGCTGATCTTGGATGGAGTATTGAATCACAGGCTGAATGTGGGCACAGTGGTGCCTCTGCCACCCCGTATGGGAAAAGGCGTGACGCTATGTTGTGTATGTCATCGCTACAAAAAACCGCTAGTTTAAAACAATCGCGTTCTCATTAGTATTGCGATTGATATACTCACCTCGATCTCTAAGATTCTAAGCTGCCAATGGTTCAATCAGGAATGTCAGAAATCCTTCGTATATATATTTCGTATATATTTATTCCACATAAAAGACAATACACAGAAAATAAAGAGAAGTAATTTACAAAGGCAAGCTATCTCCAAAAAAAGATCTTTTCCAGAAAACCCAGGACAGAAAAATAAAATACAGAACAAGAACTTCCTTACTAAGTTAGTGATATAACAATTTACGAAATAAATTGTTTGTAAACTTTCCGTCGTTATTCATCAAACATTGCTCCCAAGGGCGCAAAATGCCGTATTTAGCAGCCAGTCTCCAAACGAAAAAGGCGCCCGCCGACAAGCCAAATACGACATTTAGCGCCCTTCGGAGTGATCGGGTACACTATTGCTAAATAAGAAAGGTGTAAGAAGTAGCCAGAGCTCAAAGATAAATCTGTGAGAATTGAGAATATAACCGTATATTACTAAAGCTGGATTTTACCAACAAAAAGTTATACGAGAATAACTATCCAGGGGATAACTTGTATGACAATGACAGTTCAAAATGAGGTGACTGATCTGGGTGTTACTAGTGTCTATGAAAAAGTAGAAGGTACTCTCGAGTAAAAGTTAATCTTTCATTGGTAAAATCCAGGCTTAATGTCACCCATCCGGTGGAGTTGATAAGTTGTGTTGCTTAACCCGCATGATTAGACCTCAACTGGGTCATTAGACCTCAGCGGTCATTAGCCTCCTGCGGTCATTAGCTATGAACAGAGTGGTCCATTCTAAGTCGTATTTTAAGGATGTGTAAAAAGAAGGGTGCCAATCGGGACCCTGTTACTACATACCAATACTAATACGACAACAAATAAGATAAGCTCGCCTTTGTACATGTGTTTTCTTTTAGTGTAACTGTTTAAATTATTGTGTGCGATAAATAATTGGGAATTGAATTGAGAACAAATAATAAATCCCCTGTATTATGTAAGTTTAAAATAATTGAAACAAAAAGTAAACTTTAGAAAAAACCGACTTCCACAAACCCTATTTGATTAGATTGAGTTTAATACAAACTGTAACCCCTTATCCCCCCCCCCTTGGGGACTTAATTTTGTCAAATCCCATATCAGTGCTACTCCACGCTACTAAGGAACCTCTGTACAAAGTTTCATGGCTCTAGATCCACCGGTTTAGGCTATGCGTTGCCTGCCCATCAGCCACGCATTTTATTTGTACCTAGTATTGAGCAGTTCTGGTGGCCATATGTGGTCTTCATCGGCAGTTCCGCACCACAATATTATGCTTACCATGTGCATTTGCACGAGTTATTATGAAAAACACAAAAATCGCTATAGGTCTGCCTATAATATTTGAAGAGTTCCCTCGATTTCTCCAGGATCCCATCATCAGATCCTGACCTGGTGACAATGGGACCAATGGGAAGGTAAACGCTTTCAAAAAAAAATATTTTTCCAAATCGGTCCATCCGTCTAGGCGCTATCGGGGCACATACATAAAAATAAAAAACAAATATCCGGACGAATTGTAAACCTCCTCCTTTGGAAGTCGGTTAATAAAGAGAATGTATTGTATTAGGCCGTGGACTGGAATGGCAGGGGACAGAATAACAGATGCGAGTGGCGTGCTTTGGGAGAAGCCTATGCCCAACAGTGTGTTGATACGGGCTGATATGATGATTGCATTAGCATTTTATTTTTACTTTGTGTTGTTTAAATCCGATGTGGACCCGATGATAGATAGCCGATGAATGATGTTTAAATTGACCATTCCTCCCTAACTAATAAAAAGGATTACTATACTATACAGGTTGACATTTAATTAGCTGACCATATTTAAGGTAATGATAGTACCCATCATTATGAACAACATTCACTATAAAACTTATAGTCGCAAACGGCAAAAAATTTTCGTCTCTCAATACATTTCCCCGATCAGCTGATTTCAAGTTACTATGGGAGACCCAAAAATTTTTTTCGTTTGCGACCCCATGTTCCCTGGGTAAAGTTCTTCATAATGATGGGTACTATCATACCCCAAAATATGGTCAGCTAATTAAATGTCACCCTGTATACGGGAGTAACCATTGGACAGAGCTAGACAGGTCTTCCCGTAGTTATCCCCGGAGTATCTTTTTATTTTAAGTAAGGAATATTTGGATGTAGAATTCTAGATGGAATATTGAATAACTACTAGAAAAACGTGGGGGCAGTTGTGCTTACAATCATTATAATCCCTGGCAATGAATCGAACCTGGGACCCTCACTTGAAGCAAAACCTAGGTCGCTACCCTACAGCGGGCGTCAAATGAGATACGCAATTATGCTCACTACAGTCTATTCGTGACAAGAATGGAGTAAAGTCATCACTGTCCGGCGGCCTAGCCACGCCCCGTAACCAATCAAATCGTTTCCAATTATCAAGCCAAGTTCACAGTGACCAGATGCAGGCAAACTTTCGAACGCAATGGTTGTGTGTCCTGTGAGTGAGTGTTAACAGATTAAAATTAAAATGTAGTAGTACAGCCAGTGCCACCATCTTATTTGTAGAATAAGCGATGGCGCCATGATCTTCTCCACCTGAACAACATTACATTACAAAAACTGACAGAGAAGTGACGTTTTCATAGTGGCGTCAGTAGTTTCCGCTTTGGCCATTCTACAGATAGCTTGCCTGGCTCTGTAGGTCTACTTTGTATCGCGATGTGTTGCTATTGCTAATGCTACGTATAAAACTATTGACCATGTCCTACTGAGAGGCCGTTAGCGTAGGAAACCGAAACTAGTGATTGTAATAGTTTTGTAATTCATGACGCCGCCGGTGAATCTTCCGTGCGTATCCAATCATAACTAAGTATAATGATTCTCGAGTAAAAATATTGTGAGTATTTACAACATGCTGACATCAATTTATTTTTAAAAACAATATTTTACAATCAATCGTGTATGCAAACTTGTTCGGAGAATATTAAACAATTTCTTGACTGCCGTGAAAGGACACGTTATAGTCCAAGTCCTTGACGATAAAAGTGAAAGATTGAAAATGCAGTTGGATTACCTATTTGTTTTAAGAATCATTCCACTTCCTACTTTAAAGTGTCTTACGGCCATACTCAGGGTCGTTTAATGATTCATTAGGGATTACTAAGTAAAGAATTTTGTATGAAAATTCAAATTTGGAATAGGTTTAATCGTTCATTAAATGACTCTGAGTACGGCGGTTACAGTCAGTTTAAACTTTACGATCCAAATTGAGGTAGATGGACGTACAGTAATAAAATTTGAGGTAGATGGACGTACAGTAATACAAATTGAGGTAGATGGACGTACAGTAATACGAATTCAGCCTTTCAACAAACTTTTCGTACTTATGTGACTTACAGGGGGCGCTAATTCTGCGCAAATTAATGCAACGAACCTGCCAATAATTCAACAAGTTAAAAACTTACAAAAACCGACTTCATGACCTATTTCTTAGTCCTCCCCGCACGGTATACAAATGTCGTCTATAAATCCATATACGTGCCTGCAAATGAGGAAAGTCGGATTCTCTGTAAAGATCAATTGAAATACGTATACGTATGAAAAGCAGCAAAAAATCAAATCACTATGGCCTATTTATATTGGCCATGGCAATTTTAGGTCATCAGTGTCTGCGATTCCGAAGGCGACACGAACTATACTAATTAAACTTATTAGAATGGTGTATTTGAAAATTGAATCTGTGGCCACCGCGCAAGAGCTGTCGGATTCGAAGGTTGTCAGTTTAGTGCCTTTAGTTCCTTAACGGCCGAAATTAATAGCCTATCTTCTATCCATAATCTGCAGATTTGAGATTGCTAGTGTCAATTTTGACATAAATCACATAGCGCAACTGTCAAATGTAACGCGTAATCTGCAGATCAAGGATAGAGATAGGTTATTGGGATCGGCTGTTAGTTTAGTGGTTTTGACACCTCAAGAATAGCCCACAAATGTCTTCACGATATTCATACATTGCTGTCAAACTGTTTTCCTTTGCCCAATATGACACTCAAACATTCGCAGTGCTCATCTATTTTGACCTTTCTTACAACTGTGTAATATTGACTTATGCGTGCTTAACCAACGCAATATCACACAAGTGCTAGTATTTGGGTTGTAAAGTTAAAGTTGGTTAAAGACGTTTGGAAGGTTAACAACTTTCCCTGAGGAAATAATTGCGTGGAAAGGAATCGAACATCTATCAACCTTGGATTTCCGAAAGTGAATAATTGAAACAAAAAGTAAACTTTAGAAAAAACCGACTTCCACAAACCCTATTTGACTAGATTGAGTTTAATACAAACTGTAACCCCTTACCCCCCCCCCCCCCTGGGAAATTAATTTTGTCAAATCCCATATCAGTGCTAGCTACCCCACGCTACTAAGGAACCTCTGTACAAAGTTTCATGGCTCTAGGTCCACCGGTTTAGGCTATACGTTGCCTGCCCGTCAGCCACGCATTGTATTTGTACCTAGTATTGAGCAGATCTGGTGGCCATATGTGGTCTTCATCAGCAGTTCCGCATCACAATATTATGCTTACCATGTGCATTTGCACGAGTTATTATGAAAAACATAAAAATCACTATAGATAGGTCTGCCTATAATATTTGAAGAGTTCCCTCGATTTCTCCAGGATCCCATCATCAGATCCTGACCTGGTGTCAATGGGACCAATGGGAAGGTAAACCCTTTCAAACAAAAAAATAATTTTCCAAATCGGTCCATCCGTTTAGGCGCTATCGGGGCACATACATAAAAAAAAAACATCCGGACGAATTGTAAACCTCCTCCTTTGGGAAGTAGGTTAAAAAAGGCACACTAGCACAATTGTGCATACTTTGAGCAGATGTTCACTACTCCATTTTGGGTGACAGGGGGCTAGCCCATCGCCGCAGTTGCGGAATAATGAAGGTTTCCTCATGATACTTTTTGTCACCACCCACCGTGAGAACATCCAAATGTAATTTAATTAAATAATTTATCCCATATTGGCATAGGTCAGCGATGATTCAAACCTGCATCTCCTGCTTAAAAATCAAGTGTGGAAACCACCAGACCTTTCTTTCCCTAAACAAAATTCTCTTGATCAACAGAGTCAGACCCCGTGTCGATATTGGACTACTACTCCATGCCGGCTCTTTCTGAGCTGGACGACTATGATCTCTGCCTAAGGAAACCAGAAGCAGTGTACTGCATCATTGACATGGAGATCATGGAAGACGACTCACCACTGTTTAGGTATATCAAGGTAAGTTTGATGAACTTATTCCATCACTCTCCTGGCCTCTTTCGAAACAATATGAAGTAAAACTTTGTACCACCACTAAATCAATGAAACTGTTTTTTCAAAAATAATAATTTTTCTCTCTATTATTACAACCACACACACATCCACCCTTGCACATGCACACACAACCTCACACGCACTTCACACCTCCCCCTCTAGATATAATATCACTTAAACTTTTATTAAAATAAAAACTTAAAAATGTAGTATTTGCAAAATGTTAAAATGTAATAGTAGCATAATAAGAGCCCCTAATTGGCCTAGGTATAAGTTATTTATTGTGCTGTACATTTTTTATATTGTGCTGTGGGCTCAGTTCCCAAATAACCACTCACACGTCTAAACCGCGCGACCCGTATACCTCAGTCCGAAACAAATGAAATCTCTTGTTAGAAAATGCTGCGAAATCGTGAGAGTAAGTCTCGTTTCGTAGCCAGCTACTAAACGGGATTTAATCTTCCCCTACGGTAGCTCCGAAATCTGGCTATGAAACTGTCCGAAAGGCATAAGATCGCCTTTCTACATAGTCTATCTTACTATGTTTTCTGAATATCTGTTTTGTGTAGGTAGTACAATAAAGGAAATACGAATTACTAATGCAGCAGGCTCAGAACTAGAGCGTGGTAAATAAAAAGTTTGATTACCCAGCAGTGGGTAAATGTGAGCTTCTTCTTCTTCTGCTTCAGTCAGGGGGATGTTGTGCCTGCACTTGGCCCACGAGAGCGGGGCCTTTGTGCATGTCCCCTACACCTGCACTCTAGTTCAGCCATCCTAACTCCAGCACAAACTGAAGTAGGAGGCCTGGATGTTCTAGGAGGGTCGACGCTCTGTTATTTTCTCCCAGAATCGCGATTCTGGTCTCTATGGTGGACGGGCACGCAAGCAACATGTGCTCCACGGTCTCATCCACTTCCACTGTTTGTTGCACCTGTAATTTTCAGGTGTTTATTAAGTGTACAATGGCCTGTTATGAGGCCTGTTTATTAAGTGTACAATGGCCTGTTATGAGGCCAAATGTGAGCTTATTGATTGATTGCAATTAAGTTCTTGGAGTAATTACTTCTTAAGATACGTATAGTTAAGTTGTGATGGGCGCTAAGTTTTGTTTTTGTTTGAAGAATGCAGTACCGCCTCACTCCATACATAAATAATCCCACAGGAATTTCTAGGGGTTCTAAAAGTCTAATCAGTAATAATAATATATTATGGCAATAATAAATAAACAACTTATACACCAAAATACTCACAAGAATGACCTTTTCCTAAAATTTCAGTTTGCACTTTCAGTTCATCGTTTCAGTCTACGCCGAAAATAGTTTCTTCCACATTTTAGATTCTCACCTTTCTGTTACACCCTGTCTACTTATATCGAATATGAAACCAACTCTTTTTACTACTAAGTAAATAAGTGTTAAGTCTTTAGCAATAAGTGCGCTATGGTGTTGTACTATTAAGTCTTATTGTAAATTAATAAATAAATAAATAAATAAATAAAATAAATGAAAATGTCCATTAACCGAATGCCACAGGCCTGCGGAGATTCAGCCATGGAGTGCGACTCAAATTATGACTCACATTTTCCTTCCAGAACTTCTCCTCCCTCTACTACAAGAACTATCGCCATAGCAAACTGCACCGAGGTGTCTGCGCCAACCAGCACTGTGGTCTGAACCTGACGCATGCCGGCGCCGGAGATGACACTGCCGCTGCACTGAGGGAATGCTTCAACGCGTCTATACACCAGGGGTATGGGTTGCAGGTATGTTGACTCTTCCCTTTCCTTATGGCATGCTGGAAGAAATCTCTTATTAGAGATAAGCTCGCCTTTGTACATATTTTTTTCTATGTTAAGCTATTTTTACTGTCATGTGAGTACAATAAAGAAATTATAAATTACAGTATATTAGCTCATTTGCAAACACATTTTCTTGGCGAAAGTGGTTCATAATACTGGATACTATTTTTCCTCAAAATGGCTACCTAATTAAATGTCAAAATTTAATCGCCAGTTCTTGGATGTTTTTATCATAGAGTAAATTATATTGGTTTACATGTTTGGCGTCGGTGTTTTTTGTTTCCACGGTACAGGGTATCCTACTAGCTAGTGTCCCGGGGGTCGAAAGCAACCTGCATGTAAATTGTATAAATGTTTTGTTTGTTTCAGGTGGAGTCCCTGTCTGTCCGGTACTGTAAGACAGCGGAAGACAATCTTCCGATAGATGTTCTGGATATTGTGATCGGAATCATACTTCTTCTGATCTTGCTTGTCAACCTGGGATGCTCTGCGTGGTTTTTCTTATTCCCGACGGAGAAGGGAGGAGGTGGGTACTTCTGGTAGGTTTTGAAAAGGTAGAGTTATCATATTATGCAAATGAATTGCTTAATATGACATCTTCATAACCAAAATGAAGCAATACCCATGTGATTTGAGTAATATTTTCATTGAAATCATAACGAAGAATCTTACGAAGACAAAAAAAAACTGAAAACGCTACTTGCCAAAATTCAAAATTGGAAAATATATTCAAAATATTTATTTTCCAAAAAAACATTGTCGGATATAGATCAAACAGTGGCTCCCACACTAGGCCTAGCCTGTGTGCTTATATCAGCCGTTAAATTGTAAAATATTTAGTTTAGTTCTGTGATTAGATGGCTTCGGTAGATTTTAGTTAGTCCCTTTGTTTAGAACGAAACTGCATACACTTTTTGAAATCGGTACCTAAATAATACCAGTTTCAGGGTATTAAACAAAATAAACCAACCGAGTTAAAAGAACATACGTATACGTTTTGCTTGCAATCTATTTACGATCTATTTGCGATTCTTTAGGAGCATACCAAATGACGCCATTTTGGGTGTTTTAGAAGCAGTAGCGATCAAATATAAGTGCGTTTCTCAGAGCAGCATCGGGCCCCAGGTATTTTGTAAACTTACCAGGGGAGTCCTACTATTTGTGTTAAAATGCGACTTGAATAAACGAATTTTGAATTTTTTGAACAAAAAAACACCCCCTGTTTAAAATCGGATGTGTGACTTTGCAATAAACCACTCGTATTACTATTACTATTAAGAAACTGGCGATGATGCTGATCTTGAAAACGATGATGATGAAGATCTGAATGCCCTATTTCAGGTAATCGATACATGTTGGCGTTTGCCGTACAAAAGAACTGGAAGGCTCTGAAGCACGGTGGTAGCGCTGACGGTGGTCTCTTCAAATGTTTCCAGGCTTTGAGGTAATAATAATTCATATAGTATAAATATACAACGTGTAAATTTATTAATTTATAACGTTTATTCATGAAAAAAAAAGCAATTAATTACGTAATTTAAGTCTGCCAAAATGCTAGGCAGTTTGTCGGCAGGTTGGTTTGGCTCTTACACTACTATAACAGTATGTACTTTTTTAATAGTAAGCCCATCCCCCGTTCCATTTTTAAGGATATTTAAAGGTTTTTAATATAATATTGTTTCAACATACATTTAAACTTTCTCTTGGGAATTGCATCTGTAATGAACTTATCTGGCATATTATTTAGTATCTTAGGCAGCACCCTACAAGCTGTTCTAAACCCATAATAGTTTATGTGGAGTACCATACTGTTTGTTAGGGATATCATTCTGAGAAACTTTCACTAAGAAACCGATTTGATCACAGCAACTTTATGTTTCACTTCCAAGTACATTTTGACTTGACGGGTCAGCTGATTTGCATGGAGAAGTGAAAAATAAAGTTGCTCCGATCATGAAAGTTGCTCAGAATGATGTCCCTAACAAACTTTCTCATTAAGCGTTTATTCATTTACACGTTGTAGACCACAAGACAGAGGTTTCAGTTTAGTGCGTGTAAGTTAATAATGGGGTGCCTGGCAAGTTAGCTAGATTTATTGTGTCATTGTTTTAGTCCCCAACACACAGGGTACCCTAGAGTGTATTCAGATGCATCTACAACAAATACAGTAAATGTTTTTTGTTAATGATTTCAGATTTTACACAATGGTGATGATCCTTGGTCTCCATTCTATGATCTTCATCGGCTACGGTTACACTGCAAATCCTGAGTTTATTGAAGAGGTAAGAACTTTGTTAATCTGCAATCTATCTCAAATCGGACACAATATGTTGGTTGATCTTGTATAGAACATATTTTTTAACCGACTTCAAAAAAGGAGGAAGGTTTACAATACGTCGGGTTTATTTATCTATGTACAAATTGCGCCCCGATTGCGCCTAGACGGATGTACCGATTTAAAAAATTACTTTTTTATTTGAAAGGTACTTTCAATTGGTCCTATTAACACCAGGTCAGGATCTGATGATGGGATCCTGGAGAAATCGTGGGAACTCTTCAAATATTATAGGCAGACCTATATTGATTTTTGTGTTTTTCATAATAACTCATGTAGGTAAGCATAATATTGTGATGCAGAACTGAATGATGAAGACCACGCATGGCCACCAGAACTCCTCAATACTCGGTACAAATACAATCTACTATGCGTGGCTGACGGGCAACGCATAGACTCAACTGGCTATAAAACTTTGTACAGGGGTTCCATAGAGTAGGGTAGGTACTGAGATGGGATTTGACGAATACGACGACAATTTGCCCCCATCCCCTGGGAGGGGAGGGAGTAAATAGGGGGTAACAGTTTGTATTAAACTCAAAAAGCACTTGACATTGGTTTCTCATGAAATAGGGTTTGTGGGAGTCGTTTTTTTAAGTTTTACTTTTTGTTTTTACATGTACATACAGTACATACAGGTACATTTATTGCATTTAGCCTCACATTAGGATACCCGGTGTCGTGAAAACCAGAAACAGCGACACCACAACATGGGATACTCACATTGGAACCAAATCTTCTATGATACTTCCCTTTGGCCAGGAAAAAAACCGAAACCTGTAAAGTAGTTCTAACTAAATAATAAGAAAGTAATATGACGATATATCGTCCTCTGTGGCGTTGCGAATGTGGCACTGCCTACCGTGCGAGAGGTCCCGGGTTCAATCCCCGACTGGTGCAGATATAGAAAATAATCCCCAGGTCTTGGATGGATGATTGTCGCAGTTTCCGTGGTCAGAGGCAATGTAGGATATAGGATTCCCACAGTGCAGGAAGAAATCATATCCAGCCTTAAAAGATACAAAACTAGATTGGAAGAGCATCCAAATGTATTGGCTACAAACCTGATGGCAGAGACATCAACATTTAAGAGACTAAAAAGAAAAGCTCCGCAAGACCTGATCTAGCCACATAACCCAGGATGGGACACTGGTTCCATGCCTACAAGTCTGTCCATATATAACAAAACAAAACTACTGATAAATGTCCCAGATGACAGATCGCAGTAAAAGTGGACGTTAAAAAAAAATAACCGGCCAAGTGCGAGTCGGACTCGCGCACGAAGGGTTCCGTGCCATTATCTATAAAAAACCGCAAAAAAAAAATATGGGAGCCCCCCCTAAATATTAATTTAATTTTAATTTAATTATTTATTTTTAAGTAAATAATATACTCAATATATTGTGAACATTTTAAGCGTCTACCTGCTACCATTATCAATATCGAGCAAAAATGAGCAAAAAAATCACGTTTGTTGTATGGGAGCCCCCCTTAATATTAAATTTCTTTTGATTTTTAGTATTTGTTGTTATAGCGGCAACAGAAATACATCATCTTTGAAAATTTCAACTGTCTAGCTACCACGGTTCATGAGATACAGCCTGGTGACAGACGGACGGACGGACGGACGGACGGACGGATGGACGGACGGACGGACGGACGGACAGACGGACAGCGAAGTCTCAGTAATAGGGTTCCGTTTGGCACCCTTCGGGTACGGAACCCTAAAAAGAGGCAATGTGCAAAATGTTTGTTTTATGTTATATTTGTACGGAACCCTCGGTTTGCGAGTCCTTCTCGAGCCTGCCCAGTTTTTAATGTGATGAATGCCTTTCACGCTTTCCAATAACTCATTTCCCGGCATTGTGGCTTCCGAGCATATCGGAATGGCAAAAGTAGGACGATTTATCAAAAGCACGCGCACAGAATTTATTACCGCTTGCTTTGAACATATTGATTCAATATTTATTTATGTGCAATTTATGCGGCGAATTCTGTGTTACGTTGCGATGGAGATGAAATAAGTAGTGCCTAGTTACTCTGAGTTGCACGAAACTATTTTGCTTCATTGGCGACATAATGAATTATATATAATTAACAAAGTGCTGGTTGCAGTCTGCAGAATAAAAGATTTAGAAGATTTAAAAGATTTGTTGATAATTACAGGTCACATTTACAGTCTTGAGACCAAATCATGTGAGCGTTAACAGTTAACAATGACACATACATACACACACATATATATAATAACCAGAATGCAATAAGGAATGCAATCGATAATGAAATAAGATAAAGTTTTATTTAACTCTGAAAATAGAATCTCGGATATTATTTCACTTCCTTCAGTACGGCTTCATAACTCATACTTGAAGACCTCACCACAATTTTGAGCTTTATTTTAATTGAACAAGAACTGTTTACACTAAAAGTAACTTCACAGCCCTGGGTAAGGGTATCCAAACCCAAAGACTTGATGCCTTTGTGCATTCTCTCTCTCTTACGAAAGATCGTTGACCTTGCTTTGACGTCACCTCACATTATATATGTTCCGCTCTGACAATCGGTCCACTTGATTATCCGAATTACGAACTGCGAACTACGAACAAAATAAAGGTATAGTTTCTTAGCAAAATGGTATATTTCCTTAGTCAGAGGACAAAAAGGACATTATGTTCAAATACATGTTTACATCATTTGTTTTTGCTCCAATGGTCTTGTTGATGACTTTCAATTCCAATGAGGATGATTTTCCTTTTATAAATATAAACAAGAAGATTTTTTCATTAATTTTGGACTGCATCACCAAGCCATTAGGTTGACAATTTGGTGGCTACCCAGGAATATAGTTCCGTCTACCCGATTACAGGCTTACCAATATCACATCGTTTCTCAATTTCACGTCATCTCTATGCGTGATATAACCTCTTGAGTACTCTTGACCGAGTTCAAGGTCGCCTTTGTCATGCATTCTCCACTTTCCATTGTAGAATTTGCTCCATGGTTTTAGTATGCGGTTTTAATTGGTCATGGACTATGAAACTGTGAATGCCGGTTTGATTGCGATAGGTTTCATACTGCATAGGTTGGGTGTAACAGATGTAGTCATATTTTAGGGACATGATTCTGAACAACTTTTAATTTTCCACCGATTTGATTAGAGCAACTTTATATTTCAATCCACCTTACATTCGGTCAGCTGCAGCTGATTTGTGTGGAGAATTGAAAAACAAAGTTGCTTTGAGCAAATCGGATTCACGCAGAATGTAGTTTTCGAAAGATTTTTTTGAAACCCCCTAAAATATGACTTAAAAATAATTTAACTCAACGGTTGACCTTAATAAAAAGATAATTTATTCTTATCATAAAATACTGAAATATCTCACGAATTTCATTAAGGCAAGAAATAAAATAAACGCTCTGTTTAGACTTCACCTTGATGTTTAAATTGTTATTATGTTATTATGGTGTAACAATAATTTTGTGGTTTCACAAGCCTGTTGTGCCTACAAATAAAGGTTGATTCAACTGTCGTATTTTTTTTTGAAATGAATTCCCAATTTTATTATAATTTTTTAAAACAAAAAGTAAACTTTAGAAAAAACCAACTTCCACAAACCCTATTTGAGTTTAATACAAACTGTAACCCCTTTGCCCCACCCCCCATGGGGAATTATTTTTGTCAAATCCCATCTCAGTGCTACCCCACGCTACTAAGGAACCTCTGTACTAGTTCTCTCCTCTAAGTTTCATGGCTCTAGGTCCACCGGTTTAGGCTATGCGTTGCCTGTCCGTCAGCCACGCATTGTATTTGTACCTAGTATTGAGCAGTTCTGGTGGCCATATGTGGTCTTCATCAGCAGTTCCGCATCACAATATTATGCTTACCGTGAGTAAATGCACGAGTTATTACTAAAAACACAAAAATCACTATAGGTCTGCCTACAATATTTGAAGAGTTCCCTCGATTTCTCCAGGCTCCCATCATCAGATCTTGACCTGGTGTCAATGGGACCAATGGGAAAGTAAACCCTTTAGAACAAAAAATTATTTTCCAAATCGGTCCATCCGTACTAGGCGCTATCGGGGAACATACATAAAAAAGCATCCGGACGAATTGTAAACCTCCTCCTTTGGGAAGTCGGTTAAAAAGAGGGGGAGAGAGGCCTTTGCCCAGCAGTGGGACATAGTTGGCTCGTAATAAACAATACATTCATAATAAAAATTCATAATTTTCTTATTGAACACAAAAAAAATAAATGACAACAAGTTCATAAAATAGAGTCCAAAGGCGAGCTTATGTCTTATAAGAGATCTCTCATTGGAACTTGGTTGAAGCAAACCAAGTTTCGATGAGAGAGGTTGATAATAAACAAATAATTTTTATCTTCCAGTCCTACAACGACTTCTTCAAAGGGCTTCTGTTCAACGCCCGGGTCATCGTGCAGATATTCTTCGTGATGGGCGGGTTTCTCATGGCGTACAAGATGTTTCAGTACGCTGAGACGCACCCGTTCTCGCTGGCGACGATTCCAATGGCGCTGGTGAATCGGTGGTTCAGGTGAGAACGGGGTGGTAGAGAAACTGTGATCACTTTTAGCCAGGGACCACTTATCCAGTGGAGAGCGCATGGATACATTTTCCTTTGAAACAAAACTCACTAATTTACGGGCGGCGGGGGACGAGGTAAGAGATCTGTGATTGGTCAGCCGCTGCTAAACTGTCTGGCGGCCCGTCATCGTTCATAGGTTGCGTACGTTGAATATAACTAACGTTTGGCGAGCCGCATTCCCCCGCAGGCGTAGGCAATTGGATATAATAGTCTCTGCTTTTAGCCCAATACAGAAAAAAATAATAAATTGGTTACATCAGCCTCAGCATCTTTGTCTGGCTCATTTATTGAAGACCTCTAAATGGGCCATACAAACAGGCCGGGCCATTTTAGAGATATCAATTACTCTGGTTTGTGGTCCTTTCTAGCTGTGTAGAAATCAACCTTGCAGGTCAACGCAATCAATCGCTTCGACCGTTAATGCTGTAAAATAGTTGGATTGTCATAGTAATCACTATTGACTCAAAACTTTTAAGGCACTTCCCCTTGACCTATCATGAAAGGCATAAAGCAAGGTCCTTATAGCATGAGTTAAGGGAAAAATCGGAAAACTATAAATTTCTGTCTTTCTGCAAAAATATGTAATTTGGTTTACGTGGATGACATTATACTTTTATTTTTTGTATTGTAACAATATACAAGTGCGATCAGAACTCTTGGAGTGCGAGTCTTACTCGCACTTGACCGTTTATTTTTATGTGTGTCACCTCGAAAGCGGTATTATATTAATTGCATGGAGATCAGCGAGCAAGTGACAGATCCCTGGGGCCCGATGCTGCTCTGAGAAACGCACTTATATTGGATCGCTACCGCTTCTAAAATACCCAAAATGGCGTCATTTGGTATGGCTATGGCGTCATTTGGCAATTCTTTAGGAGCATACCAAATGACGCCATTTTGGGTGTTTTAGAAGCGGTAGCGATCCAATATAAGTGCGTTTCTCAGAGCAGCATCGGGCCCCTGATTACTTGTGAACCGATTTACTCTGCTAGCTCCAGAGGAGGTTAAGGTAAAACAGAAATGAGGGAAAACCCGAAGAAACAGAAAATAAATCAACAAGACTTTTGTATGGAAAAAACAGTTTTCAACCACTGTATACGTTGGTACTAAACCAATGGATCCTCAAACTCCTTCATCATTAATTAACTTTATTTTAAATTAGATATAAAGATACTTAAGTTGAACGTTTTAGTTTTGTAATTTTGTTTATATATACTTCATATTCATAAATTTTAACTTGAGCACATTGGCCAACCTGTTCTGTGTTGTGAATGTTTTCTGTCCATCCTGGGTTTGCTGGAAGAAATCTCTCTTTAGAGACAAGCTTGCCTTTGTACATATCTTCTCTTTATTTTTTTGTGTTGTCTTCTGTTATTAAATTAAATTAAATTAAATTGTTTATTTTCCAGACAAGAGTCCAATCAATATAAAAATGTCAAAAGTTAAAAATTAAAAATTATTACAATATTAAAACAATAAGAATTAAAAACAAATAAATAATAAGATTCAAATTAATTAAATTTTAAGATTGAAATAAATAAATTGTTTATAATAATTATAAGTAATTAGTTCTAATCACACGGCACACGCGTAGCACACAGTTTCACACCCCACTGCACTGCACATTATCTGGTGGTCAACCCGGTGCCGGTGGTGCGTGATAGTCCCGCCATGTCTGGTGAAGTGGGCTGCCCGTCCACTGACGAGCGGCGCTCAGGATGGAGTTACTCGATCCGTCGATGCGAGCACGCGCCCCAGCCGAGCGCAGGCGCAGCAGCGCCGCCCAGCCTGGCGCGCGGCCCGCCGCGAACATCTCGCTGGCGCTGCACCAGGGCGGCAGGCGATGCAGCGCGCGCCACGCGTTGTTATACGCGACGCGCATGCGCCGCATCGCCTCCACCGTGTGCGAGCACCACAACTCCACTGTATAGACGCTCGTGCAGTAGGATAGGAACAGCTGCCTCTTCACCCTGTCGCTGCAGCGCTGGAAGCGCCTGGCGAGCATGTTGGCGCGCACGGTTATGGCGCGGCGCTGGCGCTCGATGTCAGCTTTGTCGGACAGGTCAGCCGTGATAATGTGTCCGAGGTATTTGACTTCCTCGACTCGGTTCAGTATTCGCCCGTTGAGCTGAAGAGGTATTGTTGTGGTGGGCGTATGCGCTGATTTTATCACCATATATTCGGATTTATCAGCGTTGTAAACCATGTTGTGATTCTCGGCATATTTTTCACAGGTGGCTAGCAGTGTTCTCATGGCAGCTACCGAAGGGGCCAGAAGAACCATATCATCCGCGTACGATATGTTGTTCACGAAGGTGCCGTTTATGGAGCAACCGACCTTGCTATCATTAAGTTCTTGGGTTAATTCGTCCATGTAAATATTGAAGAGTACTGGTGACATAGATCCCCCTTGTCTCACGCCACATCTTAGGCTTTCCGGTCTGGAGAGTTCCCCGTTCCATCTGACGACGTTAGTCTGTGTACTGTACCAAGTGTCTAGGATCTTAACTAGTGGTTCTGGTACCCCACGGTCGCGCAATTTGCTCCACAACAGCTGGTGATTAACACGGTCAAATGCCTTGCTGAGGTCCAGAAAGCAGGCATACACCGACGTTTTACGGCTCTTGTAGTACTGCGCAGTCTGTTTAAGAGCATATACAGCAGTAACAGTGGAGTGGCCGCTCTTAAATCCCATCTGGTTTGCTTCTGTATGTAAGTGAGGCTCAGCTTTTGCGTGTATTACTTTTTCAAGTAAGCGAGCAATTATAGAGGCAAGTGCTATGGGACGATAGTTGCTGGAAGCAGAAAGGTCCTTCTTGGTGTTCTTTAAGATAGGTGTTACGACCGTGTTTGTGAGAGCTGAAGGTAGGTAGGATGTCGTAAGGATATTGGTGTACAGCAAGGCGAGTGCCCTGATTGTCTCCGGTCCGCTGTGTATAATGTGCTCCACGGAAAGACCGTCCAAACCTGGAGATTTTCCTCGTGCCATGTGTTTCACGATGTGGCATAGGGCATCAACTGTTATGTGCAATAAATATATACAAAAATACAAATACATTTCTTTTTCTGTAACCCCGTGTGCACTCGGGCTTGGAGAGTAATAAATGCCATAAATTTGCCAACATGTTGGGGTTTCACCTAAAAGCGTTGCTATTAGAAAACCGCAAACAGCAGTAAATCATTCAACAATCAGCCCGCTTCAATTTATTCAGTAAACAGACAGTTGGATTAAGCGTTGAGCTCTCACCCTGAGTGATGTTGTCAACCTTTCACGGATTATTTGTTTTTGCATCTTGTTTTTGTGTTGAATAAACGGCCAAGTGCGAGAAAGACTCGTGTTCCAAGAGTTCCGAGCACACTTGTAGATTGTTACCTCGTAAATACTGGCTTTGTGAGCTGTAGAGCTCGCGAGCGACACCGGGAATTGGAGTTTATTTTCATTATTTTCCATCCCCTCACCGCTCACATCGTACTTGAAATTTATCGGATGAACGAATGGAATTATTATTATTATTATTTTATTTTATTTGGGACAACACCAGCACATAGATAAACAAATTACAAAGAGCAAAGATACAGAGTGAAAGCCAGTAACAGATATCCACAAAATACAAGAAATAAATTTAGATCGAGAAACTTAAACAGATAGACAAGTGGGCAAACAAAATTCTATGCCCGACTGCATTTTATTTCAATAACAATAACACTTACCTTATGATTGTACCTGGTTATATAGATGGAGTATGAAGGTCGCCGCACCAATAACTTTGTAAACTACATTTTGCGATCTAAAATACAACCTATTGACTTTTCACTAAAATTATAAAGTCTGTGTCACTCTCACCAATCCAACGAAACCTCATTTGTTAATATCCGTGGAGTCGTTTGGGCTGTAGTGGTTTTTTTACAATTTGAAACCCCATATCCCCACCATTTTGAAAAACGAAAGCATAACTAAATTGACAAAAAAAAACATTTATTTATCCAACCTGCTCACAAAATATCACGAGAATCAGTTGAGAAATGCGACCTGTAGAGGAAAACACACAGACAGACACGCCGAAAGCATTTTTGCCAAATCCTGAAACGGAGACACTTTGCTCGCTTCGCTTGCTCGGTGAACTGGTGACAGTGTAATAAGGTTTCTACATTAAAAAAGTATGATGTCATTCATGTAAACTAAAGTTTTATCTATGTTCCTTTTAGTTGCGCCATAAAGACTTGCTGTGTGCCAACTTTCATGATACAAGGTCAACGGGAAGTACCCTTATAGATTTTGAGTCCCTTGCGATTACTATGAAAATCAATAATTTTTACAGCATGAGCGGGTGTATCGTGTGATTGCTTTGATCTAGCTAGAAGGTTGTTTTCTTTCCATCTCTAAAACACTACCGAAATGAGCAATGATATAATTTTCAGCGTCACGCCGCGTACCTACTAACAAGGTATTGACAGACGGACAAACGGACAGACAGGCAGACAGACAGACAGACAGTGATCCTTTTTTATCCTTCTCAGGATCGGAACCCTAAAAATTTATTAAATCCTTTGCCATGGCAGTAAATGCTTGAAAAATAAATATAAGCAACTTGACATGAGAGCACTACTTCCTGTGCCAATAGACAAACCAAATATTACATTATAAAAACACATCTGCAAATATTCTTGTATTTTTTTTTTTCTTCTATCATTCTCTTTGTAGGTGTATCTACCAGTCATTATGTATTAAATAACCGGCCAAGTGTGAGTCGGACTCGCGCACGAAGGGTTCCGTACGATTATCTATAAAAAACCGCAAAGAAAATATGTATGGGAGCCCCCCCTAAATATTAATTTAATTTTAATTTAATTATTTATTTTTTAAGTAAATGATATACTCAATATATTGTGAACATTTTAAGCGTCTACCTGCTACCATTATCAATATCGAGCAAAAATAAGCAAAATATCACGTTTGTTGTATGGGAGCCCCCCTTAATTTAAATTTCTTTTGATTTTTAGTACTTTTTGTTATAGCGGCAACAGAAATACATCATCTGTGAAAATTTCAACTGTCTAGCTACCACGGTTCATGAGATACAGCCTGGTGACAGACAGACGGACGGACGGACGGACGGACGGACGGACGGACGGACGGACAGACAGCGAAGTCTCAGTAATAGGGTCCCGTTTGTCACCCTTCAGGTACGGAACCCTAAGAAGTAATAAATCCTTAAAAATCACAGAGATTTGCAGACACATCCTCAGTCTATCGTAAACAAAACATATCAACAACGTTTGTAAGAAAAGTTTTCACGAAATTTTATCTCAGAAAGAGTAACATATTGCTTACAAAATATATTGTGTTTTTTTTGGGAGATTCATATCCAAAACGACTAACAACAACCAGCGGCGAGGCAGATAAATCGAATCAAAATGTATGCGCGCTTTCCAATTCAAATCGACTGTTCGATATCAGCTGCGAAAAGACAATTCTTTCTTGTCGTCCCGTATTTTCACAAATTATGCTGTCTCTTAAATCATTTCTTTGATTTCGCCTTTTACATAATTGCTACAACCTATTTAACTTGTATTAATATTCAAAAGTTACTTTGTTTAATTGGTTAAATGCTCTGGAAAACTTACGCTTGCGACTGCCTACAAAAAAACTTTGATTTGAGTTTTGCATAATTTTTTCTTTGAGCTTACTTTGGGAATAAATTGACAATAGATTTTTTGGAAGTGAAGGAAAAATACTATATAAAATTAGTATAACAAGTAAGCTGTAGCTAAACTCGCTCTGAGGATGTAAAAGACGGGTGAAGAGTTTTTCAGAAGTAAGTAATGAAAATATACGTTTACTTCTTTAATTCTACGACCAAATATCATGTGAAATATATATATATAATAATATCACGTGAAACAGAAATGTAATATCTATTTAAAACTCAATGTAAAATAAAGTTTCTCTCCTTATCTTATCTAATCTTAACTTACTGTCACGAATAAATTCGTAAGCCAATTCACGGTTTTACCACCAAGTGGCTAATAATCACATACATCACCACAAGTTCACTCAACAAGGCAACGGAACAAAACCACACGCCTCAAACTCGCACATTCCCTCGACCAACTGTTGACAGCCCCTGGCTAGCGGTTTGTGGTCTCGCGGTGAAGCCTGGTGTAGTAATAGAAGCGATGTGTGGAAGACTCAATCTCATAAGAGCCATTGTTGATACTAATGTGTTGAAATATTTAGTGTGGTAGCAACAGCGATTCAAAACCAAACCTTTTGCCCAATAAGTACAAAAAAATCATAAGTAAATGACTTATTATGTAACTTTTTATAATACCACCAAATAGTTCAGTTACAGTATGTGGTGGTTGTACATTGATAGAAATTGGTTTTATATCTAAGTCCAATTATAAATATAAAATTATACAAACAAACCGCCCCAAGAATCGCCCGGACCAAAGGTGCCCATAACGGTGCCCAATAAGTTGCCTGTGTAACTTCAAAACTACGACCGTCGCTGAAAAGTTGGATCTAACTATTGTTGATTTATTTATTTTTTCCATCCTGGGTTTTCTGGAAGAAATCTCTTGATAGAGATAAGCTCGCCTTTGTACATGTCATTTCCATTTTTGATTGTCATAATGTATTGATTTGTGTGCAATAAAGTATAAAGAATAAAGAAGAAAGAAGACTTTTTTTGTGTGCAATAAAGAAATTATGAAATTATGAAGAAAGAAGTTCTCTCAGTTATTTGTTTACACAATTTTGCTCACAAACTAGTAGCCCGTCGAGATCAATCCACTGTATAATTAACCGGATAATACGAGCTGTTATTACCTAGTTTGAGTTCATTTCAGAATAATAGGTGAGAGAGGCGGTTTCGGTGAGATTTTGAGTGGCAAAATGGGATTAAAATTCACAAAATATCGAGTGGGTTCAAAACTGTTTCACTCAGCGTTGAATTTAGATATTCATTGTTGCGGAATGCTTTTGAATTTCGGAGTAATAAATTTTGCTATAGCAAGCTAAAATATAAGCAAAAATCTCGTAAAGCGTGAACATTGTAAACTTTTCACTTACAGCACACCTCGGACACTCCATAGAACGCTCGTAAAATAATTACCTATTACTACTACATAACCAAATGATGTTTGTGCAAATGTGTGCCTAAACTTTGTTAGGGCTGGTGGCGCGGCAAATGCAGCGATATTAAGTATACGCGTCGTCACTCGTCAGGCGTTCAGCCCTGTCTATTGATCCTATAACCAATTCTTTGACGCCAGGGGTGGGGTGCGGTATCTGAATCAGCGCGGGGAAGGCAGTGGCCGGGTAACGCCAAACAACTTGAACAAATGACCTTGCATGCGCAGAAACCATCTGATATATGAAACTGCGCACCACGGTATGGGGTGCGGGACGCGGCGTGCGGAAGGAGCATCGCATCGAGCGCGCCTAGCCACGCTATTGGTAGATCAGTCAACCATCGTTTCCCGCTTTAAGTTCACACTTGCGTGCAGTGAAATCACGGATAAAAAATGCCTCGACGTCCGAACGTAGTTTTAAAAAGGCAAGCCAGAAAGATGGTATATGTTGAGTTTTCTATCGATGGAGATATTATTATGTTTTATAGGTGTACGTGGAAAAACGTAATTTTAGGGAATTTCAATCGTAGGTATCCCATAAAAAATCTTGTCTTTTGTCAAATCATTATTCTTTGTTAATAGACACCAATAAAGACGACAAATGTCGCTAAATAATTTACAGTTTTATTTTGATAGTCATATCCACAGACCATTAAATCTGTATAGTTCGCAGCAAATGTACCTACTTCGCGTTGTCTCAAACAGTTATTGTGCACCTGTTACCGCTCAGTCCCTCATGCAAATGGTACAGTATATTTTCTCATTTTCTATCGATTGAACTAAGTAAGTATATAGTATTGTGCACTAAGATTCATGCAGTATACTGTAGGTGCGATTTGTTTTGAGAATTTTAAGTGCGTCGTTTTTTTGGCACGTAAGTGTACATGCGCAAACTTTCCCCCACCACGTCACATTTTGCTCAAGTTGTTTGGCGTCTACTATACTCTATTACCTCTTCTGTGCTTATAGTTCAGATTTACTCTGAATTTTGTAATCTGCACTCTGGTTTTATAAGTTATGTCTTAAACACAGGGTTTTGAACTAAGAATCCCGAACTCTTATTTTCAGACTTATAATTATAACTGCAGTCTCAACCAGAGCGTCACCAGTATGGCTATGACCACAGATACTAAAATATTGTTGTGCACTGAAGTAGGTCTACCTTTTATTAATTATCCTCTTCATCCTAGGTTTGCTGGAAGAGATCTCTTATTAGAGATAAGCTCACCTTTGTACATGTTTTTTCTATTATGTTTTCTGTGCAATAAAGTATATTATGCTAATACAGATAGACCACCTGCAACAAAATATGTGATCGGCGTAAACTGAGATGCTACTGAAGCATCTTTAATTCGAGTTTATCGCTTGGTGCAGCAACATCGAAAAATTGCAAATACCACGAGATGGCACTAAGATATATAGGATTTATTCTAAGATTAGCGCCACCTAGAAGTATGTTAACTGAAACCATGGTGTTTAAAGTACAAATCTTACTCGTCACGCTCTTTTTGACGAAGGGTTACTAAGTCTAATTTGTATGGGGTGAGCGAGCACCCTGTGCTATGACGTAGATGTCACACTTAATTTTTCTTTATTCTCTGACTCTTAACTTTAACTTTAATCTTTGACAAACCTTGAATCAAAGCTTTGAGTTTTAATCCTTAATTTAAATTATTTCCAGACTTATGCCGGCAGTCCTTGTCATCGCTGGCCTGGCCATGACGTGGGTCCCACACCTCGGTTCTGGCCCCATGTGGGACGCAGTCGTGAACCGCGAGAGGGAGATGTGTAGAAGTAACTGGTGGCAACTGGTGATCTTGAGCCCGAATCTGTTCCCGTTCGAGTATTTGTGTCTGCCGCAAGCTTGGTGAGTATTCATTGATATATTTTCCGATAATTTTAAATTTTCAATAAACCGACAAAAGAAGCACTATCTTTCACTGTCAATTTAGATATATACTGGTATGTATTAGTGTTATTCATACGACATTTATTGTTAAGCTGTATTTATGTAACTGTGTATGTAGTCTATTCCTTAGCAATAGGTTCTTATATGTACCTATGTGTAATAATAATATTTATGTATTATAGGTACTAGAATAGTTTTATTGCACGCGCAATTCTTCCCCTTACCTATCATCTCCGTCTCCTACCCAACATGGTTTGCTGGAAGAAATCTCTTATCTCTAGATAAGCTCGCCTTTGTGCATATTTTTTCTATGTTAAGCTATTTTTACTGTCATGTGAGTACAATAAAGAAATTAGGAATTACGATATCCGGCTCTAAGTATCCGCCAAGTGCGAGTTGTAATCTGCATCTGAGGGTTTCGACCATGTTTTTTTTGGAGCGTTATAAAAGTAATATAGCAGAATTAGGTACAGAAAATTGTGGTTGCTTCGCAAAATAAATGAGATTTAGTCGGAATCTTTAGTACGCGAGTAGAATTTGCACTTGGCCGATTTTTTAGTTTCAACATTCCAACATTTAACATTTACATACAGGCTCATACATTGCTTCTGGTTCTCCACTAGGATACCCTGTGTCGTGGGAACCAGAAACAGCGAAATCACAAACATGTAAACATCCAAGACCTGGGATTTTTTTCCCCAGCCGGGATTCGAACGCGGGACCTCTCGCACGGTAGGCAAATGCGCAACCGCTGCGCTACAGAAGTCGTCTTTTAGGGATTGGAACCATTAAGAAGGAGTTTATTTATAAAGTTCTTATTTGTTTTTTCATGTGTATAATCAGCGTCCAGGGCCGTAAGTCGCGTACGGAATCGCATGGCAGTGGCTATAGCGAGAGCGCAAAATTGCGGTTTTCTTATAGCCGGAGCTACGCGTCTCGGCACCGTCGACAAGCCAAAACCAACTGTTTGTAGCCGGCGCTACGCGTGTCGGCACCGTCGACGAGCCAAAACCAACTGTTTGTAGCCGGCGCTACGCGTGACGGCACCGTTGACTAGCAAAAACCAACTGTTTGAAGCCGTCGCTACGCGTGTCGGCACCATCGACGAGCCAAAACCACTGTTTTTAGCCGGCGCTACGCGTGTCGGCACCGTCGACGAGCCAAGACCAACTGTTTGTAGCCGGCGCTACGCGTGTCAGCACCGTCGACGAGCCAAAACAAACTGTTTGCGCCCTTGCTGTAGCTGTTGCTATGCGATCCCAAGCGACTCCCGGCCCAGATACATATATATCTGAATACCAAGCTTTCAACCGATAATTGAAACAAAAAGTAAACTTTAGAAAAAACCGACTTCCACAAACCCTATTTGATTAGATTGAGTTTAATACAAACTGTAACCCCTTATCCCCCCCCCCCTTGGTGAATAATTTTGTCAAATCCCATATCAGTGCTACCCCACGCTACTAAGGAACCCCTGTACAAAGTTTCATGGCTCTAGGTCCACCACCGGTTTAGGCTATGCTTTGCCTGCCCGTCAGCCACGCATTGTATTTGTACCTAGTATTGAGCAGTTCTGGTGGCCATATTGCTCTTCATCAGCAGTTCCGCATCACAATATTATGCTTACCATGTGCATTTGCACGAGTTATTATAAAAAACACAAAAATCACTATAGGTCTGCCTATAATATTTGAAGAGTTCCCTCGATTTCTCCAGGATCCCATCATCAGATCCTGACCTGGTGTCAATGGGACCAATGGGAAGGTAAACCCTTTCAAACAAAAAAATAATTTTCCAAATCGGTCCATCCGTTTAGGCGCTATCGGGGTGTAGACATAAAAAAAAAAAAAAAAACAAACATCCGGACGAATTGTAAACCTCCTCCTTTGGGAAGTCGGTTAAAAAATTACATTCCAGAGTTTATAAAAGGTGTAAATGAATTAACGCAAAATGAGAAACAACTTTGTTAGGGACATCATTAAAAAAATACATTCCAGAGTTTATACAAGGTATAAATGAATTAACGCAAAATGAGAAACAAGTTAGGGACATCATTGTTAGCAACTTTTATTATGAAACATTTTCACTTCTCCATACAAATCAGCTGACCCACTCAGGCCAAAATGTACTGGGAAGTGAAAAATAAAGTTGCCCTGATCAAATCGGTTTCAAAATAAAAGTTGCCCAGAATGATGTCAATAAGAAAGTAGTTTCTCATTTTACGTTAATTAATTTACACCTTGTAGAAGGTGTGCTTCTAACCAATAATCGCTTTACCACCAGGTACTTGGGCACCGACACGCAGCTCTTCCTCATCACGTTAGTCGTCATGCTGATCATCTGGCGCTGGCCGAAGTCCGCTGTCCCTGTCCTGTCTATCGTCATGGCCGTCAGTCTCCTGATACCGTTCCTGCAGAGCTACTTCATGAACCTACTGCCTATTAGAGTCAGTCTGTTTCCTGAGTGAGTGTTACTTCTTTGAATTTCTTATTATTTTGTTTCGAAGTCTGTCTTTCCGTACGTATGAAGAGACTGTCTTATGAATTGGGTGAAAAACTGTCAATTTCTCACGCTTGGTGGCGCATTAGCGATTGTACCTTAGTATGACACGGGAACTGTCAAATTGTATATATTTTTTTGTAAACAAAGTTTTGAAACTTTCCAACCTTCTTATCTTATCTTCCCAAGTTTAGCTGAACTTCTTCTTCCTCTTTTCAAGTGGTCTTCCCAAACTTTATCTTTGAACATAAATGGTTATCGTTACGTTAACGGCTTGTGACACTATCAGGCTGACAGTTTCTCTTTAATTTACTTCTAGTATTATGCTTTCATAATATCAGACGAATTCAGCCTTATCAACACTCAAAAATCGGTCAAGTGCGGGTCGGAATCGCACACGAACGAAGGGTACCATTGTACAAGAAAACTTAAGCACTCAAACAAAACAATAAAACAAAAAGAAAAAGAAAAAAGATTATGCCCTCACGGTGATTTTAACTTGAAACCTACGGATTGAGGGCCTACAACATACCGGCTGAGCTACCACAACGATGTGGTTTGATGCGAAATATACTTACCATCATATTGAAATGCAGTGAAAGTGGGTGTATCAAAACAAGTCTCTTGTATGGGGACCCCTTTTAATTTCTAATATCTCTCGTATTTCAGTACTTTTTGTTGTTGCGGCAACAGATATACAGATTCTGTGAACATTGCCACTTTCTAGTTATTGCGGTTCGTTTTCTAGGACCCGCTGACGGACGGATGGACGGACAGACGGAGCGTAGCCTTAGTAATAGGGTCCCGTTTGGCACCCTTCGTGTACGGTACCCTAAAAATGTACTTTACTCGTGAAATGGATTATGTGGCTAACGCCCGGTTTCTGAAACGCTTGTCAAAGGTTACGATTAGTTAATCAATGATTAATTCAAAATGGCGGCGCATCATTGGCTGGATGTGGCGCGTGATTGGCTAAAATTAGTTAATTGCTCTCGTTACATTTGACATGCGTTTCAGAAACCGGGCCTAAGAGTGGCCTCAACTTTGCCTCTGCCACCCCGTATGGAAAAAGTGTGATGCTATGTTAAAACGGACAATTCCAGATCGATCCGAGACATCTTCGGGTTCAACGACACATTCTACCACGCCTACGTATCAGCGCAAGGCAACTGGGCAGGATACCATCTGGGCGTGATCACGGCATACTTCTACCACCGCGCTCAGGCTGAGAAGTGGAACCTTCATGAGTCTTTGGTGAGTGGAAGGGCCGATCCAGATGTGCTGGGAATGTACAGAAATGTCTGCGGGTTACAAGAGCGCCAGGCTCAGAACTAACCTATTGACTTACTTTACCTACTTGAAGACTGAATGTGGTTGGGTGGGGCGTTATTTCCTGCTGGTGAGTTAGGCAATAAAATAAAAACCTTCCTTAAATAAGTCAAGTCGGCTTTACACACGAAGAGTTCATTACCATATTACAAGAAACCACGCGAAATCGTTTGAATGAGAGACATGGCACGACGAACAGTGATAAGATAACCCATGGATATCCCGTAATTTCTCCAAACTCCTCCTACCGTCAACGGATCGGTCAACCGTTCTGATTTCCTTGTTCTTGCCTGATTAACTACACTTGCGTTGGCTTCCGGACGGATTAGACATAATTCACCGAGTTAAAAACTTAAAAACAAACGACTTCATGAACTATCACTTAAAGTCCTCCCCGCACAAGTATCCTCTATAGACCCAAAAACGAGCCTACCTACTAAATCTGTAGTCCATACGTATTACATAATATAAAAAAATACCGGCCAAGTGCGAGTCAGACTCGCGCACGAAGGGTTCCGTACCATTATCTATATAATTGAAACAAAAAGTAAACTTTAGAAAAAACCGACTTCCACAAACCCTATTTGATTAGATTGAGTTTAATACAAACTGTAACCCCTTATCCCCCCCCCCCCAGGGGAATTAATTTTGTCAAATCCCATATCAGTGCTACCCCACGCTACTAAGGAACCCCTGTACAAAGTTTCATGGCTCTAGGTCCATCGGTTTAGGCTATGCGTTGCCTGCCCGTCAGCCACGCATTGTATTTGTACCTAGTATTGAGCAGATCTGGTGGCCATATGTGGTCTTCATCAGCCGTTCCGCATCACAATATTATGCTTACCATGTGCATTTGCACGAGTTATTATGAAAAACACAAAAATCACTATAGGTCTAATCGGTCTAATTTTCCAAATCGGTCCATCCGTTTAGGCGCTATCGAGGCACATACATAAAAAAAATAAAAAAAAAACAAACATCCGGACGAATTGTAAACCTCCTCCTTTGGGAAGTCGGTTAAAAAAACCGCAAAAAAACACGTTAATTGTATGGGAGCCCCCTTTATATTAAATTTATTTTGTTTTTAGTATTTGTTGTTATAGCGGGAACAGAAATACGTCATCTGTGAAAATATCAACTGTCTAGCTACCACGGTTCATGAGATACGGCCTGGTGACAGACAGACGGACGGACGGATATCTTGAGATTTTAAGGTACTTTCCCTCCAGGGCCCATTCGTTTGTTCCATCCTGTATATGTGTGATCTGTAACTGTATTTTTCATGAAATACCCAAAAAGTTTTGTTCAAATTATCATCTTATGTCAGAATAACTTTGTAGCTAGTTGAAAAATAACATTTGAATTGATTCAAAGCTTGCCGCGCTTTTAGGGCCTTTAGTACCTACTAAACGCCGCCGTAAGCAGCACTGTCTACAACCTACTCCTACTGGAAAACGTGAGACACCCATCTACAATTTCCGTATAATGAGGTTCACTCACTCATTATGTCAATGTCATGCAGACTGCAAAACATTCAACGCACCAAAGAGTATTTAATTAAAACATCACTGGCAGCCAAACTTGAAGTGGCCAAAAGGAAAAAATTAATTTCTTAGCTCTGAGATTTGTATGAAAACAAAAGTAATTAAAAACTATTAATTTTATAATTATTTTCTAAAAGTTCTACAGGATAAATAGAGACGTCGTAATTCATCAATGGGCATCGTAACACCCATTTTTTTTATTCTATAAATCGAAAATATAGACAAATATAAGAAACTAATTTGAATATTTTTTAATTTTTTGATGTCATTATTTTTTTATTAATTATTTAAAATTTCTGAATTTTGTAAGTATGACGTCACCACTGGCATAATTAGGTAAGTTCCTTTGCATTCAATCATGCTTTTAAAAAGTAAAAATACGTTGACGTTTGACATTTGTTTACTTGTTGTAACCAACAATAACTACCACTCGCTAACGGTGAAGGAAAACATCGTGAGGAAACTCGCGGCTAGTTGACTCCCACACGTATTGACGTTGTCTTTCTTGTGGGTTAGTAAGTATTTAACAAAGAGACTAAAGAATCCTTACTTCCAAGTGATCTTCACAGCAATACTGTGTGTACACCTTGAAATATTCCGCCTTAGCTTAACACCATTTTTGACGCAAATCTTCTCGAATGCGTACAAACAGTTTAGTTGGGCTATTTTTCGAATTGTTTTTGCAGTTTGGAACGAAGCACTCTCTAGATCCCATGATTATTTTAGTATTATTCGGATGTTTATTTGTTGCGATGCGAAGGTTATTTTCAGCGGTTATTTCTCTGTTTGACACTTTTGACAGTTGTTGTTGTTGACAAATGTATTTTTTTAAATATTTGTAGGCAATGGAACTACCGCATTAGAGCCAACGATGACGTATTTGAAAGAAAATGAAATTAACAGTTTTTGCGATAAATATTAATAATCCGTTTTAATTTTATTTATTTAAACCCCTTATAGTAATCAGTATCCCTATTCCTCTAAATGGTTTTCATTTTACGACAATCGATGCCTCCCTGATCAATGCCCATTAATATTTAAAGTCTTTGTATAGAAGTCCGGGGACGACATTGCCATATCATTTAAATTTAGTTTCATTAAAAGAAGGCTTACCTACCAAAACAAAATGGCCTTGGTATAAACTTTTCAAGCGTGTTGTGAAGACGTATCTTGTACCGAGACTACTTTCAATTTGTAATATCTCTCGTATTTCAGTATTTGTGGTTGGTGCGGCAACAGATATACACATTCTGTGAAAATTTCAGCTTTCTAGCTATTACGGTTCGTGCAGGCGGACCCGGTGACAGACGGACGGACGGACGGACGGACGGACGGACGGACGGACGGACAGCGAAGTCTCAGTAATAGGGTCCCGTTTGGCACCCTTCGGGTACGGAACCCTAAAAAGTATATTACAGAAGTATATTTATATAGTCATTTATTGTGCACTGACTTCCCTCTCTGTATCTGTTTTTTCCTGTAATGCCTAGGTTTGCTGGAAGAAATCTCTTTTTAGAGATAAGCTCGCCTTTGTACATACATTTTTGTAAATGATACGTGTCTTTTATGTTCTGTGCAATAAAGTATAAATGAAATGAAATATGCGATCCTAACAGCCGGAATTTATCTCGCAACAATGACTATAAACACCAAAAAGACTGGATGTATTAAAATGTTAATGTTATCCAGGTAAAAAAAAACTTCACAGTTTTTTCATGTAGAAACCTAACTACTGGACCGAATCCTGATTTTCAAAAAATGGGAACAAACTTTTGGGCTTCCCTTTCAAACAAAGAAAGATTTTTTCAAGTCGGTTCATAAATAGTACCAGTTTCGATGAAACAAACATAAAAAAACATACAACCGAATTGATAACCCCCTCCTTTTTTGAAGTCAGCTAAAAACTGATCGTAATATTGCCCCTTAACAGTTCATGAAGCTGATCTACCTATCGTCCATCCCGGTCGCAGCCGGCGCCGTCCTGATGGGGTGGGACCTCCACCACCGCGAAGCCAGCGCCTTCGAAGCGGCCATCTTTAACGCGCTGAACCAGAACTTCTTCGCGCTTGCTATATGCGTGTTTGTTGTGGGTTGCTTCTATCGGTGTAACAGTGAGTATTTGTTTCATGCCTGAGAATAGAAAAGCCTAAGAATAAGCAGGTTAAAATAGGTTAGGCTATGAATTGATAGAGCTAAGAATCAGTCCCTAACAGATCAAATCAAATCAAACTAACTTTATAACTAGATAAATAGATTTGCCTGAGAAAATAAAAGCCTTAGAAATGGGCGAGTTGTAAAGCAAGGAAGATCAGCGAGGTTTATAAAAAGTAAAGCCTTATAATAGAAAAGCCTAAGAAATTAGCGATTTAAGGAATAGGTAGGTATGCCTTAATATCAATTAACCTTGGAATAGGCAGGTTTGATAGAAAACCTATTAATAGTAATGTTATGCCTGATAACCTGACAGGCAACTTCAATACCAATGAATAATCGAAATATTTTATTCAGGAATTTACGTCGGTGCAGTAGAATGGGGCCCGCTTCAGCCTCTCGGCCGACTGTCATACTGCGCCATGTTGCTGCACGCCACTGTACTCAGAACTTATGGTGGGCAGATGAGGCGCTCTTTCTATGCCACTGACTACACTGCCGTAAGTAAAGATACTTAATACTCAATCATTTATTGCACTTCATAAGTTTACAAGCATATCTACCTAATAGACTCGATTACACAGAAGCCACGGGTTTAAAAGACCGGCGACCGCGTGAATTTCCCATATAAAACGTAATACCAAAATGATTTGAATTTGAGAACTAGTTCAAAGCATTTAGACTGTTATGTTTACGCAGCAGGTTCCTGGTCGTATACCAAGGTTCTTATTCAAATAACTTAAAAATATTTTTAAATTGGTTGAAGAGGAACCCTGGTATACAGACCAGGATCCTGCGTAAACAGTGTATAAATCCGATTAACAGTCTAAAAACGTTAAACTGTTTATCAAATTCAAATCATTTTTGTATTACGTTTGTATGGTTCAGTTCAGTTCAAAAATTTTATTGACCATAAAATCATACATATTACTTAGTCAACGTCAATATAATATTAATATTTTTGTATACTACCGCCCGTTCGGAAGTTGTGGGCTTAGGGATGGAGCAAAGAAGGGCAAGAAACCTCCCCCGTACCTCTTTTAAAATATCAGAGCCTTAAAAATACAATGTTATGTATTTCTACTTAAGTCTAAGGAAATACACCGAGGAGAGACGTACTGACTCAGTCCATCGCCCCTCTTTGGATTTCTGTGCGCTGAGATGGTAAAGACCATGCAGTTTTGTCATCTAAATATTCTTTTACACTGTAATATGACTTCTTCAATAGGCCGTTTTTGACATAGTTTTTGAACCTCCTTTCTGGTAGGTCCGTTGCTTCATTAGGTATTTTATTATAAAAACTAACACATACTCCCATAAAAGAGTGAGCAACCTTACTGAGTCTGAACGCGGGCATAGCAATCTTATTTCTATTTCTAGTGTTAATACTATGATTATGACCTAAAGTCTTAAATAAACCTATGTTTTTTCTGGTATACATGATATTTTCATAAATGTATTGACAGGTAACAGTAAGTATATTGATATTTTTGAATTTGTCCCTTAGTGATTGCCTAGCATCTAGTTGATAGATAGCCCGAATGGCCCTTTTTTGTAAGACAAATATTGTGTTTATATCTGCCGCTCTCCCCCAAAGCAGTATGGGAAATTCACGCGGTCGCCGGAGCCTTAAATATCAGTGCCAACAATCTGAATCGTATACCCTTAGCATCTGTGGTCTGTGACTTAGTAGTCCCCACCATTTTATGTTGACTCAGCTGTAACGTTGACGCCATCTTGCAAAAACTGATTTCAATCAAAATACCGACTTTCGGTTAGCCAAGTGGTTTTTTTGACGATGCTTTTTTAAATGAAATTTTGAAACCCTAAATTTAACTCAATTTTATTCATTTGGGTTGACGATATAACCAAAATGCCTATCTTTCCCAGATAATGCTGTACTGCGGCATCGTCGCTTCAGTCTATCTCCTATCACTGCCTCTCTATCTGTTTGTCGAAGCACCGGCCTGTCAACTCCAGAAACTTGTCCTTGGCCCCAAGAGAAGACCAAAGAGAGAGATGGAAAACAACAACATACCCCAAGAGAAGCCTGGTATTACTGCCATGCATGCTTCCAACATGTCTGTTTCTACAGTTTCTACACACATTTAAGCCAACGCATCTTAGGGTGTATTTAATTGCATGTAAGATTCACTTTACCACAACAACTCTATCAGTTTCCGAATGAGTGGTCATTTATGTTCAGTTCAGTTCAAAAATTTTATTGACCATAAAATTACTTAGTCAACGTCAATATAATATTAATATTTTTGTATACTACCGCCCGTTCGGAAGTTGTGGGCTTAGGGATGGAGCAAAGAAGGGCAAGAAACTCCCCCGTACCAGGCGAGCTATATAGGATTGATTCAAAATAGCGGCACGTGTTTGGTTGAAACACACCCTGCACCTGTATCACACACAGCTAATGTTCCTTTCGGATATCGGGCGAAATATATTTGATATAGGCTCGAAAGATAGAAATAAATCTCGAGTCAAATCTGACATCTGAATATTACCTTGTACAGACTGTGCCAGATATCTTTGTCTCTGAATTAAAATTGCAAATGGGTTGTCAAAATAGAGTAAGAGAGAGCGAAGCCAAAGATATGCTTTGATCTGTAGCTGCCTAGACAACGTCATCCTTGTCCCAAAATGATTCAATTCAATTAATAAATTAATAAATAACTGCAGGTAATGAATATCGCCCAATGAACTTTGCTAATTACCTATAAATATAACAGCTGATGAAGTAAAGTATGATTAATGTAGGCTTAAGTAAGGTAGTAAGGACTTGGCTTATCATTGTCCAAAATTAAAGACTCGTTTAGTTAAAATCTTTTTTAGGTATATTGCTGCGTTAAGATGTGTATATACAGAGAGCAATATCGGCCTACAAATACTTTCTGTAGACTTGAGGTTGATTTTGTTATTTTAATTAATTGTGTAAATGTTCATTCGTAACAAAATTATTAAGTTTAATTTCTAGAATCATTAATACCCCAGTCGGCATAGTTTTCAGTCCATACAAAAAAACGAATTCAACGAAACTTAAGTAATATGTTGTTTGTGGCTATTCAGTAGTGCTACACCCTATTTTTCGAACAAGTAAAGTTTGTGCTAACTTGAGGAGTGGCGAAAAACATATTTTTTTGGGACTTTTTCTCAGTATGTGTTTCATTTCTTGTATTTACCAGGCCACATCTGCATATAATATTTTTCAACGGTATACTACATCGCAATTGCATGTTCCAGAATATCTTCCAGGCCCAAAAGGTATTGGGCCATACCCATTCATTCCATAGATTTATTGTTTTGGGAGTATTTTGGATACCGATAAAAGTCAAAGTAATGGACCAGTTTTAGTATTTATTTTTGTTGTCGACGCGAAATTTTGTCATCTTTGATTTACTAACACACTTTTTCTTATTGTAATAAAAGTTTAAACGTGAAAACTGGAAAAAACTCCCAAAAAAAACCGTTTTTCGCTTTATTTGTTCAGAAAATTGGGTGAGTGTAGCACTAAAGTCACAAACAAAATACTTAAGTTTCGTTAAATTCGGATTTTTTCGAGGTAAAAGTTTCTGCCGATTGGGGTAGAAGTAAAAACAAAACCAAGGAGTGGGGCGCGTCATTTCAGCTTAGACGAGCTCTATAAAGAAAACTGAATATATTGAGTTTAGATATTTTTTAAATGTGTTTAAAGTGTGCGCAATTCCATGAAATTAATTCTCTTTTACAAACTTGAATATGTGTAAAAAATATTAAGTATCCCTTTGATATATTTTTTCTCGAGGTTGAAAATAAAATGTAATGAATTGTAAATAAGTCACTTTGTACATTAGGAATTTCGAAATGTGAAATTTTTGGTGGATTTATTGAGAGCGTATTTATCAATTGAGATTTACGTATGCGGATGAACCCTTTCATCGTAGGGTTGTTGGGTATTTTTTAAGTACCAAAAAAGCTTATTTCCACATGGCCCATAATATTTTCAACAAACCAAGTCTATAGTGTGTTTGCTCAAATACAGAATAAGTTTTTCTTTTATATTTTTTATACAACGTAGGTATTCATAGTTTTTATTTGTATTTGAATAGCGACTTTGTAAATATTAATATTATACATTTTATGAAATATTCCACCAAGTTGTTTTTCCCTATTTCCACCACCAATGTGAATAATGATGACAGACCACCAGCGTCCGGGGCCGCGCGGTTTTCGCTCATCGGTAAGCAATCGTGTGGGAAGAAGCAACATCTGACCAAAATCAAAGTCAAAGTCAAAGCCATTTATAGGGTTCCGTACCCGAAGGGTGCCAAACGGGACCCTATTACTGAGACTTCGCTGTCTGTCCGTCCGTCCGTCCGTCCGTCCGTCCGTCCGTCTGTCTGTCACCAGGCTGTATCTCATGAATCGTGTAGCTAGATAGTTGAAATTTTCACAGATTATGTATTTCTGTTGCCGCTATAACAAAAAATACTAAAAATCAAAAGAAATTTAATATTAAGGGGCGCTCCCATACAATAAATGTGATTTTTTTGCTCATTTTTGCTCGATATTGATAATGGTAGCAGGTGGACGCTTAAAATGTTCACAATATATTGAGTATATTATTTACTTAAAAAATAAATAATTAAATTAAAATTAAATTAATATTTAGGGGGGGCTCCCATACAAAAATATATTTTTTTTGCGGTTTTTTGTAGATAATGGTACGGAACCCTTCGTGCGCGAGTCCGACTCGCACTTGGCCGGTTATTTATATTGATCAGAGAAACTTTATATTTCACTTCTCCATACAAATTAGCTGATCGCCCGGCATAAAAGATATAGAGAAGTGAAAAATAAAGTTCCTCTGATCAAATCGGTTTCATAACGAAAGTAGTTCAGAATGATGTCCCTAAAATCTCCTAAAATATGACTACACTCTGTTACACCCTGTTATAACGAACCAAATTATGCCACGGTGCTAACATCACAAAGAAACATTGAGTGGACCTTATATTATTGGAAACACGAAAAATATCGCAAAAATAATAGTGTCACGTTACACCAAACCACAGAAGAGATAATAGTACTCCGTACAGAACGGCCACTCCCTTCCCCGCGCTGATTCAGATACCGCACCCCACCCCTGGCGTCTAGGAACTGGTTGAAATATCAATAGACGCGGTTGAACGCCTGACGAGTGACCGCGCGTATACGGTGAATAATAACCGGTAATATAATATGGTGAAGTTTTGTGCATTATTTGTGTGTCTGTCGTCAACTAGAAACAGCAAAGACAGGAGATTCTTTCGGTTCCCGACTGATGAAAGAAGGTAAGCAACAGCAACTCTATTGTTGTTCTTTTGAGAAATAAAAATTCTAATACCTTAACTCCCGGAATGTAACTTGGTCAGCGTTTGCTGTGTGTGTCTCGCTCTCTCACAAGGACAGACTTTGTGCGAGACAGAGACAGAGTTATATGTTTGTAGTACTTACTAGCTACTGACTACGATAATTGATAATAAGTCAGTGTCGTAATATTTTATTTTTAACCGACTTCAAAAAAGGAAAGGTTCTCTAAAGGTTCTCTTTCATATTTTATTTTCTAAGATACCTAGTACTAAACCTTCCGTAATACATAATTATATAATTATCAATAAAGTACATTTATTATAGGTATTCATTTCGTGCTATCCGTTGTTGGTGCGATTCAACAACGCGAACGAAGCACTTAGAGTTGAAAAGTAGGTAGTAGGTGGGTCAATCAACTATTTTACCCACACTTTGCTGTCCCCGACCATTTATTATTAAAATACGCTAAATGGTTAAATTTACACATTTTACGAATATAACAATAGTATCTAAGCTAGCAGGCACTACGGGGAACTTGATTACGTTCTCGAAGATCTTCGTTTGTGTTTTTTTTTGCTCACATGGCGCGGTATGGTGTCCTTTGATAGTGCCGTTGAGCTGCAGTCCTCGAAGAACTTTCAGAGAGAGTGCGTGCGTTGACAGAAAAGTGTGGGTTAAGTTGATTGACCCAAGTACGCACGCACTAACGCCGCCAATAGCTGGGTCCACATATAGCGAGCTTCGGCCAGGTCTCGCTCGAACTCTGTAGTGGTTTGGTTGTTTTGAATCTCTCAGAGACTAGGTACCTACTTAACATAAAATTCGAATATTGTACAATCCTAACGATGTTTTTACATAGGTAGGTACCTACCTACAGTTCACGCCAAGTGTCTCTTACCTACTTCAGAATAAGTAATAGTAGGTAACAACAACATAAAATAGCTTCACGCCTTTTCCCATAAGAGGTGGCAAAGGCACTGTGCCCACTTTTAGACAGTTATTCGATACCTACCTACTCTATTTTTGTAACTTAATGTATGAAGGATCAAAGTGAACATTAACATTTTTTAGGATTTCAATGAGAACCCGACTAGGTATGTTTAAACGGCAGCGCTCCTACAAAGTCACTTCATAATAATGCAAACGCTTGTGTTCGGGACAGTTCGGGTCGCGCCGTCGTCGTTCGGTTCGCCCGACGCAAATCGCTGCATTTGCCGCGCTACCAGCCCTAGCAATATTTACGCACACATTTGCACGTATACAAACATCATTTAGTCATGTAGTAGTAATAGGTGCTTATTTTACGAGCGTTCTATGGAGTGTCCGAGGTGTGACCAAACCACACCTCGGACACTCCATAGAACGCTCGTAAAATAAGCACCTATTACTACTACATGACTAAATGATGTTTGTATACGTGCAAATGTGTGCGTAAATATTGCTAGGGCTGGTAGCGCGGCAAATGCAGCGATTTGCGTCGGGCGAACCGAAAGACGACGGCGCGACCCGAACACAAGCGTTTGCATTATTATGAAGTGACTTTGTAGGGGCGCTGCCGTTGAAACAGGTACCTAGTAGGGTTCTCATTGAAATCCTAAAAAATGTTAATGTTCACTTTGATCCTTCATACATTAAGTTACAAAAATGGAGTAGGTAGGTATCGAATAACTGTCTAAAAGTGGGCACAGTGCCTTTGCCACCTCTTATGGGAAAAGGCGCGAAGCTATGTTATGTTGTTGTTACCTACTATTACTTATTCTGAAGTAGTTAAGAGACACTTGGCGTGAACTGTAGGTAGGTACCTACCTATGTAAAAACATCGTTAGGATTGTACAATATTCGAATTTTATGTTAAGTAGGTACCTAGTCTCTGAAAGATTCAAAACAACCAAACCACTACAGGACAGGGTTCGAGCGAGACCCGGCCGAAGCTCGCTGTATGTGGACCCAGCTAATGGCGCCGCGCCGCCGCTGCGACAAAGTTAGTGCGTGCGTACTTGGGTCAATCAACTTTTCTGTCAACGCACGCACTCCCTCTGAAAGTTCTTCGAGGACTAGCAGCTCAACGGCACTATCAAAGGACACAATACCGCGCCATGCAAGCAAAAAAAAACACAAACGAAGATCTTCGAGAACGTAATCAAGTTCCCCGTAGTGCCTGCTAGCTTAGATACTATTGTTATATTCGTCAAATGTGTAAATTTAACCATTTAGCGTTTTTTAATAATAAATGGTCGGGGACAGCTAAGTGTGGGTAAAATAGTTGATTGACCCACCTACTACCTACTTTTCAACTCGAAGTGCTTCGTTCGCGTTGTTGAATCGCACCAACAACGAATAGCACGAAATGAATACCTATATAATAAATTTACTTAATTGATAATTATGTATTACGGAAGGTTTAGTACTAGGTATCTTAGAAAATGAAATATGAAAGAGAACCTTTAGAGAACCTCTCCTTTTTTGAAGTCGGTTAAAAATAAAATATTACGACACCGACTTATTTATTATCAATTATCGTAGTCAGTAGCTAGTAAGTACTACAAACATATAACTCTGTCTCTGTCTCGCACAAAGTCTGTCCTTGTGAGAGAGCGAGACACACACACAGCAAACGCTGACCAAGTTACATTCCGGGAGTTAAGGTATTAGAATTTTTATTTCTCAAAAGAACAACAATAGAGTTGCTGTTGCTTACCTTCTTTCATCAGTCGGGACGGGAACCGAAAGAATCTCCTGTCTTTGCTGTTTCTAGTTGACGACAGACACACAAATAATGCACAAAACTTCACCATATTATATTACCGGTTATTATTCACCGTATACGCGCGGTCACTCGTCAGGCGTTCAACCGCGTCTATTGATATTTCAACCAGTTCCTAGACGCCAGGGGCGGGGTGCGGTATCTGAATCAGCGCGGGGAAGGGAGTGGCCGTTCTGTACGGAGTACTATTATCTCTTCTGTGACCAAACTTTACGTTATCATGGACACGGGGCGGCGGCGGGGCGCGGCGAGAATTTACATATAAATTGGTCCATTTCTTCCTGTGACGCCGGCGAAAAATACCAAATAGGAATAACAAAATAACTGAAAAACTTTTGGATATTTCATAATTCTGGGTCATTTCTTTAGGGTACGTACCATACCCGAAGGGTGCCAAACGGGACCCTATTATATTACTAAGCCCACGCTGTCCGTCTGTTCGTCTGATTATCTGTCCGTCAGCGGGTCCTAGAGCAAAAATCGTAATAGCTAGAAAGTTTAATTTTTTACAAAATGTGTATATCTGGCCGCAATAAGAACAAATACTGAAATACGAGAGATATTACAAAGTGAAAGGGGGTCCCCAACTCCCTATACAAGAGAAGTGTTTTGACACACCCACGCATTTCAATATGATGGTATATTTCGTCTCAACTCACCTCCCTGTCGTGGCGCAGCTAACATACCGGTAGGCCCTCAATCCGTAGGTCGTGAGTTCAAATCCTCGTGAGGGCATAATCTTTTTTAATTTTCTTTTTGTTTTTGTTTTATTGTTTTGAGTGCGTAAGTTGTGTTGGAAGAGATGGAGTGATGAGTTGGGTCTATGGGATAAAGAGTGGAAGTAGACCGCTCAGGATCGAATGGAGTGGAAGAGGGAGAGAGAGGCCTTTGCCCAGCAGTGGGATAATACAGGCTAATAAAAATAAAAAATAAAGTTGTGTTGTACGATGGTACGGTACCCTTCTTGCGCGATTCCGACTCGCACTTGCGACGCAATTTTTTTAAAATACTATTCATCGGTTCTTTGTAGATTTAGTTCCTGTCGTAGTTTAAATTGTTTCTGTATGTTTATACCGTCTCTGTCTTCTTCTACATTTTTTTTTTTATTTTTCGATTTCACAATTGTGGTAAGTATAGTCGTGATCTCATTCGGATACCACTTATATTTGTGAAATTATCATCATCATTTGCTTAGCTCCCATTCACCCACTGTGTAGGCCAATCTGATATCGCCAATCCTTGCGGTCCTGTGCCACTTAACCTAGTGTGGGGCCAAAAAGTTAGGCCTTAAAGTAAGCAATATCTTATAACTTAATTTCTAAAATATAGATTATCGTTTAATCCTAGTTATTGTAATAATATTTTTTTCTAATTACCTGCATTGTTATTGTTGTAAATAAATTCTGACAACCGGAAGACCCAAAATCCCTAAGATACAGGTTAATTACCTAGTTTAGGGGTTTGAAGTCGCAATTATATTGATGACACCATGTACAACAATTTCACTGTAATCTTTAAGTTAGAAGTAGTAGAAAGTACAAAATAAACTTTATCTTTTCTTTATCTTACTAAAGCCCTTCGGATGAGGAAGCGAGAAATAAATGGCAGGATCGAACCATGTGGAGGTATTTAGTCTCTGCCTACCCCTGTTTTTGGAAAGTGTGATCATATGTATTTATGTAAGGAGAGGATGCAGCAAACAGATTATTTTACAGAAATTCAATATTTAAAACGAGTATGTTAACATAAAGTGGATTTTATTTACTTTATTTATTTATTCTCGACTCGTAATCAGTTCGTTCCGCAATTGACTGAAGATGTCTGATATTGGAGACACCTTCATTCATCTACCGAGTTTTCATGAGTTGTAGTGATGTTAGCTACCTTCCTGTGCGTGTGGAGTTAAACTAAAAGGATAGGCATTTGGGTATTGGACTACGTAGTCAAGCAAATATAAAGTTTTAAATTAATTGAAAAAATAGTTATTCCATCACCCCAACAAAATAATGATAAATGTTTAACGTGAAACATCATAAGCAGCTATTTAAAAACGGTTTGTGTTTAAACGTTTACCAAAACGCAACTAATTTACTACCAAAAAATTCGAAATTACAGTCAGAATTGATAAATGTTCACCAAATTGTGTTTCATAAAATACTGTACTGTATTCTATACCATAAAATATATAAAAGTAGCTTGAAGCAACCAAATCGGTTTTGTGAAACTACATGGGGTCGCCTCGCTCCGCTCCGCTTGGCACGGAAAGTGACATAATGCAACTAATTACTCTTTTAGTAAAACAATTTTTAGTGAACATTTATCACATTTGGTAATAAAAAAAAATTGCTTACCACAAGTGATTTTGGAACAAAGCCTTTTTTAGCCGCATTGGTATAAAGTGCTTTTCATGTATATGGACTTCATATGTTTTACTTGTTCTTCCTTCCTTGTTATGTTCTTCCTTTGTCTCAGGGACAGAAAATAATTTTGGTGAACATTTAAATTTTAGTCTTAAAAAACTAAAAAAAATTACGATAAATAAAGTGAAATTGTATAAGTGAACTTAGAGTAAAGTTTTTAATTTCGACTTGTTATAATTCAGATTCAGCTTCACTTTCATCACATTTATGGTGTTTTTTGTAGATGACTTGAATGTGCTTCCAGTCCGAATTACTCCCAGTCAATCGAAGAGCTTGTTTCTTGTTTGTTCCCTACCAATTTGAAGGAGTATCTATCTATGTAAACACAGCAGGATTGCGTGCCCCCGAGGGAAATACATCAAGCCCGCTGAAATTGTAACAGAATTAATGTATTTAGCCCAAAATCCTTGTGAGTCGCTTGAATTAAATATCGAGACAAATCGCCGAGGGATTAGTCGAGTTTTGTAACGATACGTGTGTCGTGAATTGGCGTCGGTTTGTATCGACGAATGATAGAACGAGTGAACTAATTAATGATGCCTCTCTAGCCAGGGTTTCAAGATGGCGTACTAGGCAAATAGAGCCTTTAGCAAAACACAGATCGCTCGGAATGAGTATTATTACTGTTTGTTTTTTCACTAGCTTGTTTGCCACGAGTGTCAGCGTGACTTCGCTTTCCCATCAAAGTAATTTTATTAATTTTGCCCGATTGAACAGTCTCCTGAAGTTGCCAGAAAATCAGTCTGTCACAATGTTTTATTTTACAATTTCGCACCGCATCTGAATTTATCTTCTTGTTATTTATCTAATCATTATTAAATTGGCAGTATGTTCCTCAGTTAGACTTGCTTAGCTTGGCTTAAACCTTTTTTAACCGACTTCCCAAAGGAGGAGGTTTACAATTCGTCCGGATGTTTGTTTTTTTTTTTTTTTTTATGTCTACACCCCGATAGCGCCTAAACGGATGGACCGATTTGGAAAATTACTTTTTTGTTTGAAAGGGTTTACCTTCCCATTGGTCCCATTGACACCAGGTCAGGATCTGATGATGGGATCCTGGAGAAATCGAGGGAACTCTTCAAATATTATAGGCAGACCTATAGTGATTTTTGTGTTTTTCATAATAACTCGTGCAAATGCACATGGTAAGCATAATATTGTGATGCGGAACTGCTGATGAAGACCAATATGGCCATCAGAACTGCTCAATACTAGGTACAAATACAATGCGTGGCTGACGGGCAGGCAACGCATAGCCTAAACCGGTGGTGGACCTAGAGCCATGAAACTTTGTACAGGGGTTCCTTAGGAGCGTGGGGTAGCACTGATATGGGATTTGACAAAATTAATTCCCCAAGGGGGGGGGGGGATAAGGGGTTACAGTTTGTATCAAACTCAATCTAATCAAATAGGGTTTGTGGAAGTCGGTTTTTTCTAAAGTTTACTTTTTGTTTCAATTATTTAATTTAATTTCCTCTAAAAATAAGTTAATTCTATGTTCTGATTGCCTAGAGCCCGCCCTTAAACCTATTCCGGTCTTGCGGAAGTGCGGAAGACACCAGTTTTTAAAGAAGTGGAAGTGACCTGCTGACTATGGAGAGATCGGTGATTTTCATCGTTTAACTGTGCTGTACAGCCTTCATTTTTTATCATTAATCTAATGGATTGTGTGATCTAGATCCGTGATGTGACTAGATCTGTGTTTCGGATGGCACGTTAAGCTGTAGGTCCCGGCTACTATCACTACTTCGTAGTATGTAGTAGTCGTAAAACCCCTCCACCAACCCGCACTGAGCCAGCGTGGTGGAGTATGGCTCAATCTTATTCGGACCCGGGTAAAGGCCTGTGTGCCCCTCGGTGGGGACATTGATGGGCTACGTTTACTAATAATGGATTTATTTTTAAGTTTACTAATGGATTACCCTGAGTTGCATGAAACTTTGCAGGGTATTTTAGCATATTATTATCCTTAATTAGAAACAAATGACAATTATATGAGATTCTCGCCTCCCTAAGTCGAGCCATTGACATCTAAATTTAAAAAAAAAAAACATTAAAATTAGTTTGACAGTGGGTACCAACGTCAAAAATTAGACATTCATTGACGTCTTGGTACCCACTGTCAAAATAATTTTAATGTCATTTTTTTTTAAATAATTTTAATGTCAATATTGTTCCAAGGACTCTTTTGTCCTTACGCTACAGTGGGTGTTAAATCAGTAAGGTGACAACTTTAAATATCAAAATCATTTCATGTTACTCAGGGCGAGCGCTCATAATGGTTGCCGCCAGTGGTTATGCTTGTAGTTTTTCTGTCAGTCTGTTACTTTTATTATAGTTTGAGCCCTATACCACAGATTACTAAATAGTTACACGTAACAGATACTTCACTCAGTAGGAAATTTCCGATCCCTACTGCTATAATAGCCTACTCCGTCGCGTCAGCAACCACTGCATGCTAAAATGTGTCTAAATGCTCAAGCGTACAGTTGTGATCACCTCGCACCGCGCGATCTCACACTAATCGCAGGGCTGCCTCTTCGAAGAAGGCATCGCAGATACTCGTACGATACGAACACTGTTCAAAACGTGCGTGCGCTTGGCTTGCGACAACCATACTGACTTGGGCAGCCGGGCCATAGCCGGGCTGCCCGAGAGCTCGGGCGGGCGGTAGGTAATTATAGCGCGCGAGTACATTCAGTGACGGAGGCCTGCCTATACGCACTGCTGTGCAAAGGCCTCTCTCCCCCTTTTCCACTCTTGAGCGGTTATCCGCCCGTTGTAGTTTCAAAGTCCAAGCTCACCTCCCCCCCCCCCCATCACTTTCTAGGTTGACCACGCATCAGTCACGGAGGTTAATTTTGATAAATCAACAATAATATTATACTAATACAGATAGACCACCTAGAACAAAATATGAGACCGGCATAAACTGAGATGCTACGGAAGCTTATTTAGTTCGAGGCCATTATCGCTTGGTGCAGCACCATCAAACAATTGCAAATACCAAGAGATGGCGCTAAGATTTATAGGATTTATTCTAAGATTAGCGCCACTTAGAAGTATGTTAACTGAAACCGTGGCGTTTAAAGAACAAATTTTACTCTTCACGCCATCTCTTTTTTACGAAGGGTAACTAATTCTGAATCTGTATGGTATGAGCACCCTGTATTAGTATAATATTATAGTATCTGTGATAATACTGATTCTGTCTAGTTCAATACCTCTTTTCTATAGCCAACATTGGTACCTACCCAATTTTAGAAAACACTCTAAATAAATCAACCGAGAACATTTCCCCACCTGCTTCCAAGCGTTGCATTAAAGCATTTTCAGGGAACGCTGATAAAGCGGACGATCATTTCCTCTTCCTCTTTTCATGTACGAAATTAGCCCCTTTCAGAGGCCCGTAATCGGCTCGCGAGCGCCCCCTAATGGTCAGTTTACATTACCGTCAATTATTCTAATTGCGTAACCGAAACGGAGAAGCAAGTATTGAGAAAAGCAAGTCGGGAATAAAATGAGTTTGTAAATTACTGGGTAAAAAAATAAGAAAAGAATCTGGGAGCGGTTTGAACAATGAAGTTATTCGGTAAATAAGTTTAGCCCATTAATGTCCCCATCGAGGGGCATAGGCCTGGGTACGAGTAAGGTTGAGTATACTCCATCACGCTAGCTCAGTGTGAGTTGGTGGAAAACAAACAAACGAACAATTAAAAAAATACATTTTGTACACAGGCACTTACAGACCTTACAGTATTCCTCAACAAATAATTCCAATATCCTTGGAAAATATTCTATGATTTTCATAAAACCAATGGTTGTCTGTAAAGTCGGTTTACGGACGATATTTTGAATTTGTGCTGTAGCATTGCCAAAGGTAGTTTTGTAGATGGAAGGGGTGTTTTCTTCAATTTGTGTAAGCAGGGCGCCCCCCTATCATACGCGTTTTTTGAAGTCAAAAACTAAAATTATTATACATGATATTTTTTTATTATCTGTTCTTTTAAAAGTAATATTAAAATATTGCTTTTATAAAATAAAGATCCTTAGATTAGTAAAAATTTACCATTTCTTTCAAGTTCATCGGAATAATTTGTTGAGGAGTACTGTAGGCATATTGAGCTCAACTGCTTCGCTAATCCTAATAATCGAATGATGACTACTAATAGGCTTGTGTTGTGGCCTGTCAAGTCATAATAGATACTTTTTATGAACAATCAAAACGGAACTTTTGTTCCTGAGTTCTATGAAAAAACCACAGTGACGTCATGTAAAATGCCATCAAATGCTGTCTTTTTTGGACAAAATTGACTTTATAATATATATCTGCTATAAATATACAATTCTGAGAATGTCAAGGCATTTTGTACATAATACTTCAACTTATGACTTCCTAGATTTATTGGATTACCTTGGACGCAAGCCTATTACATTGTTCCATTCGGCTAAGTCGAATGATTGCCACAATCGATTGATTTCATTAATTCAAAATCGAGCTTGTCTATTGTAACCCAGTCAGCATGTACCTACAGCACAGAAGAGATAATAGTACTCCGTACCTACAGGTAGAGCTCGTCTAAGCTGAAATGACGCGCCCCACTCCTTGGTTTTGTATTACAAGTAAATACGAAACCAAGGAGTGGGGCGCGTCATTTCAGCTTAGACGAGCTCTAACAGCAATACAATAGTATTGTATTCGCTATAGTATGTACTCGCTTGAAGTTGAGATACAGGACGCCTTATACAAACTAGAATTTCTAATCGAATTGTCGATAAACGGGTAAACACTGGCCATTACTAATAAACGGTCAAGTGCGAGTAGGACTCACGCAAGGTTCTGAAAAATAAAATTTAACAAAACACATTGGCTACATTAACTGAGGTACTTTTTCTTTACTCTAGTCTTCAACCCGAAGGAAATCGTAAGTGACTTATTCCGGAGGCAGACAATTGCCGACGAAGCCAGTTCAATCGAAATTAGCTGGCCAGAAATAGTTTGGACTGCTAGTGACCTACAGAAGGCTGTTGTTGAACAGAACCATCCGCCCAAAGCCAACAGCCCGAGATTTTCAACCTGCCCACTTTCACATTCAAGTTCAAAACCTGTAAAAAAAGAGAACAAAATGTCGAAGTCTTTTGTGTTATGGTCAAAGGACGAACTAGTATTACTCTATCCATGTTTAGAAGCAACTTGACCTAACCTAACCTAAAACTTCATAAAATCCACTTTTTAAACACTAGGGATGTTACCAAAACAATCGGAAAGAATCGAAATAGTTTATTCAGTTGAACTAACAGAAGAGTTACGAGTATCATCGCCATCACTGCTATTAGCACTTAAATACACACTTATTATTTTATTTTCAACCATATGTAAGTAACTGAAGAATCAAGAATAAGATGTTAAGACATCTTTCCGATTCACAAATGTTTTAAGGGTGTATCGATGCTTTTGATTAATCGATTTTTATGAGCAATATCCCCCACTAACAGGCTTAGATTGACATCGGTCAAGTTGCCTGTTATATTAGATAAACTATAGTTATAACGATATATACTCCCGAGAAGTTGAAAGTCGAAATATTTCTCGTAGTTTCGAGTAATAAATGCAAAGAAAATTCTGGTAACTCAACCAACTTATTTCCTCTCACATGATGGCTGTTCTGAATTCAAATTTAATACAGGTTGTATAGAGGTTCTTCAGAAAAGAATGATCTTATTTTCTGTGGCATTAACTTACACTTTTCTGCTATTGTACGTCATCAAGGACTTATCTTCTGAAGAAAGCGGCAACATTATAAAAAAACACTTCTGCATATATATTTTTAGTACAACCCCCTTTCTCCCCAAAAAATGTTGTCTTTCCATAGGTACTCCGAAAATCCCTATGGAAAACGCAAAGGATGGTAAATATTTAGGTATAATTTTCCATCCTGTATATTTTCCACAGATAAATAAAAATTGCACAGAAGACTTTTATAATATTGGAATTCCATAATAGAAAATGAGATGCCGTATTATGCGACTACGACGTTTTTGCGCGTGTCGATGCTTAGTAGAACTTTGGATTTTTGGTAGAGCTCCGTGGTATAGTGGGTGTCACCTTGCTTCTCACGCAGGAGATAGGTTCGAATCCCGGTGCTGACCATGTACCAATGATATAATTAATTTGTCTTAAATAATAAGTATTTGTAGTAAGTAATTTTGTGTAGGATGGCACGTTAAGCTGTAGGTCCCGGCTACTATCACTACTTGGTAGTATGTAGTAGTCGTAAAAAAAACCTCCACCAACCCGCACTGAGCCAGCGTGGTGGAGTGCGGCTCAATCTTTCTCGGATCCGGGTAAAGGGCTGTGCCCCTCGGTAGGGACATTAAGGCGCCTCACGAATAAATTAGGGGTGCTTTTTTCATGTGTATTTCAGGAAATACTCGGCAAATCGTAATCAATTTCTGGTATATATAATTTAAATATACATAATATAATCTAGGGTTCAAATTCCATAACAATAACAGGCTTGTGGCCTGTCAAGTCAAAATAGATACTTTTTATGAACTGTCAAAAAGGAACTTTTGTTCCTGAGTTCTATGAAATAACAACAGAATGACGTCATTTAAAAGTGCCATCAAAAGCTATCCTTTTTTGTACAAAATTGACTTTATAAAATATATCTGCTGGAAATATACAATTATGAGAATGTCAAGCCATTTTGTACATAATGCTTCAACATAAGACTTGTTCTTAGATTTATTGGATTACCTTGGCCACATGCCTATTGTCAAATTGCATACATATTCTTAGCGTTTCGTGCGAACGATAAAAGCGTTTTGCATCTTGTCTAGGGGGGCCGCTAAGTGCAAAAGGAAAAAGACTGCACACGCACTGTATGATCGACGACCGGAAACTTGGGAGCACGTCAATATTTGTTAGGGAAATCCTTTTTTTATTGCGGTACCGAAGAATGAATTCAATGACGAAGGATTATGTTACAAGGGAAAGATTATCAGAAATTAAACAGCATTGTGGACCGTCTAAAGGATTCTAGAGGCGTCACAACAACTAAACCAGGTAGACCTCGCGAGCGACGACACCGGGAATGAAAGATTTTTTTTAATTATTTTCCATCCCCTCACCGCTCACATCGTACTTGAAGTTTATCGGATGAACATATGGAATTATTATAAAAACAAATAACCCGACTGCATTTGCTTTCAATAACTCATAACGAACTTATGAATGTACCTGGTTACGTACATGGAGTTTGAAAGTAGCCTTACCAACAACTTTGTAAACTATATGTACATTCACAAAAATATATAGTTTGTGTCACTCTCACGGTCTCCACAAATCCAAGGACACCTCATTTGTAATTTGTTTTAATATCCGCTGAACAACTCTAACTGAGGAACATACTGTGCCATTTTTATAATGATTAGATAAATAACAAGAACACCAATTCAGATGCGGTGCGAAAATGTAAAACAAAACATTGTGACAGACAGATTTTTTGGCAATTTCAGGAGACTTTTCTATCTAGCAAAATTAATAAAATAACGTTTATGGGAAAGCAGTCACGCTGACACTCGTGATAAACAAGCTAGTGAAAAAACATACAGCAATAATACTCGTCATTCTAAGCGATTTGTGTTTTGTGTCTAATCATTCGAAACAAATGCGCCATTCAATACGAGTTTGAAAATAGAACCTACGGTAAATGGAAAAGACCAAAGATGATATAAAGATAAGACTGTCGGATTTCAAGCTGTCAGATTAGCTCGTCCGTTTGTTTTAACGTCTGAAGAATTCGACAGAGTGTAACAAAAAAAATATTTTTGATTAAAACGCGATATTAAATCCAAAAGTAATTAAATGTCTTATTTCTTATTTATTTTCTCTTCTTTACGCTTACAGGAAGAGAATGACTCGACTTGCGTTCACTCGAAGGTTCATGCCCCTCGTTGAGGACACTAATCTGCTACATTTACTCATCTACTTAGTGGACATTAGATTATCTCCCAATTTGCAAGGCCTAAACAAATATTGTGATAACCGAATAACATGTCTGACTTACCCACAAATGTTAGTTTAGGCTTGTTTTTAGTGTTGAAATTGGGGCTCTTAAAGTACTTTGGCTGAAATTTCCCAAAAATAACTTGGTTCGGCTAATCAAGAGTTTGATGCTTTCGTTTCAGTGACCGATTAGATCTTGAGATTAACACGATATTACAGTCTATTCGTGATAAGAATGCAGTGAAATTTAAATTTAAATCTGTTAACACGCACTCACAGGACAGGACACAACCTTCGCGTTCGGAAGTTTGTCTTCAACTGGTCACTGTGAACTTGGCTTGATAATTGCAAACGATTTCATCGGTTACGGAGCGTGGCTAGGCCTCCGGACAGTGATGACTTTACTGCATTCTTACCACGAATAGACTTTAGTGAGTTAGAAAAACTAGTAAAAAAATATTAGAGCGTGCGCGGCATGCCTAAGGGCGCATAATGCCTTTTTGGAGAGTGACTGCCAAAAATGTTCAACAATCAGTTAACTATTTGTATTGTGTCCTTGTTTCATGAAAGACTCGGAGCAGTCAGTCGTACCATATCTAGAGTGTAATAATAAGGTGAAGTAAGTATTCTTAGGGTTCCGTACCCGAAGGGTGCTAAACGGGACCCTATTACTAAGCCTCTGCAGTCCGTCTGTCTGGCCATTTGTATGTCCATCTATCTGTCCGTCAGCGGGCTCTCACGAACCGTATAATAGCCAGATAGTTGAAAGAACATCAACCATCTTTGTATGGAGCCTGGGATACTGGGGTACTGGCATACCCTGAAATTTCACTTTTCGTTGTACACCTAATGCCTATCGATAGAGAATTCAATTTAAAACAATAAAAGTACTTTGACAAAATGTCGTTTCTGTGATAATTCAGGTTAAAAAAATGACTAAATTACATAGGTATTACTAGTGGCTCTGTGAGCTGTAGACCTCGCGAGTATGTCGGTGGGAAAGCTGAACTGCTAACACACATAAAAAAAATAACCCAAATAATTTTCTTTCAATAACACATACAAACTTATGAATGTACCTGGTTACGTACATACAGTATGAAAGTAGCCGCACCAATAACTTTGTAAACTACATTTCGCGATCTTTAATACAACCTATTGACTTTTTACTAAAATTATATAGTCTGTTTCACTCACCTCATTTGTTAATATCCATCGAGCCGTTTGGGTTGTAGCGATTTTTTTACATTTTAAAACCCCATATCTCCGCCATTTTGAAAAAAATCAAAAAACTGGCTTGAGTAAAAAATTCTATTTATTTTTCCAACCTGCTCACAAAATTTCACGAGAATCGGTTCATAAATGCGACCTGTAGAGGAGAACAACCGGACATACGAAAGCATTTTTGCCCAAACCTGAAACAGAGACGCTTCGCTCGCTTCGCTCGCTCGGTCAAATAGAAATGAAAAATCTACTATTTACGACATTTTCTCAAAGAACATTGTTATTTGTAATTGAATTCTCTATCGATGGACATCTGTTCACACGAACACACGAAACGTGCGAACGTTCACGTTCTGTTGTACACGAAAAAAGCCTAATTTTAGGTAATTTCAACTGTAGGTATCCCAGAAAGGTTCGATGTTCATTGAAGGGTTTGCGGCTACAGCAACAAATACTGAACAATACGAAAACAAGGACCCATACAATAAACGTGTTGGTTTTGGACTATTTCGTGTACGTTGGTGCGGAACCCTTTAAGACGAGAGTTCAACTCACACTTGACCGTTTATTTTATAATTATGTGTTAGAAGTTTAAATGTCCACGTAATCATGGGAAACAGCGCGTCACGTTATCGTTAAAATTCATAACTCAACATTTATTAGTTGTAGCAAATTACCAATATCAAATGGTGGCTTATAATAAAACCAATAGAGATACATTATTCACGCATCATTGAATGATTAATTATTACAGGCCGCATCGAGCCAAGTCAACATTTTAATCGAATCAGGGAATAGAGTGATTCTGGCAAACAATTATCCTAAGTCAACAATGTTATAATTATTATTCCTTCGATTAAAATTCTAATTTGATTATGAAAGAAACAGCAACATCAACGGGGTTTAACGGGAATATTTGGTAATTTTTTGAGAGATTTACAGGCTACAGTCTTTTCTGGCATAATGCGATTGTGGCATTATGCCTGGCATAATGCGTACAGGGGTCGTCATCTAAAAAGAACGCTAAAAGCGATGAGCGGTGGTAGGTGATTTACGGCAGTGTGCCCATGCACGTAAGGACGCTATTTCCATGCATAACACCACATCATTTTACGCGATTCACGCCAGTGTGTACGTACCCATACACTTATGGAAGCTATTGCCATGCGTCGCTCCTTCGCCTCCATCGTTATTTTTAGATGACGACACCTATGGGGTAATGCGTTTCTGGCATAATGCTTTTCTGACATAATGCGTGCAAAGGCTCAAATACAATGAACCAGTACTCAGGCACATCGTTTCTGGCCCCACACTAAGATACCCTTTTTCGTGGGAACCAGCTACGTCATAAACATGTGAATATCCATGACTGCCATGGTTTTTTTTCTGATTCCTCAGCCGTTTGAACCCGCGACCAAAATACAATGGTATAAACGAATTAACGCAACATGAGAAACTATTTTGTTATGGATATCTGTCTGAGCAACTTTCGTAATTTCGTAATTTATTTATTGTACTCACATGGCAGTAAAAATAGCTTAATATAGAAAAAAAATATGTACAAAGGCGAGCTTATCTCTAATAAGAAATTTCTTCCAGCAAACCATGTTGGATAGGAGACGGAGATGATAGGTAAGGGGAAGAATTGCGCGTACAATAAAACTATTCTAGTATAATACAACCGATTTGATAAGATCAATGCTTTATTTCTCACTTCTCCATACAAATGTGCTGACCCACTAAGGCAAAAAATGTACTGGGAAGTAAATAATTAAGTTGCTCTGATCAAATCGGTTTCATAATGAAAGTTGCTCAGAATGAGGTCCCTAACAAAGTCGTTTCTCATTTTGCCTTAATCATTTACACCTTGTAATCTCAAATAAAAAAAATATCGTCCCCCAGTACAATGCCCCAAACTGCCTGATTTCAAGTTACTATGGGAGACCCAATTTTTTTTTCGTTTGCGACCATAATGTTCCTTGGGGAAAGTTCTTCATTCCCCAAAATATGGTCAGCTAATTAAATTTCACCAGTATAACAAGACGCACCCTTTTCCAGACGGATAAGTGCTCCCTGGGGTAAGCCAATCGTCACAGCTATAAAGTTACCACAACATCTTGTGAGGTTTTCTCGTTTTCCTTTCCACTGTTGCAATTTTCGTTCTAAGGATATGGAACTCTACGTTCCATCGTCTTTTAAAAGAGGTTTCCTTCATGAAACCTCAATGACGCATCCTGCTTATGTATATTAATATAAATAATGTTTTTTCTCGACTGACTGACTCTATGAATGCATCGGGGCACTTTCTACTACCAAATAGTGCTAGTAGCCGGGAAGTGCCATCCAAAACACGGAGCATCCGATAACTTAAGAAAAATTAATTATCTCATAATTTAATTAACTCCCGGAATGAAACTTGACCAGCGGAATTCCGAAAGTTATACATGGTTAGCACCGCGATTCGAACGTGCATCTCCTGCATGAGAAGCAAGCGTGAAACCCACTAGACCACGGAGCTCTTGAGCTTTATTTCCAACCAAAAGTCTAAAACTGTACAGTTTCAACGCCATATTCACGGAGACAGCTGCGAACTGAAAAATGGCGGACGTGAGTTCTCACCGCGCCACATGTGGACTGTCTTTTTGTTCTAGCAATTTAATGCTCCCTCTCTCATTTCTATCTCAAATGAGAATGGAAGTGGTTTTAAAATTAATTTTATACAAAGGATCTGTAGCACTACAAGCTGGCAATATAGGGAAGTAGGTAAATGTTTGAAATTAGAGTTGGTCAAAATGGGAAGTAGTCAAAATGGTAACTTGTCACTATACTCACAACTCACAACGCCATATGTGGACTATCTTTTTGATCTAGCAATGTGTAAAAAGTAATTTCTCTCTCAAATTAATTTAATAAAACAGATAAGAAATACATGTTTTTAAGTCTTTGATGTTTACATGTTTGTAATGTCGCGTTTCTGGTTTCCTTGTGTAGGGCCAGAAAGAATGTATGTGCCTGTATTTAAATATTATTCTAAGTCATGTACAATATGCTGTGCGATACATTGAATCTGTTGCAGTTTCTTCGTCCATTGGTAAGGTTAGGTTAGGTTTGGTTGCTTAAAATGTGTAAGCAAGGGCCAAAAATACCAATCAGTGGACTTTCAGAAAGCAACATTTAATCGGCATTTGAAATAATTGAAACAAAAAGTAAACTTTAGAAAAAACCGACTTCCACAAACCCTATTTGATTAGATTGAGTTTAATACAAACTGTAACTCCTTATCCCCCCCCCCTTGGGAAATTAATTTTGTCAAATCTCATCTCAGTGCTACCCCACGCTACTAAGGAACCTCTGTACAAAGTTTCTTGGCTCTAGGTCTACCGGTTTAGGCTATGCGTTGCCTGCCCGTCAGCCACGCATTAATTGTATTTGTGCCTAGTATTGAGCAGTTCTGGTGGCCATATGTGGTCTTCATAAGCAGTTCCGCATCACAATATTATGCTTACCGTGAGTAAATGCACGAGTTATTACTAAAAACACAAAAATCACTATAGGTCTGCCTATAATATTTGAAGAGTTTTCTCCAGGACCCCTCATCAGATCATGACCTGGTGTCAATGGGACCAATGGAAAGGTAAACCCTTTCAAACAAAAAAAAAACAAAATTTCCAAATCGGTCCATCCGTCTAGGCGCTATCGGGGCACATACATAAAAAAAAAAAAACGCGTGTAGCACCGTACACGTGTTAGAAGTAAAACTTCTGTAGCTAGATCATTAAGTGGTACCTATACTATACACCTATACCTACCTATACTAAAAGAGATTTAAATTTCCAATTTTGAGATCCAATCTCTGCTTCAAGTTACTTTTAAGTTTCAGACGTCCGATTATTTGAAATTATTTTATACTTGTACTTACTTTTAATACGTCATGTCATTTATTTCCCACCATTCCTTATCTACAATTTGTCGCGCTCGTGGTGATATACTTAACTCATTCAATAGTGTCACTACGTCACTACTATTTGCATCTCGCTCAGATTATATACCATCTGACGTCACGTCTTTAAGCCGTCTCGCTCAAATGTATGCATTCCTTTGCTTGTTTTAGAAATCCATATCGACCCGTGTGACATTGATGAAACTCTTTTCTTACAAACTGTATGGATCGCATCGCACAGCTGTCAAACATAAGTTCCGGTTCCAACAAAGAGGTTGAACGAAGTAGTTTAAGTCATGTCAGGCGGCGGCGGCGGCGCCATCTTGGCCATACCGGAAATCAAGAACTCGTGGAAGAATGCTTAAAATAATTTTTATTTGTTAACGTTTCATCAGGTTTTTCTCTCACTAATTAACATTCTTTATTGTACGAATGTATTATTATCTTATCTGATTAGTTAAAAACCGTATTGAAAATAGTTGCGGTTTTAAAAGTCTTCAGCCGACCCTGACGTCACCGATTCCAATTTCCGTTACATTTCTTAGCCACTCGTGATAGCACCCGGCTAGTAGCGATTGAAAAGCAAATATATGAATAACCCACAGTTGAGAGGTTAAATAAATTTTACCCCCGTGCCCCAAGAAGTTTTACTTCAAAAACATCCGGACGAATTGTAAACCTCCTCCTTCGGGAAGTCAGTTAAAAAAGAGTACTTGATAAATATTTACTTACAATGTTTTCACATTTCATTCCTAATTATAAATTTGTAAAAAAAAAGCTAGCTGTTGTGACATTCTAGTGCCATTCATGAACCATGTAAGATTGTTGGATATAATTTTGTTAAAGTGTACGACAACGCAATAAATATATGAGTATGAGTGTGAGTTATTTTCCCCATCCATAAGGTTTATTAGTCAAATACTAGTTTTGGCGCAGTTGACGATGCGATCGAACTCATGGCGCCTTTTATAAATCAACAGTAGAATCGGCTTCTTTACTGAGCATCGTAGGTCGTGGGTATAAAAATGCGCTTTTGCTTTGTAAAACTTAACAATAGAGAGTCATTCCTTAGCTTTTACTCGTGTAGAGACAATTAATTACAATAATCTGTAAAGTTGCTATTCTTGCTTCTTCAAAATCAAACTAAAGGCCGAATTCTGTTTGCGACTCGCCGGGCATTAGCGAGGGCGCAAACTATTTCGCATTATTTAACAGGTTTGCTCTAATAAGCACACCGGTCGAACAATATGTTTAGTGTGGAGAACTATAGAAGCGTTGACGAAAGGGTTAAAAGCAAGAAAAAAAAACTTGGAGCAATAGTGGATAGTACCAGGAGGTGAAGACCAAGGCCCAAAACAGAGAGAACTGGAGGTTGCTGCAACGACAGGACGACAAGACCCGTTAATACATGAGGATGATAAGAAAATTTACTTAAAAAGAGTTTATTTTCCCTCATTACTATAGGTCCGCACCACGTCTCCCCCTAATAGACGCAAAGCACCTATAAATCCCCCGCAGAATTTCTTTAAATTCCCCCAAACGCCTCAGAGTATTTCCAGTGGACTTGTAATCTTCTCTAATGGCTCAACTTCGCTCGTTAATGTCAAATACCAGCGCGATTGTTATGTGGGTGCCCGCCGCCTTGCTGGCCTAGGAGAGGGCAGCTTAGCAGGATAGCGGTAAGCGGAGCGATTATAGGCGTACGTAGCAAGCGGTAAGCGGAGCGATATAGGCGTACGTAGCAAGTGGTAGTGGGCGGTGTGAGCGGAGCTGTATAAGCGGAGCTGTATGAGCGGAACTGCGTGAGCGGAGCGGTATGGGCGGAACGGTATGATGAGCACTATGAGCGGAGCGGTTTAATTAAGCTAGTGAAATAATGAGCTTAGTGATATCCGAGTAGAAATACCTATAACTATAAGTGAGAAAATCGCTTTAAATTCGTATTAATGGTTTTCAAAGGCGTGTAACATTACAAACAATTTGCTTGTTTCCATATCAAAGTACAAGTTTACTATCTCTCTTTATTCTTCCCACTAAATACAATCCCATGAAAGTGACTTCTTAGTAAAAGAACGCTCGGAGATTAAAACTGGCAAGATAGTAAGCTACTTTGTTAGTTCCTAATGCAATAGGTTCATTGAACTCCGGTCCAGTAATCCAATCGACCCAGGAAAGATTTAGCGACTTTTCTGCTGGGGCTTTTGTAAAATGTTTATTTGGTGCCAAAATACTCGTTTTCCCACTCGGGGTAGCAGAGGCGCCATAATTGCGCCACTTTTAACCAGTTATTCTATACTTTATACTTTATTGCACAGAAAACATAATACAGACACTTAATATTAGAAAAAACATGTACAAAGAGATCTCTTCCAGCAAACCTAGGATGGAGAGGATAATTTAATAAAAGGTAGACCTACGTAAGTGCACAACGATAAATATTAAAATAATAGACTACTTACTAATAAATACATAAATACTGATAAAAACAGAAAACAAAATATAATATATAAATAGATACTAAGGTATATTAAGGTAGAGAAAGATATACATACATCATTTATGTACTATTCTTACTTCATCATCATCAATCATGTAATTTATTGCATGAAACATATTGAATTGAATTGAATGACCTGATATTTCTATTCTACAATGTACATTCATATTCAATTCACCGATTATTTGGAAGGGGGGTAGCAACAATCTTAGCATAAATCTCTCATTTATCAACGATTTTTTTTTTGGGCGGGCTAACAACAGGTTCATTTCACTCATCCAATGGGTATTTTATCTGTGATTTCACCAAGTCACGTGCTTCGTAGCTTCGGCTGTATTGGATAGGTTATCTTTCGAGGAGCTGTCAGTGTTGATCATAACATCACTCAGGAAGGACGTGAAGGGCCGTGGATTCCAAGTCCTCAACATTATTGAGACTCTTGAAATAAATGAACGAGGCAAAATATACATATAAAATCAGTTGAAAAATTGGCTTACAACTGCAGAGTATGAATCTGTTGAGAATCTTCTTTTGGCAATTACTTAGAGATCTAAGTGCGACAAAATTGTATCATATTTTTTTTTATTCAATGTTTAACCTAATCTTATGCATGTTAGATTAGAATATTACTTAATTAGGCACGATGCAACCTTAAGCTGTGTCCCATGATACGGATTTTTCTAGTATGGGATGCTAACCACAAAGTGACCACGGATGACAAGTCCGTAGTACCAATTTTTCCCACCTGAACACCTAAGTTGGTGGCTCTGTATGTGCGTGGCCAAGCCATATCGCCACTAATTAAGATCGGCATTAAATTTTAGTTTATTTAGTATGGTAAACTTTTTGACATTTAATTTATTGGAAATTACCTTAATACTTGTATATTTTTTGTGTAATAATCTTTTATAGTATAGTAATGTATTATTGTTTTTAGGGTACCGTACCCGAAGGGTGCCAAACGGGACCCTATTACTGAGACTTCGCTGTCCGTCTGTCCGTCCGTCCGTCCGTCCGTCCGTCCTGTCTGTCACCGGGTCCGTCTGCACGAACCGTAATAGCTAGAAAGCTGAAATTTTCACAGAATGTGTATATCTGTTGCCGCACCAACCACAAATACTGAAAAACGAGAGATATTGCAAATTAAAGGGGGCCCCGATACAAGAGACGTGTTTAGATACACTTACGCATTTCAAAATGGAGATCTTGACTGAAACTGTTTATTTATTGTCATAGCAACCATGTCATAGACACATATACTACACATTTAAATATGATAGCATATTTCGCGTCAACCCACATGGTTGTGGTTAGCCGGTATGATGTAGTGTAGACTCTCAATCCGGAGGTCGTCGTCGGTTCAAATCTCGTGAAGGCATAAACTTTTTAAATTTTCTTTTTGTTTTTTTTTTTTTATTGTTTTGAGTGCTTTTGATTTGTTGTACGATGGTACGGTACCCTTCGTGTGCGATACCGACCCGCACTTAACCGATTATTATGTTATGTTGTTATTGTGTTTTGTTTTAAATATGACATTCAAATATTATGTAATAATCGTGAATGAATAATAATAAATGAAATGAAACGAAATGAAAATTCTAACAAAGACACGGAGACATATTTAATTTATATCCCCAGATAGACAAATTAGGCGTCACTGACAAGCCAAATACGGCTTATTGCTTACGGGGCTTGGGTTGGGACCAGGGACCACTTATCCAGTGGAGAGCGCCATAGATACATATTCCTTTGAAACACAACTCACCAATTCACGGGCGGCGGGGGACGAGGTAAGGGAGCTGTGATTGGTCAGCCGCTGCGAAACTGTCTGGGGGCCGGTCATCGTACATAGGTTGCGTATGCGAACGTTTGTTGAATACAACAAACGTTTGGCGAGCCGCATCCCCCGCGGGCGCAGTCAATTGGATATATAGTCTCTGGTTGGGACCAATCGATGTACTGCAATTTGATTTCTATACCCAACACGAGAGGCCTCACAATAGTGACAATAGATGTTGCGGTTACCAGAAATAGCGACATCGCTAACATATAAACATCCATATCTACACCTATATCGAGTGATTTTGTATGGGAATCTGTCAATATAAATCTCGGTATATCGGTACCTATAACGAAGGCGCGAGAATCATTTACCTGGACTCGGGATATTTCTATGCTTGGCAAACTGTGCATCTGCCGATCGAAAAGCGTGTCAATACGTGGGAGGATTTTAAGCTCAAACAAAAAGTTCGTCCCCCTATATTTCATTCGAGCCACGAACACAGAAAAGCTCGATAAATCTATCCGAATAATCTCTCGATTTTAAATCATCACAAAACCTCGCTCTCAGAGCGAGCTTGTTCGGAAAATAAGAGTTCAGTTCAGAAGCTTCGGATGCTCGTGGATCGGAAACTTTCAAATTAGGCGTCTGGTCACTGCTTGCATAAGTGAGTAGGTGGCGACCATTTTAGAGGGAACGCCTGGTCAAAGTGAGACTAGGGTCCTGTTCCACTGAATGCAGTGTTGCTTAGTAAAATTACACTCGGTGTATTGATAAAAAATCGTTCAAGTTCGAGTTGCCCTCTCAAATGAAGGGTTTCGCACAATCGCAAAAGAAAAAGTGCAAAAAACACTTTTTTGTATTTTGTCATTTTGTGTTATTTCTTGGCAACAGACAGTTAGACACATGCTATAATTTCAACTCTCTGCATATTGCGGTTCGTGGGATATAACCCATTGACGGACAGACTGACGGACGGACAGCAGAGGGTTAGTAATGAGGTCTCATTTGGCACCCTTAGGGTACAGAACTTCGTAAAAATTCGGTCTTTACGTCGGAAGGGAAAGTCAAAGTCTATAGTTATGTACCGTAGATATTTCCAAAAAAGCAAGTTTATGTTATTTGCCCCTCAAATAATTTGGGCCACAGATGATTTTTAATAACCTGTTATCTCTTAGCCGCGTTTCTTTCTATCGTGAATGGTTTCGTGTGTCAAATCTCAATCGCCGATTTGTAGATGACAATCCAGCTGTTATGGTATAAAACTATGTATTATTTTAGCACCTGCATTGTTATTCAGTGGAAAAGGAGCCTTAGCAGTGAAGCCTATCACAGCTTCGGTGAAATATACTGAAGTAATGTCTGGTTGCGAAATATATTGAATTGAGGATTGGTCCGAATACTCGCATTTTATATAGCTGGTCTAGTTTGAGTTGTGTGAGGATATGCTGTGGCGTTCCGCCTCTTTGGTTTGATGACTAGTGGTTGCGTAGCAACGATTTGTTATTCTGGTCTAGACTCGCGTAATGTCGCATGTGATTGGAGATACAGTAAAATATATAATAATCATCAGATGGTGTCTTATTCAGTCACGGCAATGGTTAGGGATTCTCCAAAGTGGTGACCCCGACGTGATGTGCAAAAAATAAACAATAGTGCAGCAGTTATTTAATTATTATTATTATTATTTTTGGTAAAAAATATGGTGCGCGTGTGAGGTGTGAGGTCCCGAGATTTCGCCGTCATCAGAGATCATGCTAATTGAGAGGATGCTGTGCGGCTGGTTAATGCCCGCGCTTTTTCAGCACTATCTACATCAGCAATCATGAGCTGGCGGATTTTCATTCGGCCGAGTGAAACCGCCTTGCTTGGCGCACCTATTTAACCTGCATTGCAAGGAAGAATCCGATGACATCTACGTGACGTATGACATCTCTTGTCACCTGTCATTCTAACATCAGCTGTCCGTACGACTTATAAACATTGCTGACAAACATTTTAAAACTGCGGTGTGATGAGGTTTTATGAACTTTTACGAACGATTTTCGTTTATTCGTTTTTAATGTGTGTATAAGTGTGTATTTTTTATTTTACCTTTTGTATAACCATTGTATTTTCTATTTAGGTTTTCTAACTCCAGTCTCCACCCCTTTCAGTCGATATAGGTAGAGATATTTGTGTGATACTCCTTAAACATGGCTGAAGCAGAGTTGAGGGATCGGCTGCAGAGGCTGGAGGCGACCAATGCGGAGTTGAACCTGCGATTGGATGCTGCTAATATTGCCGCTAATGAAAGTGTAATACCACCTTCGCAGGTCTTTAAGGTTTCCGTGAAGTTGCCACCATTCTGGCCCGACCGTCCGGCCATATGGTTTGCTCAGGCGGAGGCAAACTTCGAAATAGCTGGCATAAACGCTGATTACACAAAATATAATTATGTGGTAGGTGGTTTGACTGAACGGGTAGCCATGGAGATCGAAGACATAATCTCGGCCCCACCGAAAGAAAACAGGTACATTTACTTGAAGGATGAGTTGATTCGCAGATTGTCAGTGTCGCAGGAGAAGAGGCTTAGCCAGCTACTTGGCGACGAGGAGTTGGCTGGGCGTAAACCCTCGCAATTTCTGAGACACTTGCGCACCCTGGCAGGCTCTAATTTGAAGGACGAATCGATAATAAGACAGTTATGGTTAAGACGACTGCCTGCAAATATTCAGACTATCCTCACCGCGCAGGCGGACCTTCCGTTAGAAAAAGTGGCCGATATAGCGGACAAAATCGTTGAAGTTTCCCCAGGCACGTGGGGTTCGTGCTCCGTCATTTCACCTGGCCCTACTCTGGAGGAACAATTTAATGCTTTAGTCACACAGGTCAGCGAATTGTCCCGCCACGTTGCCGCGCTGTCAACCAACAACAGTCGCCGATCGCGCAGTCGCAGCGGATCGCCATCACGTAGATCAAGGGACAGCTCTACCGACCGCGACTCAAAGTGTTGTTGGTACCATCGTGTATTTGGGAAAAAGGCTTCAAAATGTATAGCCCCGTGTAACTGGAGCTCGTTTTCGGAAAACCGGCCAAGCAATCAGTAGTGGCGGCAGCCGATTGCGCGCCATCTGTTGGCCGTCGTCTATTTGTCACCGATAAGGTAACTAAACGCCGATTTTTAATTGACACAGGCTCGGATTTATGCTGTTATCCCTATCGATGGCTCTCAAGTCGGCGTCCATCCGCCGACTACGAGCTGACTGCAGCTAACGGGAGTAGCATAAAAACATATGGTTATTTTAATGTGACATTAAATCTAGGACTGCGCCGCGATTTTGTTTGGCAGTTTGTGGTTGCTGACGTCGACACAGCCATTATAGGATCGGATTTCCTTGCTCACTACAATCTTCTGCCTGACTGCCGGAGCCAAAAACTGGTCGATGGTATCACTGGACTTTCCTCACGCGTTTCAACTGCTATGTCTGACCAAGCAAGCGTCAAGGCAGTTGCCGAGGGAACATCTGTTTACAATCGACTACTGAGCGAGTTTCCTGATGTAACACGTCCATCTGGTTTACCTAGGGTTATAAAACATAATACTGTCCACTACCTTACTACCACTGATGGACCACCTGTTTCCTGTCGTCCTCGTCGTCTTGCACCTCAGAAGTTAGTTGTTGCCAAGAAGGAATTCGAGGATATGGTGCGATGTGGGACTGCAAGACCTTCGAAAAGTTCGTGGTCTTCCCCATTGCACATGACACCGAAGAAGGATAATGCCTGGCGTCCCTGCGGTGATTATCGCGCCTTGAACGCCCGGACTATTCCGGATCGTTATCCAGTGCGTCACATCAATGACTTTGCCCACGGACTCGCTGGTTGCACTGTTTTCAGTACTATTGACCTGGTAAAGGCTTACCATCAAATCCCCATGTTTGAGGAAGACATTCCGAAGACCGCCATCGTTACCCCGTTTGGCCTCTTCGAATTTCCTTTCATGACCTTTGGGTTACGCAATGCTGGTCAAACCTTTCAGCGTTTCATCGATGAGGTCACACGGGGTCTTGATTTCTGTTTTCCTTACGTTGATGATATCTTGGTTTACTCCACAGATGAAGCTCATCACTTGCAACACCTGCAGATTCTCTTCAAGCGCTTACAGGATTATGGTGCGGTGATAAACCCCGCCAAATGCGTCCTTGGTGCTAGTGAGGTGGTGTTCCTAGGTTATCATGTCAGTGCCGATGGCATCAGACCGCCCCAGGACCGAATCCAAACCATTTTGGATTTTCCACCCCCTCAAACGGTACAAGGCATGCGCCGATTTCTAGGCATGATTAATTACTATCGCCGTTTTGTTCCACATGCTGCGCAATATCAAGCACCTTTGACTGATGCTTTAGTTGTAATAAATGGTAAGGGTGCAAAGCCATTTCCGTGGACAACAGAGCTACTGCAAAAGTTTGAAGCCTGCAAGAGTAGCCTTTCCAGAGCCACCTTGCTTCAACATCCAATCGCTAATGCACCATTAGGCCTCTTCACAGATGCGTCTAGCGTGCACATCGGATCTGTTCTACAGCAACAAGTGGATGGTGAGTGGTTTCCTCTTGGATTTTTCAGTCGCAAACTGTCACCACAGAAAGCCCAATGGCCGGCTTATTACCGAGAGCTGTTGGCGGTGTATGAAAGTGTACAGCATTTTAGGCACATCCTCGAAGTTCAACACGCCACAATTTTCACGGACCATAAGCCGCTGTTGTACGCATTTATTCAACGTCGTGAAAAGCTTCCGCCCTCCCAGTTGAATCAGCTGTCTTTCATAAGTCAATTTACAACTGATATAAGGCATATCAAAGGTGAGGATAATGTGGTGGCGGATACGATGTCGCGCATAGAGGCCATTTCATTGGAAATCGGTTACGAAGCTCTTGCCAAGTCACAGCAGACTGATGAGGAACTTTCCTCTCTCCAAAAGTCTGGTTCTGGTTCTTCCTTGAAGCTCACAAAAATCACCATCCCAGGCACGACAATCTCCATCACTTGTGACGTTTCTACTGGAAAACCACGACCGTATTTAACTCCTGAATTCCGCCGTTCCTTGTTTGATAAACTTCACAACCTAAGTCATCCCGGTGCCCGAGCGACTACGCGTCTTGTGACCGACCGTTACGTGTGGCCCTCTGTCAACAAAGACTGTAGGGACTGGTCTCGCTCTTGCACAGCGTGCCAGCTCAGTAAGGTGTCGAGACATGTCACTGCTCCTATGGGAAAATTTGATCATCCATCTGGTCGTTTCATGCATGTCCATATTGACATAATAGGTCCTTTGCCAGTATGCAACGAATTCCGTTATTGCCTTACGGCAATTGACAGAGTGTCTAGATGGCCTGAGGTATGGCCTATGCGCTCTATTACTGCCGAGGAGGTTGCCGAGACGTTCACGAGGGAGTGGGTTCCTCGTTTTGGAGTTCCCTCAGTTTTGACGACGGATCAGGGTTCGCAGTTTGAGTCTGACGTGTTTCGCCGACTCATGGTTCAGTTTGGCATCGATCGTAACAGAACCACCTCATATCACCCTTGTGCCAACGGTATGATTGAGCGCGTCCACCGCCAACTTAAAGCGGCCCTAATGTGTCATAATGACACGTGGATTAGGGCCCTTCCATTAGTGCTACTTGGCATGCGTTCGGCATACAAGGAGGATTTAAAATCTACTGCTGCCGAATTGACCTATGGTGAGCCTTTGAGATTACCCGGCGAATTTATAGTATCATCTCCTACCCCGAACCGAATTGAAAATACCGCCGATTTCGTCGTTCAATTAAGGAAGAAGATGTCACTAATTCGCCCGGTTTCGGTTTCACGTCACTCCGAGCCATCAATTTTTGTTTTCAAACAACTGGCAACGGCCTCACATGTGTTCTTGCGGGATGATTCCGTTCGCCGTTCCTTACAACCACCCTATAAAGGCCCTTATGAGGTTTCCGATCGTTCTAATGATGGGAAGACGGTAACCATCATCATCAAGGGTCGGGCAACTGTCGTCAGCATTGACCGTGTGAAGCCAGCATACCTAGAAACACAAGCGGTTGATCAGGCCCCTGTTTCAGTACAACCACAGCCTAAAAAGCCTCTGCAGAAGCCGCTAAATTCTCCGGCAGCTACATCAGCCCGGCCCTATACAACTAGGTCTGGCAGACAAGTTAAGTTTCGACTTTAGGTTTTACGACTGTGTATAAATCTAAACATTGTTATTTATTTCTGTGTGTGATTGTTCAGATGTTATAATTTTTGTGTAATTTTGGTGTCAATGTCACTTAATTAATGACTGTCATCTATTTATAAATTTTGCGCATGTTTTTAATTTATTTTTATTGCGATTTGTTTTGTTTTTTGATTCGGAAGATCGACAGACATACTTATTTGTTTGAATTCAGTTTTAAGTGAAAGAATAGTTATTATTTTTTTGATTAATTAATGTATTAAATTAATCCACTCCCTAGGGGGGTGGTGTGGCGTTCCGCCTCTTTGGTTTGATGACTAGTGGTTGCGTAGCAACGATTTGTTATTCTGGTCTAGACTCGCGTAATGTCGCATGTGATTGGAGATACAGTAAAATATATAATAATCATCAGATGGTGTCTTATTCAGTCACGGCAATGGTTAGGGATTCTCCAAAATGCACGATTTCTGTACCTCTGTCGTACATGTTTGCACCCATATCCCATAAAAACTGCGAAATCTACAACTTAAACCCCTTTACCCCATAAACCTAGGGTATGATCTCGTTTACAAACGATTTTTTATATATTTAAATTATTTTTGCACCCCCTTAGTCAAGCCATTGTCATTCTCCTGGCCAAAAAGGGAAAAATATTGACATTAAAATTAGTTTGACAGTGGGTACCAACGTCAAAAATTAGACATTCTTTGACGTCTTGGTACCCACTGTCAAAATCATTTTAATGTCTTTTTTTTATAATTTTAATGTCAATATTGTTCCAAGGACTCTTTTGTCCTTACGCGACTGGGCGTGTTAAAAACTACATAGGTACTGCTTGGCAAGAAATGCTAGGAATAAAATGATCGCAACATTTGCAGACTGCTGCGTGTTTTCTTTTAATGACACAGGTATTTGGTTTGTTAATCACGTTGAAGTTGATTTTTTAATACTATATGGGACCAGACCTGAGCAATTTATATATAATTATATTCAGCTTGACACGTCCACGCGTTCTCGATATAAAAGGTCTTGACAGACAGATGAACAGACGGACAAACAGACGGAAAGACAAATGAAAAGAAGAAAAAGAATATGAATTTTACAAACTTCTTTTGTTTTAATAGTACTTAATTTTTAGGGTACCGTACCCGGAGGGTGCCAAACGGGACCCTATTACTGAGACTTCGCTGTCCGTCTGTCCGTCCGTCCGTCCGTCCTGACTGTCACCGGGTCCGTCTGCACGAACCGTAATAGCTAGAAAGCTGAAATTTTCACAGAATGTGTATATCTGTTGCCGCACCAACCACAAATACTGAAATACGAGAGATATTGCAAATTAAAGGGGGCCCCGATACAAGAGACGTGTTTAGATACACTTACGCATTTCAAAATGGAGATCTTGACTGAAACTGTTTATTTATTGTCATAGCAACCATGTCATAGACACATATAATACTACACATTTAAATATGATAGCATATTTCGCGTCAACCCACATGGTTGTGGTTAGCCGGTATGATGTAGACTCTCAATCCGGAGGTCGTCGGTTCAAATCTCGTGAAGGCATAAACTTTTTAAATTTTCTTTTTGTTTATTTTTTTATTGTTTTGACTGCTTTTGATTTGTTGTACGATGGTACGGTACCCTTCGTGTGCGATACCGACCCGCACTTAACCGATTTTATTAAAGTTAATAAGAAAGTGGCTTGGAAATATTCCTTGTCTTACTAATATCTTCATTAAATAAATATGGGATAATTACCATAATGCACGATGTTAATTATAAATAAACCAAAAAGTTTTCAGAGAATTATCTTCATTTTACAGTGGAATTTTCATAATAAAATAAAGTACAATGGAACGTCTAACTGCAGATAGATAGGGTCGCATTTGACATAAGTTCCATAGCACAACTGTCAAATCTAACTCTAGTGATATGAAAACCAACAGATAGGTTATTGAAACCGGACGTTAATAGTTTAAATATTTATAGTCATAGTGTCTTTAAGTATATCTTTATTCAATTATACAGGGTGTAACAGAAAGGGGAGTACAAGCCGAAAGAGGGTTGTTAGGGACATCATTCTGAACAACTTTCACTATGGGACCGACTTGATCAGAGCAACTTTATTTTTCACTCCACCATACAGATCAGCTGAGCGCTAGGCCCAAAATTTACTGAGTTAATAAAAATAAAGTTGCTCTGATCAAGTCGGCCCCATAGTTAAAGTTGTTCAGAATGATGTCCCTAACAAACTTCTTTCTGCTTGTACACCCCTTTCTGTTACACCCTGTATTATAGATACATAAACGTTATCTAGATTTGGTAAAATATTAGCTTTGATTTCTCCTCATTCTTTTTTATTAGACATGAACAAAGCAACAGTTTCGGAATCTGTATAGCTACCCACTGAAAACAACTTGTGTATTAGAACCACTTAAACCCCATAGTCCCAACCTAATAAAAGCAAACTCAAGATCACTCGGACAAGACAGAGAATTCGGTCGTAAATACCAGTCAAGTGCGATTCGGGCCCACACACAAATGTTCCGTACCATATAGCACAATAAACAGCGCAAAAATATAGTATCTTTTGTTTTTGTTCAAGAAGGTATATAAAGTTAAAGAATCTAGGACGCCCTTTTTTTAAAAATTAAATGAAGTTTATCTTTTATTGCTGTAGCAGCAATTCGTTGTGAAAAACTCTACCTTCCACCTATTACGGATCATAAGATACAAACCGCTGACTGACAGACAGCAGAGGCTTAGTAAACGCGTCCCGATTGGCACCCTTCGGTTACGGAACCCTAAAAACCTAACTAAACCGTAAAATTTACGGGCAAACCAAACATATGACGAAATATATTTTATGCCCCACTCGTTTAACCAGACTGTACAGTACAGTTGCCATCAGATATATGTGCTAATCATATAAATCTATACTCCATTCCATATAGCATTGTTTTTGAAGTAAAACTTCTTAGGGCACGGGGGTAAAATTTATTTAACCTCTCAACTGTGGGTTATTCATATATTTGCTTTTCAATTGCTACTAGCCGGGTGCTATCACGAGTGGCTAAGAAATGTAACGGAAATTGGAATCGGTGACGTCAGGGTCGGCTGAAGACTTTTAAAACCGCAACTATTTTCAAAACGGTTTTTAACTAATCAGATAAGATAATAATACATTCGTACAATAAAGAATGTTAATTAGTGAGAGAAAAACCTGATGAAACGTTAACAAATAAAAATTATTTTAAGCATTCTTCCACGAGTTCTTGATTTCCGGTATGGCCAAGATGGCGCCGCCACCGCCGCCGCCGCCGCTGGCTGGGACAAACAAAACCAACTAGCATGACTGAAACTACTTCGTTCAACCTCTTTGTTGGAACCGGAACTTATGTTTGACAGCTGTGCGATGCGATCCATACAGTTTGTAAGAAAAGAGTTTCATCAATGTCACACGGGTCGATATGGATTTCTAAAACAAGCAAAGCAATGCATACATTTGAGCGAGACGGCTTAAAGACGTGACGTCAGATGGTATATAATCTGAGCGAGATGCAAATAGTAGTGACACTATTGAATGAGTTAATTATATCACCACGAGCGCGACAAATTGTAGATAAGGAATGGTGGGAAATAAATGACATGACGTATTAAAAGTAAGTACAAGTATAAAATAATTTCAAATAATCGGACGTCTGAAACTTAAAAGTAACTTGAAGCAGAGATTGGATCTCAAAATTGGAAATTTAAATCTCTTTTAGTATAGGTAGGTATAGGTGTATAGTATAGGTACCACTTAATGATCTAGCTACAGAAGTTTTACTTCTAACACGTGTACGGTGCTACACGCGTATTATTATTTTTTACTTTTCTACTTCATATTTCCAATCCTATATGGAATTCAGTTAAAGAAATGAGAGAGGTAAGACCCCTTTACACAGACAACGCAATGCAATGATATACTCAACTTTATTCCATATAGGATTGGAATTAAAAAGAAGAAAAGTTAAAAAAAAAACAATGTTAAATGGAATGGAGTAACCAGAAACATTTACAAACACTGCTGTCAAAAAGATCAAATTCTATATCAAGAGATTTTTTCCAGCAAACCTAAGATGGACAAGAAAATAATCAGACAATAGGTAGACCTATGCGCAACAGAAAGGTGTAGTCATATTTTAGGTGATCATTCTGGTCAACTTTTTCTATGAAACCGATTTGATCAGAGAAACTCTATTTTTTACTTCTCCATACAAATCAGCCGACAGCTCGGGCCAAAATATGCCGGGCTTTACCACTTCGTACAGAGACTTTTTTATTTCCAATTATTTGCGTGACAGGGGCTAGCCCATCGCCGCTGCAGGGATGTTGAAGGTTTCCTCACGATGTTCTTGATCTATCATCGTCATCATCATCGTAAGTGCTCGCTCATATAGACATAGACATAGACATAGACATCGTTTATTGATAATATTCATTACAAGTCACAAGGGGGTCAGAATACATACTAGTGGCTCTGTGAGCTGTAGACCTCGCGAGTATGTCGGTGGGAAAGCTGAACTGCTAACACACATAAAAAAAAATAACCCAAATAATTTTCTTTCAATAACACATACAAACTTATGAATGTACCTGGTTACGTACATGCAGTATGAAAGTAGCCGCACCAATAACTTTGTAAACTACATTTCGCGATCTTTAATACAACTTATTGACTTTTTACTAAAATTATATAGTCTGTTTCACTCTCATGGTCTTTACGAATCCAACTACACCTCATTTGTTAATATCCATCGAGCCATTTGGGTTGTAGCGATTTTTTTACATATTAAAACCCCATATCTCCGCCATTTTGAAAAAAATCTAAAAACTGGCTCGAGTAAAAAATTCTATTTATTTTTCCAACCTGCTCACAAAATTTCACGAGAATCGGTTCATAAATGCGACCTGTAGAGGAGAACAACCGGACATACGAAAGCATTTTTGCCCAAACCTGAAACGGAGACGCTTCGCTCGCTCGGTCAATAAAATCATCATCATCATATTTATACTTAACTTATGTACTCTGTAATATGTCACTATGTCTCCATTCATCTTTTATTTAATAAATTATAAATGTCATCATATTATTAAATATTAAATAATGTCAGAATAATGGAATAATAATAATAATAATGTCAAGATAATAAGAATGTATACTTACAGATATCTCATGCGGACTGCATTCGATATAGAAAAATCTAGGCATTGTTAGGTCTAGTTTTAGGAGCGGCCATGCCCGCGTCGTAAACTTCGTCATTGATATTTTTAGGTCAGACAGGACAGTGTACAGACTTGCCAACTTGTCTGTGAACTGGGTGTCGCTATTGGCCTTCTAGCATCGCCATATTTGGGAAATGCGTCCCTGCATAGCATAACGTTTTAAAGATGACGGTCGTAGTTCTGAATTCTGACATTTCACAAGTAACTTGGTATGTCTGAACCATAGATAATAATATGAAAGGAGTATGCAAACTCTTTGGTCTGAACCAATATTCTTATATTTTGTTGTAATCTACTCTACCCTTATATCATATTCGTAATTTCCAAAGGTAAGAGCCAGTTTACATTGGTCAAGGACAGTGGACAGTGTTGATATTATATGAAAGCCAAGTTGACTCGCCACTGTCCGATCGGTTTACATTACACCACTGTACTGTCCACTGTCCACGGTCTACTGTCCACTGTCCTTGTAAACAGCCCATAATACTATAGGGGGTGTCTTCCATAGGCCATCTATTGTTATTTGAAAACAAATACCTGATCAGTTTTTAAAGCATAGTCCCTTTTCCGCATCTTTCCAGAGTCAACAATCCTGCGTAAATGCAAAGGGCCTCCTTTGGTCACAAATGTATGTGTTGAGGACGACTTTTTTATTTACTCAGATAATGTAACACGAGGACTTCAGCAAACATCCATTGGGAAGAGTTCTTTTTGACTTTTGTGAGGGAATAAAAAAATAAATGTATCATTTTGAATAGCAGACGTCATGATCATTCGTAATTTCGTAATTTCTTTATTGTACTCACATGACAGTAAAAATAGCTTAACATAGAAAAAAAAATGTACAAAGGCGAGCTTATCTCTAATAAGAGATTTCTTTCAGCAAACCATGTTGGGTAGGAGACGGAGATGATATTCTAGCATCCAAATACAAATTAGGCCTAACATATGGCATATAATTAATGTTATTCAAAAGTGTATAATATGTTGTTACTGTTGTTAATGTGTAAATTACTTAATAGAGTATAATAATTTGGTTATAATACTTAAGTACTTATATTAGATAGAATATTGCTTGTGCCCAACAGGGTCCATAATTATCTACACTATTTTTAAGACCTTAATGTTATTATGGCGTGCAATAAACAAATATGAATATGAATATGATAGGTAAGGGGAAGAATTGCGCGTACAATAAAACTATTCTAGTAGGTACCTATAATACATAGATATTATTATTACACATAGGTACATATAAGAACCTATTGCTAAGGAATAGACTACATACACAGTTACATAAATACAGCTTAACAATAAATATCGTATGAATACACTAATACATACCAGTATATATCTAGATTGACAATGAAAGATAGTGCTTCTTTAGACGGTTTTTAAAGATATTTAGTGATGGATTGTCCCTGATGGTGCAGGGAAGCTCATTCCACAGCCGTGTAGCGCGGATTGTGAACCCGTGCTCGTAGGCTGCATCATCATTCAAATGAATTGGTTTGAATTGAAAATTGAGATGTCATTCTGTCTGGTTTTTTATGCTTAAATGAAATGTTTAGTAGATAAATTGTTTGCTAAGCCAGCATTGGACTGCAGTGAAAACTCTTTTAAAAATTAAATAACTTATAACGTCTGCCAGACCACTTTTTTACTTCACAGGTTTTTAGAAGAAATATAATCGGCGAGTTGCACTCTCACACGGAGGGTTCCGCACCATCGTACCAAAAAATACAAAAAATCACGTTTCTTGGATGGGGACATCTTTATTTTAATTTAATATTTCTGTAGTTCAGTATTTTTTGCTTTTGCGGCACCAGATATTTTTTATTTTATTTTCTTTATTAGGAAAACAAACAGCTTAATCTATTACATAACAAAAAAAACAATGAGTTAACACACAAGCCAATAAAGTTTTCACAAAAAAAAATGACAAAGGTACTCAGAACAACACTAAAATGTATAGGTACTTGAACTTGTATATAAAGTTACCAACAGAGGGAGATATATGGTTCTACAGTAGGTAGTTCTAATTTATATAAAATATATATGTACGAGTATAGTGCTTATGTACTAAAGGTGATTAGAATAGAATAGCAGATCCGTACCGAATCACCCTTAGCACATAAGCACTATACTCATTTTAACATATACACATTTTAACTTTCTACCTATTACGGTTCGTGCGATAGAAACCGCTGACGGACAGACAGACAAACGGACAGTGGTGGAGCCTTAGTAATAGGGTGCCGTTTGGCACCCTTCAGGTACGAAACCCTATAAACCTGCGACAGCCCCTTCCCGTACCGGGTGGTTGAGGCATGATTTTTGGTGGAGAGGCAGAGAACCTGAATCGTTATCTTTCAGTTACACTTAACACTGTCGTGGCACGAAACATTGTAAATTATTTTTTTATTTTTTTTATTTATTAACAAAGTTGCACAACATAATAGACAAAAATCCAAGTGGTTGTACAAGTCTCAAATTAACAATATTTACATAAAGAACACTTCATTAACACAATTATCAAATTTATTATTCGGTTCAATTCTATTCAATTAAATTCAATCGAGATAATTATTACCGTTTATCATGCATTGCATCAGAAACAAATGAGGATGTATCCTATCAGAAACAAATGACAATCATATGAGATTCACGCCCTTAAATCAGTAAGATGACAACCTTTAATTTATTAAGCCTGATCTGTTTAAAAGAGATCAAAAAATTGATCTGTGGGTGTTTATTTGCCCTTCTTCTCCCACAGTGGTCCAACGTAGAGAAGAGGCAATAACCGGCCAAGGGCGAGTCGGACCCGCGCACGAAGGGTTCCGTACCATTATCTATAAAAAAACCACAAAAAAAAAATTGTATGGGAGCCCCCCTAATTTTTTTTTTTATATATATAATCAATATATTGTGAACATTTTAAGCGTCTACCTGCTACCATTATCAATATCGAGCAAAAATGAGCAAAAAAATCACGTTTGTTGTATGGGAGCCCCCCTCAATATTAAATTTCTTTTGATTTTTAGTAGGTATTTGTTGTTATAGCGGCAACAGAAATACATCATCTGTGAAAATTTCAACTGTCTAGCTACCACGGTTCATGAGATACAGCCTGGTGACAGACAGACGGACGGACAGCGAAGTCTCAGTAATAGGGTCCCGTTTGGCACCCTTCGGGTACGGAACCCTAAGAATGACGTGTTTTAAGTATATTTGTAAATATCTACAAAAAATAAACACTTTTTTTTTATCGTTTCATATATCTCAGGGTTACCTTTATAGGTTATCATATCACGCCATAACAAAAATAACAACTAAAACATACACAAGATAGCGTCGCGCTCTTGGCACAACTGAGCCCAATTTCGGCTAGTGATTAAATACACCATTTCCACAGAGGAGATAATAGTACTACGTACAGAACGGCCACTCCCTTCCCCGCGCGGATTCAGATACCGCACCTCACCCCGGAGTCGGGGAGCCTCTTCGGGAGACACTTTGTATAGAAGCTGAACGCACACATTCACAAACGAACGAGTTTACGCACACATTTGCACGTGTACAAATGTCATTAGGCTATGTAGTAGTAATAGGTGATTATTTTACGAGCGTTCTATGGAGTGTCCGAGGTGTGCCATTTCACATGACAGGGGGCTAGCCCTTCGCCTCAGCGTTGCAGTATGAAGAACAAACAGCGTGCTAATTCCTCTATGTCACTGACAAATGGATGTCGCTCCACCTGTGAATTACTGAAAGTCAACGGTGAGAATGGTTCGCTTTAGCGATGTGCGGTGTGCTCACGGGATGTTCTCGTATGGCGCACAATATACAGGCTGTAACATTTTCTGTAAAACACATATCATTCCATAAAGCGAATCCAAAATCTCACGATTAAGATGTTACATAACAATGGCCGTGAGTCAAGTTCAAACCTTTTAAGTTTACATAGACAACATCATAATTTTCAGTTATTTTATGTGGAAACCTTACTTGTAACAAAGGTCAATTTCAAATGTTGTATGTACGGTCGCCTGCGCCTAAAAGTATACAAGCAGTTTAAGCGGGATTCACTCGTTAATATGACCTGCCCGTATACTTTTACACGCAGGCGACCGACCTTGAATTTTAGGGAAATAAATATTTCTTAATTATTTTTTTTGTCCCATGATGCCCCCCAAGTGTTCAGAGTGGAATGGCCCAAAAAGACACTCGCAAGCTTTTCCAGAAGCACTCAACTGCACATACTCGCCTCCGTAGCTTTTGATTTGAAACCTTTTATTATATTTTACGACGTTCTCCGATTTTCGCGGAATTTTCTGTTGTACAGATGCGATGGTATTATACAGGATGTAACAAAAAGGGATGTACAAGCCGAAAGAGGGTTGTTAAGGACATCATTTAGAACAACTTTCACTATGGGACCGACTTGATCAGAGCAACTTTTCGCTACTTGAGAGATTCTTGGACAGGTTCTCAATTCGAAAGATTCGCTATGTCGGTCGGCGGCCGATCGTAGAATCGGGCACATCATGATGTGCCCTGCCATTTCCATGATATGCCTAAGCCATTACTGGGCATATCATGATGTGGCGGGTTTTAAAGATCACATGTCTTTATTCAGTACTACGTGATGTTTTTTTGTGTTATACATGTCAAACGAATACGAAGACTGTTCGGGGGCTTCGCTGCGCTCGCCCCCTTTGGTCTTCACCTAAGCTACCGCAGTGTTTGCCTTAAGAGATTTTATCGTTTCATGATATTTCACGTTTGTTCTACGATCGGCCGCCGACAGTTACACGGCAGAAGGAATACAGTTGGGAAATATTTGTCTTATGTACTTTCATATGCTTGTACACCCCTTTCTGTTACACCCTGTATAAAGTCGCTCTCTCAACTATGGGTAGGTATATAGTTGTAAAAATGGCCCGTAATTTTCAACCTTACCGATATTCTAGGAAGAATTATGATTTTGTGTCCTTAACTGGCTCGTCCAGCGTCCACAAAGAACCCAGATCTTTTGTCCTGTTCTTCGTATTTCGTATATATTTATTGCACATATCAGAAAAAAACACAAACAATACAGAAAAGGCATGAACAAAGGCAAGCTTATCTCTAAAAAGAGATTTCTTCCAGCAAACCCAGGATGGACAGGATACATTTTAAAACTCGAAACGGGTAGGCCTATGTGCTAAAGTAAAAAATAAAATATAAATAAATTATATTACTAAAGTACTGAATATAATAAATACCTAAGTACCTACATGAATACATATTAATCATATATATTTTAACATAAATAAACCCTAATACATATTTAATACCTACTAACTTTATGAAAGAGAAAGATAATGCTCTTCCATAGGTTTTCAACTTTATCTCAATGTGGGTAGGTTGAAAATCGCGGGTCGTGGGCTTTTTACGGACGGTTTTGAACATACAGATATTCAATACTCTAGGGGCCGAATTCTACTGTTCACAAGCATACGACAAGCCTGGCACAAACTTCAATACGAGGTATTTGGTATTCCACTAAAACCGAAATCCAATTCACAAGCGCCAGCGTGAAGCCAGCGTACTTCGTATTCTACTGACCAAAACGTACTTACGCTGGCGCCAACCAAATACCTCGTATTGAAGTTTGTGTCAGGCTTGTCGTATGCTTGTGAATTCTGGCCTAGTTTGCTTTACAGGGGGCTAGCCCATGTTTTTTTTTTCAATTTCAAATCATTTATTTTTTAATTTAAATCTTACAGATAAACGATTGCGTTACAAAGGCGGTTTTTTACTTATCCAGATCTTGCAATCGTCGTTCTGTCATTCTCTTACTCAAAATGATGAGCTGAATGATTATGGAAAAGCATAAGTTTTTACTCCCAATAGGTACGTGGTCTAGCGGTATCACGCGCGCTTCTCACGCAGGAGATGCAGGTTCCAAACTGGTGCTGACCATGACCAGGAGATAAGAGAACGAGTGGCGAGCTTTTCTCTATCAAGATATTTCTTCTAACAAACGCAAGGATAGACAGAAAATATTATCGTGATAAATAAATAACTAATTAACAAGCCCATAACGATCGCTTCACTCCAAAATCTTAGTTGTCGTGCGATGATCTGCCGCATTAATATTTGTCGCCGCTGAAACTTGGCAAGTTAATTTGTCATTGTCGACGCCGCAATCTGAGCCGACTCTATGTAGACCGGGGGCTAGTCACTCGATCTAACTTTATCTCAGAAGATAAAGACTACGTTTTTAGGGTTCCGTAGAGAAACAAGGAACCCGTCCGTCGGTCCGTATATCACAGTAACTTTATTCCGAAACTTTTACGACTATACAGTTGAAACTTGGTATCTAGGGATTCTGTGAATCGCTTTACGATTTTTATATAAAATATGAAAAAATAACGGAACCCTTCATGGGCGAGTCCGACACGCACTTGGCCACTTTTTAACGATTATGATGTGATCTGACCGATTTCGGCTACGGCGGCAAACGCTTCAAATTGTCGTCTGTAGACGCTCGCGTGTGGCTTATGTAGCCAATATTCATAGTGAATCTTCAAATAGAGATGTGTGGGCTTTGAGGCCTTTGCCCAGCAGTGGGGCACCAAACATATTCAAACGCCATGTGACACTATTACCTAATATTGACAAGTCTACACAACCTATATACTTATACTTTATACTTTACTGCACAGAAAACATAATACAGACACTTAATATTAGAAAAAACATGTACAAAGGCGAGCTTATCTCTAATAAGAGATCTCTTCCAGCAAACCTAGGATGGAGAGGATAATTTAATAAAAGGTAGACCTACATAAGTGCACAACGATAAATATTAAAATAATAGACTACTTACTAATAAATACATAAATACAGATAAAAACAAAAAAAAAAACAAAATATAATATATAAATAGATACTAAGGTATATTAAGGTAGAGAAAGATAGTATTCCTTCAAGCGTTTTTTAAAAATGTTGAGTGAAGGACTGTCCCTATATGTATACATTCATTCATTCTTTCTCTTCAGTCAAAGAATTGGGCGTGAAATGTATCAGTATCACGTCGCGTGGAGAACATAGGCTTACAACCCCGGCCTATCAGCAGAGGAACTTTGATCGCTGAACTGAAAACTTAAGTCTTGAGTCATTAGGGCTCAGAATGCTCTGTACATTTCAATTAACAGCTTTGCCTAATGAAACAGGACTGATTTAGGGTGCCGTACCCGAAGGGTGCTAAACGGGACCCTATCACAGCCTCCTCCGTCTGAGAATATGTCCGTCTAAATAGACGGATCTGACACACGTCCGAGAATGTATATTTTTTAGGGTACCGTACCCGAAGGGTGCCAAACGGGACCCTATTACTGAGACTTCGCTGTCCGTCTGTCCGTCCGTCCGTCCGTCCATCCTGCCTGTCACCGGGTCCGTCTGCACGAACCGTAATAGCAAGAAAGCTGAAATTTTCACAGAATGTGTATATCTGTTGCCGCACCAACCACAAATACTGAAATACGAGAGATATTGCTAATTAAAGGGGGCCCCGATACAAGAGACGTGTTTAGATACACTTACGCATTTCAAAATGGAGATCTTGACTGAAACTGTTTATTTATTGTCTTAGCAACCATGTCATAGACACATATACTACACATTTAAATATGATAGCATATTTCGCGTCAACCCACATGGTTGTGGTTAGCCGGTATGATGTAGACTCTCAATCCGGAGGTCGTCGGTTCAAATCTCGTGAAGGCATAAACTTTTTAAATTTTCTTTTTGTTTATTTTTTTATTGTTTTGAGTGCTTTTGATTTGTTCTACGATGGTACGGTACCCTTCGTGTGCGATACTGACCCGCACTTAACCGATTTTATTTATTTTCTACGCTAACACGGGAAATTCGAGCAAATTATTTCCCGGCAACTGAAACTCCAACAAATTGCTTCTAATTAGGTACTCTAGGTGGTGTGGCGGTATCTCTGAATAACTATTGTTGCCATTACCGTAAATTGCTTATTGTAGCCATGACTGGAGTGAAGTCATAGTTTCTCGGAATTGTACAGAACCCTGTATATTATTTGTGCGATCACTGGATTGTTAAACTGTGTTACTTTTTGTCGCCGGTCGCAAATTGGGTTTGACGTCGGATCCTCAATTTGTAGGGACTGGGTTCAAAACCAAATTCGGAATAATACAATAAGTAGGTATGTATTATTTTTTGTTCTTTTAAATAACCTGTACATTAGTACAAATCCCTTTATATACCTAGGGCCGTACTCCAACAATTTTAGCGATGCTGAAAAGTACATGCAAAAATATACAACTACGAACCGTCATAAAACAACTCTTGGTATACAGTTGCCACCATTTTTAACCGACTTCCCACGACGAGGTTTACAATTCGTCTGGATGTTTTTTTTATGTATGTGCCCCGATAGCGCCTAAACGGATGGACGGATTTTGAAAATTATTTTTTTGTTTGAAAGGGTTTACCTTGCCATTGGTCCCATTGACACCAGGTCAGGATCTGATGATGGGATCCTGGAGAAATCGAGGGAACTCTTCGCAGACCTATAGTGATTTTTGTGTTTTTCATAATAACTCGTGCAACTGCACATAGCATAATATTGTGATGCCGAACTGCTGATGAAGACCACATATGGCCACCAGATCTGCTCAATACTAGGTACAAATACAATGCGTGGCTGACGGGCAGGCAACGCATAGCCTAAACCGGTGGACCTAGAGCCATGAAACTTTGTACAGGGGTTCCTTAGTAGCGTGGGGTAGCACTGATATGGGATTTGACAAAATTAATTCCCCAAGGGGGGGGGGGGGGAGGGGTTACGGTTTGTATTAAACTCAATCTAATCAAATAGGGTTTGTGGAAGTCGGTTTTTTCTAAAGTTTACTTTTTGTTTCAATTATATGTGTAGAATGAGCGATGGTGCCGCCATCTACTCCAAATCTCGACCTGAACAGCATACACCATGCATATGTCGGCGGCCGATCGTAGAATCGGGCACATCATGATGTGCCGTCATGTGCCCTGCCATTTCATGATATGCCCAAACGTTAAATATCATGAAACGATAAAATCTCTTCAGGCAAACACTGCGGTAGCTTAGGTGAAGACTAAAGATAGTATTTGTGTTCGTTTGACATGTTTACAACAAAAAACATCACGTAGCGCTGAATAAAAATGCTTCAAAAAATAAAAACAAATCGGTCCATCCGTCTAGGCGCAATCGGGGCAGATACATAAAAAAATATCCCGAAGAATTGTAAACCTCTTCATTTTGTAAAGTCGGTTAAAAAGGTTGGAGAAAAGTCTGACCCTCACTTGAACTATTTGTACATAATATGAAATCTTAGAAAATCTAGACTTGCCTACAAGTCTTAAGATGCAACTACAAGTCTAGACCACAAGCTATTGGTTACATTTGACTTATTATTTATCTGAATGGTCCTTCGATACCCGATATTGCTGAAGAGCTCTTTAGTGAAGCTACATTTTATCGGTAAGGACGAGATTCATCCATTTAACCAGTGCGATTGAACTTTTTCCTTTATTCTTGCTGTCTTAAAGTTGAAAGTGCAGTGCATTTCAGTCAATGCGGTATATTATCGTGGTATAGACTGTGATACAAAAATGGCGACTCAATGACAATATAATTGTATAATTGAAACAAACAGTAAAACATAAAAAAACCGACATCCACAAACCCTATTTGATTAGAAACCAATTTCAAGTGCTTTTTGAGTTTAATACAAACTGTATCCCCCTATTTCCCCCCCTTGGGGAATTAATTTCGTCAAATCACATTTCAATGCCCCTACGCTATAAGGAACCCCTGTACAAAGTTTCATGGCTCTAGGTCCACCGGTTTAGGCCATGCGTTGCCCATCAGCAACACATAGTAGATTGTATTAAAAAAAATGTACCTAGTATTGAGCAGTACTGATGGCCATTGTGTTCTTCTCATCATCAGTTCCGTATCACAATGTTATGCTTACCATGAGTAAATGCAGGTGTTATTATGAAAAACACAAAATTCACTATAGGTCTGCCTATAATATTTGAAGAGTTCCCTCGATTTCTCCAGGATCCCATCATCAGATCCTGACCTGGTGTCTATGGCATTAATGGGAAGGTAAACCCTTTCAAATAAAAATAATAATTTTCCAAATTGGTTCATCCGTCTAGGCGCAATCGGGGCATAAACATAAAAAAAATACCGATGAATGTTAAAGTCGGTTAAAAAGGGGAGCAGAAGAAGCAAATTTTTGAGTGCGTCAGATTAAACCGAAAAAAAAAACGAAAAATCCAAATGCATGCACGTGAAATATTGGGTAGGCGATAAAGTTTTTTCGCATTTTGTATGAAGACCGGAACTGGGCCACCAAGCGACACTGCATCTTTGACATACAAATTCCTGGATTGAAAACGCTTACCAACTCTGTGCTACTCTTACCTGATGCACGAGGTCCAAAAACATTTTTTTAACGGCTTGCTTTTAATTTCTTCCTTTTGTGACATAAAATTTTCAAATGAATCCAATTTCTTCATTAGATTCACTCAAAAACAAATTAAAAATAGTCAGAAAAAAAATATTACTATACCTACTTGTACATTAACTGAAATATATAGCTGATTTCAAGTTACTAATGGGAGACCCAAAAATTTTTTTCATTTGCGACCATATGTTCCTCGGTGAAAGTTCTTCATAATTATGGGTCCTATCATTCCCCAAAATATGGTCAGCTAATTAAATGTCACCCTGTATAACCGTTTTAATGTCATCAAAACCAGTCAGATAAAAATAATACAGCCCAAGATAGCGAAGCGACAAAAGAACTAAAAGTGGGCGAAATATCAATTCTTAGTTTTTCTGCACGATTTTAGTTAAAATTACAACACGACCTTATAAAAGGGTATAAAAAAGTTTCCGAACGCCAAATGTTAGACAGATTGTCACTGAGCCGCCATCGTGCTAACGGAATCGGGACCCACTACAAGCGTACGGAATGTCTTTCATTCGGTGCTCTTATTTATCTGAAAGCTTCTAGACTTCGGTCTCAATTTCAGATATCCAATAAGTTGTATCTCTACAACCCTTTGAGAGGGAGGTTTCGATATCGGTGGCAGGGCCAAGCCGATCGCCAAATAATAATAATAATTATTATTCATTTTTATTTTTTATGTCACTCTTCTAGAGAGGTCTTTGGGCACGGGCTTAAGCCAAGTGCATTACAGTTCATGGTCTTTGCCCATAAACTTTCTAACAATTCTGCAAGTATTTAAAATAGTAGCTTTTTGAAGTAGTTTAAATGTGTGTCTGGGAATATCTAGTGTTTTTAAGCTGCTGTGAAGAGTATAAGGTATGACGCCTGTGGATGATATGATTATGGGGACTGTTTTAATGGTTTGTACTTGCCATTGTTTTTTAATTTCTATTGCCAGGTCTGTGTATTTTGTGATTTTGTCGGTGTGTGTACTGATGAGATTATGTGTGTTCGGTACGGCTATATCGACGAGGTACACAGATTTGTTGTTTTTATCATAAAGAGTTAAATCAGGCCTATTAAAATGTATAGTTTTATCTGTAATGATGGTTCTGTCCCAGTAGAGTTTGAAGTCTGCGGAATCTAAAACTGTTTGTGGTGTGTATTTGTAGTATGCTGTTTTTTGTGTAATTAATTTGTATTTTAATGCAAGATGTTGATGAATAATGGCTGCGACCTGGTCGTGACGGTGCTTGTAATCTGACTGCGCTAGTGATCTGCAGGCTCCTGTGATATGCTGAATTGTTTCAGAGGCACTGTGGCAGTGTCTGCACATGTCACTTACAAGTGTGCGGTCGTGTATTATGTGTTTCCTGTAATTGCGTGTATCTATCACCTGATCTTGAATGGCCATCATGAATCCCTCAGTTTCCGGAAACAGCTCGCCTCCCTTGAGCCACTCGTTCGACGCAGTTTTGTCGACGTTGGGGTTGGCCAAGTCTAGGCGGTGTCTGCCGTGGAGGGACTTTTGTAACCAGGTGTCTATTTTTTGTTGTGTTTTGATGATGGATTCGTTTTTTTGGGGAAGTTGATCTTGTAGGTTAAGTGGTGTGTGTTTTGTATCGGCTTGAACAACCGCCTTATGTAAAGTTGAATTTGAGGACTGTGCGTGAAAGAATAATCTGAGTGTGTGGATTTGTTTGTTGTGTAAGTTTTTAATATCTATTATTCCCCTTCCTCCTTCGATTTTGGGTAGTGTAAGTCTTTGAATGCAGGAGCGTGGATGGTGTTTACGGTATTTCGTCATGAGTGTGTTTATGATGCGCTGGTGTTTCAACAAATCTGATTGAGACCAGTTGATTATTCCAAAAGAGTAAGTTAGTATTGGGATGGCAAATGTGTTTATAGCTTTTATGGTATTCCGTGCGTTCAATTGTGTTTTGAGTATATTATGTATGCGGTTCCTAAACTTTTGGGTGATATCTCTTTTAGTGTTTCTTTGGTGTATTTGCTGTGTTTGATGGAAGCCTAAGTATTTGTATCCCACCTCGTTGTCCACTGGACCTATTTCTTCTCCGTTATTTAGTATGTACGAATGGTCCTCTATTTTCCCCTTTTTAACCGATTGTATTTTACACTTGTCTATGCCAAACTCCATTTGAATGTCGTTAGAGAATTGTTGGGTTATATCTGCTAATTTATGTATTTCTGTAAGATTGCTTCCATATATTTTGATATCATCCATATATAATAGGTGTGAAAGTGTGTGTCGTGTGTTATCAAATTTAATTTGGAACCCTTTGAGAGTGTTATTGAGGAGATTTGATAACGGGTTGAGTGCAAGGCAAAACCATAGGGGGCTGAGCGAATCTCCTTGGAAGATTCCTCGGCGAATATTAATGTTGTCAGTTTGTATTGTAACGTTTTCATTAAATAATTTGAGTGTTGTGTTCCAGCTTTGCATTGTTGTTGATAAGAAAGAGATGATAGTAGGATGTATTTTGTAATGTTGTAGAACGTAGATGAGCCATGTGTGCGGTACGGAATCGAAGGCTTTCTTGTAATCAATAAACATCGTGTAAATATTTCTTTTCTTCCGGAGAGCTTGTTTCGATGCAACGGTATCTATTATAAGCTGTTCTTTACATCCCTGACTGAATTTACGGCATCCTTTTTGTTGTTCAGCTAACAATTGATGGTTGTTGACGTGTTTGTATACAAGCTGACTAATACAAGCGGTTATTATTTTATATATATTTTGGAGACAAGTTATGGGTCGGTATTTAGCGGGATTTTTGGTATCAGTTAAGTCTTTCGGTAGCATATAAGTAGTTCCTTGGGTAATGTAAGGTGGCATGCGGTCTGGGTTATGCAAAAATTTATTTATATGTGTTAGTAGGATTGGGTGGATAGTGGTTAGTTTTTTGTACCAGTAATTATGTATTTTGTCTGAACCGGTGGCCTTCCAGTTATGAGTTTTAGCTATGACTAATTTCAACAAGTCCAAAGTGACTTCTTCAAATATCATTGCTGGTACGTTTTGCAGAGTATCGTGATCTTCTGAGATCCAGTTACTATTGTTGTGCGCTACAGGGTTCGACCATATCTTAGACCAGAAGTCATGTAATGCTTCTGGTGTAGGTGTTTCTGTTAATGGTTCTGTGCTATTGTTTGAGTGCTTGTTGAGTAAGTTCCTATAAAATTGTTTTTCATTGGTGCAGAATGTCTTGTTTTGCGTTTTCCTGAGGGTTGTCATTTTATAGCGACGCAGACGGCTAGCCAAGGCATTTAGTTTTTGTTTCAGTGTGTCTAGAAAGTGAGGGAGGTCTGTATTGTCTGATTCGTATTGTGAGTGAACTCTGTACTGTAGTTTTATACGTTCAACATGTTGGTATAATGTATAGCTCGCGTTACCATTTATGAAGTGTGTTAGCCTGCTTATGTCTGCTCTAAGATCAGCTATTCTTTTTTCAAGTCGGATTTGCCATGCTGGAGTACGATTCCTATTGTTTGGGTGCTGTTGTTGTTTGTGTATTTTACCTCCATTGAAAGTAATGGCTGTATGGGCTGCACAGTAAATGATTGTTTGCAAGGTTATGAAATCGGTTTCAGTAGATACGAAGTTAGGTAGAATTTTTACATTTATTGTGTGTATTACGACGGCAAATTGTCTTCCCGGCTTCTGCTTAGGTATGTAAGGCCTTAGTGTAGGATCAACATCTTTAAATTCTGTTAGTGTATTCCGATATAATTCTTCTAAATCTGCTATTTTATCCTCAGATAATAAAGCTTGACTATTGTGTGGATTGTGTTGTCTTTGAGTGTGAGCGTGATCTTCTTCTCCTGCGGTCTCTCCTTGTGAGGATGTTGATAGGTGAATATTTGTTTGCGATGGGGTTGAAAGTGTGTTAGTTTGTGCTTGATAGGATTGTGGGTGATCACGTGTATCGGTGTCAGCTTCTAATTCAATAGCCACTTCATCACGAAGTTCCTGTATTCTAGTATTGGCTAGGTATTTATTATTGATGATAGCTCTGAGTTGGTCGGAGATTCTCTGTTCAGAGACGTGTGTTAGGTGAGGATGTGCGGCTATCACGGCAGCGTGTAGTGTAGGTCTGTAGGCAGTTCTGTTTGACTCTAGTCTGGTTATCTTGTAGTAAATTCGAAGTATGGTTTCATTGATGTCGTTACTCCAAGACATTCTTTGTCGCGGATTGTATGTGGTTTGAGAGTTTTGTGAGACTGAAAATGGTTGACTATTGACTGGTTGTAGATTTTGTCTATCTTGCGATGTTTGATCGATTGAATTTGTGTGAGGGTGTTTGGTAAGAGAAGAAGCCACCTCCGCTCTAATTTCGTCGAGTATACTTGGATGTAGCAGTTTTGCTCTGAGGATAGCTCTTCTCTGATCTCCCACTCTTTGTCTGGATGCGTTAAACTGTGGGAACTGATTTGTGAATATTCGGTGCATTTCTGGTAGATACGTTCTAGTGTTTTGTTCTAAGTTGGTTGATATAAGATATGCACGCCATATGGAGCGGTTCATGTCTTCCGTCCATTTTACTCTCGTGCTAGTCCTGGCAACAGTGGGTACAGGAATTTCGGCGAGTGCCTCCTGCACAACATCTGTCCGGGTGGCTATTGTAGGTGAAGATGGGCGTGAGATTGGTGAAATCTGTCTCGAGAAGCTATGCCGTGATGATACGCTCTCATAAGAGAACAGACTTCGTGGTGATAATGGAGATGTAGATGATTCGGCTGTAAAATTTTCGGGTTCAGTCCCAGCGAGAGCCCGCCTGTTCAGCTCCTCGCCACCGATGGCTCGTATGCTGCGGCACCCAGCACCGGCTCCAGGTGCGCCCCGGCGACCTCCGGGAAGCGGCCGCAAATTATATCGTCCTCTAGTCCGTGAAGTGTTGTGCCCCCCCAGAAACGTCGGGCTGCCCGAGCCGGACGAGCCAGGCTCGCCGAGCTCGGGGAGGGATTCCCCGGCAATGCCGGAACCCTCCTGGGGTAATAAGTTTTTTAACTTCACGTCCATGATTCCTATCCCCTTCCACCCCGAGTTGGGAACCGTTAGTTTGGGGAGGGTGATGTGATAGCCAAGTTGGTGTAAGCTTTTGAGTACCTCCTGTAAAGGGTCGAGTCTAGATGGACAGACTGAAAATATGTTTCTCCTCCCTGTAAGCCCCCCCACCACGTCAAGGTGGTCCCCTATTATTACGAGCCTGTAATATCCCACTGCTGGGCAAAGGCCTCTCTCCCCCTCTTCCACTCCATTCGATCCTGAGCGGTCTCCTTCCACTCTTTATCCCATAGACCCAACTCATCACTCCATCTCTTCCTGGGTCGGCCACGCTTTCTCTTTGCATTTACTGGGAGCCAGTCTGTGGTTCTCTTAGCCCAACGATTTGGCAGCATTCGAGCAACGTGACCGGCCCAGTCCCACTTTAATTGGGCAGCCTTCCGAGCTACATCTATAATCTTTGTCCGGGAGCGCAGCTCGGAATTCCGGATCCGGTCTAAAAGCCGAACATCGAGAATGCTGTGCTCCATGTTTCTCTGACAAACTCCGAGTCTGAACCTTTGCGCATCAGTAGTAAATATGGAGTAATAAAAGTGTTTGTACGATATTTCCCATCACACCGTAAGAACGTCCGTTTTAAGATAAGTTACTTATCTCATTGGTGCATGTTCATGTGTGTGGTGCTCCGTGTTTTAGTGGGTTTTACCTTGCTTCTCACGCAGGAGATGCAGGTTCGGATCCCGGTGCTGACCATGTACCAATGAGATGATTAATTTGTCTTAAGTACATTATCGGACACTCCGTGTTTCGGATGGCACGTTAAGCTGTAGGTCCCGGCTACTATGACTACTTCGTAGTATGTAGTAGTCGTAAAACCCCTCCACCAACCCGCACTGAGCCAGCGTGGTGGAGTATGGCTCAATCTTACTCGGATCCGGGTAAGGCCTGTGTGCCTCGGTGGGGACATTAATGGGCTACATTTACTTTTTACTTTAATGGTGCATGTTCAGAACCGAAATTCGAAACTGCATCTTCTGCGTGAGAAGTAAGGGTGAAACCCACTAGACCACGGAGCTCCTTACTGTCCAATTAGTGACAAAACCAAGAATGCGAAGCACAAGGTCTCTGACTAACGACCACTTAAGGCTTTGGTCGCCCGAGTACTGACCACTCGTCCATTCACTGAGCCGGGGAGAAGGGGCTTTATTCTTGTGAAAAAAAAATGTGCCTAGTTCCATTCATTGTTACGTAAGTGGGCTATTTCGTATGGTGGACGTGGTTTCTCGTTCTATGAAATATCGAAGAATAACCGAAGAATATAAAAAAAACGATTTGACATCTCAAAAATTTATAGCTGAACCGTAAAATTACCATGAAATCTTGGAGTCAAGTTGGTAAATTATACGCCTATTAAAAATCAACTTTAATATTTTCAATTACATTCAAATGAAGGGCAAAACTAGTATTCTCCAAGTGTACCATAATGAGCGGCCACTTTGGCTTGATTCACTCGACTTTCTTATAAAAATACTTCGGATAATATCAAAGCAAGAAAGACCCGCAAAATATAACAAAATTCAAACGTAAAGCCGTGACCTAAAGGGAGTAAACGTGATAAAATTACATATTCCGTATTCCTGATTGACTTATGGAGACCTTAAAAGCATCGAGTAAATATAGTAGAGGTGGTAATAAACAAGGACTGAACCGGTTGGCTGTGCGGTTTGATACCGATAAGATCGAATATTTGAATATGTACCATAACCCAAACGTACCGAAATCCAACCCTTTATAACAAGATGTATAATTAATATTATTAATCGTTTATTGTAGGCATAAAAGCCCATAGAATAAATTACACAGTTCAAACTTGTCAACAATAAAATCAAAAGAAAATTCAATTAAGTACATTAAAAATAAAAATGTAATTATGGTACTGAAAAATATAACACAGATTTGAAAATTGACTTATGTATGCCAGTGTTTGCGACAAGTGGATGGCGAATGTCGACCTTTTTTTTGAAAATTTCAGAAAATAAATCGCATTATTTTTTCCTAGTGACTGAACCCTCAACCAATCAAGTGTGAGATATCAACCAGAAGCTAGTCTCATTGGCTATTGCTTGCACTATAAAAAAACTACATAGGGATTGACACGAGCCGATTTTTCCGAAACCGGAGCTCACTGTATTGAAGGAGTCTTTACGCGAGAATGGTGTGTCATTTGATAGCTGTTATCCACCGTACTGCGGGAGTCTTCAAGGTAGTTAGAGAGTTAAAGAACGTCAAAGTCAGAATAAATCCTCGCCGATAAAAATAAATCATCTAGGGTCTCGTAGCTCGTAGTTTATAAGGGCGGTCGACGGCGGCAGCGTAAAATTTTCATTGCTATGTCAGAGAACAGAGTCAACCTATACTCGTCCAAAGATATTTTGGCGTGTGAGTGACGTTTACAAGTGGGCGCCAGTTCTACGGACCTAATGCAATGAACCTGTCAAAAAGTGCTAATTTCTACCTGTTACCGCACGCCAAAAGATCGTTGGACTAGCTATGTTACATCGGTTGGATTTCGCTAACATACCTACAGGTGGCGTTATAATAAAGGTCGTGACTCGCGCCGAATAACCGAAATATGTATATCGGTTTCGGTTATACGGTCCTCGGTAGTATACACGTTAACACGCGTAAAAAAAGTCTGTTCATGAATACTAAAACAATGCTTGTTTATTAACACGAACACGGTACAGGTTACAGGGTTTTTTTTTTGCGTGTTTTTGTCACACAGCGTCACGACTTTTTCCGTACAGAGTGGCAGAGACACCACAGTTGCTCCCACTTTATACCTATGAAATACGAATAGCAATAGTTATTAGTGTAACAGATGCTTCGAAAATGGCGCATAATGCCATATATGAAAATCAGTCTCTAAACAAAATAGGCGCCGCCGACAAACTAAATACGACAAGCAATCGATACACTATTGCTCTTTCAATTTTATACGAGATTCGTGGCCGAATGTCCTAATGTAAGTAATGTAATTGAGCGTCAGCCTACTTATTTACTGTTTCGATAATTATTGAGGACTGAACGCAAAATATCCGCAGCCGGCCTATATCAGCAGACCACACTCTGTTTGCCTTATGTAAATATTCATGTAAAAGGTACTATGCATTATGATTGCTCAATTAATAATTCTTTGTAAAACATACTTTGATAACTTAATTAGTTTAACATAATATTATAGTATCTGTGGTATAACATAGGAATTTGGGTCACGTGACATAAAAGGGCTAGTTTTGGTTCAGATCTGAATCAGGATCTTTACACACGCACAAGTTTTTTAGGTGTATTATTATGTTGCTGGTTTCAAGCTTACCGTTTATTAGATGAATTAGGATTACGTTTATTGCTTCCATTCACATTTGCTCTTAAATCAAGATACAATGTTTGTGGACCCTGTCCATAGGGCACTGCAACAGTAGAGAGGTATGGTATATAATACTAATGTATTTTAAAATATTAATTATTGAGGTATATTTATTTCAGGGTGTGTATGTGTATGTGAGGGTGTGTGAGAGGGTGTGTGATTGTGTGTGTGTGTGTGTGTAATTGTGATGTACATGCATATATTTATAAGTTAATATTTAGTATACATATATATCTGCTGCAGATTGCTGCTATTAGTTCTCAATGAAAAACTCTTTCCTTGTGCAATAATGGTATGGAACCCCAGTGTGTGAGTCCGACTCGCACTTCTGTGGTGTTTCGAATATAATACGCCCCCTCCAATTATTTAACAATAAGATTTATTTTAAGTATTAAGTAAGCGAGAGATGGCGGGACGGAGATGGCGGGACGGAGATGGCGGGACGGAGATGGCGGAGATGGCGCGACGATCTCGATAAGTTTCTGCCAAGGTGGACGGACGTCGTCCTCGCCCAGGATAGGGAATTGTGGTCGCAACATGGGGAGGCCTTTGCCCAGCAGTGGAAAACTTAATGGCTACATATAATAGAAAAAAAACTGAGAGATATAATATATAATATCTCTCGGTTTTTTTCTACGGCATATTATGCCAGTTGTAGCATGTGGAGGTCTTTATATATCCTTCCGGGAAAAAAGCGTGAGGATTATCTATTTCCTTGTTATCAACTTGTCGTGTGGTGTATTTGATACAGGATTATCTGGAATATCCTCAGAACAATGAATCTTGGAACCGCCATCCATCCAAGCATTTAATTAATACAAAAGATAGTTTCAGCAGATGTTCGATTCTTAGAAAAGTGATTTCAATACCCATAGAACTCTGAATACACTATGCCCTCAACCAATAAGTTTTGCATAATCTTCCCCATTGAAAGCCTTATACTAACTGTCTAATACAAGGTTTAACATACGAGTAACATAGCATAACATTTACATACAGGCACAAACATTGCTTCTGGCCCCACACTAGGATACCCAGTTCGTATGAACCAGAAACAGCGTCATCGAAAACATGAAAACATTCAAGTATATATCACGATATTATGATATTATTAGTTTGTATTAAACTGAATCTCATCAAATAGGGTCGGTTTTTTCTAAATTTTACTCTTTGTTTCAATTATCTCTCTCTGTATTTCTACGCAAGGCGGCTCCAGTCCTTGTTCTAAGTCCATATCCAGATACGTTATACAGCTGCTTTGTTTTGAGACCGTGATATTACAAAACAAGTGTATTTGGTGTGAAATCCCAGAACGCAGCAGCGAAAACTAAATTGATTGTTTTCGTAACACGAAAAAGGGATCGTAAAAGTGGATGATGTGGATTTTCGACAAACAGGTGGATATCGATTTTTGATATTTTTTCATTACGAATTGTTTTGATATGCCTTCCGGTTTGTTGGGGAAATAATAAAGGAAATTATTGGAAATTATGTACTGGTTTCTTCATCAATATCAGGGCGAGGTGGGGACAGGGGCAGGGTAGCTGAAGGAGGCTGAAGGACTTTAGCTTCGTGTTAGGTTGTCATGTTAGAACTGCAAAACCAACGCATCATCGCACTACGAAAAACTACCGATTTATAGATTTTCAGATGTTTTTTAGGGTTCCGATCCTTAAAAGGAAAAAAGGAACCCTTATAGGATCACTTTGTTGTCCGTCTGTCTGTCTGTCTGTCTGTCTGTCTGTCTGTCTGTCTGTCTGTCTGTCCGTCCGTCTGTCACGACCCCTTTTCTCAGGAACGCGTGGAGGTATAATGTTGAAATTAATATCGATTACTCAGGTCTATGGTCCCTTGGAGCTGTGAAAAAATTAAACTTCTAGGTCCACGCAATCAAAACATACCGCGATATTATGTCATAATTTTGCTGGATTTGTATGACCTCGCGTGGAACTCGCAAGGGAATCAAAACCTAGAGGGTACTTTACGTTGACCTAGAATCATGAAATTTGGCACGAAGCAAGGTCTTATAGCACAAATAAAGGAAAAAATCTGAAAACTGCAAATTTCTGTCTTTCTAAAAAATATTCAATTTCGTTTACATGGATGACATCACACTTTAGTTTTTTATGTGGAAACCTAATTACACGTGTTACGCTCTCCAAGTGTGATCGGAACCCTTGGTGCGCGAGTCCGACTTGCACTTGGCCGGTTATTTTAATATCTTCATAAGTAATAATATGTATACTATAAAATACTACCCAATACAATAAATAGTCAAAGAAATGTTTGTGGAACTATACTAATTAATTAGGAACTGAGGATTAAAATGGAGTATTGAATATCTGCTAAAAAGAGGGCGCAGTTGTGCTTCTGCCATGCCGTATGGAAAAAGGCTTGACGCAATGTTATGAAAATGTACATATTAGAAAGATAGAAAGAGATTATTTGCATATTATTTGTTTTATTTTATTATTATTTTATTTCTCTGTATTATCTTTATTTTTTACTTAATCTTCTCTGTATTTTTTTGTGTTTTCTCCTGTTGTGTGCAATCAATTGTGTGTATAAATACAATTAAAACAAATAATACAAAGTCTGGGTAAATGCCCGTTTCTTATCGCCTTGCGCAAAATAATATTCAAATTGCGAAGTCAAACAGTGCCATACTCAGTCCCGCAACTTTGCCGAAGTGTGCCAAAACTCAAACATATTGGTCGATATAGTAAACATCAATTAAAATTGCACCCTAAAGCCTGGAGGGTAAGGATGGGAAAGACTTGTGTATTCGAATAATCTTTCAAAACCGAACTCGGTTATACCAAATGCTTTAACTAAATGTCTATTTTGTGTAGTACAAGAAAAAATAATGAAAAGAAAAGGTATCACGAAGGGCTTTAGTAGCAACATTCATGCCACGTATTTGTATTCATCAGTTACTTCTGCTGCATGAAAATGACTTGACTGATGACTGCTCATAAATTTACGAACTCAAGTATGTAGTACATTCAGTAGTTTAGTAATATCTTTTATTTATAATTTATTTTTACTTTAGCACCAGGCCTAACCGTTTTGAGATTTAAAACGTATCCTGTCAATTCCAGTCCATCCTGGGCTTGTTGGAAAAAATATCTTTTTAGAGATAAGCTTGCCTTTGTTCATGTCTTTTATATATGTGAACTTCACGATTGGCACTTTAAACACCTGTAACAGTTTCACATCACAATGGGGTTTGAATCTGAAAGCTAGTCGTAGTAGTAAGTAGCAGCTCTGTGTGGAGTGGCCCAAGAAGCGCCATGCTGTCTATGGTTGCATGCAATAGATAAACTATGAAAAACTGTCAAAATGGATCAGTCTACAGTGGTGACATCTAAAGTTAGCAATAGGCAGCTTTTAAGCCCATTACAATCTCCACAGACAACATACATCATCCTCTTTTCGAAAGGGTGTTCCCAAATTATAAAAAGTGAATGCACTGACAGCTCTTTGAGGGCATTTCGTCTTAGTGCAGTTGCGTACGACTTTTCTAATACACAAACACGATGTACTCAAAGGAAGATTTTTCGTAAAAACCAGACCGGACCAATTTATGGGAACCAGAAACAGCGACATCACAAAACTACAAACATCCAAGACTAAATTACCCTGTGTGTCCAAAGCGACAGAGAGTTCCTTGCGTTCCCATTTTCGGGTTCGTCTAATTAAATTCCGCTTCGCTAACCGGATATATCCGGTGTCCGTTTGCTATCCGGCCCTCCCTATCGCCTCTGCTCTATGTATAGTTTCGTGCGGAAACTTCTCGAAGCACTCATTAGTCCGCTGTGTGCCTTTGACGCATAATTTAGCGCGGCATGCATTTTAATACTGGAGCCGCAAACTACGACCTACAAATAAGTAAATTATTTTGCCAATGTTGTGGATTTGAGTTTTCATTTCATTCCTACTTTAATAATAATAAATAAATAAAATAAAATCAGTTTATTCAATGACCAAATGATACATACATAGTCTGGTCATAAGTTTTGTCACATATGGAAAGTTAAATAAATGACACAATGAGTTACGCACTACAACCATTTATATATCAAATGAAAGGGTACAAAATACAGATTTAAACCACACTAAAATTATTCAAAATGTCCTCCTCTGGCTTCGATACAAGCCTTCAATCTGCTTGGCCAGTCATCAATCCGAAGTACGCACGACATTCATGTCAATATCGGCGACTGCTTTAATCAGAGATGCTTTAAGTGACTCCAAATTGCGATGGGGTTTAGCGCAGACCTTCTCCTCTAAGTGCTGCCATATTTTATAATCCAAAAGATTCAAGTCTGGACTGGAGGAGGGCCAATCCTCGTGCCTGATAAAGACGATTCCATGGGTCTTGAGCCAGTTTTGGGTACTTTTCGCCTTATGGGCCGGTGCAGAATCCTGCTGGAAAACCTAGTGCCTATTTTTGAACATTGTTTGTGAAAGAGGTTCCACAATGTTTGTTAGGACTGTGTTTTGATATACGAGGGCACTGGTTTTCACTCCTTTTTCACAAAAAAACACCTCTGTTGGACCAAAATAGGAGACCCCAAGCCAAACCATGAATGCCGAAGGGTGATGGCCACGCTGAACACGTGGCACACGTTTGCTCGCTTCTTCACTAGACTGTGCATACACTTTATCATTTTGTTTGTTGTAACTCTCCTCAACATTAAAAATTTTTTCGTCCGAAAAAAGTATTTCGCGGTATTTTTTACCTGCGTACCGTCTTAACAAAACCCGGCATCTTTCGAGTCTGATTTTCGTCAGCCGTGCGTTAAGAAGATGTGCTGTTCTTTTTCTGTAAGCACGCAGTCCTAGGTCTTCATTCAATACTCTTTTAACAGTGGTTCTGCTTAGTCCCATCTGCAGAGCCAACATTTTTTGCTTGCGGACAGGATTTCGTTGGATTCGCGCCTTCACTGCTTTGATGACCGCTGGAGTCCGAACAGTACGAGGTCGACCGCTTCTTTGTTTATCATTTAAACTTGAATCTTCCCTGAATCGTTTGATAGTACGATAAATGAATCTCAGTGGAATTTTCAAATTTTTCAGCAGTTTAAAAATCACTGTTGGTGCGTGGCCGCAACGATGCAATGCAATTATTGCGACTCTGTCTTCTTTGCGCGTCCACTCCATATTGGAAAATGAAGAATATTCCAGAAAACGTATATTTTTATTTTCTTGAAATATTCAAATTTCGAATTCCCATAACTTTTTTTGTGGCCTCTATTCTAAATTCGAAATTTTACCCATGTGACAGAACTTATGGCCCGACTATGTATAAGTTTCGTCTGGGGCCTAATGAAAAGTAACATCTAAAAAAATTACAGGGTCCATTGTCGGGACCTCCTTACTTTAAGAACTCTACAACCACAATGTAGCAATACATAATTTGGAATTTGGAATTTAGAAATACATTTTCCTAACAAATATAATTAAAATGTTCGCTCTAGTTGAGTTGTCCATCCTTTTTATACCAATGTGTTAACCATACAGGATGTCTCATTTAAATCGGTCAGTATGGGAAAGTCTGAAATTTTGAAGATACAAAAATGAGCAAGTAAAGTAAAATAAAATACAAATAAAAATAATATATAAAATATAATTAAATGTAATTTACCTTGTTATAATTATTATTGATAATGTTTAGTGCAAATAATACTTAAGTACAGCAACGTAAGATATTGTAATAATAATAATAAGTATATAATTGTATAAGATACACATTTAGGACGGAAACGCTGCTCCATACAATACAGGTCTTCCTAGTGTATGGATCAACGAGACCACATAAATGATATTACTTAAAATACAACTTAAGAAATGCTTATGTAATTTACTTAAGAAAATAAACATTCGTTGAAAAATTACTGATTTTACTTCCTTGCCAAATTACAGCATCATAGGTCAAGTATATTTTTTTGTCCATACAAACTTTGCCCCTCTCCGTCTTTCTCCTGCATCACAATTTTAGGTGGCTCCACTTCTTAAGCTACACCTACAGATCATTCCTGCCAAAGGAAATCTATTGTATTACATGTAGTTTCAATTTTCATTGTATAGTCTATTTTTTTTTGTGCAATAAAATACATTGACTATTGACACAAGCCAGAAAGACAGACAGATGGGGGTCAAAAATAACAAGGCGACTCGTAATACGATAAATCAATATCAATACACACACACACACACACACAATACAAACTACTTATACTTATTAGATCAAAATGTACCCAAGTCAGTTGTCATGTTATTTTTGATGTTTCCATATAATTTCGTTAGTTTGTGAGTGACATGATTAAATATTTAAGACCCTAATAAATTAAAGGTTCATCGTCACGAGGAAGATCGAGGGGAACAGACGCGCTGGCAAAAGGTGGAAGTCCTGGCTCCGCAACACCAGCGAATGGACAGAAGTGACGCAGAACAACTGAATGAGCTTAGCGAAGAACAAAGAGGAGTTTCAACGACAATTCTTGGAGAGGCATTTTAGGATAAAATGGTGTAGTGATAGTGATCGAAAGACAGTAAACAAAAAAAGGTCTTGAAAGACGGACAAAGAAGTGATCCTACAAGAAATTCAGTTTTGGTTCGGAAATTCGGAACCCTTAAAACTTTTATTTTAGATGTTGTTTAGCAAAATGGTAAATAAAGAAGACGGCTCAGTGAAACATGTAACTGAAGACGATGTGACAACAGAAAACAAAACTATGGACATAGTTGTTGCCATACAACCTGTCTTAGTTCCAGAAAAGTTATTTGGAGTATCAAGATTCTACATCAATGATAATTTAATGAAACCTAACAACTTGGGAAGAAAATTATCAGGAATAATTGTACCAATTTTGTTTACGATTTCATATTCAACGTTTTATAGTATATGGTATTATAACACATCTAAATCACCTACAGATGAAGTAAATATTTTCGATTTAATACACTCAATACCGGCTATGGCATTTTTTGTCGCCTTTGCGGTGATTTCAATCAGCACTACAAATTGCTTCAGTGAAACTTCTATAAAAATATTCACTGCTATGAATAACATTGACAACATTTTATTGATCACAAAGAGAGCAGAAATGAACAACAAACAAAGATGGAGGTTTATCAAGTTTTACATTGCGCTTGTTATATTTTCTGTGTTATCGATATTAAACGAATATCTTCAGGAGCCAAAGCGAATGCTATATACTCGTATCATAGTATGGCCTTTACATTTCTTTCAAGACTTACAAATTGTCAACTTCTGCAATTTCATCTTTATGCTAAAGCAGCGCCTCCTAATAATCAACGACCATCTAAAAATCTGCATCAATGACAGAATTAAAATCACAAAGAAAGGAATTAAAGATTTAAGTACGTCCAAAAGGGTGACCTTAAGAGAATTGGCATGGTTCTACAATTCTATTGGCGAGACCTGTAGTGATATCAACATAGTTTTCAACTTTACCTTGCTAACGAGTCTTGTGATCACATACACATATGTAATTATAACAATTTGGACGACAATCTGGTGCTTCCGACATGGAGCCAGCATGGCTACACCGCTGTCACTTATTTTCAAATCAGCTGCTGGAGGCATCTGTAGCATTATTGCTATGAGTGTTTCTTGCCAAGTGTTAATGAACACTCGAGACAAGACTAAAGTCTTAGTCAACGAAATCATCATGGACTACACTTTGCCCGTCAGCTCAAGAAATATGGCAAAGGGCTTTATGGAATTAATCGAAGTATGGCCGCTTAAGTTGGCTGTCTATGCTATGTTTAATATTGATATTACTTTTATGTTGAAATTCATCAGTGTGAGTACCACGTATCTGATCGTGATAATACAAATTTCGCATTTTGTGTAGGATTACAGTGAATTCAATCAATTGAACTGCAGCCAGTTTTGTGTAATTGAGTTTTTTTATAGTAAAATTAGCATCATGTAAGAATAAATTAGAAGAAAAAGAAGAAAACACAAAACAAAAGAACAAGAACGTCATCTTAAATATGATGTCATTGTGATGACGTAAACATCCGACTGGAAGAGACAAAAGAGAGAGAGAGCCTGACATGAAAACATTCTTGACTTTTCTACTTCTTTTTTCATTATGAATATATCAAAGTTGAATTTCTGATTTAATATTGTATTTTTTATTTATTTTTTCACTTATTGAAAAATTGTATTAATCAGGAAGCAATAAACCTTATTTATATATACAATATAAATCTTAACTTAACTTTTTACTAAAAACAATTAATATTGTAATTTTATTTATTCATATCCTTCAATAAATAAACCCATCTCATCATATTTCTGGACTCTAATTTCCACCTACCAGTTCATCATAAACTATATTATGTAAGTCAGATTGGTTTGGACTAAGAATAGAAGGGCAAAAGTTGAGACCACTCGACTTCTACAAACATAATGAGAGATTTACAGGCCGATCTTGATAAAGTAAATAAATAAATAAAGTATGGTTGCCAGATGACACTTCTAGTAAAGGCCTATCGAGTCGTTTGGTACTAACCTTTCCAACAATCGTTTGGCTTGCCGTGACAGGTGAAACTCGCTTTTTGACAGGATCGTTGCATTAAGTTGCGTAGAACTGGCGCCTCCTTGTAAACGTCACTCCTTCACTCACACGCCAAACAATCGTTCGAACACGGGAGTTAGGTGACTACTACGGTAGGTACCTACTTTTAATTATGTATTTTTTCGTTGCAAACCTCTTGTTAAAAGTTTTCGTGTGGTATCCTGAAATCCTGCAAGCGTTGCCGTTTCGTAACACGGTCCGTCGAGTGCCGATCTTTGCCGGATCTCCCGCCAATTCAAATATTCCTCGCTAGAGATTGAGCAAACTCGGTTTTCTATTGAAAAGAGCGAAAAACATTGCCAAAGAAAATGTGGAGAACGTTTTCATTTTATCGGGTGGTTCGAAGAGATTGGCATCGACTTTTTGGATGAAACATTTAATTTTTCTTGTTCATATACATATTCAAATTCATCACTTACCCTGAGTTGCGCGGATATATTAGCATAATCCTCAGCAACAGAAACAAATGACAATCCAATGAGATTCTCGCCCTTAAATCCAAGCATAAAGGTCTATGATCCTTAAAGATCAGATCGAATAAGTTATTGCATTTCACATCGCATCATATTGGTTTGATTTTGTTATGTTTGGGACACTGACAACATTTTTCAAAAAGGTTTCGTGAAACTTAGGGCGCCTATTTTAGTGTCGTGCATGGCTGTCAAATAAAATCTATGCACAATGCACGTGGCGTCTAACAAAATTTCCTAGCGTGATCCCCCAAGAGATTCTATATAGTGAACTCAGGAGTTCACCAAGGACACTATAAATATATTTCAATAAAAAAAATTAAACACCTATTGCAAGATCATACAAAAAGCGTAATAAATAATGATACACTAGAATATCTGTAGGTAAAGGAGGTCGCGGGGAAATCCTGGCTTAGATTGGCACAGGAACGGATAAGGTGACCTTAAAAGAAGGAAGCTTATATCCAGCAGAGAGTGGAAACAGGATGCTGATAAGGTAGGAGCACACCTCGGACACTCCATAGAACGCTCGTTAAATAATCACCTATTACTACTACATAACCAAATGATGTTTGTATACGTGCAAATGTGTGCGTAAACTTTGCTAGGGCTGGTGGCGCGGCAAATGCAGCGATATTAAGTATACGCGTCGTCACTCGTCAGGCGTTCAGCCCTGTCTATTGATCCTTTAACCAATCCTTTGACGCCAGGGATGGGGTGCGGTATCTGAATCAGCGTGGGGAAGGGAGTGGCCGTTCTGTACGGAGTACTATTATCTCTTCTGTGGTAGGAGGTAGATATGTAGATAGATGATGAGGAGACTTCCGCTACATATAAGCGGGTGGATGGTCCTCTATTGTGACAATTCCACCTAATTCCCAGTCTTCAAGCGCTGGTGGTTCAGTCAATTTACCTCTCCAAATCTTCGTTTTCTCGCAATTGTTAGGTTTTGATTAAATTTTGTGGATTTGTGTTAATTTGTGATGCTTTATATGGTATATTGGATTATTATGTTTGCAATTGTCAAAGTTACCAGTGTCATGTTATTGTTATTTTATTTATTTCTAGTATTTTTATTGTACTTACTGACAATAATTTATAGATTCGATAATATTCACAGCGCGCCAATCGATTTAGTTCAGTTACATCCGGATGTTGTATCATAATCATGTTTTAATACTTTGACAGTTGTAAAATGGCGCCGATGCTAAAAGCGCGCCAATGAGCGTTGGTATATTGACTTCCGGATGAAACGTCAGAATTATAAGTTGGCGCGATGTCGATGGTAAAGAGGGCGCCGCTGCTGTTAACGCGCTGAACGGAAGCTTCTATTTTGACATCCGGAATGAGATATTGGCGCGTTAACAGTGGCGCGAATGAGGCGGTGCGAGAAAAATGGGGGCATACTGTCTTGGAGCGTGGTCGAGGTTGGTTGAATACCGAGACTGGTGGTTGTGTTGAGTGTTCTGTGGAGTGGAGTTGTATCGCCATTTTGAAATAAGAATAAAAGTGAATAGTTAGTTAGTGTACGCTGAGTTTTATTATACAATGAATTCTAGTGTATCGCTGAGTTTGAGGTTTGCTAGGTTTTCTTCCGTAATGTAATCCATCCCAAGTATTTGCCATCTTATATTTGAGTACATGACGCAACCACCCAAAAAGTGCTGGCTGGACTCCAACCTCCAAGCCAAAATGAGAACATGAAGGGTTTGGTTCAAGCAACGTGGGAGGTAAGTCCTCTTCCACACTTAGCAATTTATCTCGCTAAATGTTGCAGAATCTCGCTGCGCCGCGCGTCCAATCGTCGATAACGCCACACCTACTTTTAAAGGTCTTATTAACATACAGATAGCTACCTGTACTAGTGATGGCGATTAGCTGGGTTTTTCCTCTTTTAAGAGACCCGATCCTTCAAAAAAAATATAAGAACCCATAATTTCAGGGAACCCAATTTTTTAGGAACCATCCGTCTCTTTGTCCGTCTTTCCTCTTGGGAACACCTGGAAGTACCAAGTTGACATTTTTGGCAGTTTCTAACAGTTCGGGTAGGCCACTAGCCTGACACACCTCCATCAACCCGCACTGAGCCGGCATAGTGGAGAATGGCTCAACCTTTTCGTATTCAGGTAAACGCATTTTTCTCTCTCTTCTTATCGACTTTACACTTTTTAACGTTAGCGGTCAGCTCTCCATATTCCTCTGCGTTCCTCACCAAGCCAAATAGACTTTTTTACACTAAACTATTCATTCATTCCCACCGGGAATTCCCTGAACATCATTCGTTAACCAACCCGTTCCGGATTGGAAATTCAGTTATGTTCTTTTAACGCAAATCCCTGAATTCAAAGGATTTTGCATTGAGCTGCAAGAACGTTCTTTGACTTTACTGCTCCATTAGAACCGAGTTCTCGCCTGAGGCTCTAAAGGGTTAAATCTTTCACGATTGCATTTGTTTTTATCCTACTTTATTTGATTCGTCTAGATTTTTTAAAAGTCAGGATTTTTAAAAGAGGTCTAAAGGAACATCGAACCTTTCTGGGTTACCTCAAGTTGAAATTCCCTAAAATGTCGCATTTTTCGTGTACACCTATAAAACATTTTGCCCATCGATAGAAATTTAATTACAAAAAACAAATGTTCTTTGTACAAAAATGTCGTCAATAGTAGTCATTTCTTTGATAATTCAGTTTTAATATGTAAATAAATGACAAAATTACATATTATTTCAACTCAATTATCTTAGAAACGACATTTTATCTAAGAATATTTTTATTCGTAATTAATTGTTCAATCGATGGACATGTATTTTATAGGTATACACTAAAACCGAAATTTAAGGGGACTTGAGGCTTCAAATTCCTTTATCAGTGGGAGTTTTTTTGTACTTTTTCTTTCGCAGTGAAGAGAATAGGCAAAAACAACGTGTTCTTTGTATATTTGATAGTAAATATTATACCTGTTTAATCTCTACATAATTCTTATTAATCCTATGGTAGCATATCACTGAAGTTTCACGCCATTACTCAAGACAATACACTCCTCCTCCTCCGCTCATCTTTCTCAGAAACCTATTCAGTACGGCGCCATAGATAATGTTACAAAGCTTTGATTGTTTAGAGATACAAAGCATAGTAAGGTTAGTTTGTACGCTAAATAATTACACTGATGCTCTAACGATTTAGCAGGAAATTTGCACTACCTACTGTCTTCCAACGATCCCTTGGCACTGGAGTAAAGTTTACAGGAGGCGCTAGGTCTGCTCAACTTGCAAACCTTTCAAAAGCGTCAGTTGCAAGTGTTGCAACTGTCACCGCGAGCTTAAATATCATTGAATGGATTGAAAATCTGTATGCCATTTTAATTTTTCAGAAAATAACTGATGAATAAAGGTAATATCATATTTTGCTGCCACGTCTTTTCCCACTGGCAATGTAAGCAATGTATGTGCCTGTTTGTAAATGTTCATGTTTTTGAAGTAAAACTTCTTAGGGCACGGGGGTAAAATTTATTTAACCTCTCAACTGTGGGTTATTCATATATTTGCTTTTCAATTGCTACTAGCCGGGTGCTATCACGAGTGGCTAAGAAATGTAACGGAAATTCGAAACGGTGACGTCAGGGTCGGCTGAAGACTTTTAAAACCGCAACTATTTTCAATACGGTTTTTAACTAATCAGATAAGATAATAATACATTCGTACAATAAAGAATGTTAATTAGTGAGAGAAAAACCTGATGAAACGTTAACAAATAAAAATTATTTTAAGTATTCTTCCACGAGTTCTTGATTTCCGGTATGGCCAAGATGGCGCCGCCGCCGCCGCCGCCGCTGGCTGGGACAAACAAAACCAGTGACGTGACCAAAAACTACTTCGTTCAACCTCTTTGTTGGAACCGGAACTTATGTTTGACAGCTGTGCGATGCGATCCATACAGTTTGTAAGAAAAGAGTTTCATCAATGTCACACGGGTCGATATGGATTTCTAAAACAAGCAAAGCAATGCATACATTTGAGCGAGACGGCTTAAAGACGTGACGTCAGATGGTATATAATCTGAGCGAGATGCAAATAGTAGTGACACTATTGAATGAGTTAAGTATATCACCACGAGCGCGACAAATTGTAGATAAGGAATGGTGGGAAATAAATGACATGACGTATTAAAAGTAAATACAAATATAAAATAATTTCAAATAATCGGACGTCTGAAACTTAAAAGTAACTTGAAGCAGAGATTGGATCTCAAAATTGGAAATTTAAATCTCTTTTAGTATAGGTAGGTATAGGTGTATAGTATAGGTACCACTTAATGATCTAGCTACAGAAGTTTTACTTCTAACACGTGTACGGTGCTACACGCGTATTTTTTTTTATATTAGGCGTAGGCGTAGGCGTGCATTGTGTCGGTTTCAAGTATTCTGTTTTAATTATTAATATCAAATCAAAATTTTATTTATTCCCATTTAATCTAATGTACTTAATCGTCAAATCATTGAATTGTTTCATAATTATAATTAGTTTTTTATTCTATTGACATTATTTTATATTAAGTTGACATTTATTTTGGTTTTTTAAGATTATTTTATCATTTGACATTTAACTTTCTATTTTACTTATAATTTGTATTGTATTGGACTTCATGTCCGGAAATAAAATGATTTAATTAATTAATTAATTTAATTAATTAATTATATTTAATTTGTGCCCACTTTCAGCCAGTTATCCAATATTCCATTGTGCTTGACATTTTCTGAAACCTATCGTGTGTGGTGTCAAATGAAAGGGCTTTTTGAGCCGGTTCTAAAAATATATCCATAAACACGATAGGTTTCAGAAAACTTTTTTTTTCATACAAAAAACAGATGACGTCATAACTTCCTTTTTTTTCGTGCTACGGCTCAAATTAATTTCTATGTGCCGATTTTCATAGCTTTAACACCATTTCCAGCTTTTTCATGAAATTCGGGTTGTACCGCTAAGGCTATTTCCCATTACGATGACCTAAAGATACGCTACGCAATCAACATTGTAAGTAACTTGTTCACACAAAATGTATGATAGGTACTTCAACAGCTTTAAATGCTGCTTGACAAATCCACTTCTTGACTAACGCGCCATACAAAATGTCGTCTAAATAAACATATTTTATACGAAGCCGCCTCCTAGCTCAAGAGTTAGAGTAACACCACTTGTTCCAAGTAAATGACTGCTCGTTTCTCAAGGCTTATCTCCGAATTTTTTATTCGTGCCCGCTTCAGGAAAAGCCATAGTTGGAGTTTGCACTTGAAGCGGTGAACGAATGCTCGCATGGATCCGAGCATTCGTTCGTGAGGAGTTTGTTAGCCCTTTTGTGATATTAATCTAAACGATAATAATTTGTAACTATGCCAGCATCACGCACAAACCTTTGTGGTTTATGTGATATGTGTGTATGTAATTAATATGGTTATCTTCATTTGTTAAATAAATAAAAAATAAAAATAACAAGCTTTAAAAACGTAATAGTATGTAAATAATATCACGCACTTTTTCCTTTCCGTGATTTTGTGTTAAGCACCACTTTTGGGTCTTTCACCACAGGTCGTCATGAAATGAATTTGGCTTTAGGGATTATTGACCGAGCGAGCGAAGCGAGCGAAGCGTCTCCGTTTCAGGTTTGGGCAAAAATGCTTTCATATGTCCGGTTGTTCTCCTCTACAGGTCACATTTATGAACCGATTCTCGTGAAATTTTGTGAGCAGGTTGGAAAAATAAATATAATTTTTTACTTGAGCCAGTTTTTTGATTATTTTCAAAATGGCGGAGATATGGGGTTTTAAAATGTATAAAAATCGCTACAACCCAAACGGCTCGATGGATATTAACAAATGAGGTGTCGTTGGATTCGTAAAGACCATGAGAGTGAAACAGATGAGCGAGCGAAGCGAGCGAAGCGTCTCCGTTTCAGGTTTGGGCTAAAATGCTTTTGTATGTCCGGTTGTTCTCCTCTACAGGTCGCATTTATGAACCGATTCTCGTGAAATTTTGTGAGCAGGTTGAAAAAATAAATAGAATTTTTTACTCGAGCCAGTTTTTTGATTTTTTTCAAAATGGCGGAGATATGGGGTTTTAAAATGTAAAAAAATCGCTACAACCCAAACGGCTCGATGGATATTAACAAATGAGGTGTCGTTGGATTTGTAAAGACTATGAGAGTGAAACAGATTATATAATTTTAGTAAAAAGTCAATAGGTTGTATAAAAGATCGCGAAATGTAGTTTACAAAGTTATTGGTGCGGCTACTTTTATACTGCATGTACGTAACCAGGTACATTCATAAGTTTGTATGTGTTATTGAAAGAAAATTATTTGGGTTATTTTTTTTATGTGTGTTAGCAGTTCAGCTTTCCCACCGACATACTCGCGAGGTCTACAGCTCACAGAGCCACTAGTATATAGTCGTCTTTATTGTGCAACATGGATTGAATTTTATAATTTTAATGTTATTTAAGTAATATGGAACCTTGTGATCCGAAATTATTAATTTGCCTGTCAGGAAACAGATTTCGTAGGCTCGTGTCGTGTTTATAGCCGACATTCGCGGCTCGAGAGCGACCAGGACGGAATTTGTGTGAATTTGTTTTTTGTTAACTCGTCCCGAGTTGCACGAAATTATTTTGAAATTTAAGTTTCTCACCTTACTGATTTACGGCCGATCCCAATAACCTATCTCTATCCATGATCTGCAGATTACGCGTTACATTTGACAGTTGCGCTATGGCTTATGTCAAAATTTACACTAGCAATCTCAAATCTGCAGATTATGGATAGAAGATAGTTTATTAATTTCGGCCGTTAAGGACGAGAATCTCATAGGATTCTCATTTGTTTCTAATGCTAAGGATATGGATAAATTTCAAATTTGTTACGTGCGAGACAGGATTGATGAATTTATTCGTTTGCCCGTTCGACTAAGTGTAAACGCGGCATTCATTTTAAGCGCCAGATTTCAGACGCTACATCTGAATTTTCCTTGAAAGAAAGGATTTGAACCAATCTCCTTGTTTTATTATGTTAAGGATGTTTACCTTTAGTTTGTTGTTTATTAGAAAGAGCAAAGAATTCGAGTAACGTGAATTTTAAACTAAGATTTTCTTATTTTTCTGTGATATTAAGGCTAGATTTTACGAACGAAAGAGTAACTTTTCTCGACAGTATCTTCTATTTTTTCATAGACACCAGTGACACCTAGATCTGATCACCTCATTTTGAACTGTCATTTGTCATACAAGTTATCCCCGGGATAGTTATTCTCGTATAACTTTTTGTTGGTGAAATCCAACCTTGTGGATATGGCAAAAACAACTGACAACAAACGACAGAGCTCCGTGGTCTAGTGGGTCACACACTGCTTCTCACGTAGGAGATGCAGGTTTAAATCCCGGTGCTGACCAGTGGGATAGGCAATTTATCTTAAGTAAATTATACGGCTGTTCTAACAGTGATGGAAAACATTGTGTGGAAACCTTCTTAGTAATACAAAATATAGCATTTAATGACTGCCTACAAATGGGCACAATTGTGCTTATGCCACCCCGTATTAGAAAAGGCGTGACGCTATGTCATGCGAAATACAGAAATATAGATGACCCACATGAATTACTTAGTTAGCATCAAAGTTTGTTCAACGCAAATAGGGCGACTGGCAACATTTCTAAACAGGCACTATCATTGATTTAAGCCCCTCAGGATACCTGGGTCGTGAGAAATAGAAACGGCAATGTAACAAACATATAAACATCGTTTGGGATATTTTACTTCCTTATCCGGGGTTCAAACAGGCTTTGAACACTCTTTTCAAGGAAAAATCTCTTTTAGCTGGCAAACTCCAACCTTAGACGCATCTATACCGCCACCAGGCCTCCGTCACTGAATGTACTCGCGCGCTATAACTACCTACCGTCCGCCCGAGCTCTCGGAGCTCACGGCTATGGCCCTGCGCTCAACGTCAGTAAGGTTGTCGCAAGCCAAGCGCACGCACGTTTTGAACTGTGTTCGTATCGTACGAGTATCTGCGATGTCTGCCAGCCCTGCGATTAGTGTGAGATCGCGCGGTGCGAGGCGATCACAACTGTACGCTTGAGTATTTAGGCACATTTTAGCATGCAGCGGTTGCTGGCGCGACGGAGTAGGCTATTATAGCAGTAGGTATTGGAAATTTCCTACTGAGTGAAGTATCTGTTACGTAGTAACTATTTAGTAATCTGTGCCGCCACCCCGTTCCTTTCTGCCCCGTGTGTGAAAATTGCGTTACGACACAGTTCCTACACAAATATTCACTACCATTACCAAATACCATCAGTAGCAAATCCATGAAATATGTAATGATGAGGTGGCTGTAAAATTCTTCGCACCAAAGTTTGTTCAACGCAAATTGGGCGACTGGCAACACAGAGATAGCCTGGCGCGCGCTTCTGAGTGGTAATATGAAATTGTGAATTCGCATAAGGCTTTTGGATATGGCAAAACAGAACATAACGTCGGGTCTTTTTACCATGAGAGGTGGCGGAGGCACAGCCGTGCCCATGTTTAGCCAGTCATTGAATACTCTATTTCATGTGACAATAAAAATAATTGCTCGACTACCAACACTCGTAGGAAGTGCCCTAGCACTTCGTTTGGCTCGTCTTGGCGGGGGAACTTCCGTGCCCCTACACCTTGATAAACACAGGCTAAGGACGGCTTTCTCCAAAATTGAATCAGCTGCTAAGTTCAGGATAAGTGGAGTTTAAATAGAATAAGCACAAAAAAAATCATATCGTCTTGCCCCACGCTGATTTTGTGATAAGGGAGTTAATTCAAATTAGTTAAATACGATATAATCAGAATTAAGCGGATTTTCTAGCAAGCGACCCTAAAATACTTTACTCCGAGCATTTACGAATTTTAATATTATTAAACTCGAGCGACTCCAGAATCTCGGGATTCGGTTTATCTTCGGACTGCGCAAATTTGACCATGTCTCTCAATACCGTAAGGAGTTGGGGTGGCTTCCGATTCGTCGTCGCAGAGATTCGCACATTCTTCATTATCTTTTCAATATATTGAAAAATCCGCGCTATCCTAACTACCTTCGAGACCGTTTTGAGTATCTCTTTTCGGGAGATCGGCTTCGTAGATCTCACGCTGTCTCACTTTTGGCCACTCCTCGGCATAACACCGCTGCGTATGAGCACTCTTTCAGGTTGCGAGCGGTCCGGCTTTGGAACGAACTTCCTTGCACTATTAGGGACAGTCCTACCCTTTTCTCTTTCAAGAAACGTATTAAAGAGCACTACCTCTCTCTTTCGTAAAAGTTATTTGTATGTATATATTTATTATATGTAAAGTGTATGTAGTATATCAGTATGTATAAGTAGTAGTAGTTCTTCTGTATTTAGTATTTGTTCGTTTATATTTTATTTAAACTTGTTATTGTGCACTGCCTACCCTTTCATTATATAATTTTTCCTTTCACGCCTGGTTTGCTGGAAGAGATATCTTTTTAGAGATAAGCTCGCCTTTGTACATGTGTTTTCTTTTAATGTAACTGTTTAAATTATTGTGTGCAATAAAGAATTGTGAATTGGTGAAAGGAATGAGTAATGAGTATAGCACTTAACACTACTCTCAGAGTAAGATACTTTTACTCTGAGTTCATCCTGAGAGTAACTGGTCTCAGAGTAAAGAAGTATTAACAACAGAGTTAGTTAGTTAGTGTAGCCCATTAATGTCCCCACCGAGGGGCACAGGCCTTTACCCGGACACTGGTAAGATTGAGCCATACTCCACCGCGCTGGCTCAGTACGGGTTGGTGGAGGGGTTTTACGACTACTACAAACTACCAAGTAGTGATAGTAGCCGGGACCTACAGTTTAACGTGCCATCCGAAACACGGAGCGTCCGATAATGTACTTAAGACAAATTTATCTCATTGGTACATGGTCAGCACCGGGATCGAAAAGTACTTTTTATTAATAAGACGGTTAGTGTCATTTGGTAGTTTTTCAAACTTTGAAGCTGGCAACATTATTTACTTATCAAACGAATCGTTACTTTGTTTATACTTGGCTTACAATATTTTGATACTTTACCTGACCATTTATTATTTTTCTTTAATTTCAGCTACTATTCTGTTCTTTTGATTATACATCTATTTAAATGTGGTTGATTGCAATTACTCATAATTGTTTCCAGGTGGCTTTAATATGGGTTTTGAATTATTTGAGTCTGATTGTGATTATAAAACAGAATAATAATTAGTTTAATAATTAAGTATGTTTAGTTTATACTCGAAGTGAAGGCTTTTGCCCAGCAGTGGGAAACTGTATAGGCATGTTAAAAATATATTTAATAGGTACCTACTTAACCCATCCCAAATTTACGAAGGCACGTTTTTATTAATATAATATTCTCTTCTTCCACCAATCAACAAAGTCATGAGAGAAAATAGGTACTTATCGAAAATTAAATTAAAAAAAACATAAAAGTATCAACTTCGTTAATTTGGTGTATAGTCAATGTGGCCACATTAAGATTTTTATATTTGCCGCGCTTTTGAGATGACAGGACTCGCTGGCCAGACTCTAGCTATAATTTTTATTGAGAAACATTCAAATATTGCCACATCCTCCCTTACATTGTCACTGCAGTATTCCTTATCTGTGTAGCGACAAAACTCAGAAGCAAACTTACTTGTGGAAGCATCGACAATTCACAAAGAACGAAGTTCAGCGGAGGCCTGATGGTAATATTTTAGAAAAACATATTTTGGAAGTCGTTGGAAACATATTTTGGGAGGCGCTGGATTGTTTCCAGAAAGCTTAAACTTTTGGGTTAAGGTTTGAAACGGCGGAAATTGGTTCCCGTGTCACTTAAGGGTTTTGGCGGTAAAAGATTATTTATCTCATCTATCTGAAAGGACCTCGATTGGTTAATCCATAGAAGTCCCTAGAAGTTAAAAGTAACTTTTTAATTTGTGTTGCCAGTAAGGAGGAAATAATCACTTTCACTCACATTATTTTTTTTATGCTCCAGTAACAGTTTTTTTTATTATTTTTTTATTTATTATACATAGTCTTAGATCTTTACCATACTTATACCACGGCGACATTCGCTAATCAATAATCATCATCATTTAATTATTAAATGTCTTGTTGAACTCACAGCTCACTGTGTTGCAGGAAAATGAAATTATAGTTTCAAAACAAACAAACAAACAAACAAACAAACAAACAAACAAACAAACAAACAAACAAACAAACAAACAAACAAACAAACAAACAAACATAGCGTCACACCTTCATCCATACGGGGTGGCAGAGGCACAACTATGCCCACTTTTAGCCAGTGATCCAATACTCCATTTGCATGACAGGGGGGCAAGCACAACGCCGCAGCAGGTTTCCTGATGATATTTTCCATCCCCCCCGTTAGAATATCTGTATAACGCACTAATCCGTATAATTTTAGTTTCGTTTAAGCATTAAAAACAAATCACAATCCTATGACATTCTCGCGATTAAATTACTAATTATTATTTATTATATTATATTACCTATTAATTAATTAAATAATTAAGTATATTATATTATACCTAATAATAAAGTGACAACTTTTTCAAAATAGTTTCGTGCAACTCAAGGTTAGAGCGATGTAGCGACTGTCAAAGTGACTATGAAATGAAATCAATTTAGCATGTTAAACTGTCACTTAAAAGTTTGACCATTATCATTCATCTCAATCTCAATATTCATTTTATTGACCGAGCGAGCGAAGCGAGCGAAGCGTCTCCGTTTCAGGTTTGGGCAAAAATGCTTTCGTATGTCCGGTTGTTCTCCTCTACAGGTCGCATTTATGAACCGATTCTCGTGAAATTTTGTGAGCAGGTTGGAAAAATAAATAGAATTTTTTACTCGAGCCAGTTTTTTGATTTTTTTCAAAATGGCGGAGATAAAATCGCTACAACCCAAACGGCTCGATGGATATTAACAAATGAGGTGTCGTTGGATTCGTAAAGACCATGAGAGTGAAACAGATGAGCGAGCGAAGCGAGCGAAGCGTCTCCGTTTCAGGTTTGGGCAAAAATGCTTTTGTATGTCCGGTTGTTCTCCTCTACAGGTCGCATTTATGAACCGATTCTCGTGAAATTTTGTGAGCAGGTTGAAAAAATAAATAGAATTTTTTACTCGAGCCAGATTTTTGATTTTTTTCAAAATGGCGGAGATATGGGGTTTTAAAATGTAAAAAAATCGCTACAACCCAAACGGCTCGATGGATATTAACAAATGAGGTGTCGTTGGATTTGTAAAGACTATGAGAGTGAAACAGATTATATAATTTTAGTAAAAAGTCAATAGGTTGTATAAAAGATCGCGAAATGTAGTTTACAAAGTTATTGGTGCGGCTAATTTCATACTGCATGTACGTAACCAGGTACATTCATAAGTTTGTATGTGTTATTGAAAGAAAATTATTTGGGTTATTTTTTTATGTGTTTTAGCAGTTCAGCTTTCCCACCGACATACTCGCGAGGTCTACAGCTCACAGAGCCACTAGTTTGTAAACATGTACAGGTACACGGGGAAACACAGGTGGAGGTGTAAATAAAAAGTAAAGTACATAATTATGCACCCTGAAAGGGTATCAGAATGTGTAATGTCTATACTAGATAGATAGACCTTAGAAATGTAATCAGTTTATTAAAACGGTTCTTAAAAAGGAAATGCCGAGTACCGTCAAGTTCAGTCTATTTACTTAGAACCTAATCTGCCATAGTGTTCCAGGAAAATGTCTCTTACTGTGAAACATTTCCGTTTCATTTCGAGTTGCAAGCAAACTTTATGCTCTGTACCTGTGGAATGATTGGATTCCCAACTTGACCTCCTTTCTCAAACTATAGGTACTATTTTAAAAGAAGAAAACATTTATGCCTTTAATTTAACTTTTGTTGGATATTTTTACTTTTAAAATAAAATATTTTAAAACAAACAAAACTCTTAGGGTCGTATTCTAGAACGAATCTCAAGATCAGTCTCAAGCTGAAATTACGTAAATCCGACTCAAATTTGAGTTTCACTCTCAAGCATCTCCTTTATTCTGGAACCTTACTCAAGAGTGCATCGCTGTGAATCGAGTCTTGAGACATTCACAGAGTAATAAACTACTTTAGGCCTGTTTTCATTTACAATTGGGAGGGAGGGAGGGAGGGAGGAAGGGAGGGGGGGAGGGAGGGAGGGACGGGGAGAGGGAGGGAGGGAGGGGGAGAGGGGGAGAGAGAGATAGAGAAAGAGAGAAGGAGAGAAAGAGAGAGAAAGAAAGAGATAGAGAAAGAAAGAGAGAGAGAAAGAAAGAGAGAGAGAAAGAGAGAGAGAAAGAGAGAGAGAAAGAAAGAGAGAGAAAAAGAAAGAGAGAGAGAAAGAGAAAGAGAGAGAAAGACAGAGAGAGAAAGAAAGAGAGAGAGAAAGATAGAAAGAAATTGAGAGAAAAGAGACAGAAAGAGAGAGAAAGAAAGAGAGAAAGAGAGAGAGAAAGAGAGAAAGAAAGAAAGAGAGAGAGATGGAAAAAAATAGTGAGAGAAAGAAAGAGAGAGAAAGAAAGAGAGAGAGAGAGAGAGAAAGAAAGAGAGAGAGAAAGAGAAAGAGAAAGAAAGAGAGAAAGAAAGAAGTGTTTATTTGCCACATATTTTTTTTTAAATTATTTTATGTACTAATATCACTCTCAAGCGTGGTCGAGATACCGCTCAAGCACAACAACACTGTCAAGAGAGGATCTCAACAAAAGTTTGACATCTGTTACAAAAAAGTTTTTTTTATTTGAATCTTGTTCAAGAATTAGTAAAATCTCTACTCACATCTGAGATCACTCAGATGAATTATGATTTTTGATACTAGTCTCAAGCATCAATTAAGAATAAGCGCGTACTCTTAAGACTACTCTTGAGTAGATCTCAGATTAGAGATTCGTTCTAGAATACGACCCTTAGATCCCTGACGTTGAATACCTAGGACCTAGGGATACAATAACAAAACTGTGAAACAAAACAGGCATATGTATTCCTAGATGCCCAACTTCAATAACAAACCTTATAATAATCAAAATATACATAAATGTGATTGTGCCAGTAGACTCTCCTAACGACACATTAGTTGATTGTGGAGCACATTAAGAGTGTGTGTTATATTTGATTTCCGAGATTCTCTGTTGAATGCCGTCTTGAAAACTTTGCTTTCATTACATTGCCCGAGATACAGTTGTCGTATGAGTAGAATACGGACATGGGAAAGTTGATTAATATTGCAGTTACACACATTACCCAATTGACAAGGGCAATATGTATGATATAATATAACAGACCGTTCATAATTTCATAATTCATAATTTCTTTATTGCACACAATTAATTGCAATGAAAAAAGTAAATAAAAACAGTGTACAAAGGCGAGCTTATCTCTAAAAAGAGATCTCTTCCAGCAAACCAAGTTCCGATGAGAGAGTTTGATATATATCAGCAAGGGTAGACCTTTGTGTACAACAATATACCTACGAGTACCTACAAAGCTAGAATATACTTACATCCAAATACATCCTAAAATTAACTACCAAAACATTAAAGATATAATACTATTGATAAACTAATATAATATATTAAGAAATTTTTACATACACATACATACACTAATAAATACATACAAACAAACGTTCATTATTTACAGGGCGGTTCATTAATCGACAAAAATATGCTCAAAATATCGACAGTGTCGCTGATGAAGTTTCGGTCAGCTGTCAAGTTGTCTGTTATATTGGATTGGGTATAGATTAACGGGATACTTTTTATCCGACTATATCAGGAGGAGGGTAATGTTTTCTCGGTAAAGATATTTCCTAGTTACAAGTATTTGTTATATTGGATAGGGTATAGCTTATCAACTATATATTATGTTATATTTTATTCAAATCCATCTACCCGTGCTGGCGAGGAAGAGACACAAACACAATATTAACACAAAACTTTCAATATATAATAATATGGGCTCTACTGACGATGCAATTTGTCTCGCGATTTCTTGCTGCAACTTGTATTTCTCCGCGATTTCTTGTTGCAACTTGTATTTCTCTCTACCTGTTCTGTCCTTCTCTAGTGGTTGCAAGGCAACCTGCCTTCTATTGAGTTGCAGCGACAGATTGCAAGCCAGGTTGCATCGTGAGTAGAGCCCATTAGTGGATTTGACGCATTGTAGATTGCGTCTCAATTTTTTATGAACACATGATAGTTAACGCGGACAACTGATGATAATTGAAACAAAAAGTAAACTTTAGAAAAAACCGACTTCCACAAACCCTATTTGATTAGATTGAGTTTAATACACCCCAACTGTAACCCCTTATTCACCATAAGTGTCAGTCAATATCTGAGTTGGCGAATGTGCATCTGGGTTAATTGCTTCATTATGGTAGACAAACCTTCCTTGTTATCCATGAGCAGAACACACAAAATGTATTATGAATACTGAAATTAAATAGCCTGCTTGAAATTGGGTGTAATTATGTAAACACTATGTTCAAAACGCCGTATTCAAAATGTTTGTAAGTTTCAAGCGGCCTCAGCATTTTGAACCTTTTTCCCAAGTTTCAGCATATGATACATTTTGTAAGAGACTCATACAAACAAAATGACAAGGAATATGGAACTAGGGGTTTCAGGGAACCTTGGTTACCTAAGTAGTAAATTGATATAATTAAGTTACAGATCTACAATTTAAGTAGTTACCAATCACCAATCTATTATTTAGGTTACATAATAATATCTATTATTTAGGTAAACAATCTACTATTCAAGTGACCATTCAGTCTACTGTGATATAGGTATATACAATATTGATCTCATTTCCTCGTTATAAATTAAAATACTAGGAGTATATAATGTTATCGTATTAGGTACATATGAAACCTGTGTTAGAATATAAGTTAGTTTGTAAGAAATTGCAGTGCTCTTAAAGGGTCCATTGTTGGGACCTCCTAATTTTAAGAACCTGTAAAACCACAATGTTGCAATAAATATTTTGGAATTTGGAATATTTAAAAAATTTAGTGGAGACACACTGACGCTTGCAAGATTATTCGAAGTAAAGATGCGATTGACTATCTTGAAATCTGTGATTCAAAAGAGGTGTTCAAGTTTCAAGGAATCGGCTTTATGAGAGAACGCAAGGCAGATTTGCGAACTACATAATGTACACAGTATGATTTTTGTTACGGTTCGAGCAACTCTTGAGCTCCGTGGTCTAGTGGGTTTCACGCTCCTGCTTCTCACACAGGAGATCCAGGTTCGAATCCCGGTGCTGATTTTATCGGACGTTCCGTGTTTCGGATAGCGTTATGCTGTAGGTCCCTGCTACTATCGCTCTTGGTATGCTTAAAACCTCACCACCAACCGGCACTGAGGCAGCGTGGTGGATTATAGCTCAATCTTACTCGTCTCCGGGTAAATAGGCATGTGCTCCTCGGTTAGGACATTAATAGGCTAACTTTACTTTACTTTGAAACAACTTAGTTACATCTCGCTAATAACCCGATTACCCTTACTTGTTTCAAATAGTAATGTAACTTTTCATTTCTAATTAACTTCTGCAGAGTAAAGTTTTAATAACGAATGTAGAAACTATTTACGTAACTAAAGTTTATTTTATGTCCGGATAAAGTTAGAAGCTGAGCTGAGGCTGTATGGGAAGGCTGGCTAACCCGATCTGAGTAAGCCTCGAGGTTCAAGGCTTAAGCAAATGGCAGGCGTGCGAGGTTGAAAACACAAGCGACGAAAATAAACCTGGGTCTCGGATGTACCTACGAAATTGTTTGCACACTTATTTTGTGTTGGTCAAGAGGTCGACTAGCTTCATAAGTAAACTTTTATAACACTATATTTTGTGTGGAAATATCTAAAGTCAGGACTATTAACTCGTGTACGAAAAAGCCGCGCTAAACATACTCGTAAATTGACAGTTTTATTCCCCATGACGATCAATAGAATAGAATAGAATATTCATTTATTCACTTTTACTTCACACAATACAAATCCTAAAGTAAAAAAAAAACATTGTAATACACGGAAAATATAAATAAATCGCCTTAAAATGACCAAATACACCATGCAGTGTGTACAGCAACGGCGAATGGGTTCCGACTCAGCATGTGTTACAGGACTTGCAGCAAGACTTGCAACGCTGATATTCTGTCGGTACCTAAACATCATGCGTGGGAATAATATAAATGAATACAAGACTTGTTGTACCTTTCATAGGTTGGACCTTGATAAAGTTTAAGTCGTTAAAAGTAATAAGCAATTTTATTCTTACAGCCGTATTCTCAACCATTAAACGGATTCCATGAATTTACATACAAACTGGCAAAGGTCTTTCTTTACCTTTGCTGTCTAATTCCTAATGAATGAAGCATCAAACAACTATTGATATACGGCTGAATTCCTAGGCGCTGTTTAAAGGTCACGATTAGCTTATCAATGATTAATTCAATAGATGCACGTGATTGGCTGACAGCGACACGTGATTGGCTGAAATTTTAGCTAACATTAACCTTTGAACAGTGTCTCGGAAACTAGCGGATAGTCCACCGTCCGCCTAATCTTTCAACTCACACCACAAGCCCCATACAAACTAAGAAGGTTGAAACAAAGTAGCAATCTTCCGTAAGTAGTAACGTTTTCATTGGCGCAATAAACCTGAAGGTAGTCTTCAGTAGGTATTTCATTGCCCTGTTTAAGTGATGCGTCGTAGGAGCACCTGCGTCTTAGAAATGTATCTGAATGTATCGTATCTGTCCGTGGGTCGTTCTGAGCTTTTGGAGTCAGAACGACCCAAGGACTTTCTGTCCTTCAAACTTCGGGTGCCAGCGGACCTCAAGCACAGAAGAGATAATAGTACTCAGTACAGAACGGCCACTCCCTTCCCCGCGCTGATTCAGATACCGCACCCCACCCCTGGCGTCAAAGGATTGGTTAAAGGATCAATAGACAGGGCTGAACGCCGGACGAGTGACGACGCATATACTTAATATCGCTGCATTTGCCGCGCCACCAGCCCTAGCAAAGTTTACGCACACATTTGCACGTATACAAACATCATTTGGTTATGTAGTAGTAATAGTTGATTATTTTACGAGCGTTCTATGGAGTGTCCGAGGTGTGCCTCAAGGCAATGTTCCTGGCCAAAGATTACGGCATCGTCTACCGACGACGACGCCGCTGTAGGGAAGCGAGAGCGAAGAATAAAATCCCTAGCTAGGCTAGTTAATATTGTTATATTTTATATTTATATCTAGTTTTAAAGTATATATGGATATGGGATTTTGACGTCCTGAAATAAAGATTTATTGTATATTAGTGTATTGTATTTCAGCACTTAAAAATACAGCTTCTGCATTTGAAGATATTTAGAAGCAAAGCAGGTGAAAGAGGAACACGGGAGAGGTTTGTATGGACATAAAAAAATGGATTGCCATGTACCAGTGAGGTACCTATTTTCTCATTTTCCTATAAAGTAAAACATCGTTAGTAACCAAATCTAGTGAGGTCAATTACACACATACCTAATGTAATACACGACATTTTGTACAATACGTAGTATTTAATTTATACAGGGTGTAACAGAAAGGGGTGTACAAGCCGACAGGGGGTTGTTAGGGACATAATTCTGAACAACTTTCACTATGGGACCGACTTGATCAGAGCAACTTTCATTTTTATTAACTCAGCACATTTCGGGCCTAGCGCTGCTCAGCTGATCTGCACGGTTGAGTGAAAAATAAAGTTGCTCTGATCAAGTCAGTCCCATAATGAAAGTTGTTCAGAATGATGTCCCTAACAACCCTCTTTCGGCTTGTACACCCCTTTCTATTACACCCTGTATTATCTTTGGATGGTATACGGAATCCTTCATGTATGAATCCCACCTACACTTCACCGAATATGTATCACTTACGGCTGATTTTCAATACTCACATGCATAGCTTCACGACTTTTCCTTAAGGGGTGGCAGAGACACAACTGTACCCACTTTTAGCTATGCAATACAAAATTTTGCGTAACACGGGCTAGCCCATTGCCGCAGCTGTGGAGTACTTAACTAAGGTTTCCTCACGATGTTTTCCATCACCGTAAGACTTTTACTCAAGTGCTTTCAAGGGAGTCTTAAACATTACCGTGCGTTGTGTGTAAGAATCACGTAAGGTATTACTGAATCTATAAATTTCTATCTAGACTAAATAGACTCTCTTCTTTAACAGTCTCAAGAGGGACTCTTCCTGCAAAATCCTTCTACTAACCCCCGGTTTCCTGGACGCTGATTAAGTTAACAGGTTCGGCCAATCACATCTCGCTATTTTGAATATTCTATTCTTCTATTCTTCTTTAAGGGGGTTATAATGCCTGCACCCTTATTTCAGCCAACCCAACTCCTGCACAAGCTGGAGTAGGAGGCCTGGGTGTTCAAGGACCTTGAACACCCAGGCCTTCTATTTTGAATAATAAAGGCACGTGATTGGCTGAGCCTGATTTAAAGGAAACCGGGAGACTATATATCCAATTGACTGCACCTGCGGGGAAATGCGGCTCGCCAAACATAAGTTGTATGCAACGTATGCAACCTATGTACGATGACGGGCCGCCACTGCTTTAGTGACAGTTTTCAGCTGCCTCCGCAGCAGCTGACCAATCACAGCTCTTTAAGTTACCTCGTGCCCCGCCGTACATTAGTGAGCTGTGTATCTGCGCGCTCTCCACTGGATCAGAGCTCCCTGGGAATAACGCTGTTACAAATAAATAACTTTAGCATTAAAAAAACCGCATAAAAGCAGTCTAACATTTTCACCACCAGGTCTCATTATCAGGTGAAATTGAAAGGTCTCATCACAACGAATTATGCGCTTAAACTCGATGGGTTTACTGTAAGCATCCCTTCGCAATCCACCATCAGATCAGCTCGATAGTACCATATACTCAAAGGTCTTGTCACTTCGAGTCTAATGAGTCCAAAATCGATGGGTTTACTAGTACATGTATATTATACATACGTTTTGCACTGCACAAATACCTACACTTCATTACATATGCACAATTGCACACACATACATACATGCATAAACATACAGTTATTTGTTATTTTCTTTGTTATATGTGCATAAGCTTCCTATGTTGTGCACATGTGATTTTTCTCTTACCTGAGCACATAGGCCTACCTGTTCTGTATTTTATTTTTCTCTGTCCATCCTGGGTTTGCTGGAAGATCTCTCTTTAGAAATTACCTCTCTACCTTTGTAAATTACCTCTCTGTATTTTCTGTTTTTTGTCTTTTATGTGCAATAAATACATAGTCTGGTCATAAGTTTTGTCACATATGGAAAGTTAAATAAATGACACAATGAGTTACGCACTACAACCATTTATATATCAAATGAAAGGGTACAAAATACAGATTTAAACCACACTAAAATTATTCAAAATGTCCTCCTCTGGCTTCGATACAAGCCTTCAATCTGCTAGGCCAGTCATCAATCGAAATACGCACGACATTCATGTCAATATCGGCGACTGCTTTAATCAGAGATGCTTTAAGTGACTCCAAATTGCGATGGGGTTTAGCGCAGACCTTCTTCTCTAAGTGCTGCCATATTTTATAATCCAAAGGATTCAAGTCTGGACTGGAGGAGGGCCAATCCTCGTGCCTGATAAAGACGATTCCATGGGTCTTGAGCCAGTTTTGGGTACTTTTCGCCTTATGGGCCGGTGCAGAATCCTGCTGGAAAACCCAGTGCCTATTTTTGAACATTGTTTGTGAAAGAGGTTCCACAATGTTTGTTAGGACTGTGTTTTGATATACGATACGAGGGCACTGGTTTTCACTCCTTTTTCACAAAAAAACACCTCTGTTGGACCAAAATAGGAGACCCCAAGCCAAACCATGAATGCCGAAGGGTGATGGCCACGCTGAACACGTGGCACACGTTTGCTCGCTTCTTCACTAGACTGTGCATACACTTTATCATTTTGTTTGTTGTAACTCTCCTCAACATTAAAAATTTTTTCGTCCGAAAAAAGTATTTCGCGGTATTTTTTACCTGCGTACCGTCTTAACAAAACCCGGCATCTTTCGAGTCTGATTTTCGTCAGCCGTGCGTTAAGAAGATGTGCTGTTCTTTTTCTGTAAGCACGCAGTCCTAGGTCTTCATTCAATACTCTTTTAACAGTGGTTCTGCTTAGTCCCATCTGCAGAGCCAACATTTTTTGCTTGCGGACAGGATTTCGTTGGATTCGCGCCTTCACTGCTTTGATGACCGCTGGAGTCCGAACAGTACGAGGTCGACCGCTTCTTTGTTTATCATTTAAACTTGAATCTTCCCTGAATCGTTTGATAGTACGATAAATGAATCTCAGTGGAATTTTCAAATTTTTCAGCAGTTTAAAAATCACTGTTGGTGCGTGGCCGCAACGATGCAATGCAATTATTGCGACTCTGTCTTCTTTGCGCGTCCACTCCATATTGGAAAATGAAGAATATTCCAGAAAACCTATATTTTTATTTTCTTGAAATATTCAAATTTCGAATTCCCATAACTTTTTTTGTGGCCTCTATTCTAAATTCGAAATTTTACCCATGTGACAGAACTTATGGCCCGACTATGTATATACGAAATGTGACAAAGATAATTATCATTTTGTGATACCTAATTTATTGCTTTTTTTCTTCTCTTTTTAGTTTAGTTTATTTAAGTTTAAGTAAAAAGGTCTGGCCTGAAAAACAGCGCTGAGATGATGTCACATCACTCAGCATCAGCTGAGTCCAGTCCTTTTTGCCACAAATAAAATAAGTTTAGATAACATGCTATGTACATTTTATGTGGCAAATAAACACTTTTTCTTTCTTTCTTCTTTCTTAGTAAGCTCTCGCCTGCGAGCTTCGCACTCCATCATCAGGGATGCATCCGATAAGTTACACAATATTGGGATACCTTTAACCCGTTTTTTTTAGATAAATTAAAGTAGCCGCTTCCATACTTTTACAGTAAAACAAACTTTAGGTAGATATGCATCCGAATAACCGGTCACTGGGTGATATAATAAAATAAAGTTTAAACTTCACAGAAAAATAATTATACTTAAGCAATTTTCTGCCGCAGTTAAATTCAAAACGCCAGTTTATTTATGCTTTGCATTCAAAAGAATGTTATATCCGGCTAGAAGGACCAAATATTCCAGCTATTTGCTTATGAATAGAAAAATTCCTGCTTCATTGGAATCCTGAATATATTTCAGCTGCAAACCTTAGTTCTACAATAAAATATATATTTCCTCACCCACTTGTCTATAACACAATAATTTGTATGTAATTTTTACAAAAATGGACTTTGAAATAAAGGGATAAGGGTAGAAAGCGAAGGCGGGTTGGCAGTGGCAGTTGGCAATTTAATTTTCATTCTTCTTCATCTGAGACTTTTTGACAGGTTCCTATTTATTCACTCACCCCAAAAATAAAGTTAAAATCTAAAATAAACCACACCTATACTATCTGCCAAATAACGTGGCAATAGAGGTCATCGACCCGCTAAGAAAGTGTATGTGTGCCGCGGCAGTATAGGTAACGCCATCCACGACGACGCGTGACGTAGCTATTTGCATCTTTCTTTTTCATCGAGGCACTCTGCTGAAAGACAAAGATGCAAATAGCTACGTCACGCGTCATCGTGGATGGCGGTAACTTGCATAGATACTTTATTTTTCTGGTTTGATGATGTTATTGGGCAGATAGTAGTTAGGCAAAGGCCTCACCATTTCAAAACCATACAAACGGCGGCATCTTATAGGCCAGGGAGCACTTATCCAGTGGAGAGCGCATAAATTCATTTTCCTTTGAAACACAACTCACCAATTTACGGGCGACGGGGGACGAGGTAAGAGATCTGTGATTGGTCAGCCGCTGCGAAACTGTCTGGCGGCCCGTCATCGTACATAGGTTGCGTATGCGAACGTTTGTTGAATACAACAAACGTTTGGCGAGCCGCATTGCCCTGCAGGCGCAGTAAATTGGATGTATAGTCTCTGGTATAGATAGAAAAAATAAATACAAGAATAAGTGGACTTTGGAACAAACTTCCCAGTGCTATCAGGGACAGTCCTTCGCTCAACATTTTTAAAAAACGCTTGAAGGAACACTATCTTTCTCTACGTTAATATACCTTAGTATCTATTTACATATTATTTTTTGTTTATATCTGTATTTATGTATTTATTAGTAAGTAGTCTATTATTTTAATATTTATCGTTGTGCTCTTATGTAGGTCTACCTTTTATTAAATTATCCTCTCCATCCTAGGTTTGCTGGAAGAGATCTCTTATTAGAGATAAGCTCGCCTTTTTACATGTTTTTTTCTAATATTAAGTGTCTGTATTATGTTTTCTGTGCAATAGAGTATAAAGTAAGTAAAGTAAGTGACACTATACAGTGTCCAACCAATATTCCGAGTCGGAAGAGAAACACCCGCCTCACCCAACACAGAGTATTCCCAGTAAGTCAGGGAGGTTGTTAGTCGGGGAGGTTCCTGCGTTGCCTTTTATTTGTCCATTGCTAGCTATTTAGTGCCGCAGCTTCGACCTACCTTTGTTTCTATCGTTGGGCCCTTGATTAAGATACGTATCCTGAGTGAAACAAATATGAAAAAGTGGCCAAGTGCGAATCGGACTCGCACATGAAGGGTTCCGTAGTAGCATCATAATACACCTGATACAAGCCCAAATATCACTATCATTCTTCACCAGCTATTAATTACTTTGTGTTTCATAGTGTTTTATAAATGACAAAGTTATTTTTGCGGTTTTAAATAAATGTTTTATATCTTAAAAACTGCTTATTTTATTTTGTTCAAACCATATTTCGTTGAAAGTGTGTTGGGGAGCCCCCCCTTAATTTTTCATTTTATCATTTTTTGTACGAAAATCGTAAAGAGGTTCACAGAATACATCTACATACCAAGTTACAACTGTGTAGTCCTAATATTTTCGGAATAACGTTGCTGTGACATACGGACGGACAGACGGACAGACAGACTTGACGAAACTATAAGGGTGACTTGTCCCTGCATTATCTAGCACAATGACGCAATAAATATATGAGTATGAGTATGAGTATGAAAGTATCCTTAGCATTAGAAACAAATGACAATCCTAAGAGATTCTCGCCATTAATTACATAAAACGAAGCCATCTAGCACAATGACGCAATAAATATATGAGTATGAGTATGAGTATGAAAGTATCCTTAGCATTAGAAACAAATGACAATCCTAAGAGATTCTCGCCATTAAATTAGTAAGTGAATAAATAAATCTGCATTATATTCTATTATATTAGGTAGAGCTCGTCTAAGCTACAATGACGCTCCCCACTCCTTGGTTTTGTATTTACTTGTCATACAAAACCAAGGAGTGGGGCGCGTCATTCCAGCTTAGACGAGCTCTATATTCTAAGTGAAACTTCCAAATCGTTTCGAGCAACTAAGGGTAAATCATTTACTCACCCCAGCTTCTGAAAGAGTGGAAAGAAATTTAATTGAACTTTTTTTTACATTAGGTATGCCTTTGCCTAGACATTAAATTCTGTAAATGTTGAAATCGAGATTTAAAATACCATTATTCGTCAAACGCAAAATGTCGAGAACAGAAATACTTTATTAAGTTCAATATTTAATGATGTTGGTAACAATTTTGGGGTTTCGAAATCACTCCCGTACATCTATTTCAGAATATACTTAGGTAAATAGAAATAAGTTTGCTGGAAAAATCGAAAACATAAGCTATTATGATGCCTCATTTACCCCGACTAGGAAAAGACATTGTTCAAATTTTTCATTATCTATGACTTTCTCAACATGCAAGAATCAAAATTAATGATCACAATCTTCATAAAACTTTTCTTAGTTCACTGGATATTTAATAGTGGGCACATTGTGCATTTTCTACCCCGTATGGTAAAACGCGTGACGCTTTGCTTTATGATTTCGAATACTGCCTGACTAAAGTCTTTTTTAGAAAGCCGATGGAACCCAAACTCAAGATGTCGACACGCACTTTTCATGTCCGACAGAATGACAAAGATTGAATTCCGTTGTTATCCGAGAAAAGTTGACGGGACTCGGAAAACAATTCGAGAAAAGCAATTCGGAAGGTTCCAAACTTTCCATTTTGTTGCTTTTTTATTTTCAACAAACAAATGGCGTGGTTGGTTTGGATATACTGCTTTTGGCTGTACGTTTTCAGGATGTCGATTCCACTTTTTGTAATATTTTATTACTATACAGGCAGGGAGCGCAGCATTCTCGGTGTTCGGCTTTTAGACCGGAAAAGAGAGCTGCGCTCCCGGACAAAGATTATAGATGTAGCTCAGAAGGCTGCCCAGTTAAAGTGGGACTGGGCCGGCCACATTGCTCGAATGCTGCCAAATCGTTGGGCTAAGAGAACCACAGACTGGCTCCCAGTAAATGCAAAGAGAAAGCGTGGCCGACCCGGGAAGAGATGGAGTGATGAGTTGGGTCTATGGGATAAAGAGTGGAAGGAGACCGCTCAGGATCGAATGGAGTGGAAGAGGGGGAGAAAGGCCTTTGCCCAGCAGTGGGACATTACAGGCTCATAATAATAAATAATACAAGCAGGGAGGCAAGGCCTGAGGATTGCGATAATATGAGTGCACAGGACAGTTCAGTTTTTCAGTATCGGAAGGGTTGTTTGGATATAAAGTTAGGGCTGTTTCGGTAAAACCCGGCTCAAAAAAATTGAAGAAGCGAAATCCTAAAGTTGCTCTTATCACATTGGTTTCGTAGTGAAACTTGTTTAGAAATATGTCCCTAAAATTCCCATAAAATTTTACTACAACTTTGGTCTCACCCAGGGCGCACTTATCCAGTGGAGAGCGTATAGATACATTTTCCTTTGAAACACAACTCACCAATTTACGGGCGGCGAGGGACGATGTAAGAGAGCTGTGATTGGTCAGTCGCTGCGAAACTGTCTGGCGGCCCGTCATCGTACATAGGTCGCGTATGCGAACGTTTGTTGAATAGAACAATCGTTTGGCGAGCCGCATTCCCCCGCAGGCGCAGTCAATTTTATATATAGTCTCTGGTCTCACCCCGTAAATCCACCGCCGTTAAATTAAGATTTCGTCAACCGCCGCAGGTTGGAACATCACCATCGTAAATTCGGCACAGTGTGCAGTTCTAACTTTTATTACAACCTGGGAAGCAGTTCTAGGCCCAGAGGTCGCCTCTGTAGCACCCGGAGACAGTAAAATGAAATAACATTGTAACAAAATAATTACGTATTAAGGTACAGCCTATTAAAAAAAGCGGTAAAGTGCGGGTCGGTATCGCACACGAAGGGTACCGTACCATCGTACAACAAATCAAAAGCACTCAAAACAATAAAAAAATAAACAAAAAGAAAATTTAAAAAGTTTATGCCTTCACGAGATTTGAACCGACGACCTCCGGATTGAGAGTCTACATCATACCGCATCGGCTAACCACAACCATGTGGGTTGACGCGAAATATGCTATCATATTTAAATGTGTAGTATGTGTCTATGACATGGTTGCTATGACAAAAAATAAACAGTTTCAGTCAAGATCTCCATTTTGAAATGCGTAAGTGTATCTAAACACGTCTCTTGTATCGGGGCCCCCTTTAATTTGCAATATCTCTCGTATTTCAGTATTTGTGGTTGGTGCGGCAACAGATATACACATTCTGTGAAAATTTCAGCTTTCTAGCTATTACGGTTCGTGCAGACGGACCCGGTGACAGACGGACAGACGGACGGACGGACGGACAGACGGACAGCGAAGTCTCAGTAATAGGGTCCCGTTTGGCACCCTTCGGGTACGGTACCCTAAAAAGCGGTAAAGTGTGAGTTGATTAGCATATGCAGGGTTCTGTACCGTGCAAGAAAAGTCATAATTAATCATAACGACTCGTGCTTGGTCGAATTGAGTTCGACATGAGATTAATTCTCTGTTATATTTGATCGTGCTTCCAAAATCTGACGTTGAACCCGTAGAACAATTATTTTGATTATTTTACTAGGGGTAAAAAAACCTTGTAATACAAGGAAATGCCTCCAGGCTTACATGTAATATTCTGATGTCTGGCTAATAATGATAATGATTTTTCACCACTCCCGCACGAAAGAAGTGTCTTTCCTCTACGAAAACAGTGAGGAAAGTTAGTTTTTCCTCACTGTTTGAACAGTGAGGAAAGTAATGATCCCGTTCAGAACCTAACCTTGCCTGATTTTTATGTTAAGTTTTAAAAATATTTTAAAAAATAAATAATTTTATACTTAGAATAGAAAACCTTATAAGTTAAGATTAATAGTAAAGATAAGGAAGTAAAAGTGGTTATTACAGGCCTTACTGTAATTTTTAACCAGATAATTTCAGAAAATTACCAATAAAACAAAATCATAAAATAAACATACCAATAAAATCCAGCATATAAGAAATTGAATTAAATTACTGTAGTTCATTCATGATCACTGATTTATTTTATTATTTTATTTTATAATAAAGAATTATTTTGATTTGCTTTGTGACTATTTAATTTATTTACTTATGGTGACTGAATGCTTTCTTGCTGGGAGTGGTGAAAAGTTTTGTATGCAACATGTGAGCAAGTTCATTTGCTATTCGTTTTGTTAAGTCTTTCGCTTACTCAGGATTGAATTTTATAATCACTCGCTACGCTCGTGATTCTATTTTTCAATCCTTCGTTCGCTCAAGACTCAAAATCAAAACTCATAGGAAAAACGAACTTTCCTCACTTGTTGGATAAATAACTATTAATTAACAAGGAAAAAAAAACCAGACGCCAAAACAACAGAAAGCAAACACCCCGAGCCCCGAACCTCCCGAACCAACTTAAATCAATGATACCGAAAGTCTATGTACTGGTTACTTGTTGTCATTGTCAAACAAAACTGATAGACTGAACATTCGTACTACTAAACCGATAAGAAAACAGAACTAGCTTATCTATGAACAGAAAACTGCATTAAAATCCGATCACCCGTTTGACCGCTACAAACTTATAATTAACATCCCACTTTATTCAGGGGTAAAAAATAAAACGAGGAAAAATAAAATGGGAATAAAATGTGCGGCCTGTCGACCAAAAACTTTTCTTATCAAATCTTCGGCTGCGCCTATATTACTCAAAGGGAGCTAAACTATCCCTCAAAAACAAATAAAAACTGAAGACGAAATGTATGGGCTCGGGCGCGAAATCTGTGTTTGATCACCCGAGTCCAGGGGTTCTCAAATTGGGGCAAGTGGGCTTATCTGTAACGAGGGGAGACACGGAAGAGCGGTAAATCTGCGTTTTATTGCGGCGAGCCAGTGACTTCCAAGAATTGTGTCTTTTTTTTGGAAAGATTCCAAATTCCGAGTCAATTCGTTTGCGTCAACTTAAAGACAAAAAACTGGCCAAGTACAAGTCAGTTTCGCCCATGAAGGGTATCGTAATACACCTGATACACCTAGCCCAAATATTACTATCATTCTTCACCAGCAAATAATTACTTTGTTTTTCATAGTTACATATCTTTATACTTTATTGCACAGAAAACATAATACAGTCACTTAATAATAGAAAAAACATGTACAAAGGCGAGCTTATCTCTAATAAGAGATCTCTTCCAGCAAACCTAGGATGGAGAGGATAATTTAATAAAAGGTAGACCTACATAAGTGCACGATCTTTGCGGTTTTTAATAAATGTTTTCAGTGACAAATAAATTTTTGGTCTCAGTTCCATGTATAGGGACACTCCTTAATTTTTAATTTTTAATGGACGGACGGACGGACGGACGGTCAGATAGACAAAGTGAAGACAAAAAATTAAAGTACCGTGCTCATTCTGTAAGTTACACACCAGTGCAAATATACATTTTATTTTCAAATATAATTCCATTAAGAAATGAAAATACGCAACAATGTTTGAGCACCACAGCTCACTGCCACTGCTGTGTTTTACGAGGCTGTATCGAACTTACTCGCCGGCACTCTGCATGGAGACTCCTGTCACTCACGAAGAACCACTGGTTTATATCAAGTGTCTCGGCAATATTGTATATGTATGCTCAGCTGAGTAATATACAAACAAACACTCAAAAACTCAAGCCTCTGTAAGCGCCTGGACTTTTTATGAGAGCAATTTCATGCGATGAAACAGAGCGGAGTTTGCTGATTCAATGATAATCTTTTTCTTTGTTTTTGTTGTTTGATTTTATTAAGATAGGCGTACGATGAGATCTAAGAATATCTTTTACAGGTTGGCAAATAAATGTGATAAATCAGCCTATACAACTTTACTAAGCATCGTTATTTCATGATGGGCGAGAGAACCACATCTCCAATTTTATTAGTGCCTGTCAGTATTTATTAGCAACGAGTTTCGGGGGAGATAACTAAGGGTGGTAATTAACTCAGGCGCTAAAAGTAATTTACAACTTTTGCACGCTTCGTGTCGGGGTCCGATATAAGACAGCTTTTCTTTACTTTCTAGGTCTACATAGTCACTTAAATACGTATGCCAAACAAAGCAGTCATTGCTTTTGTAAACAAATTTGACTTGGGTTTTTGCTAAACTGAATTAATTTCATTTTCTAGGATGAAAGGAGATTCAACAAACGGAACGGGTTGAGAGAAGTTGTAGCTATAGTTATTATAGAGTTACTGGCACTTTTGTTTGTTAATGTTAACATGAATTAGCAGAAAACGTGGGCAGAAAGTAAGTGGACTTATATATAGCAATTACCGTACACAAACAAAGTTGGAATTGCACAAAATATCTCAGATTCAACGCAACAATAACGCCGAAAAGATTCACTCCAAAAAACCATTAGACAGTGTTTTAAGGCGACATAAAAATATAGAGAAACAGAGAGGTAATTCTCATTTCGGGCGAAATTTAAGCCATTGTTTATGGGCGGCCGTAAAGAGAAATGGCGGAGTAATATTGAATTTTATAACAGTCCCAGTAATGATACATTGCCACCGGGAAACGCTTGTTGCATTAAAATTGCTTTTCTTCAAAACTTTTAAATTGGTGGCCAGTTATCTCCGCGGAAAATAAGGACTGTGAAGGAAAGCGGTTTAAAAAAATAAATACGAGACGAGCGTCACCTATTGAATTTTGACAGAAACCTAAAAATTATCCCAAAATTGTTATAATTTGGTAATATCGGAAAAAAACCGGTATATACAACTTTAGAATAGAATATGCGTTTATTCAAGCGTCACAATTTACAACAAATAGAACATACATATACAAAAATAGAGAAACATGGACAACAACAATAGTGAGTGATACTTATTTTTTTGTGATAAAAATATATATAATATGAAACTTAAGTATAGCACAGACAACTTTAATATTAGTATAGTGTGCTGGTTGTATACGGCAACGGTGTAACGGCTCCGGCTCAGCATTATGCTACAGGAGGACCTGAAGCGCTGGTATTCTGTCGGAACCTGTGTAACTAAAGGTCCTCTGTCTCAAATTTTCCATTATCGTCACACCCCTAAACGTGACGGTACATGCAGGTTCATCACGATGAAGGTGTCTATCATTCCCATATTTAGACTGATTTGTATGAACTAAATCGCAAGTTTGACCATTGACTTCAGATAATAGAATAATTGAATCAGATTCCAATTTCAATCAAATCAATTGCTTATATCCATTAAAAAGTTATCGGTATTGTTGTCACAGTTAGAGAATAAAGCAATTTGTTTCAGGAAGCAGTTTAACCGCGTCTAGACAATAAAATTGGTTATATTCTTCCTAATAATTCCGAAATGGATTGTAAATTTTCCCCGGAAACAAGCAATTTGGATCAATTAAATTGTATTTACGACACAATACCCGTAAAAATTAAGCTTGCCTATTGTTTGTTTACTTCTTCGTCAATGTTCGACGAGGGGTGAACAAGGGCGTATCTAGCTCTGAGTTTCACGAAACAATTTTTTAATTTAAGCAAATGCCTAGCAACTCAAACAAATGACGATCATATGGGATTCTCGCGATTAAATTAGTTGAGTCATCATCATCATCATATCAGCCGGTATCAACCCACTGTTGGGCATAGGCCTCTCCCAAAGCAAGCCACTCGCATCTGTCCCTCGCCATTCCGGTCCACTGTCTATTGGCCACCTTTACAATATCATCAAACCACCACCGGGCCGGTGGTCTGCCAGCTGCTCTTTTCCCTGTTCGCGGCCGCCACTCTGTTGCTGCCTTGGTCCACCTTCCGTCCACCCTTCTGACCACATGTTCCTAGTTAGGTGACAACTTAAATTTCAAAACTGTTTCGTGAAACTCACAGGGGTCTGTCAAAATATTGTCTGTCTCTTACTCCCGGTCCGAAACGATGACCAAAGGTTACGACTGGTTCAATCTCAGAAGCACACCGGTCGGACAAACGATCAATGGAGATCAATGGATAGATAAGATAATGTCGACGACGAGACGGACGGACGAGAGGGTTAACTAATCAATTATTAAATGAAAATAGAGGAAATTGATTGGTTGATAGTGGCATTGGATCGGCCGAAATTAGTTAATTGCTCTGTTAGCTAATCGTACCCTTTGATCGGCGTCGGAAGCAAGGGGTTATTAGGCTGTCTCGAAGGTTCTTAGGGTTCCCGTTCAATAGGACTTCTACAAATGCCATCCGTTCACTAAACGAGCATTTTATTATAGTTTACTGATACTAGTTATCTTAATCTTACAATATAACTTAAGAATAGCATGAAACATTTAAGCTAAGCCTGCTAAACATTGTAATAACCTGTTAATTGTATGCTAGATTGCAATCAGCAATACAATGTTACTTTCAAATACAAATTCATTATAGAATTCTGAAAATCAAACAATCAATAGGGCTTAGATACAGGGCCTTGAAATCATTTTTTTAACATCATACCAGGAGGCCGATCCTCACCCATAGACTCTCAATGCGTATTCGACAAATGGGAGGTGCTTCGCCTTTCAAATTTGCTATAGAGACGAGAATCGGCCGCCATGGTACTATTACGGAGAGGCGAGGGTCGGAAATCGAATTTCAAAAATTATTTTTAATAACAGCTATTTATTTTGTGTTTATTGTGTTTGCCCGCAGCCGATCAAAAACGGTCTGACCAACTTTCCCGTACATCACGGTTCCACGAATTCGTAAAAACAACAGGAAATATTTATTTATTTATTTATTTATTTATTTATTAAGGTCTATACAACAGGTATACAACATTACATATAACTTAGATATTTTCAGATTAATTCTAGTTGTAAACCCGCTACGTATACACACAGGATATATTAAAGTTGGAGTAAACATGAAGTTCAATAAATAAAACCGGCCAAGTGCGAGTCAGACTCGCGCACGAAGGGTTCCGTACCATTATCTATATAATTGAAACAAAAAGTAAACTTTAGAAAAAACCGACTTCCACAAACCCTATTTGATTAGATTGAGTTTAATACAAACTGTAACCCCTTATTCCCCCCCCCAGGGGAATTAATTTTGTCAAATCCCATATCAGTGCTACCCCACGCTACTAAGGAACCCCTGTACAAAGTTTCATGGCTCTAGGTCCATCGGTTTAGGCTATGCGTTGCCTGCCCGTCAGCCACGCATTGTATTTGTACCTAGTATTGAGCAGATCTGGTGGCCATATGTGGTCTTCATCAGCAGTTCCGCATCACAATATTATGCTTACCATGTGCATTTGCACGAGTTATTATGAAAAACACAAAAATCACTATAGGTCTAATCGGTCTAATTTTCCAAATCAGGCCATCCGTTTAGGCGCTATCGAGGCACATACATAAAAAAAAATAAAAAAAAAAAACAAACATCCGGACGAATTGTAAACCTCCCCCTTTGGGAAGTCGGTTAAAAAAACCGCAAAAAAACACGTTAATTGTATGAGAGCCCCCTTTATATTAAATTTATTTTGTTTTTAGTATTTGTTGTTATAGCGGGAACAGAAATACGTCATCTGTGAAAATATCAACTGTCTAGCTACCACGGTTCATGAGATACGGCCTGGTGACAGACAGACGGACGGACGGATATCTTGAGATTTTAAGGTACTTTCCCTCCAGGGCCCATTCGTTTTTTCCACCCTGTATATGTGTGATCTGTAACTGTATTTTTCATGAAATACCCAAAAAGTTTTGTTCAAATTATCATCTTATGTCAGAATAACTTTGTAGCTAGTTGAAAAATAACATTTGAATTGATTCAAAGCTTGCCGCGCTTTTGAGACCGACCGACCGACCGACCGACCACCGTGCGGGCCTTTAGTACCTACTAAACGCCGCCGTAAGCAGCACTGTCTACAACCTACTCCTACTGGAAAACGTGAGACACCCATCTACAATTTCCGTACAATGAGGTTCACTCACTCATTATGTCAATGTCATGCAGACTGCAAAACATCATTTCAACGCACCAAAGAGTATTTAATTAAAACATCACTGGCAACCAAACTTGAAGTGGCCAAAAGGAAAAAATTAATTTCTGAGCTCTGAGATTTGTATGAAAACAAAAGTAATTAAAAACTAATAATTTTATAATTATTTTCTAAAAGTTCTACAGACTAAATAGAGACGTCGTAATTCATCAATTAATATTTAAAGTCTTTGTAGAAGTCCGGGGACGACATTGCCATATCATTTAAATTTAGTTTCATTAAAAGAAGGCATACCTACCAAAACAAAATGGCCTTGGTATAAACTTTTCAAGCGTGTTGTGAAGACGTATCTTGTACCGAGACCACTTTCAATTTGTAATATCTCTCGTATTTCAGTATTTGTGGTTGGTGCGGCAACAGATATACACATTCTGTGAAAATTTCAGCTTTCTAGCTATTACGGTTCGTGCAGGCGGACCCGGTGACAGACGGACGGACGGACGGACGGACGGACGGACGGACGGACGGACGGACGGACGGACGGACGGACAGACGGACAGCTAAGTCTCAGTAATAGGGTCCCGTTTGGCACCCTTCGGGTACGGAACCCTAAAAATGAAAGATAATGTAAACAATTATAATAATATCATATTGCATTGCTTGAAATGCAATGTGATATTTGTACCTATTTAGAAATTTTATTTTATATGTTTACGAGAACCACTCGGGATCGAATAGAGTGGAAGAGGGGGAGAGAGGCCTTTGCCCAGCAGTGGGACATTACGGGCTCGTAATAATAATAATAATAATAATAATGTTTATGTGAGCAATATACATCATCATCATCATATCAGCCCGTATCAGCCCACTGTTGGGCATAGGCCTCTCCCAAAGCACGCCACTCGCATCTGTCCCCTGCTATTATTCTGGTCAACTGTACCAGCCACCTTTACAATATCATCTTTATAATAAGATATTGTGTTTGTCGGTATTTCATTTTTTTTTGTTTATTTTTTAAGTTTTAACCAATTTATAATATATATATATATATATATATATATGTGTGTATGTCATTGTTACTGTTAACGCTCACATGATTTGGTCTCAAGACTGTAAATGTGACCTGTAATTTACCAATAAATCTTTTAAATCTTTTAAATCTGACCACCACCGGGCCGCCGGTGGTCTGCCCGCTGCTCTTTTAAAATGCATTATGTACCATATTATTGAATTGTTATCTGGATGTCAAGTCTGGTAAAAGCCAGATAATCGCATTGCTATGTTAATGCTAGCTATAGTTACAGCATAAAATGGGCATTCCGGTACTTCAGTAAGACAATTATTATTACGCTGTACAACATCTGTGCTGCAGTACTTTCACGGCTACCGCATAGCTATCAATGTGCAGCAGAATACACATGGTTCTATGATATACCATTAATCGATCAATGAATTACTATGCGGACAGTAGACTACCGATTATGTCAAAAACGGGTCTTTCAATGATCAATGATTCATAATGTGCTTAGAGCAGACTTGACGCCCAGATCTACTTCATACACCAAGTTTCGTAATGATATAAGAATTATTATAGAACTGGAAGTTTCGATTCCTTTCACAGTGATATTAGTTACAAGACGACCTACATACTATGAGGCTGTTCAAAATGTCTTCAGTTTTCAGATTATATAGGAGGGTATTAAATATAGAAACTTGCTGTAAATATAGTCTACTTTACACGCTTGAAATCTATTTACACGGATTTTATACTCTCTCAACGTGTATGCCAATAAAATATTTATTTTCTATTAGGCTACGCGTGGGGCCATAAATTGGGGGCATCTTCTTGAGTCCGCCCACTTATGTATCGAGTGACGACAACAGGGTATTTTCGGTATAATTAATTTGTATTGAGGCTGGAACTGAAGTGGTTATAGACAGCATCAGGGGTCATGTGTGTAAACCAGAATTTCTACGCTGCGCAAGACTCAAATAATAATTATAATTATAATATAACTTTATTCCAGAAATAAAATTTCCATATCTTATAAACTAATACAAAAACACATCAAAAAGAAAATTCAGATACTAGCGGATAACATTATAGGTACTTACTTAAATATAAATATCAGTCTAGTTTGAGATCAGTGAATATAAAGCTAAGTAACAAAAATACTGATAGGGTGGTATAGGTACAGGTATAAAGTTAACATCCATTTTGACACTTTGACTGTTGGTATTTCAGCGGGGCAATTCTGGCGCTAGCGAGATCATGTCCATGGTCAAAATATCGATTTTGAGATACCGAAATCACTATCAAAATCAAGAAAAAGCTATTCTTACGACTAGCTTTTCGACCAACCGAGATATCTCGACACGTTTTCGATCGAAATAAATATAAATTGAGATCGTTTTCGACGGGCTTGGGCCACACACACAACACCCTACCCGTACCACAGAAACCTTGACAGGCGTATAATTCTAACAAACTTTATCTACCATTTTTGGTCCTTAGAACCGGATGTTTTTCGAAGTGTCAGAATCCACAACTTGTCAGAATAACACAGTATAATTTTCAGGTGTGACTCCCAGCGATCTCTAGTGTGTGAACAAGGAACTTCTAATAATGTAATGTAGAGCTTACTTATTTATAAAGTAAAGTTGAGGGAGATAAGGCTTCGTTTTCAGTGGCTGCTAGTTTAGTTCCCCTTCGGAACGACAGATGTCACTAACTAGATAAATTATGCCATGATACCTTTAATTAAATATAGGTATTAATATTAGTATGATATTATAGTATCTGTGGTAATACTCGTATCATAGTAGCCGCCGTAGTAATCAGAACCAGGCGTGAATATTGAACAGGTTAATAAAAGTATTTAAATATCATCTTGTTGTACACCGTCATATAAGTCCCGCAGATTGGTAATAAGAAATAAAAGCTATGTTTTATCAAAATCTAATCTATAAATCTTTGGAACTGTCACCATTCTGCGTGGCTTACACCTCTGTCCCTCATATTCTCACGATAATTAACATCCATGGATGATATCATGACACTCATATAAAAACAGCTTATGGCATTATGGTTAAAGTCCCTTCCACACTGCTCTAGTACCGCAGTCAGAAACCTATTTAGTTAAACGCGTATACGGAACGCTAAATCAACTTTCTAACAAAAGTTTTATTCCGTAATTCGAGCCTAATTCTAACCAAAATTAACTCATCAAACAAACGCTCAAACAAACTATGATAATCTCAAACACCTCATTAACTAATCATGATTTTGACGGCTTCCGCCCTCTCGTTATGTTGGGGTAATTCCCGTTTTGTTGTCAATTGGTGGTGCTGGCGAAGAATTAATCGGTCAAGTACGAGTCGGACTCTCACACGAAGGGTTCCGCAGCATCGTACAAGAATCTAGTGCCTGACAGTTCCCCTACTCCCCCACCGCCGGCTCACCCTCCACCCTCGGGGACTTTTAGTATCTGGAGACCTCAAAGAATTTTTGTACCAATTTTCAAAACTACACGAATTATTTGGTCTGGTTTCCTTATTTTGACCAGGCTAGTTATTACGAGATATCATGATATAATATCTTTATCTCGCAATTTTGCTATCCAAAGGCAAAGAGGACAATATTGGGCTTCATTTACTTCCAAATTCCAAATTCCACATTATGTATTGCTACATTGTGGTTGTTCTTAAAGTAAGGAGGTCCCGACAATGGACCCTGTAAGGAGGTCCCGACAATGGACCCTGTAAGGAGGTCCCGACAATGGACCCTGTAAGGAGGTCCCGACAATGGACCCTGTAAGGAGGTCCCGACAATGGACCCTGTAAGGAGGTCCCGACAATGGACCCTGTAAGGAGGTCCCGACAATGGACCCTGTAAGGAGGTCCCGACAATGGACCCTGTAAGGAGGTCCCGACAATGGACCCTGTAAGGAGGTCCCGACAATGGACCCTGTAAGGAGGTCCCGACAATGGACCCTGTAAGGAGGTCCCGACAATGGACCCTGTAAGGAGGTCCCGACAATGGACCCTGTAAGGGCACTGCAATTTCTTACAAACTAACTTATATCTAACACAGAGTTTCATATCATAAACGTACCTGCACGTACGATAACGTACGATAATACGATAACATTATATAGAATTTTTATTTATAACAAGGAAATGAGATAAAAAATTACGTATGACTTTCATAAATTAAATCTATAATACTATTTATTGTTATATCTTTATGTGTGTGTGTGTGAGGGTGAGGGTGTATGTTGTTATACTTTACTTTTTCAACGTTGAAGGAACAAACGAAAAAGTTTGGACAGAGAATAACAATTTATTTGTTACCAACAAAATATGGATTATGTGATCTGAAATGAAAGATATATTATTATTATTATTATTATAACCCTTAGTTGCTAAGTTTATGTTGTTAGGTTGGCACATCAACTGGAAACTTTACAGCTATTATTTAGTTCATGAAGTTTTTAGCGTACCTACGTACTGCCATAGGAAGTGTTCGTGAGCAAAACATTACTAAGGCGCATGAAGTGATGATGATAAGTAATTATAGTGTTTAATTTGTTCTTTCTTTAGGTCCTGAAAATTAGGATTCGGTTTATAAATATATTTTCTAAATAAAATCTGGAATAATGTTGTCATCCATGGAAAGGAAAGCAATGCCCATGCACATGCATGCAGAATGAAGCCCACCCAAGGACGAACACATGGGGGTTTAAATGGGCAATAGTTTTTAGGGTTCCGCACCCGAACGGTACCAAACGGGATCCTATTACTGAGACTTCGCTGTCTGTCCGTCCGTCTGTCACCAGGCTGTATCTCATGAATCGTGATAGCTAGACAGTTGAAATTTTCACAGATGATTTATGTTGCCGCTTTTCAAAAAACAGATTGTAATAAATATTAAAGGCTCCCATACAACAAACATGTTTTTTTGCCGCTTTTTTAGATAATGGTACGGAACCCTTTGTCCGCGAGTCTGACTCGGCCGGTTTTTTTCTGGCTTTATGACCTATAAATAATCATATTCACATCGAAGCGAAGTTCGCACACATAGTGGTTGCACAATAATTATAGTTATAACTATCTTATATTTGCGGGCTATGGCAGGCATAGTTTGCAAACTTTCAGCGAACTAAAAACAACGATAGAACTTTGCTGAATCTAAAGTAGACAATATTTTCCCGGCCTTGGGTAATTCTACACGATAACACGGCATGGCGTCACGCATATTCCCATACGGTGTGGCAAGGCCGCACTGTTCACATGGTGGCAAGTATTCCTAAGAGCGAATTTCACCAAGGAAGAGTAACTTTTTACTCGAGAGTATCTTGTACTTTTTCATTTTAAACTGTCATTGTCATACAAATTATCCCCGGGATAGTTATTTTTGCATAACTTTTTGTTAGTAAAATCCAGCCAAAATAAGGTAAGATAATTTGAGATATCTGATCTATAAATTGACTGTCAAAAATGCACAGAAGCACCGTTTTAATACAAATCGCAAATCAGTGAAAAAGATCACTACAGCTTTACGTACAATAGTTATTCATATTCGATAGTTCCCGTTAGGTATTTGTAGTTAGTAAATATGAATAGTATTTTAATTAATCATATTTTTAGTCTCGATATAAGTTATTATAAGTTTGATGCGTCTGTATGTCTTAGCAAGAATAATGAATGAAAACAACCTTACCTTAGCACCGCCACTTGAATTCCTAGTAGGCAACTCATTGAGTGCGTCGCATATTAGTTTTTGGTTTCAGCTCCATAAACCTACAATTTATGACTGTACTTAGCATCCCCCCCCCTCCTCCCCTCCCCCACGCACACACACGCAAGCACACAATTTACTTTCTCAATTATTTATTTACAAGTATACAACACCAAATTACAAGCACACAACCTACACACACGGGACACACCTGGCATAAGTAAGGTTATTTTTCCTTCTATTTCTTCTTTTCGATTGCATAGGTTGTTTACATAATGAAATCCTTAATTGGCCTCATTTTAAGATTATTTTTTAAGATAACATGTAAGCATGGCTGTGGATTTTTGTTGATAAAATAAAATAAAACACACATAATTACCTATGTGCGTCTTTTTATTCACACTTCTTAGTTATTTTACTACTATGACAGAATAGCCCATCTTGGCATCCTAGGTAAAGCTCCTTTATCAGGCCAACGTGCTTTTTGAACTTCCAAGCTCGCTCGTGTAAATAGCTTTTAAAGTTCTTCTGTGTCAAAAGCAGCACTACATTTTTAGTTCCTGGTTTATGGATATGCAACAAGAAACAGAATTATGCAGCAAATTAGTTGGTAAGCGAATATATAAAAATAACAGCTAATATATAAATATTGGACCAATTGGGACTTGGGACATTACACACTTCAGTAGGTAATGTGGTAGGGGTTGGTAGCTATAGTCTAGTTGCTAAACAAAGGAAAGGCGCTGACAGCTTCAAACGTCAATTCTCGAAATAATGTTGCCATCTACAGTTTGCTAGTGATGTTCTCATTCATTCTAAATAGCATGAAAAACTGGTAAACATGTTATAATATTACATTACATTATGTTATTTTACAAATTACATAATGATTTGAGCGTTTTAAGGTAAAATTACGATATCCCCAAACGAGCAGCGGCGGCGGCCAGTTACAAATAATAATTCGAAAACAAATAGTTACGTTACGAGTTTACGACAGGCAATAATAATAGCTATCGTAGCATCTTTAAGATATCATTATTCATATCCATCCATCATATCCAACACAAAGTCCCTTAATGATGTATCATTGTTTCAAATGACTGTATTCTGTTTTGTGTACTCATTGTAAGTAAATAAATAAATAAATAAATTCTATTTTGAGACTATAGAGTGAACTAAATCATTCTTTTACCCATCACTATATTTTTTTTCACCAAAAAGTGGCAACATCGGACCTGTCAGCGCCCTCCCTTTGTTTATCAATAAGACTATAGCTATAGTGTATCTAATAAATATAACAGTCAACTTGACAGATGTCAATCTTAGCCTGTTAGTGAGGGGATATTGCTCATAAAAATCGATTAATCAAAAGAATCGATACACCCTTTAAACATTTATGAATCAGGAATAATTTTACAAGATTTGCAAAGAGACATTAGAATAGACAATTAAAAACTAAAAAATGAACTAATTATAGGTATCCCTAAGTGCGGATAGCAGTTATGACGATAGTTAGTTCAACTAAATAAACAATCTCGATTCTTTCCGATTGTTTTGGTAACATCCCTAGTGTTTAAAAAGTCGATTTTATGAATTTTTGGGTTGCCGTCAAGTTGCTTCTAAGCATGGATAGAGTATAAGTTATTTACTTAGGTTATTTACTTTCAAACGATGCATGAAGGGAATCATCGTGCGAAAACCTTCATCGGTTAGGCTACCGTCACGCAAATTAGCCCATAAAATAACTATGGCTAAAATGCGTTCACTTAGATAGTGCCGCACCTTCATTGACTTAATTGTTTCAGAAGAGACGGCACGTGCCAAGCTTGAGTGATAGAAGCAGGTATCTAAGTAATTGGCCATAATTGAAACAAAAAGTAAACTTTAGAAAAAACCGACTTCCACAAACCCTATTTGATTAGATTGAGTTTAATACTAACTGTAACCCCTTATCCCCCCCCCCCCTTGGGGAATTAATTTGGTTAAATCCTATATCAGTGCTACCCCACGCGACTAAGGAACCTGTACAAAGTATCATGGCTCTAGGTCCACCGGTTTAGGCTATGCGTTGCCTGCCCGTCAGCCACGCATTGTATTTGTACCTAGAATTGAGCAGATCTGGTGGCCATATGTGGTCTTCATCAGCAGTTCCGCATCACAATATTATGCTATGTGCATTTGCACGAGTTATTATGAAAAACACAAAAATCACTATAGGTCTGCCTATAATATTTGAAGAGTTCTCTCGATTTCTCCAGGATCCCATCATCAGATCCTGACCTGGTGTCAATGGGACCACCCTTGAGGTATTACCTATACGCCGAAAAAAGATTTGTTCAAATCGGTTCATAATTGGCGGTGTTATCGCGTAACAAACATAGAAAAAAAAAACATACGGGTCGAATTGAGAACCTCCTCCTTTTTTTGAAGTCGGTTGAAAACTGTGCTACCGTCACAACGTATGGGAGAAGGTGTGACTCCACATGTATATTTATATTATTACCACCATGGGATCGCTTCAATAAGCACGTCCACTTGTTCGCCATAATGTCTGTGTCAGTAACAGTGAATTCTTTGCACAGCCCTATCTCATGATCCCACGCCAAGGAAGAATTAGACGGAAGACGCCATGTTTAGGCTTCTTCCACAGAAGAGATTAGTACTCCGTACAGAACGGCCACTCCCTTCCCCGCGCTGATTTAGTTACCGCACCCCACCCCTAGCGTCAAACGATTGGTTAAAGGATCAATAGACAGGGCTGAACGCCGGACGAGTGACGAACGCGTATATTTTAATATCGCTGCATTTGCCGCGCCACCAGCCCTAGCAAAGTTTACGCACACATTTGCACGTACACAAACATCATTTGGTTATGTAGTAGTAATAGGTGATTATTTTACGAGCGTTCTATGGAGTGTCCGAGGTGTGCTTCTTCTCAAGTAAGCATAGGCATTTATGAATACAATCTAAAACACAAGAAATATTTACACAGCGAAAATGTTAAAATGATGTCAACACCGAGATTAGGTAACCTAGGGCGGCTTGCAGAACGTGCCTAAATCTAGATTTTGTATTAAACTAAATTTATCAACTGTCAGAATATATGAAATAATAATATGGCAAAGTTAAATCGATTTAAATGCTAAATCTAGATTTAGGCACCTTCCGCACTTGTTGATTGTTAACTTAATATCTAGACACGCGGTAGCGTATCAAGCCAAGGGGGCAATTCTGGCGCTAGCGAGATCATGTCCATGGTCGAAATATCAATTTTGAGATACCGAAATCTCTATCAAAAACAAGAAAAATCTATTCTTACGACTAGCCTTATGATCAACCGAGATATTTCGACCCGTTTTCGAACTTAATATAAATCGAGATCGTTTTTGACGGATTTAGACGGTATCAAAACCGATATCTCGACTGGAGAGATGATCAAGATAGCGACAGAACTGGCTAGCAGCACCGTGTGTAATATTAATATTAGTATATTATTATAGTATCTGTGGTAATATACACGAACCATTTAGTCCTGTCTTGTATTGAAAATCTATAGAAAGAAACAAGTTTCCAAATACCTAGAGGGCGGAAGAGAATGTGAGGTTAAGACTGCAAATGGTCCGCATTGAGCGCACAACAAAAAAATTTTCTTTAACAAGCGCTTCCAAACCTTAGAATTCTGAGTCCGGCTGTAAGGGCAGCTTTACACGGTTCTCAACGACTCGTGGCAATTTGTGCAGCAAATTGTTGCATCGGAATACGCTTCCTCGTTGTGACTGAGGGGGCTACTCTAGTTTGTGTATCACTAGTAAACGAGTACACTCAGAAAAGAAGAGTGTAGAAAAAAGCTAACATTGTTCGAAACTAAAAACTACAACGATCTTTTGGCTTGCGGTGACAGGTGGAACTAACGCTTTTTGACAGGTTCATTGCGTAGAACTGGCGCCTCTTGTAGACGTCACTCAAGTGCCGAAAGATCTTTGGAAGATACAGTATAAGGCGACACACAGCGAAACAAAATAAAATCATTTAAAAAATGTGGTTGAATTCAAACGTCGTTATTTTCTAAAATTTGGTAATGGTATGTTGGTAATGGTAATGGTAATGAAATTCTTTTGAAGCCTTTGAATTCGACCATATTTTTTAGAATGATTTGATTTTGTTTCGCTGTGTGTCGCCTTCAATATCGTCGGTCGAATTATATAACTAGAGTAGCCACCCTCATTCGATAACAACAATCATTTCTGCGGTTATCACAGTTCTTAGCGAAACAATTGTTTTCCTATGTGAGAATTGGGCTTTGCGAACGGTATACGAATTGGCTGAGAGGAAGGTTCTGACCAACGGTCTGCAGTTTCTCGTTTCTCGAAATACGGTACTTAGCTTTTTTCTTAACTAAAATTAAAAAGTAAATTCTATGCATATTACTTAGTCTAACCAACACCGTCATAACAACATTAGACAGGAATAAAAAAAAAATGTTAGTGTTTTTTTAATTTTATTTTCCTTTTATCAAAATTACGTGTGTATGTGGTAGACCTGTGTTCCGAAGGTCCGGCTGAAAACCAGCGCTGAGCTGAGACCGTCTCAGCTCGGCATTGCTGAGCCGGCAACTATGACGCTGTAATCTATTGTCTTTTCTAGATAATGTGTGCTAATAAAGTCTTTTTCAATTTCAATTCAATTTCAACACACCCGGTCACACCGGTTCTGGTGGTTCCGACAGAATACCAGCGCTTGAGGTCCTGCTGTAGCATAATGCTGAGCCGGAGCCGTTTCACCGTCGCCGTATACAACCAGCACACTATACTGTTATCTAAAGAAGTTTTTTTACATCACAATAAAACTCACTTTAGTTGTTATCCATGTGTTTCTATTTTTGTATATTTTCTATGTGGTGCTATGTGTGACGCTTGAATAAACGGATATTCTGTTCTGTTCTAAAGATAAGTCCCATTAATGTCCCAACCGAGGGTCACAGGCCTTTCCCCGGATTGTGCCGGAAACCTATAAGTAAGATTATTTTAATAACCGACTTCAAAAAATTTTCAATTCAGTTGTATTTTTTTATTGTTTGTACCCTCTAACTGTATTATTTATAAACCGATTTTCAAAATTCTTTTTTCGTTTGAAAGGGTGCCCCATCAGTTTGATCTTATTTTTTGAAATTCAGAAATATGTTCAATACATACTTTACATACTTTATACTTTATTGCACAGAAAACATAATACAGAAACCTAATATTAGAAAAAAAAATGTACAAAGGCGAGCTTATCTCTAATAAGAGATCTTTTCCAGCAAACCTAGGATGGAGAGGATAATTTAATAAAAGGTAGACCTACATAAGTGCACAACGATAAATATTAAAATAATAGACTACTTACTAATAAATACATAAATACTGATAAAAACAGAAAACAAAATATAATATATAAATAGATACTAAGGTATATTAAGGTAGAGAAAGATAGTGTTCCTTCAAGCGTTTTTTAAAAATGTTGAGTGAAGGACTGTCCCTGATATGTACTAGGGAATACTTAGGGTTCTACATAATGTCACCCAGGTAAAAGAATACGTACTTATTTTGGTCTTTCTGTGGCTTAGTGGTGTGTGCGATAACTCAAGCTCGTTTTCGTGTTTAATAGACAACATCTAAATACCGAACAATTTGGTTTGTTATTTTTTAACTTGTTAAGATATAAAATGGCTATCTCTTTTGAGGATAATTTCGCCAGTGTCAATCGACTGATGAGAACACTATTATGAAGCACAAGTAAGTATTTTATGGATGTTTAAACCATTGCAACTGTAGCTAGTTTACCTGATTGCGATTGATATCAAACATACATAATAGCGCTACAACATAGATTAACATTAAATGAAAATACCAACGTTTAAAATATTTGACCTGGTCGGGTCAAACCAAAAATGCCTTTGTTTGGACCAAGGACCTCGAAAAGGCACCTAAATAAAAATACCTAAGTTTCAGTTCTTAGGAAGAGCCACAAAAAACTTATTGTCTGAATAGACAATCGATGTGGCAACCTTTAACCTTTTTTTTGGCTGCCTTAAAAAATGGTCTAAACTCTAAACTGTATTTATACATTTGAATTTCGTCTGTCTACCTGGTACCTAACCAACCTTAAAGGGATGTCAATAGGCTTGTGTCCCTAGTCAAAATACAAGGTGACATTTTATTAGCTGACCATATTTTGGGGAGTGATAGTACCCATCATTATGAAGAACTTTCCCCGCAGACATATGGTCGCAAACGAAAAGAAATTTTGGGTCTCCCTTCGTAACTTGAAATCAGCTGATCGGGGCAATGTACTGAGGGACGAAAATTTTTTTTCATTTGTGACTATAGGTTTTTTGGGGAAAGTTGTTCATAATGATGGGTACTATTATTCCCCAAAATATGGTCAGCTAATTAAATGTCACCCTGTATATTCTTAATTTGTAATTTCTTTATTGTATTTATTATAGTATCTGTGATTGTACTATACAAGAATGACATATAGAAAATATATATATATACTTTTTAGAAATTGTCAAAACGGTACAGCAGCGGGTATAGAAAGAGAAACGATTCGCTCTCAATCACCTCGTCTTTGGCTGTCAAACAAACAATTTCGACTGTCAAATGTACTGGGTTTGACGGGTTTGACAGACGAATTCGTTCGTTTGACAGTCACAGACGGACGACGATTGAGAGCGAATCGTTTCTCTTTCTAGACCCGCAGCTGTCCAACCTGTCCAACGATCTTTTGGTGGTGGTTCGTGGCATTAAGTTGCGTTAAAGTGGCGCCCCCCCTGTAAACCTCACCCCACGTCACGCGCCAAAAGATCCTTGGAAGACTGCAATTAAACCCTCTTTTCCTTATATTTATGATACTTATCCAAACTATTATATAGTTAGCTAAAACTTATATCAGTCTCATTCGGACCGTACCATAAATTCTCACAAATAAGGGGTGTGCTAAAAAAGGGGTGTGGAGTGACATCACCTCGACTCATTAAGGGAATGTTTATCTTGTTCGTTATAGGGGGTGTTCGTTTACGTTGAGTGGAGGGCAGGGAGCTCTTATCCAGTGGAGAGCGCATAGATACATTTTCCTTTGAAACACAACTCACCAATTTACGGGCGGCGGGGGACGAGGTAAGAGAGTCTGTCATGGGTCAGCCGCTGCGAAACTGTCTGGCGGCCCGTCATCGTACATAGGTTGCGTATGCGAACGTTTATTGAATACAACAAACGTTTGGCGAGCCGCATTCCCCCGCAGGCGCAGTCAATTGGATATATAGTCTCTGGTGGAGGGGAACAGGGTCACACTGTGTACTGGGTGATAGAGGGGGGTATCATTTGTATACGTAATATAGCGTCACACCTTTTCCTATACGGGGTAGTAAAAGCACAATATGTCCACCTTTAGCAAGTCTCTTATACATTGGCAAAGGGTATCCCAGTGTGGGGCCAGAAGCAATTGATGTGCCCGTATGTAAATGTTATGTTATGTTTATGTTTACATTCCATCCTCTATAAGGAATATTTTGAATATCTTTTCCAGATATTCACTAGTTATCTCTTACTTTGAAACGCTAGTAGTTTATAGTATACAAGTTTCACTGCCTAAAAAAGACAATTCGGTCAAGTGCGGGCAAACGAAGGGTTCAGTACCATTGTACAAGAAATAGGCCAAACGTCTCTATAGGGACCCCCGTTATTTGTTAGTATTCATTATTATTTTTCACTAGCTGACCCGGCAAACTTCGTACTGCCTCAATTTAATATGAACTTTATTGAATAGCAATAAAGTTCAAATTGACTCTAGAAAACGTTTGTATGGGAAATAGAAAAGGGCTGTTTTTAGGGTTTTCCCGGAAATTATTCGATTTTTTCTCGCCTTTTAAACCTTCCCTAGACCTCCACAAACATTTCAAGACTAAGATAAGATAAATCCGTTCAGCCGTTCTCGAGTTTTAGTGAGACTAACGAACAGCAATTCATTTTTATGTATATAGTAAAAGTAAATGTAGCCCATTAATGTCCCCACCGAGGGGCACAGGCCTTTATATATATAGATTATAATAATATGCATACATGTACAGTACGGTGCCTTCACATAAGGGGCATGGCACATGCACATGACTCCTGAAAACTAAATTCAAAACCTTATTTAATTCGTCTTTTCACCTTTCCCAAATGACTGTTTGTGCAAAGTTATGTTAATATCCCGTAAAACTTTCGCGTGAATCAGAAACTAAAGTAATCACCGACTGGGAGCGATTATTTTGCGACTCAAATCGCAAATTCATAATTAGAAATTTCCGTGCCCCATGCCCATTATCCGGCTAAATTAGCTAGGTAGGGCGGGCCGACCTTTAGGGTAACTAGTGGTTAACATTTATTTTTGGCTACGTGTTTTGCGTATTTAGCAGACACTATTTTCAGGTTCTAGGTTACACTACGATAAAGTTTGGATGCCTAATTGACTCTATCTTTAGTCCAGCCACAAGTTTACAGCAAGGTATGTTTTTTTGGAAATAAATAGATAATTAGAAAGACAATAAACTAGATACAACCATTAAAAAGAAATAATTAATTATATTTTATCATGCTACAGCCATTTCACAGCTGTGTGTTCGTTATTTTATAATTATAACCTAGTGATTAATAAAAATTATAACCTTATCTAACCTAACCTAACCCAACCGGCAAAAACAAAATACTAGGTTTACAAAATGTTTGTGTTGTGACACCTTTATTTAAACTAACTTTATATACAAATTCAAGTACCTATACATTTTAGTGTTGTTCTGAGTACCTTTGTCAATTTTTTTTGTGAAAACTTTATTGGCTTGTGTGTTAACTCATTGTTTTTTTGTTATGTAATAGATTAAGCTGTTTGTTTTCCTAATAAAGAAAATAATAATAATAATAACTAAGTAGGCATTTAAAAATATGATCAAAATTTTATTGCCTTGACTTGACCAGTGGTCAAAATATCTTAAATAAACCAATATATTAAAATTCAAATTTTAAATTCTAGGATGATTGCAGTCATTATTTGATTGTATTGCTTCCGTATGTTTACATTATTTTAAACAGTTACCTACTTAGTATTACTATCTCATTCAGGATGATAGCCCAAGTTTCACCGTAACATCATTCAAACACAATTGAAGTGTTCGAAAGAAAGTTAAATAACTCTTATATTTATCTGATCGCAGTCACGCGGAGTCACGAAAGTGTTGCAGTCATTGTGATTACTCACATTTTTCGCAAAACGTCTAAGGCGTGTGTTAAGAATACTTACTTCACGCTTTTTTCTCGGTAAGAGGGGTAGGCAGAAACTATAGATCTCCACTTGCTAGGATCCTGGCATACATCTCTCGCTTTTTCAACAATACTTTGAAGAAGAACAAAGTAGAAATAACCGGCCAAGTGCGAGTCGGACTCGCACACGAAGGGTTCCTTACCATTATCTAAAAAAACCGCAAAAAAAATAAATGTATGGGAGCCCCCCCTAAATATTAATTTAATTTTAATTTAAATATTTATTTTTTAAGTAAATAATATATTCAATATATTGTGAACATTTTAAGCGTCTGCCTGCTACCATTTTATCAATATCGAGCAAAAATGAGCAAAAAAAAATCACGTTTGTTGTATGGGAGCCCCCCTTCATATTAAATTTCTTTTGATTTTTAGTACTCGATCTTATAGCGGCAACATAAATACATCATCTGTGAAAATTTCAACTGTCTAGCTACCACGTTTCATGAGATACAGCCTGGTGACAGACAGACGGACGGACGGACGGACGGACGGACGGACAGACAGCGAAGTCTCAGTAATAGGGTCCCGTTTAGCACCCTTCGGGTACGGAACCCTAAAATGAAGCGTTTATTTGCCACATAATAAGTATAAAATGAATATAACATGAGATCCAACTTAGTTTATTTGTGGCAAAAAGGTCTGGACTGGACTTTAATGTGCAGATACAAAATACAGACACATTAAAATAGAAAATTCGTAAACAAAGGCGAGCTTATATCTATTAAGAGATATCTAACAACAAATCCATAATTTCCATAATCATTTAGCTTGCGGTGACAGGTGGAACTAATGCTTTTTGACAGCTTGGTTGCATTAACTTGCGTAGAAGTGGCGCTCCCCTGGAATCGTCACTCACGCACCAAAAGATCGTTGGAAGACAGTACACCACTCTCAGCTCTGAGTGTTGTCTCAGATATGTCATAATGACAGTTTCGCACACCACATGATATGATATAACTCCTTAGCAACTTGACAAAATAGTCTGTTCTTAAGTTAGTTATATACTTTGTTGTAAAGCCTTTAGAATTGTATAGATTGTCTTGAAATCAAACAAACATTAGCTAAGCAAGATCTATAGATAGAGAAAGAAAGAGTTCCAGACCATATAGTTATAGAGATCTAGGTAAGACTCAAGTGAACTAGAACAGAAGTTAAGATTTATGATAATTTCAAAACTGAGTACTGAGCACTCGTAGTTTAACGAAACGCCTAAAACAACGACCTATCCACAACATATACCGACTACCCATATTTATATCACAAACATCAATAGTTCAAAGAATTATCGCGTGACACGGTATCAAGACAAGGTATTTCTTTGACACAAATTCAGGGACAAACCCATCGCCCTTGAGTCAGTGTAGTCGCGTCGCGACCTTGTCCTTTTGTTACCCTTTTTGGATGAAATAATAATAATATAGCGTCACGTGGTTTCCCAAACGGGGTGGCAGAGGCACCCTTGTGCCCACTTTTAGCCAATGAACACTCTATTTTACGTTACAAGGGTTAATGACCCTTTTGGACTCAGCTCGATTTGTTTAACCGACTTCAAAAAAGGAGGGGTTCTCAATTCAGTTGTATGTTTTTACATTATTATTTTTAAAGTATGTTACCTCTAAACTGGTCTATTTATGAACCGATTTCAATAAATATTTTTTTGTTTGAAAGTTTTACTCATAAGCTTGGTGGTCCCATTTTTTAAAAATCAGGAATCCGTCAAGTAATTAGGTCACTACATGGAAATATCTGAAAAGTATAATGTCTTACTTACCGTATAAAATTAACGGTAAACAAAATCACGTATTGTTTCCTTTCTGTGACTGTATGCTGACGACTGATATTCGTCTAAGTATATTGTGTAATTATGTGTGGACTCAACAGCCAGAACACAGATGTTGTAGGCTCGTGTTCGTGTTTTAGACGACACATTCGCAACGCGAGCAGAGAGGATTGAGTTGTTTGTGATTGATCTCAAAGTCGTTTTTTTTTTTAACTTGTTGAATTATTAGTACTGCGGTCTTATACCTCATCTTCTTCGTCGGCAAAGTGTTTACTAAAGTTCAATTTACTAGGGTGCAGTTCACTCTCTATATCATAATCATAAGCCAAAGAGCACTATGGTTGCCAAACCAAATAGTCAACTTTCTAATAACATAATCCATCATTATTAGTAACTAAGCTAGATTAATCCGTTGAGGTATCTCGGCATATCATGACTCAAAAGGTGAACTGGTCGTCAAACTGATCTCTTGACAATAATGCTAGTTGACAAATATTTTGGATGATATGTGAAATACTTTTTATATGCAGTTGCTTTGTGTGTCTCAACAGTGTGCTCATGTGCACATAAGGTCATAGGTTCCTTAAATCCTTCATGAACAGTTAATAAAATAATAATTTATTTATTAGTTAAGGATTTTATGAATAACATTTATTTTTAGCGACGTGTTTTGTGTATTTAAAAGACACTTTTCAAATTCTAGGTTACACAACTATCAAGTTTGGATGCCTAAATAACTCTATAATATAAGTCTAACGACAAGTTTACAGGAGGGTATGATTTTTGAAAATAAATACAGTCGACTATTAAGATACTAATAAGTCAAAAATTTGACGTCTTTAATTCCGATTTCGACTGCATTTAGTTGGTTTGTTCACGTTTTCATCTCGTACCAAATGAAGCAATGACAAAATATTAGCTTTTGAACGCCCCAAGCTTCGCTCGTGCGTAAACTGGAGATTTGGTTAGCCAAACGCGTGTTTACAAAACCATGAATCCCACGCTGTTCATTTCTAACCTTAACAAATCGTCAATGCAAAAAGGGAAAGATTATGAGACAAACAAAGAGTCTCATTTACATAACACTTTTGTAAGCCAGTGAAGTGAGAGTGTTGATTTTCGCTCCAGTTCGTATTGCTTTATAAGAATAAGGAATAATAATTAATTCCTTGATATACGCCGCTCCTGACTTAAAAAATCTGGGACACAATTACAAAATCGATTTAGTAACCATCGATAGAATGATCGCTGTGCCATAGAAGCACAGGGCTCGATTCTCATCCAAGCGAATTGAAAGCCAACGTAAAATATTGTCATTTTCGTATGTCGAATCGTAGACAATTTGCGTCTACGCTTTTTAAGGCGAGGTATGAATAAATACCAAACGAGACTAACGACGATTGCGGAAGTGACAAGCGAATATTTCTCGGGAATAGAAGCCTGTAATTGGCCTATGTCTAGTCTAAGTTCTCTGCTTATATTATTTTGATTTGTGCTGTAGGCTTTGATAAATAAATAAATAAATAAATGAATATCAAAAAGTGGGATGGCAATTGTGCGCTCGCACCTAATCTGAAACAACGTAAACGCCAAAACGTTAAAAATCGCATAAAAAATAAGCTATTTCAGGGAATTACATTAAAATTTATAAATCGTTATGTAGTTACAACAATTCCCCACATAAAACAATTAATAGAAAGATCATATTTACTATCTCTATTAGGAACCAATTTTTATCGACGTATCGTCTTCAGCCACTGTTTTCGGATGTTTATATCTTTGGGAAAACGATGGATTCCAATTTCTGAGCATCTAATTACACAACAACGCGTCATTATTGGTTGTTTTGATAAAAATGATAATTACATACAATATTTGTTTGTTATGGGCACCAATCGATACTAGCGCCACTTTGACAGTTGCCAACCCCATTGGCACTCTTGGTAAATCAACAGAGTTTAAAGCTGCATAAAGCTTTGCAATCCTTGTAATTTACCTATTTACCTATTTGCTGAGCTTTTAAGCGTTATACGAGCTTGAAATTATGATACTTGAACGTCCCGCAGAAGCGAAGGGATGCAACTGCCTTTTTGTTGATTTTGGGTAGAGACATGTTTGCGTTAAATTGTATAATGATTGTAGCTGTTTAAGTGCTATAATTATAAAATATGCTACAAAAAATAATTCTTTTTTATCAAAAAAAATAAGTAGGTTATCTTCTTTGCGCATAAATTATCTTGTGTTGTATTACTTAAAACTACCATGCCTTAGATAAACAATATAATATGAAAAGTAAAATAATGTTAAAATTAAAGTGACGCCTATTTAAAACTACAGCTACATCAGTGCTTTGTATAAATATTTGATTAAGAAAGTGTAAGAAGGGAGGTTTGTATAACTGAATTATTTCTAGGAACTAGCATGAATCCTGCTAAGCAATTCCAGTTTCTCATACTAACTTAGTTTTCTGGAAGAGTTTTTTTTTATTTGAGATTATGCTCGCTTTTGTACACTTTTGTGATGCTTGTTCGATACAGAGATTATTAAATAAGATGGAATGTAGAGCAAAATAATATTTGAAACTAGCCATTTTAAAGAAAATGTATTCCAGGTCTTATATTCGTAGAGGCTTACAATAAAATAACTCATTTTCATTAAAGATTACATTTTAAATATGAGTTCAGAAGTAATGTTTGTGCCTTTTTGTGAAGGTACAAATTAAGTTCTTAGCAAAATTACCCGTGTTTGATCGAAATCAAAGTATGCCCTAATACTGATGATCCAACGTGACTCATGAGCTGAGTTTAACAATTTATCATCTTACGATGCAAATTAATTTATTTTTGTTTGCAAGTAAAATTAATTAATTCGCAAAGTGTACATTGTATTTTTGTATTACGAGGGACTCGACGAAATTTTTGAGGAATGAAATAAATTGGCAATTTGTAAGTACTTATTTTTTTTTACATAACCTGCACGTCTAACCTTGTATTGTTCCAGAAATATAAACTTTAACTAAAAATATAAATATGAATTCATAATGAAAAAAATCTTTATTGAAATTACAACAAGTAAATAAAAAAGTGTATAAACGCGGCTTATCTCTGAAATGAGATTTCTTCCTGGGAACCAAGTATTCCTTATTATTTAGAATGTACTTAGAGTTATTTACAGAAAATAATTAAGTGAGTTCCAACAAAAGAAATTCGCCAACATGTATGGCGAGACCCTGAAAGTTATTTAATGGACCCTTGGCGGGATGCAACGTATAATATTAATACCTTGCACTACAATTACGTGGCATAAGGTCAAAAACCCCACACCATTCTGAGTGTAAATTTATTCAAATTTCAAAAAAAGAACACCTATACATCCTTTTTCACGACAGCAAAGTAAAAAGAGATGAGTTGCTATAGAGGTATGTAGTTAGACAGTTGAGTGACAGGGATGGTGATATAAGATCAGTTTCCTCTAAAACCCGTTTAACAATAGCTGACTGTCTGATGTGACGAGACGCCATGGAACGGAGAAGAAAAAATAAATAAAAAGTTTTTTTTTGTGAGTACTAAAGAGACTTGCATCTATTTTACTAAGTACCTAGTCTTGACTTACTAAGATGGATCGACCAATCAGTCTTATCAATTTAGGAATCATTACTCAAAATCCAGAAAAATAATAATTATATTTTGATAGAGTTTCCCGGATTTTGAGTATTTATTAATCTACTATATAAAAATAAGTCGGGTTTTCCTTCCTGACGCTATAACTCAAGAACGCACGAACCGATTTCCACGGTTTTGCATTCGTTGGAAAGGTCTTGGGCTCCGTGAGGTTTATAGCAAAGAAAATTCAGGAAAAATCTACTATATAAAAATAAGTCGGGTTTTTCTTCCTGACGCTATAACTCAAGAACGCACGAACCGATTTCCACGGTTTTGCATTCGTTGGAAAGGTCTCGGGCTCCGTGAGGTTTACAGCAAAGAAAATTCAGGAAAAATTTCAACAGAAAAGCGGGAAAATCTTTTTTCACATACAGCGCCATCTCTGATACATAGCATGTACTACAAACCAATATGGCGCCGGTGCGTGATACATTGTTTGACAGCTACTCATTGTTCTCTGCTCAGTTAATTTCATGTGACAAACCGGTATTGTGTTCACTGTGAAATTGTGAAAAAAAGTAAAAATAATAAGTTATTCGTTTCCTAACATTTCAATAGGAATTATTATTCAACTTCAACAGCAGGCATTTGTCTTTAAGGCGGTAAGTTGAACTGTGTAAATTATGTGGATCGTGCATTTGAGGTTAAATTCACCACTCTGTCCATAGTCCAAAATGCCTAGAGGACGACGTGCGAACATCGGCCGCCGCAGAAGACATGCAAGCCAGCAACAAGTGTATTCACAGAACACGATCAGAAGTTACACCGTATTCTTCAACAAATGATTGTTTGCAATTACAGATACAAGGACAAATATATCATTTGCATGGTTCAATGGTGCCAACACCAGATGAACTGCATCAATTTCTGCAAATATATTTCATTTCGTCGATGGTGGATCAGCTGAATGTGCGGTGGAATATACAGGGATCACAACAGTTAAAGAGACGAATTATTGAACAGTTGCAAGCATTTTTTCACGCTAATAATGCTGTGGTTAATAATTGAATAATAATTCCAATTGAAATGTTAGGAAACGAATAACTTATTTTTTTTTACTTTTTTTTCACAATTTCACGGTGAACACAATACCGGTTTGTCACATGAAATTAACTGAGCAGAGAACAATGAGTAGCTGTCAAACAATGTATCACGCACCGGCGCCATATTGGTTTGTAGTAAATGCTATGTATCAGAGATGGCGCTGTATGTGAAAAAAGATTTTCCCGCTTTTCTGTTGAATTTTTTCCTGAATTTTCTTAACTATAAACCTCACGGAGCCCGAGACCTTTCCAACGAATGCAAAACCGTGGAAACGGATAATTTGCGGACACGTATAACGCTTCGATTCAGTATTTACTTTGAATTCACTTTCATTTACTTAGAGAAGTTCAACTAAATAACACTTCATTTTGTAATCGAAATGAATTCATTACTGTTGTGAAATGAAATAAAAAAAATCCTTTTGAAATATAAAACAAAAAAAAATTTTTCTTCATCTTTTAATCACCAAACGAAATGTTACATAAAACGAAGCCATCTGGTGGCGAAACGGAGTTCGCCGGGTTTGCTATTATTAATAAAAAAAGAATCTCTCCAAAACTTTTTCAAAAGTATAGTAATACTTAGTAGTACAGATGTCAATAAAATTAGGTCAAACTAACAAGTAAGTGTAGTGTAGTCTATTTTGTCCCCACCGAGGGGCACAGGCCTTTACCCGTATGCGAGTAGGGTTGGGCCATACTCCATCACGCCTGGCTCAGTGCTAATAAATAATAATAATATTTTTTTAGTTCCACGTTTGTGCCTTAATTATATTTTCTTAATATTAGCGGCTGAGAAAATGAAATGTAACACAAACTTATTAATATACAAACAAACCCTTCTCCGAACCATATTAGTGCAACTGGGAAACTGAGAAATCCAAACAACCGTAATGATCTCCCCGAATGAGATATATCCAAGACCCATAATTTAATTAACAAACGTAATATATCGAAGTACTTTTTAACAAGGAACGGGCCAAAGTTGATTTACTTCCCAATTAAGTCCGATTCATTGTGGTTGAACAACTTTGTAATACACTAAAAACCTTTTGGGTGCGTGTTCCAGTTTTAGGGTCCCGTACCCTACGATGTGAAACATATTTTTTTTTCTTATTCAGTCATCATCATCATCAATCCGATATTCAGTCACATTCAGCCACTGCCTACCATTTATGGAGATGATGTCCTCCTTCCATTGCGCCGGAGGTAAACCCACAGGACGTCTTATCTTATTCAATTTCTTTGAGTAAAAACATACTTAAGACGGCGCCCTAGGCAAAAACAGCCTTTAGCAAAACACAAATCACTCGGAATTATGAGTATTATTGATGTACGTTTTTTCACTTTATTATAGCTTGTTTATCACGAGTGTCAGCGTGAGTTCGCTTTCCCATAAACGTCATTTTATTAATATTGATCGATAGAAAAGTCTCCTGAAGTTGCCAGAAAATCTGTCTGTCACAAAGTTTTATTTTACAATTTCGCACCGCATCTGAATTTGTGCTCTTTTTATTTATCTATTCATTAAAAAATGGCGCAGTATGTTCCTCAGTTAGACTTGATTAGCTTGGTTTTAACCTTTTTTATTATTTTTTATTTAATTTCCTCTAAAAATAAGTTAAGGATGAAATTCTAAGTTCTGATTGCCTAGGGCCCACCCTTAAGATATTTTCTAATAAAATAATATTCTACCAGTAGTTGATTTAGCTTATGGGACGGCTGCTCGAACTCAATGCCTCAATTTTCACAGAACCCGTTTTAATTTAGGTCCTCAAAAGATGTACGAATGTGTCAGTTTACTCCATTCTTCATATTTAAAGATCTTTTCAGCAATTTATTTAATAGTATGTTACGTGCATGACTGAGTCATTTATAATGATCTGTTTTTGAGTTCCGTAACACGAAATAAAAAAGGATCGCTTTGTTATCTGAGGCCTTCCACCAGCAGTGGGATATCTTTAAGGCTTTTAAAAAACTAAAAACCATATAGAGCTAAAACCAACGGCTAATACCTGGGTAGGTAGGCTACACGTTGAATTCTAACGACTCAAGGCAGGTAGTCTCTCGTCTCAAACTAGATTGGCAAGGTGCTTGGCGTTGAAGCCTCAGCCTAGCCATAGGCAATTTCTTTTTTAATTTACAACATAAAACGTTTAGGTCTCAACGCCCACAGCCTTTAAACTCGATCTCCTCCCAAAAGCGCAGTGGAATCGAGGATTCGAAAAAAGAAACGACGGTATACCACTTTTGCCCAAAGCAAACCGGTCTCTGCGCTGGTGGGGTTGCCAGGTAGATTACGGCGATATTGGCCATTATTGCCCGTAATTCCCAAGATACATAGCACACCCTCAGAACGAAAGGGTCTTAGCTAAAAAAATCGTGAAATTGAGTTACAAACATACAGAGGCATAAAACGAGGCATGCTCTATCCGATAGATAGACTCAAATTTTTTTGGAATTAAGTTAGAATCATAGAGCCTCGCTTTGATTGTAACTCAATTTCACGATTTTCTGAGTTAAGCCACTTCCGTTCTGAGGGTACGAATAGTCGGGTAAGGTTTCTAAGATCCAAACAGCCATATAAAATGCATAATTATCATTCTTTTTGAATAATAGAAATATTTTGATAAAGCTTATTAACTTAACTGGTTTCTACATAATTAGGTAGAGCCTAATGAAAAGCCTATTGAATGCTCCTCACGCTCAGTGTTTATTTATTAAAGCAATCTAAGACACAAATGAGTTTGAAATAAAAACAATGAAAATCAATTACTCATCCTGCTGCTACTATCATTGCGAGACGTGCTAAAGTTTTTTTTTTAACCTATAAATAAAAAATCTCTACATACATTGTAGTAGGTACATAGTACACAAAAAAGTCTCACACATTGATAGTTGATACAGGCTGTGCCAAGTTCCTTTGGCTCCCAGTGAGTTGTGGCCTCTCTTTTTATTAATGATAAAATAAATTGAGAGAAAAAGAGAGGTGATAGCTCGCTTTAAGCCAAATTAATTGATGCTACCTATACCGAATTACGTTATCTAAACAAAAATACCACCCACCAAACATCACGGCACATCACTTCTAGCATGGCAACCCTCCTCTGCAGCCAACTTCGCATTTCATCACGAAGGTCAGAGCAGTGATGGCCGCGCGAACGAACCTAGTCAGATAGTTGCCAAGTCACACCACGGACGCACGCGCCCCGTCCGGTCGAAATACCACGTTCGATATTCAAAACTACGGAACACAATTGGTTTTTTACTAAAGCTCCCCGTGAAAAGACATTTTTGTGTATTTCAAAGTAGTTTGCGTTCGGAAACTTGTTGAAACGAAACGACATCAGTAAGGTACGACTAGAAAGTTAACATTGACAAGTCTTTCTATACAAACAGTAGTGGTATGTGTATTACAGTTTTATTTTGTGTTTCTGTGTCTTTCGTGAGGTTTCTGAACTTGCATTGAAGATCTTCTGCGCTGGTGAGTTTTTTAAACATGTTTTTGGTACAGTAAGTTGGGTGCATGAGTTGTTGAACTTGCGATTTTCGATTGAGGTCATTGTCGCTGATAGACAGTGGACATGTACTATGTATTCTTTATGAATAAGTACATAATTATGTGTTCCATTGCTATCAGGCTGTAAGCTATAGGATAGCCCCCAAAAAGTAAATATAAAGAAGGCTTGTATCATTGTATGACTGGATGAACGTGGTCATTTCCATCTAAGCTCTACAATATCTCTACTGCTATTAAAATTGTACACAAGTGCTTACAGTGTGTACACACAATTGTGCTTACCTCTTAAATATCAACATTTTTAGATAACATAATACCCATGCGGACTTGGATTACTGATAGATAAAAATATTTTAATTGTGAAATTATTATAAATTTAGAAAATGTGCTATGCCTAAAAGCCCAAACACAAATCAGTATGAGGAATTTATGAATTACCAAATATCCTTAGTATGTGTTGTTTTGAATTAGCACTAACAATAATCAACACTAAGACACGTTTTGGAACCAGGAATTATGTTTCTACCTACCATACCATCTATCACCGCAATACATAATTTTACAATTATCTACCTACCTAATAAACTTTTCCGACTTTAGCAGTTTTAGCACCGACTTCTCGGAAAAAAAAGTTCGACTTTAGTATCGAACTCTTGTTATTTCCCACAGCTCGGAGTCATGCAAGCTAGATTTTATTACGGGCATCAGACCATTATAATCATGACGCGATCGGCAGTTTTCATTTGACGCAGACAGGAGAAGATATTGGCAAGGTTTTTTTTACAAGCTGGATGATTTAGTCAAGTATCGAACCGAGTATCGTTACAGCCTTGGGTTCTGTTAGGGTTTAAAAGTATTTTTTGTGTCTCCAATTTTTCAAAATACCTAGATACATTATAATTAAATATTATTCAAAGTAAATTAAACAATTGACATGTTATAAATGAACAACGAAAAAAAAAACGTTAAATCAGGAGATAAAAACTTAAATGATGTTCTATTCGTATTTTTTTTCAGATCTCTTAATGTTTTTCCGCATTGATTTCTGAATCGATAAAAATCATTTGAAGTTTCAAAAAACCTCAATGGAATGGAACCCTGAAAACCAGACTTGGCCCAGCTGGTCTTACATTACCCGTCTTGAGAATACTTTTTTCCCTTTTTTGAGACAAAAGATCACTATAGTGCCTTCACTTTTTATTACTTCATGCATTAGTCTAGGCGCCCTAACCTATTCTTCAAGAAACTGGAAATATAAAAATGGACCTTATATCTTAATGATTTATTAAATAGCTTTAAATTACCATGATATTTTTGCAGTCTGTATTGTATTGCTTTTGTGTTATAAAAAATAGTTATAAAAAATGGGAAAAGTTATATCCTGCTAGGTAAAGAAAAGACAATAATATATTGACAGGTTTTTTTCATCATCATAAACATGTTTAATGAGATAGACTCCTGAATTAGGGAGATGTATTTTTGTTATTATTATGCAGTTACGCCATTTTATCCTTGGAGCATTTTGTGAATTAAATCTCTTTTAGTTGATAAGCTCGACTCACTTTTCATTTCTTGATATCATCTATGTTATAAGTGCAATACGAAATTAATGCTGTTATTTTAACACAAACATTGTGCAATATTTCTTGAGATAATAATAGATTTATACTATCAATTCATTTGTAACGATGTAGAAGATATAAATAAATAAAATTCTCTACACAATTAATTATTACATTAATTATTTATTTATTGTTTCATTAAGTATTTGTGCGGTCGGTCATTCATCATTCATTACATATCAAGTGTAGGAAAAAATCAAAGTTCAATGAACTTTTAGACAGTAGTGGTGTTATGTAAAGTTGACCTTCTGGACATAGGTACAATTGATTTTAGGTCATACGTCTTGAAACACTACGATTTTATAGAATGAGAATCCGATATAGTTGAGCCAGGCTGTATAATTATAATTGATATAGGTCTACCCAGTTAATTTCGTTTCTGAGTGTCACGAACACTAACATCTTAGAAAATGTTTAGCATCTCTCTTTGCTATTGAGATGTGAACTCAAGTAGGTACCTAATAATATTTATAACCTGTTTATCTCTCACCATACTATATATCCTTTGCGCGAAAGAGAGGTCACATCTTGCTCAGTACAAAAGAATCGTGACGCGAACTATAATAAAGTGGGAAACGATGCGTAAAAATTAAATACATAAGTACCCAAACCTTTAATTACATTTATGACATTGGCCCAAAAATATATTTGTAAAGGTAATTTAGACTTTATAGGTACGATTGATTTCTTGAATGGAATCGGTACAAGGCTTAATAAATAATGCAGAGTTAATTAAATTTATTTCCTTGGACCATTATTAAGGGTTCAAAGAATCCTCTTTATAAAAGAAAGAAAGATAGATAAGTAATTGTATCTTGATTTAAGAGCAAATGTGATTTTATGGAAGCAATAAACGTAATTCTAAACTATTAAAAACAACGATGATTAGTTCTCGAATTACTATCTCATAGAAAATTGTTAATAACAAGAACATTACATACAAAAACCTTTGACTTTGAAATTCGGTTTTTGTTGCACTAGCCGAATTGAAAACGTACCTACATACATACACCCTACACGACAATATTGTTATTTTGCACGTATGGGATCGATGGGGACTTTTCACAATTTCATTATAATGGTGTCCCTAATGTTCATGCAAATTTTCAGCTTGCTGGCTTGATGCACTATAATGTTGACAGTATAATTATACATTTATTGAACGATCAATGTAAATAGCGGAATTTTTCTAACTTAGTAATTGATGGCGGTCATGTTGAAGTCGTAATTACATGAAAACAAACTTTATTGGGAAGGCACTTTCTCACGTCCGAAGGAAATACTTGGTACCTACAAAGCCCTTCACATCCTCCCCGGGTGGTGCTAATGGGAAACAAATCAACACTAACATTTCCAGGTCCTCGTAAGAGAGAGAGTCCAAATACAGTGAAATTAGCCCAAGTTGTTAGACTGCCATTACTTCACTATCACTATTCACTATTTCATTTTCATTTCATTTATACTTTATTGCACGGAACATAAAAGACACGTAACATTTACAAAAAGGTATGTACAAAGGCGAGCTTATCTCTAAAAAGAGATTTCTTCCAGCAAACCTAGGCATTAATTAAGAAATTGAATTCAACTTTATTTTGAAGTAAAGTTTAATCAAATTCCTTAGCACCCAGGTAATTGCGTGAGAGAGAGAGTCTAAATACAGTGATATCTACAAAACACGTGACATTGACGAAATTAACCTAAGTTGTTAGACTGCCGATAATTAAGAAATTGAATTCAAACTTTATTTTGAAGTAAAGTTTAACCTAAATTCCTTATTACCCAAGGAAGTAATTACGTGAGACCTCGCCTATTAAGTTTAATTTTAGCTAGATATTAATATTTTTCTACTCCTGTGCCTGGAGACAATGTTAAACGCTAAGGATGGCGAAACGAAACGATAACTTTTTATGTATGCGATTTGACATTAGGAATCGCTACGTGACGTCACCTTAGCGAAGCTATATTTCAAATCGCATACATAAAAAGTTATCCTTTCGTTTCGCTAGCGTTAGCGTTTAACTTTGTCTAGGGGGGGCAGATCACCGATTAAAAGTTACCGTGTATGTATTTCATAATATTGATTGACTCATCAAATTATTTGGTTACTGATTTAATAGCAAACGGCTTGATAATAATGACTTACTATTAAAAGTACCGTTAAAATGAACACTTTATGCCACAGAAGGATGCATATTTAACGGTTAACGGTTAAATCAGCAAACAGGTTATTTATGAAATTATTTAAGTAATGTGTAAAGAAAGGAAACAGCGATATGCTATTTTACTACTATAGTCACAGATACAAAGACACTTTTTAAGAACTGTTAAAACGACAAATATTTGTTCGTGATTTCTATGAATATTTACCAAGTAAAACTAACCGCAAGTACAATACTAATCTAATCAGTTCACACACAAACAAAGGCTTTATAAATTACAAAGGCTAGATTTAGAGCCATTTTGTACATGATGCTTCAACTTCAAACATGTTCCTAGATTTATTTGACTAATTAGTACCGTATCCTTTGATCGTTTTCTAACTTAAACTTAGGTATTGGAAAATGCTATCAATACTAGACTTACTAAACTGGTTAAAAAACCTGGTAGTTAACCAACCACTATGGTAAACATACATTTGTAAAGAACAAGCGATATCTCTATGATTAATGGTCATCCAACACTGTACATGTATTTTATTATAAATAAAAAAATACTTTTGCTTTACCCAAAACCATTTCCGCCATTTTGAAGGGGATCCAGGGACTGGCTCGACAAAGGGATTATGTTTGGTTGTTCAACCTGCTCACAAAGTTTCGCGCGAGTCGGTTGGGAGGTGCGCCCTGTAGAGGAGGACAAAGGAACAAACAAACGAACAAACGGACAAACAAACAAAAAAACGGGCGAGCAAGCAAACGGACAAGCGAACGGACTCCCAAAACTACTAACTTCCTAAAAAGGGCAAAACAACCTACATAAAGGAAGATTCGAACCGAAAGGTTTTTACTATTGATTCGTTAATTTCTACGTAAACAGGAACATAATATTCTTCACACGTTCTTGTAAATTGAAAATGTATATAAACGGTTTCTCATTGCAACAAAAAGAAATGGGTCAACAAGAAAATCAAATACGGAAAAGGTTCACCCTTTGAAAATAGTTATTTATCCATCAAGTGAGGAAAGTTCGTTTTTCCTATGAGTTTTGATTTTGAGTCTTGAGCGAACGAAGGATTGGAAAATAGAATCACGAGCGCAGCGAGTGATTATAAAATTCAATCCAGAGTAAGCGAAAGACTCAACAAAACGAATAGCAAATGAACTTGCTCACATGTTGCATACAAAACTTTTCACCACTCCCAGCAAGAAAGTATTCAGTCACCATAGGTAAATAAATTAAATAGTCACAAAGCAAATCAAAATAATTCTTTATTATAAAATAAAATAATAAAATAAATAATCAGTGATCATGAATGACCTACAGTAATTTAATTTAATTTCTTATATGCTGGATTTTATTGGTATGTTTATTTTATGATTTTGTTTTATTGGTAAGTTTCTGAAATTATCTGGTTAACAATTACAGTAAGGCCTGTAATAACCACTTTTACAGCCTTATCTTTACTATTAATCTTAACTTATAAGGTTTTCTATTCTAAGTATAAAATTATTTATTTTTTAAAATATCTTTAAAACTTAACATAAAAATCAGGCAAGGTTAGGTTCTGAACGGGATCATTACTTTCCTCACTGTTCAAACAGTGAGGAAAAACTAACTTTCCTCACTGTTTTCGTAGAGGAAAGACACTTCTTTCGTACGGGAGTGGTGAAAATTATAATTGTCTTCTATGTCTTCATATTTCCTAAATGTCTACATATATTGCACACAAACATTTGCACAGAACAATAAATATTTACTTTACTATAAAATAAATCTATCTATTTAAAGAAATGGAAAAAGGTAGAAAGACTTGAGCCTCCTCCTCAATGATATAATAATATCAAAGTATCTGAGAAAGCATAGTTTAATAGTAGAGCTCGTCTAAGCTGAAATGACGCGCCCCACTCCTTGGTTTTGTATGACAAGTAAATACGAAACCAAGGAGTGGGGCGCGTCATTTCAGCTTAGACGAGCTCTATGAAACTAATTAAGAAATTAAAATACGAGGATATCCATAAAAGCGAAGGCTAGTACATAATACAAGTCTCAGAGTCAAGGAAGGAAGAAGAAAAATTCCCACGTTTCTGCATATTAAGTAAGTTATTGACCGCATTCTCAAATAAACGACGTCATTTCTGAGGATGTCTTATTCAAAGTAATCGTGACGCAATATAATTGATTACTCATTGGAATTTCAGAGATTTGATTGAGAGCCTGGCTAATCCAGGCTACGCAGGATTAGTGAGTTTTCATATTAAATTGTTGTATTTGTAGAGTCATAAATACGAGTACATCTTACAAAAATAATATTTTTTCTTGAACGCACTAACCGATCTTATTTCTAAGGGTGAGCCAGCAACTTCATTTATAGCAACAACCTCTAGTCTAGACTAGTATAATATAGACCCTGTCCTGAAGGACTAAGCGAAGTAGCAAATTAAAGATCTCTATTAACTATAGAATAACTGTGTTCTAGAAAAAAACACTGTTTTGTATGTTTGTGACATCGCTGCTTCTTGGTCCCACGACACAGGGTATCCTAGTGTGGGGCCAGAAGCAATGTAGAGAGGCACCATCCTATCTGTAGAACGGCCAAAGCGGAAACTACTGGATGTCACTTTAAAAACGTTTTTCGCTGTCAGTTTCGTAATTTCGTAATTTCTTTATTGGACTCACATGACAGTAAAAATAGCTTAACATAGAAAAAATATCTACAAATGCGAGTATATCTCTAATAAGAGATTTCTTCCAGCAAACCATGTTGGGTAGGAGACGGAGATGATAGGTAAGGGGAAGAAATGCGCGTACAATAAAACTAACTACAGTCGTTGTAGTGTATGCTGTTCGGTTGGAGTAGATGGTGGCGCCATCGCTCATCCTACAGATAAACTGGCGCACTGTATGTTCCTGTATAATATTAATGATTATGTTTATAAAAAAGGCGTGAGATGATAATAAAATTTACTGTCCATACTATAATAATGAATAATGAAGCCCTTTATTTCCAAATTTAGTTAAGTTTGCTTAAATAACATGAAATTATTTCATTTTAGTACAGAAATCATTCCTATTTTAAATTAATTTATTAATATTGCATGTAAATTATATAGAAACAATTAAGATTAATTTATTAATAATTAATTTCACATTTTAATTGTATTTATGTTTGACTTGTATTTATGCTTTAATTGTATTTATGTTTTAATTGTATTTATGTTTTAATTGTATTTATGTTTTAATTGTATGATATTATAATTAGTATTTATTTACATATATGTATTTGTTTATTGGGACACCCATTTTCGGGTGAAGGCCTCCTCCATCTGTCTCCATACTATAAGGTGTCGTAAAACCACAATAGGGATAATGAAAATCCGCTATCAGAAAATATCGAAGATAACGTTCGATTAGTGGGAATAGTGTCACACGATAACCTAAAACTCAAGTAACGAAAACAGGTTATCTTTATTATCTGATTGCAAGTGATCTAATTTCTGGTATTGATTTGATAACTTCACTAATAAACACGTGCGCAGTGTATGCAAAACTAGAGCAGTTTGATAAGTAGATGGGCTCATCTATGTGAGGTTCTGGGTTCGAAACCCGGCTGGGGAGGAAAAAATATATCCCCAGGTCTTGGATGTTTTTATGTGTGTGACGTCGTCGCTGTTTCTGGTTCCCACGACACAGGGTATCCTAGTATGGGGCCAGGAACAATGTTTGTGCCTGTATGATATTAGTTGTTATTTATTTAGTTATTCGTATTACGCCTTCCATTCAGTGAACTAATTTCGAAGGATTGCGACACTATGGATAACCGCAGATAAATAAGTGTGGAGCCACATTCCTCGATTTAATTTATTATCTTCAATCGACATTTCTCCTATCAATATCTTACACAAATATTTGGTAGCAGGTGAAAAATGTAATTCACAGTAAATTAACTTCACACGTAAAATATGCCTCAAATTGCCTTACTCAAATCCACAGCAATACCTGCGTTTATACCAATAACCAATTTGTCACTTTAAAACATTTTAAGTTAATTTATGGTATAGTGTAGCACTTGGGGAAGACATGATACAAATGGGTTTGTCGTATTAGCCGCCCTCTTCGCTTGTTAACCCATTAGACACTTCACTATGATCTTTAAGGATGACAGGGAAGCTATAATTTGCATTTATTTATTTATTTAACACAAATCCACAGCCAGTCGAATAATGAAACTTTCAAATAATACTTAACATAAGGCCAATTAGGGATTTCACTATGTATACATATGAATACAAAGACAAACAATTGTTTCTTACATTACATAAAACAGATAATGATAACAGTTTTGACAAAAGCTGTGAGCCAGGGAGTGAAAGGTGTGGGTGTGTTGTGTTGTGTGTAGTGTAAAGTGTGTGTGTTTGTATGTGTGTGCCTTAGAGATAAGACAGGACAGATCTTAGGATACCATAAATAAATCGTATTTTAATTTGTTACAATTGCCATCCGATGCAATCGCAAACTAGAAATAAGCAAATATAGCCATACGTCACAGTGAAATTACGTAGTCAAGCTTGCCTTTGATTAGGTTCCCAATTTCCCACTTAAAATGGCCACGATGTATTTATATAGCTTTTTAGCTCCATTTATCGACTGTCAAAAGTCTGCTGACATTATGACGTCTTCCATCTACGTAAAAAATACCTGTACTTTAAAAAAAAATCTCTGTCTGTTAGATAATTATTGCATACACATACTATGTAAAATTATGCGCTGCCAAAGTATACTTACTGTATATTACTTACACTGTGCCTTTGTCGCAATAGATGCATTTTATCCATTGCGCAACCAAACAATGCAACTTGATTTTCTCACAATCTCGACAGAAAACCTTTACCACAAACATGATCGGAAAACTTACCATGATCGTTTTAAATAAGTCTTAGTTAAGGTAAAATAAAACTAATTAGGGCGTATTGGAAAGAAATTGGTTGCCATGCTGATGTTGATACTTTCAAATTGAGAAACATAAACTGCATCGGTTTAGGACGTTGTGGTACGGGTCTCCTGCTTCAAAGATACGACATTAATCTAACCTGAAAATAACTTCAATTCGGCCAGGGGGGCAATTCTGGCGCTAGCGAGATCATGTCCATGGTCGAAATATCGATTTTAAAATACTGAAATCTCTATCAAAAACAAGAAAAAGCTATTCTTACGACTAGCGTTTCGACCTACCGAGATATCTCGACCCGTTTTCGATCGAAATAAATATAAATCGATATCGTTTTCGACGGATTTAGGCCGTATCAAAACCGATATCTCGACTGGGGAGATGATCTCGACAGCGCGAGAATCGGGGGCCAGATATTCAATTTCTGGTTGTTTATATATATATCTTCGAAGGACTTATTTTCTGGAATACTGGTTTGTGCTCCGTGGTCTAGTGGGTTTCACCTTGCTTCTCACGCAGGAGATGCAGGTTCGAATCCCGGTGCTGACCATGTACCAATGAGATGATTCATTTATCGCACACTCCCTGTTTCGGATGGCACGTTAAGCTGTAGGTCCCGGCTACTATCACTACTTGGTAGTATGTAGTAGTCGTAAAACCCCCTCATCAACCCGCACTGAGCCAGCGTGGTGGCGTATGGCTAAATCTTACTCGGATCCGGGTAAAGGCCTGTGCCCCTCGGTGGGGACATTAATGGGCTACATTTACTTTTTTACTTTTCCTGGTTTAGATTTTTTTGATTTTGTGTGTAATTTGCAATTAAGTATATTGAATATGAAATACTTATAGTATTGAATAATGTACAGGTGTGTGCACGTGTAGGCGGGTCCAGTGACTTTTTCCTATTGTGTGTTTTAGGAGATATCTTACAGTTATCTACACGCAACGCTGACGCCTAAGGTATGACAAAGGTCTCCTTTGTTGGTAGAAAATTGATAGGGGAATGTCTGAATAGGCAGTTACGCTTGTGAGCTTATGATTGTTTCGAAATCAATCGTTGTGACAGTTTTTGTTTGGGTTGATTGACAATACAAGGGGTATATAATACTTATATAATACTTGAGAAAAAATGCGGTAAACACATTACTTACATACCCTATTCCTTTAGACAATGGGTGTTCAGTGACAATGAAGCGATGGTGACGGTATGTAATCTTTATTTTCCATTGCGGAGGCAGTGCTCACGTCTAAAAGAAAAACTTGAGCATTCATTTATTTTTTTGCCATCTTCAAGGGCTCCGTACCCAAAGGGTGAAAAACAGGATACTATTACTAAGACTCCGCTGTCCGTCCGTCTGTCTGTCTGCCTGTCTGTCCATCTGTCACCAGGCTGTATGTCATGAACCGTGATAGTTATATACAGTGGATTTTTTCACAAAATGATGAATTTCTGTTACCGCTAAAACAAAAAAATACAAAATAACCGGCCAAGTGCGAGTCGAACTCGCACACGAAGGGTTCCGTACCATTATCTATAAAAAACCGCAAAAAAAAAAACACGTTAGTTGTATGGGAGCACACCTGAATATTAAATTTATTTTGTTTTTTAGTATTTGTAGTTATAGCGCCAACACAAATACATCATCTGTGAAAATTTCAACTGTCTAGCTACCACGGTTCATGAGATACAGCCTGGTGACAGACAGACAGATAGACGGACAGCGAAGTCTCAGTAATAGGGTCCCGTTTGACACCCTTCGAACCCTAAGAATACAAAGAATAAAATTAATATTTATAGAGCCACTTTTCAATCACACCCTGTATGGCCAACGATGTTCTCGAGATAGAAAACTCGATGCAAAGTTCGAGAGGCTATCACTAGAACCATAAATCAATGTGAGCCATTCACACTTTTATGATCCCAGCATGCGATACGTAAGTTAAGTATGCCTTTTAACAACGTACATACACACATACCCAACTCACGTAGGTTGATGCCTTTAAAAGGACCTTTTTAACCGACTTCCCAAAGGAGGAGGTTTACAATTCGTCCGGATATTTTTTTTTATTTTTTTTATGTCTAAACCCCGATAGCGCCTAAACGGATGGACCGATTTGGAAAATTATTTGTTTGGTTTGAAAGGGTTTACCTTCCCATTGACACCAGGTCAGGATCTGATGATGGAATCCTGGAGAAATCTAGGGAACTCTTCAAATATTATAGGCAGACCTATAGTGATTTTTGTGTTTTTCATAATAACTCGTGCAAATGCACATGGTCAGCATAATATTGTGATGCGGAACTGCTGATGAAGATCACATATGGCCACCAGATCTGCTCAATACTAGGTACAAATACAATGCGTGGCTGACGGGCAGGAAGTCGGTTTTTTCTAAAGTTTACTTTTTGTTTCAATTATAAACTTATTAACAATTGTAGGGGTGCATGCATATATTTTTTAAACTTATATTACCATTTGTAAAAATGTGTCAAAACCAAAACTATCTAAATATTTACTGAGTTGTTTGAAAACAATAAATCACTAATTGCAAAACACAGGTTGCACTAATTAAACTACAATGGATTCTTGCGGATTATCACTTGAATTTTTTTTATCTGTTTTCATCGACTCAGCACAGCCTGGCGGCCAATTCTCGCGCATTCGATATTCATATCACTACAGACAATTCAATTGTATTGTATTGGAATTAACCGATATAGCTGTAAGTAGTTTATTGTTTTAACTTATTTAATGTTGTGCACATGGGTCTACCTGTTGTTCAATTATTACCTGTCCATCCTAGGTTTGCTGGAAGAAATCTCTTAATAGAGATAAGCTCGCCTTTGTCATGTGTTGTCCACTTTCAATTTTGTAAAATGTGTTATTTTGTGCAATAAAGTATAAAGTAAAGTAAAGATCCGAATATATAATGCGCGAGAATTGACCGACTGAGCATTACACACTCATTTGACAACTTAAAATCTTTATTTTTCATATAGAAAGTTTTTTTCTAATTAGTATATAGCAACACCTCTAGATTTATCCAATTTTTTTATGAGTTCGTTCGCGATTATACACGTGTACGCGTCCAAACTAACAATAGCAACAATAGACGTGCGAGCGAGAGGTTTAACATACCTTAAAACTTAAAATATTTTATTTCATTACGTGCATATAAATAAAGTAAATGTATATAATTTACTCTATGGTTTCAACGTGCTTAACTTTTGCCACAAAACCCTTCGTACAGACTGCTATCTAGTGCAAGTTGGCGTGTGGCAAAAAAACGTACTAATTTTGGCAGTTGTGTCTGACAGTTCTCAAAGCTTGGTGGCTTTGTAGGAGGCAAAAATAAATATAATGGACGATTCTACTCCATTATATTTATTTTTATTTTATTTTATATATGTATTCATATTTAGGTCTATGTAGCATTTTTATTGTGTAGATATACCTATTAGATTCATTCATTTATCTTCATTCATTTATCTTCATTTTATTTATTGTGCACTAGGACTATTCTCTCAGAACAATCTGTCCTACCTCGCCTAGGTTTGCTGGAAGAAATCTCTTTTTAGAGATAAGCTCGCCTTTGCCTATTTACCTTTGTTTTAAGACTATCTATCACATTGTTTTCCGTGCAATAAAGAAATTATGAAATTATGAGGCGCCGCCACAGGAACGCCAACTTATACTGGACAGTCTGTAGTCAGTCGGGCATGAGCTTTTTACACACGTTCGTTTTATCAATCCGTGGATCGATGATGAAGAAAAAACATCATTTAAAAAAATTAAAACAATGCTGGAGGCCAAATGAGATCATTGCAAGCATCATCTATCATCGGACGGGTTTTGATACATCAATCAATTTTGTTTTATTGATTGGCTAGTATGGTGATACGCCTACAACAGCTATAGGTAACATTAGTAACGGCTATCTGATGAGTTAGAGTTATAAAGGTAACCCAAAAAACTGAATTTAATTTTATGTTGTCTTGTTTTTATTAAACGTGTACCTGTGCAGTTTTTTTTAAACCCTTAAATAACAATACTTATAGACTTGTTTTGTATACTATGTTGTTTGTCCAATCCCTTGTGTTTTTGCTGTCGCGTTTACTTCTGCTCTAAACTGTGTTTCTGTTTTCTGTATTTATAAACGCGTATCTTATCATAAGATTATATTTGGGCGAGTGTAAAATAAAGTGAAAGTTTTTAATTATTAATTATAAATTAATAAATATTTTTTCCCAATTCAGGCAATTCTGTTGGAATAACTCTTCAAAGACGGGCATTTGAGATTGGACATATCCAACTCCATCTAAAAAACTTCATTCCGACTTGACAAGCAAAAGCGGGAAAGCAAGCCAACGGGTTAAATTTATCCATGTAATCCGGGGTTTGTCAGAGAAACATGGAGCGCAGCATTCTCGGTGTTCTGCCTTTAGACCGGATCCGGAATTCCGAGCTGCGCTCCCGGACAAACATTATAGATGTAGCTCAGAAGGCTGCCGATTTAAAGTGGGACTGGGCCGGTCACGTTGCCCGAATGTTATAAATTGTTGGGCTAAAAGAACCACAGACTGGCTCCCAGAAAATGCAAAGAGAAAGCGTGGCCGACCCAGGAAGAGATGGAGTGATGAGTTGGTTCTATGGGATAAAGAGTGGAGGGAGACCGTTCAGGATCGAATGGAGTGGAAGAGGGGGAGAGAGGCCTTAGCCCAGCAGTGGGAGATTACAGGCTTGTAATAAAATGTAACTCGCAGCTATTTCCGTGCATTCCCCGCATGGATTGTGTAGAATCTCGTAATGACAAAACTATCTCGATTCAGCAGATTTCTACTGTATAAGATGATATAATAATGATGCTTCCGTGATGCCCAATCGAAATAGACGTCATTTAATGATGTTTTCAACGCGTGACTAATATACATACTTAAAATAATTTCAAAGGTCTCAAATCTTGAATGAATAAACGCTTACGAGAAATTGACATCATCATTCAAACATCAAGGCCTTATTTGTTTTTCAATTAATTATTGCATTTCATAGTTGCTTTTGTGGTTTTGAATGTATGTATGAATTTATTGTTCTAAATTAGCAATTACTTTATACTATTTTTTTTGCACATAAAAAACTTATTACAGGCACTTAATATTGGAAAAAAAAACATAAGCGAGCTAATATCTAAAATGAGATCTCTTCCAGCAAACCTAGGATGGAGAGGATAATTTATTAAAAGGTAGACCTACATATGCCCACAACGATAAATATTATATTATTAGACTACTTACAACGTCAACGTCAACGTCAACGTCAACGTCAACGTACCCCGTACAGAACGGCCACTCCCTTCCCCGCGCTGATTCAGATACCGCACCCCACCCCTGGCGTCAAAGGATTGGTTAAAGGATCAATAGACAGGGCTGAACGCCGAACGAGTGACAAATGACAACGCGTATACTAAATATCGCCGCATTTGCCGCGCCCCACCAGCCCTAGCAAAGTTTACGCACACATTTGCACGTATACAAACATCATTTGGTTATGTAGTAGTAATAGGTGATTATTTTACGAGCGTTCTATGGAGTGTCCGAGGTGTGCCTATACCACGAAAATAGCTAATTGATCGCGTTTGCAATGATTTTGAGACTGATGAACCAATTTATTTTAAAGAAATAAAAGTATACTTACCTAAATATAATGAAAAGATTTTTTGGAATTTCTTCTTTTAAAACCCATGGGCCCTATTTCACTAAACGTTTCGTAAAATGAGATGAGATAAGATGTCAACTTCTCAAAACAAAGTCCACCTACTTGGACCGGTCTAGTAAATGTAACCACTATTGAGATCCTATTGCGATTCTATTGTCACTCCACGATCGATTCTGGTGAAATGGTCGACCAGTCAATAAATGTGAGACCTGATTTCACAATGATGGCTACTTTCATAAATCTCTACTGATTCGTTTTGGAGATAATCCTCTGTGACAATCGATCCGACATACGAGTAAACACACCCAGGCTTATATCTACAGGGTGTGACAGAAAGTTGTAGTCATATTTTATGGGGTTGATTGGGGTTGTTAGGAACATCATTATGATCACCTTTCACTGTAAAACCTCTCTTCTTCATATGTTTTGTGCCGGTCGATCAGCTGGAGCCATTAGCCAGGACCAAGGAGCACTTATCCAGTGAAGAGCGCATAGATACTTTTTCCTTTGAGACACAACTCACCAATTTACGGGCGGCGGGGGACGAGGTAAGAGTGCTGTGATTGGTCAGCCGCTGCGAAACTGTCTGGCGGCCAGTCATCGTACATAGGTTGCGTATGCGAACGTTTGTTGAATACAACAAACGTTTGGCGAGCCGCATTCCCCCGCAGGCGCAGTCAATTGGATATATAGTCTCTGGATCAGAGCAACTGTATGTTTCTCTTCTTCATACGTTTTGTGCCGCTGGAGCACAGGCCCCTAAAAATTTACTACAACTTTCTGATACACACCCTGTACAGTATACTCGAATGACTAGTCTCATAGCAAAAATGTAAACAATAGCTCGAAAAATGTCATCTTCTATTGTCATGCTAAAACTAGAATGATTGTGATAAGTATCTATCGTCACGTTTGAATGAAATGACCCCGATAGGACTGGATCCTATCGTATATCATAGTTCATATGACGGCAAATAACTATTGAAGGGTGCTCCGTGGTCTAGTGGGTTTCACCTTGCTTCTCACGCTGGAGATGCAGGTTCGAATCCCGGTGCTGACCATGTACCAATGAGATGATTAATTTGTCTTAAGTACATTATCGGACACTCCGTGTTTCGGATGGCACGTTAAGCTGTAGGTCCCGGCTACTATCACTACTTCGTAGTATGTAGTAGTCGTGAAACCCCTCCACCAACCCGCACTGAGCCAGCGTGGTGGAGTATGGCTCAATCTTACTCGGATCCGGGTAAAGGCCTGTGCCCCTCGGTGGGGACATTAATGGGCTACATTTACACTATTGAAGAGAAACAAATTGACGATCTCGACTGTGCTGTGAAACTGGAAATAAGTATCTTACAAGTAAACCTAGTTGCATATAGTTCAGGACGAAAACTAACGCTCAAACGACAATTAGCATTGACAACTGGTCAAATTATTGCTAATTTAGCCAATTCCGTGCCGCTATTTTTCTTAAAATAGCCGGTTGAATGGAGCCATTTTTTTTGTAAAAAAAAAATACATTAAAATTAGTTTGACAGTGGGTACCAACGTCAAAAATTAGACATTCATTGACGTCTTGGTACCCACTGTCAAAATAATTTTAATGTCATTTTTTTTTATAATTTTAATGTCAATATTGTTCCAAGGACTCTTTTGTCCTTACGCTACCCAGCGTGATAGTACATTATTATCTCTACAAGTACCTACTCATAATACCTACCTATACAACTGCTATTTCTCAATGAATGTATGTCGCGCCTCCAATCTGATGACAGTTTGAGGTCAAAATTAGCGACTTGTCACCTCGTATGTTGACGTTTAGACAGTTATTCAGGATTGTTAGGTTACGTTTTTTAATTCATCATATTTTGACTTAACTGTACGGTATACAACACGTCAAATACACAATAATTCATACCCTGAAACTAATTTAATGACAGCATTTAGTTCTGAATTTCAAATAGCATTTTGATAGTACACATATAAAATACTTTCTTCGAGAACAAATAAATAGGGCCGCAACGAAATCAATTATACCCTATCCAATATAACAGGATCTTGACAGCTATTCTAAAACTTAAAAAAATGCACTTTTTAAAAACTAGGGATGTTACCAAAACAATCAGAAAGAATCGAAATTGCTTATTCAGTTGAATTAACAGAAGAGTTGTCATCGCCATCACTGCAGATATCAGCACGTAAAGACATTATTATTTGGATTTTATGAAGTTTTAGGTTAGCTGTCAAGTTGTCTGTTATATTGGATAGGGTATGATAAGTTGGTTTTCGACGACCTCTGTGGCGTAGCGGTTGCGCATCTGTCTACCATGCGAGAGGTCCCGGGTTCGAATCCCAGGTTCTAATCCCGTCTGGGGATTGGAAAAAATAAATTAAAAAAATCGGTGAAGTGCGAGTCGGCAAAAAGAAAATTAAAAACACGTCTCTTGTATGGGGACACCCTTTAATTCGTAATATCTCTCGTATTTCAGTATTTGTTGTTGTGGCAACAGATATACACATTCTGTGGAAATTTCAACTTTCTAGCTATTACGGTTCGTTCTCTAGGACCCGCTGACGGACGGAGGGACGGACGGACGGACGCAAAGACGGACGGACGGACAGACGGACGGACGGAAAGACGGACGGACGGACAGACGGACAGACAGACGGACGGACGGACAGACGGACGGACGGACAGATGGACAGCGGAGCCTTAGTAATAGGGTCCCGTTTGGCACCCTTCGGGTACGGTACCCTAAAAACCCCCAGGTTGGATGTCTGTCATGTTTGTGATGTCGCTGTTTCTGGTTTCCGAATTATAATTGTTTGAGTCTGTTACATTTAAAAATACCTTTAATAGCATTATGCCATTAAAAACATGTTATGTACATACATAATGTGGTAGGTACTTACATAATTAAAGGAATATTTTTATAGTTAACTAACTAATTATTATAGTGCTATGTGCTGCTAACTCATTTGTTTTAAGCGTTAATTAACAGTTTTTAACTGTAAGCTATTAATTCCTTTTAGCGTCTTAAAAACACAGTTATAGGCATCATTATTATATTATACTCCTACACACTGCTAGGGATATAATGGAGTGATAACTATGTGTTAAAATTGATAAATCAATGTCTACTTTAATTCGGTTTTAGCTGTTTATATACAAACTGTATTTCGCGCTAAAAATATATTTTACGATAATATTTTACGATCCTCTTAAAGTCACTTTGTAAAGAAAAACAAAACTTGATTGGCGTCATTAGACCGTTTACAGTATTGAAAAAAACTGGCGCCTTTATTGTAAGTTATTCATAGTATTCTTACATAATTTGTCTTATAATAAAATACAGTCTGCGATTCGGGGAGCGACACGATTTAAACTAAGCAAACTAATTAAAATGTTGTGTTCGAAAATGGAATCTGTTGCCAACGCGCGTGAGCTGTCAGATTTCAGGTTGTCCGTTTAGTGTCTTTAGTCTTTGGATTTCTATAGTTTAATGGTTTTGAGACCTCCCAAATAGCCCCCAATATTACTTAAAACTAAGATATTGTGCCATCACGTCACACATAATAAATTGTAATACGCATATTAAGATAAAAGAACAACAACATTGTGTAACGTCTTTTTCCATACGAGGTGGAAAAGGCCCACGATAGAGCTATTTTAGAGAGTTGTCGCGGCAATGGACTAACCCCCTGTCACGCAAAAGCGAGCATTTAATATCTAGCTTAACAGTTTCACTCTCAGAAGCACATCGGTCGACCAACCGAACAATGGAGAGCAATAGATAGATTAGATGTGTCGACGAAGGGGTTAAACATCGTATGCGAAAAGGCATGGCGATATCTTGTGTGATACTATATTGAAATCAATAAAATATTTGTTTTATTGATAGACTACATTTTACAATAAAACATCAAAAAACTTATCTTTAATACGACCTCTGTGGCGCAGCCTTCTTGTTTGTATTGTTATGACATCAACATGTTTACGTTTAGTTTTTATCGCTATTCATATTTAAAATTCGAACATTAGCGTAACTTTCCAAATAGTTACCGGAAACGGCGTCACTTTCACTGTTATTGACAATAGCTAATGGACGGACTGTAATGGCTGTTTTAAACGCGTCATGCTTCGGTACAGTCAACATATCGGATATAAGTAAGCTCGCCTTTGTACATGTTTTTTTCCATTATTAAGTGTCTGTGTTTTTGTGCAATAAAGGATAAAGTAAAGGTAAGTGTCGCTAGATTTCAAAACCAGCCAAATCGACTCCAAAATTTAATTGGTTTTGGACTTTATTACCAAGGCGTAAGGTTGAAAATAAGAGGTCCTAAGTCCACGGCCGCGATTTTAAAATCTAAACATCGAGATAAAGAGCAAAACCTATGAACAAAAGATCTGGGTCTTTCGTGGCCGTTGGACGAGCTGGTAAAGTCTTCACAAAATAAAAAGCCCCTAACGCGTTTTCCTAGGTACAATTGTACGCTTTGCTTTTCCTAGGTACAACTTGTACGCTTTGCGTGTACGCAACAGTTGGCTTTTATTACCTACGCATTAGGGGTTAAAACTTCATAGGCGTGAACTGTCAAAACGGGCCTTTTATTTTGTGAAGAGTTTAGTTAAACAACAAAAACCATACATATATCTGGCGCTGACTGTATGATTTGTTATTCTGTTTTCTTTTGTGACGAGACCCAAAAAGACCCAAAAACAATAAACATATCCATGCCCATGGGACTTTCCGTCATGTCTAAACAAAAACCTTTAGTATGTGCGCCAGCGCGGTCACTGTTGCACGGTAAATAGTAAAAAACCGGCCAAGTGCGAGTCGGACTCGCGCACGAAGGGTTCCGTACCATTATCTATAAAAAACCGCAAAAAAAAATGTATGGGAGCCCCCCCTAAATATTAATTTAATTTTAATTTAATTATTTATTTTTTAAGGAAATAATATACTCAATATATTGTGAACATTTTAAGCGTCTACCTGCTACCATTATCAATATCGAGCAAAAATGAGCAAAAAAATCACGTTTGTTGTATGGGAGCCCACCTTAATATTAAATTTCTTTTGATTTTTAGTATTTTTTGTTATAGCGGCAACAGAAATACAGCATCTGTGAAAATTTCAATTGTCTAGCTACCACTGTTCATGAGATACAGCCTGGTGACAGACGGACGGACGGACGGACGGACGGACGGACAGACGGACAGCGAAGTCTCAGTAATAGGGTCCCGTTTGGCACCCTTCGGGTACGGAACCCTAAAAAATATGTCTCGGCGTTATAAAGAAAATATAATTGTAAATATCTCAGTGAATTCGGTTTAAAAAATGTTAACCTTTCAGCATATTACATACATCTTGTTATAAGCTAGTCCCATACTTAAACCTCTTGCGATAAACATTAAAACTTATCACATTTACCGCATACTAAATTATGACTATTACGATTAGCTATGGTTGAGTCGGTCTTAACGCCTGGCTGTAAACAGTTTGTTTTTTTTTGTCGTTTTAAAACTTTTAATGTTGTTTTGTGGTCGTTGAGCGTATACAAATTGTTTCGTGATAATAGTATGGCTATTTTTAGAATTGTGCTGGTATGGGTCGAAAAAAATAACGGGACAGATATGAAACTAATATGTAAGCTACAGCTCTACATACATAATATGATGTTTCTTTACCGTTCCTTTTCAAAGAATCAAAAGCCCGTATGCTTTTTTTTTTCGAGAAAAATAATTTTATCTTTGTATAATCACAGGGTTGAGCTCCCATACAAATTATAATTAGTAGATAACCCTTCGTACAAAAGAGATGGCGTGAGGACTAAGATTTGTACTTTAAACGCCATGGTTTCAGTTAACATACTTCTAGGTGGCGCTAATCTTAGAATAAATCCTATATATCTTAGCGCCATGTCATGGTATTTGCGTTTTTTCGATAGCGCTGCACCAAGTGATAATGGCCTCGAACTAAAGAAGCTTCCGTGGCATCTCAGTTTACGCCGGTGTCATATTTTGTTCTAGGTGGTCTATCTGTTATAATATTCTATTTGTATCTATCTGTGGTATAAACAGTCTTCTTTTAATGTCATGGTTTGACTTTTCACAGCACCTAATACATATACAATACACATACAACAGTGGCTTTATTATTATACCCAGCCCGGGTCTCTCAAGAGACGGATAAACAGTCAGGATAGCTTTTTTTGTCGATTTTTGTACGTGTGAAATGTCAAAAGCCTAAGATAAAACTGAGAGATAAACGCTATCTGAGGAATGAGAGAACCAGTTAAATAAAACTTGATGTAATGTAATGTAATTTTTGGCCCTGGCAGAATACCAGCGTCACAGATTCGTCTGTGACATTGCTGAGTCAGGGCCATTGCACTGCCGTGGTACAGTCACATAATAACACAGCTGTAGGTACCTACTGTTTTTGTTGTTATTAATTATGTGTGTGTACCATGTCCAATGAATAAATGAGTTATCTATCTATCTATCTATCTACTACAATAGTAAATATGTTTATTTTCATACCGATAACTGTATACTCATTAGGTAAGGTGTAAGTTCAAATTGCGTTTGTAAATTACTTTAATTTATGTCTAAGTGCAAATACGAATGCATTAATATATCTAGTGTTATTTATATGTTCACTACTCTAAATAGCCTATTAAAAGGGAACCGATCCATTTAGAGATTATCCCTAAGATAGTTATTACGTAAAGAAGTAATTAAACTCTAATCAAATGGAAACTGCATAATCAGTGATTTTATCAAAGTACCACGCAATAAAACGTGTAAACGAATTAACGCAAAATGAGAAATTACTTTGTTAGGCACATCATTCTAAGCAATTTTAATTATGAGACCGATTTGATCAGAGCAACTTTATTTTTCACTTCTCCATACAAATCAGCTGACCCATTCAGGCCAAAATGTGCTCGGAAGTGCTAACAAAGTAGTTTCTCATTTTGCGTTAATTAATTTAAACCTATAATGTATTGTCATTGTCCTTAATAGCAATAAACGTTGAATTAATTTTATTACTATGATGATGTCCCATAAAAATACGTATAATAATTTTGATTTCAAATATCGATGGTGTTTAGAAAAAAACACTAGAAGGCACGGCTGACACGAAAGACATCAACGAGCGCACGCGCTCTTCCCTCACAACGAGTTGACATGATATTATTATAAAGTCTTCACAAAATATAATTGAAACAAAAAGTAACTTTAGAAAAAACCGACTTCCACAAACCCTATTTCATTAGATTGAGTTTAATACAGTCTGTAACCCCTTATCCCCCCCCCCCTCAAATTAATTTTGTCAAATCCCATCTCAGTGCTACCCCACGCTACTAAGGAACCTCTGTACAAAGTTTTATGGCTCTAGGTCCACCGGTTTAGGCTATGCGTTGCCTGCCCGTCAGCCACGCATTGTGTTTGTACCTACCTAGTATTGAGCAGTTCTGGTGGCCATATGTGGTCTTCATCAGCAGTTCCGCATCACAATATTATGCTTACCGTAAGTAAATGCACGAGTTTTTACTAAAAAGACAAAATTCACTATAGGTCTAGCTATAATATTTGAAGAGTTCCCTTGATTTCTCCAGGATCCCATCATCAGATCCTGACCTGGTGTCAATGGGACCAATGGGAAGATAAACCCTTTCAAACAAAAAAATAATTTTCCAAATCGGTCCATCCGTCTAAGCGCTATCGGAGCACACACATAAACAATAAAATAAAACATCCGGACGAATTGTAAACCTCCTCCTTTGGGAAGTCGGTTAAAAAGGGCCGTTGTGACAGTTCACGCCCGGGAAGTTTTAACCCCTAATGCATAGGTAATAAAAGCCAACTGTTGCGTACAAGCAAAGCGTACAAGCTGCACCTAAAAACCGCTTACCTACGCGTTAGGGGTTATAACTTCATGGGCGTGAACTGTCAAAACGGGCCTTTTATTTTGTGAAGACTGCAGGTGTACCTTTTTGCACGAAAAGCTGCTCCTTAAGCTATCCGGAAATAATAAAAAAACACAATTTTTAAACATCATTAAACGAATCATTTGATCATCAAAGTGTTAAAACCACAAAAAATATCCGACTACCGCAAACATAATAACAGCCACACACTCGAAAACAAAACAGGTAGAAACAAAAAAAAACTTCTAATATATTTCCTACCAAATAATCAGGAAGTCGTGAGCAATTAGAGACAGATGACTCTTAACATCCATCTTAAGTTACGACCTCGTAAAGGTCTGTATTGAAGCTGTGTTATTGCTGTTTTGAAGCTGTGTTATTGCGGTGTTAACACGAGCTTGAGGGTATTTTCATTATTGTACAGTCTAATTGCGTTAAAATAGTCACAAACCTGAGGATTCCTTCTTACGTTTGTGATTTTTAAACAGATTCTGGTCCATATTCGATATCCTTCACCATAATAATACTCTACATGCACAAACACACATATTACATAGATAAGAGCTATATTGCTTTCTATTTTAATTAAAAAAAAAAACTTTTTTCCTTACCTTAATTTCGTTATAATTCTAATTTAGCCTTAAAGTGAGAACCGTACTCAAAAATTAAATAGGTATTTTTTGATAACCTACTATTGCGAAGAAACTGTCTCTCAAGACACAGCTCACGCTAATTTGAGGGACAGGACATTCCGTCCATGATGTACACTTGCTTGCAAATAAACGAATTTTTTACTTTTTACTTTTACTTTACTTCAGTTGCATATAGCAAAGAAATTGCTCAAGTGCGAATTGGACTTCCAGACGAAGGGTTCCGTCATCGTACAAGAATATACGCAAAAAAAAATATGCATATAGTGCATTATTGTTTTATGTAGCGGCAACAGAAATACATATTCTATAAAAATTTAAACTCCCTACTGTTATTGTTCATGAGATGGACGGACCGAAAGAAAAGAAGGCGGAGGCTTAAATAATTATAGTCCTGTTTGGCAACCTTCGGGTACGGAACTCTAAGTACGCCAGGTTTCTTTAGCTCTGAGTGAACTGTGACCTCTTTTATTGCTTAGGGAAGACAAAGAGAGTGCGGTAACAGCCCCTTCGGAGCGAAACAATCTTGGCGCGAACCACATTTCACAGCACAAGAATCATCAGATCATCATTGTAATCGTGACACGATTAACCTTACCACACGTCAGTAAATGATGATGGCATGACTAAGACAAGTTAGTATTAGGAAGTTATTATTGGGTAGCGTGGAGATCACTATTATGACGTCATAACTGTAATGATGTGATAATTTTAGAATGATGACCTCTGTGGAGTTGCGGTCGAGCTTCCTATAAGCTTTCCTATTTTTATGTACAGGCAAAAGACAAATCTGGGCCCGAATTCTACTATTCACAAGCATACGACAAGCCTGGCACAAACTTCAATACGAGGTATTTGGTATTCTACTAAAACCGGAATCCAATTCACAAGCGCCAGCGTGAAGCCAGCGTACTTCGTATTCTACTGTCCAAAACGTACTTCCGCTGGCGACAAACTGGCGCGAGTACGTTTTGGACAGTAACAACAGAAGGGTGTAGTCATATTTTAGAGGGTTGTTAGGGAAATCATTCTGAGCAACTTTTACTATGAAACCGATTTGATCAGAGCAACTTTAATTTTTACTTTTCTATACGAATCAGCTGACCGCCCGCCCGCCCGGACCAAAACGTATGGAGCAATGAAAAATAAAATTGCTCTGATCAAATCGGTTTCATAGTAAAAGTTACTCAGAATGGTCTCCCTAACAACCCCCTAAAATATGACTACACTCTTCTGTTACACCCTGTAGAGTTGTCAAAGACATTTTTTTTTCATCCTAGGTTTGCTGGAAGAGATATGTTATTAGAGATAAGCTTGCTTTTGGACACGTTTTTTTCCGTTATTAAGTGTCTGTATTCTGCTTTTGTTCAATAAAGTACAAAGTAAAGTAATAGCACAGAAGAGATAATAGTACTCCGTACAGAACGGCCACTCCCTTCCCCACGCTGATTCAGATACCGCACCCCACCCCTGGCGTCAAAGGATTGGTTAAAGGATCAATAGACAGGGCTGAACGCCGGACGAGTGACGACGCGTATACTTTAATATCGCTGCATTTGCCGCGCCACCAGCCCTAGCAAAGTTTACGCACACATTGGTAATAGTATTTACTCGCGTTCAAAGTATTCGGCATAAGTTACAAGCAAAACCTGTTAACGAAAGTTGTACGTACTAGGTTATAAAAGTAGGGTGACTAGAGACCTAGACTTGAATAGCTCTCAATCCATAAGACGTGATGGTAGCAGCCTACATTCTGACAGTTGGAAGTGATTCTGCATAGTGAGATAATTTTGGTCCTTTAGAATAACTACTATCGCCACGATATTTACTATGCCAGCGGTGTGATTCTCGCGCATTCGATTACGATATCTACCTACACCTATATCGAGTGATTTTGTATGGGAAGCTGTCAATAGGTCTCGATATCCGTATATCGAAGGCGCCAAAATCATGCCACAAGGGTGTGATTCTCGCGCATTCGAAATACGTATATCAACACCTATATCGACTGATTCCCATAAAAATTACTCTATGTGTCGATATCGTACATTCAATGCGCGAGAATCATACTCCTGGATTTGGACTTAGTTTCTTTATTTATCGTGTACCATAATAAAATACAAGTTTTTGTAAAAAGATTCTGCTCTATGTAGATTATTTCTTTGTACATAAAACCATGTTCTAAATGTGTAACGCATTGTATTTATGTGGCGCAGCGGTTTCGCATCTGCCTACCATGCGAGAGGTCCCGGGTTCGAATCCCGGCTGGGGACAAAAAAAAACCCCGGTCTTGGATGTTTACATGTTTGTGATGTCGCTGTTTCTGGTTCCCACGACACAGGGTATCCTAGTGTGTGGCCAGAAGCAATGTTTGTGCCTGTATGTAAATGTTTATGGTTTAATGATGATGTTTATCTAATACGAGTAGGTAGTTACTTGTAGGTTAAAAAACTCACAAAAAGTTGCTGTCAACATCTCAGAATAGGAAGCCTAGCGTAATTGTTGCTCATTTTCATAGCGATGCAGATTCTGCTTCGTGAGTCAAGCTTGCATCATCTGGACTGGAGCTGGTAGCTTGTATTCTGTAATTAAAAGTTTAGTTAATAGGTTTTTTACTATGTAGAAATCCTCTATTTAGAAAAGAGGGTTTAGAATGTTGCGGTTATAAATCACCCTGAAAATAAACGAATTTATCTTAAACTTTTGGTTAAGAGTTTGATTTTGATGTGTTGGAGTATTGTTTAATTATATTTTACTTTACCGTATAAATCGATATCTAATTTGAAATCTGACCTTTCGATTCGTAAATACGGATATAAAATACAGTAGTACTCTACAGATTTCTTGACACGGTAGATACGTATTAGTAGTCCTGATTGCGTATTTTACTTGCCATATAAAGTGTATGCGTGGGAGAACTTGTAATAGTATTGTTTTTATTAGTGTGCAAGGCAGCTTTGTACTAAAAAAATACCTACTTGATTATAGATTGATAAAAATAAGTAATGACAAACACATTACCAGTGGCTTTTGAGCTTTTCTATTGACAGAGTAAAATCGTCGTCAAGGCGATTCTAGAGGTTTCCAAATACACCTCCAAACTTATTTGTTGGTATTCCTAAACATGGACCGGCGACAGTTGAAATTTTAAACACTACAAACACAATAAATTAAACCTTATAAATAAGACACTCTCACATACACTCCACATATCACACATCACACTCGTTAAACACCTAATCTTAAATAAATTTCTTTTACTTAAATTTCTTTTGAGGTTGGAACCTCAAAAACTAAATTATCACATTGTTTGTGCTTTTTTTTGTTTTCATTATATATTTTTTAATTTTTTAACCTTTATCGTCTTAGTTCCTAAACTTATATTTGTATGTCGGTGGACATCTGTTATTGGCCTGCTTCACTGTACTGTTTCGTATGTTATATTTATACTGTAATGTGCTGTTGATGTCACAAATAAAAATAAATAAATAAATAAGTCTCTTTGGTTCACACATAGACATGTCACGCCTTTTCCCATACGGGATAGCAATGTGCCTACTTTTCCCATACGGGATAGCAATGTGCCTACTTTTCCCATACGGGATAGCAATGTGCCTACTTTTGGCCAGTTGTTCAATACTCCATTTTGCGTGACAAGGGGCTAGCCCACTTGTTTCATTATACCTAATTGATAAGCTTCAAAAGTTGAACGACAAACCAGATTTTAATAATTAAAAAACAATTCCATAAAACATATGTATACATAAACATTTACTTACAGGCATATACATTGCTTCTGGCCCCACACTAGGATACCCTGTGTCGTGGGAACCAGAAACAGCGACATCACACACATGTAAAAAACATCCAAGAACTGGGGGTTTTTTTGTCCCCAGCCGGGATTCGAACCCGGGGCCTCTCGCATGGTAGGTAGATGTGCAACCGCTGCGCCACAGAGGTCGTCAAACATAAGCTAACACAACACATTATCCCATTGATAGCACATCAATCGCTGCGAAGGGTACAAAATTCCATATTTGGCAGTCAGTCTCCAAACGGGGCGCCGCCGCCGAGAAATCAAATAGGTACTACATTTTGCGCCCGCAATCTATACGCTATTGCTATGCGTACATATGTATACTCGCACCACACCTCGGACACTTCATAGAACGCTCGTAAAATAATCACCTACTACATAACCAAATGATGTTTGTATTCGTGCAAATGTGTGCGTAAACTTTGCTGGGGCTGGTGGCGCGGCAAATGCAGCGATATTAAGTATATACGCGTCGTCACTCGTCCGGCGTTCAGCCCTGTCTATTGATCCTTTAACTAATCCTTTGACGCCAGCGGTGAGGTGCGGTATCTGAATATTCTGAATCAGCGCGGGGAAGGGAGTGGCCGTTCTGTACGGAGTACTATTATCTCTTCTGTGCCCGCACATAATAATGCCCTTACAAGTGCATATAATTAAGAACACGTGTATATCAAAGACAAAAGCATTCCCCAATAAGACACGAATTCCTTTGTAATAGTGATATTGATTCAATGGTAAATTAAATCTGCACTGTATGTGGTAATACAATAGTAGTCAGTTGTCAGGTAGTCATTGAAATGTCAATTGCAATTGAAAAAGTTATATAGCTTTAAAAATCATATTAAATAGGTGCCACAATTAATTGCAATGATTATTTCCAGAAGACATCGTCCTATACAGGGTGTAACAGAAAGGTGTAGTTATATTTTAGGGGGTTGTTAGGGACATCATTCTGAGCAACTTTTACTATGAAACCGATTTGATCAGAGCAACTTTAACTTTCACTTCTCTATACAAATCAGCTGACCGCCCGGACCAAAACATATGGAGCAATGAAAAATAAAGTTGCTCTGATCAAAACGGTTTCATAGTGAAATTTGCTCAGAATGGTCTACCTAACAACCCCCTAACACTTTAATGTTAGATCCTGTGTAGAGAACGCGACTAAGCTACACGATTATCGCAAGTTCGCGCGAATTTTATACTCGTATACGAATCTATATATAGTAGAAAACTCATCGCATCGCGCGAATGCCAAATTAGAAAACAGCTTAGATAGTCTAGATACAAAAACCATAAAGAGATCTCTTACTAGAGATAAGCTCGCTGTTGTTCCCTATTTTATGTATTTCTTGTTGTTCTAATTATTTGCAAGCAAAAAGAAATATGACCTCAAACAGATGAAATTCTTTGAAGAACCTAGAGTTCCACATAGTCATCCCTCTCCGGCCCTCTGAATTTAAATAGTTCATTCAACACATATTTGGGAAGGAACTTAGTTTGCTGGAAGAGATCTCTTAAAAGAGTTTTTTCTTTGTACACTATTTATATATGTACTTTTTGTTCTCTCAATTATTTGTCTCTCAATATATGAATTTATAGTTTGCGCAACAGGGACAAGCCGAACTCAATACAGTCGTAATAAACAAGACAATATACCCGCAATAGAATTGCTACATAATAAAATGACTAATAATAAAATTATTAAGATAAAATTGGCACAGTCAATAATAACATTGCTCATTCTCAATTACCCGACCACATTAACTAGATCAGATGCTATTCACAATCTCACTTTATGAATTCGAATTCGAAGTTTGCGTCAATACGTTGTATCACAGATGCCTCTGAGGCCCGTAATAAACCGCTCGAGCTAGGTCACAATAAACCGCTCGAGCTAGGTCACAATAAACCGCTCGAGCTAGGTCACAATAAACCGCTCGAGCTAGGTCACAATAAACCGCTCGAGCTAGGTCACAATAAGCCGCTCGAGCTAGGTCACAATAAACCGCTCGAGCTAGGTCACAATAAACCGCTCGAGCTAGGTCACAATAAACCGCTCGAGCTAGGTCACAATAAACCGCTCGAGCTAGGTCACAATAAACCGCTCGAGCTAGGTCACAATAAACCGCTCGAGCTAGGTCACAATAAACCGCTCGAGCTAGGTCACAATAAACCGCTCGAGCTAGGTCACAATAAACCGCTCGAGCTAGGTCACAATAAACCGCTCGAGCTAGGTCAAAATGACTGTTCCGTCATATCCAGTGATCGGAGTAGGCAGAGCTATTTAGGTTCATTGACCGCAAACATTGATATTATTATGGATAATCCATGGTATTGGGACTGATACTCCGGGGTTTTAATAAATATAATTGTTTTTATCAATAAGTATAAAACATGGTTTATGTAAGGCAATAAGCGCATGAGCGACATTGTAAATTTTATATCAGCAACACGTTGCCAAACTTTTTTCCTAACGTGCGACGTTGCCGCTTTGTTGAAACTCGTCGTGATATCGCCAAACAAAAACAATAGCGGGGTGTTCCTCGAAACGAAACGAAAACAAGAGTGACCCACCTGTTTTTGTCTCTTTCTGCACCACTAGAATTCAATTGAAATCCCGAGATTCGGGGAGTATCCATATTATTCTTATATATGGCAAGTACATAAAATAGCTCTGCCTACTCCGATCACTGGTCATATCACATTTCCAAATGTCTTTTACACGCTCTGGAGATAGTTATTAGATTAGAACTGATAATGCGTAGGTAATAAAAGCCAACTGTTGCGTACAAGCAAAGCGTACAAGTCGTACCTAGGAAAACCGCTTCACCTATACGTGTTAGGGGTTAAAACTTCATGGGCGTGAACTTTCAAAACGGGCCTTTTATTTTGTGAAGACTTTAATTGACAACCTGTCGAGATAAAACGTGGATTCATATTGTTTGTTCTATTACTGCCTTCTAACAGGCTCCATGAAATCATATCAAAATTATTAAAAACATAATATTGCGTTTAAATAACTAAGATAAGATAGTCGTTTATTTAACAAAATAATATACAGATTCACTTATTAATTAGGTAGGTACGTATTTTCTAAGGAATGACATAGATTACCGGCGGCCCTCACACTAGGGCCTCACCTCAACTATAAACAAATATGCACTAAAACTAACCTACAAGCTAAACTAAATTAAAAAGTTCGCTCAGATCGCTGCCACCTGACGGAAGGGTGCCCCAAAACCAGGGAGCCCTTATCCGGTGGAGAGCGCATAGATACATTTTCCTTTGAAACACAACTCACCAATTTACGGGCGGCGGGGGACGAGGTAAAAGAGCTGTGATTGGTCAGCCGCTGCGAATCTGTCTGGCGGCCGGTCATCATACATATGTTGCGTATGCGAATGTTTGTTGAATACAACAAACGTTTGGCGAGCCCATTGACGGTAACAACCAACCTAATTGCTTACCTCGATGGGCGAGCCGCATTCCCCCGCAGGCGCAATCAATTGGATATATAGTATCTGCCCAAAGCGCTGGCCCAATCTCGCGATGTTGTGACAGTATTTTTGTCGCCTAAAGTCGAATTCACTTTGAATATTAAAATGAGAACTGCCAGATTGTGAATAGCCCCCCAGAACATTCACATCTATATTAATAATTCCGTCGAGGGGTACGGTAGACTCAATCAAAACCTTCTATATTAATAATAAAACATAAAAAAATATAGATTTCGAGTCGACAACATATATCCGCAAAATTCGGATTGTCGAGTATTTTGTTAAATTCTAATGTTACTGAACAGACAAATCGCAGGCGCCATATTGGCCACGTAACTTAGAGCCATAGACAATGGTCTCTTCACACATGTCTTCTAGGGTTAGAAACCGGTAAACTGCGTTTATTTGCGGTTGCATTCATGTTCCTTTTCTGTATACGATTAGTACATAGTGTAGATGTAGCTTAATGTTTTAATAGAAGAAAATGCCGATAGTTCACAGACAAAATACCGTGCCATTCATTTCTGTCACAGAGAAAGTAATCACATTTCTGTTGGCAGAAGCCAGAATCATTGAGGAAGCCAGTGAAAAATTGAATTGAGTGCAAGAAACATAATATTATGCCGAAAATCGTAAGTATTTCATTTGTGCCAGGCAAGATCGCATTCTTTCAGCGTGGTCTTTCATAACATTTTGCATTTGCAGCCGAATCTCCTTGCATTTGGCAAACATTGCCACAATTGTGGAAAATGGATGCAACGAAGGGCTCTTCGTAAAGATGGTGAGTAACTGTGTGAATTTGGTTGAATGTTTTCTTCTGTGGATTGTAAGTAAGACTCAATAAGTACTTATTTACTTCCAGTGGCATGCAATTTCTGTAAAATCAAAATATTTGCGAGAAACTGCAAACAATGGCAATGGTGCAGTCGATGTGTCGAATGTGACAGCATCATACTCGGTAAGGGTTTCAATAAACAAATAATAATACATAGCCAAATACTGAACGGATACAAATAATTGATCGTTTAAATACCTACCTTGCTGGAAATGTAACTTGACCCCTGATTAACCACGTTGTATCATCAGTTTAATGGTTCTAAAAATGCCACTAAATAGGGTGACATTTAATTAGCTGACCATATTTTGGGGAATGGTAGTACCCATCATTATGAACAACTTTCCCCATGAAACATATAGTCGCAAATGAAAAAAAATTTTCGTCTTCCAGTACATTGCCCCGATCAGCTGAATTCAAGTTACTATGGGAGACCCAAAAAAATTGTTTTTTGCGACCATACGTTCCTTGGGGAAAGTTGTTCATAATGATGGGTACTATCATTCGCCAAAATATGGTCAGCTAATTAAATGTTACCCTGTATAGATAAATTGTATGATAATGTTGTTCTAATGTTGTTGTTGTAGTAAAAATGTTGTTCTTTATTGTGTAATTAACCATACTTACCTTTCAAAGTAAATAAAAAGACTGGGAGCTTTATAACAGAGAGGTTTACCGAGAGTAAACCTTAAAAACTATTTGTTTTGTTAATTAAAGTTCGTTTATTTTAAGGTTGATTTTAAATTAAAGTTATTTAAGTAAAAACATTTGTAGTTTTAATTTACAATATTTATTAAACACAATGAACGACGCTAAACGAATCTATGCCTTGCTTTGCCTTTAATATTCCTTGAGAACCGATAACTACAGAAATATCTACCTTCATTTTGTACCCACATTCACATTTTACCCGAGCCCGAGCGAAGCCGGGTTTTCATCTAGTGTAATATAAAATGACCCTATACGTACCAAATTACCATAGTACGAGAATAATTATTGACATTACTGTCAGTATTGTAATTAGTGTAATGACTCCCCCATGTCGTCACTACGTGGCGCTGACTTTCAATTTCATAGCTGAAATATAGTGATTGTCATTGCTTGCGTCATTTGACGACCTCTATGGTGTTGTGTTTGAGGTTGTGCGAGAGGTACCGGGTTCGAATACCGGCTGGGGAAGGAGAAAAAAAACCCAGGACATTAATGTTTGCATGTTTGTGACGTCGTCGTTTCTGGTTTACACGACACAGGGAGACACAGGGTATCCTGTCAGGGTGTATTTGGTAAACCAAGAGCTAATAAGACTCGTGGAATTTTTTCAAATTATGTAACGATACAATCGCGTTTATCTAGTATCTAGTATTTAGGTAGTATGTATAGTATTTATTATTTTATGTATATTATATAATATACTTCATATTTATTTATATAAGTATGCACAAGTTTATGTAGTCTATTGATTTGTAAGTAATAATTATATGTATTGTACACATGGGTCTACTCCTGCTCAGCAATCCACCTGTCTCATCCCTATTTGGTTTGCTGGAAGAGATCTCTTAATAGAGATAAGCTCGCCTTTGTACACGTTTTCTATGTTTTTTACTGTCCTATGTAACTGTTTGTGTGCAATAAAGAAATTATGAAATTATGAAATCTCATTTGGAAGCCATTTTTCTACAGTAATTTTATTTAATTTACAACACGTAATTGTAACAACCATCAAAATTAAGATATTTAACTCACTGCATGTCCGAATGACCATAACAAAGTTGTAACAATAACAATTATTATGTAATTCAACATTACATAATTAGAAGTGTTATTTATAATTTATTTTTTGAGAACAGAATTACGTTACAATGTTGTTTAAGTGTTCTTTCAACAGTTCAATCAATGTCGCTTAGTTAATACTCACGACGGTCGACGACCTCTATGGCATTGCGAATAAAGGCTTTGCCGTCCAAGCAAGAGATCCAGGTTCGAATCCCGATTGAGGAAAAAAACAAGGCTTTGAACTTTGATGATAAAAAAAAACTTTTATTGTTTTCAGATTTGTGAATTCTGGACTCAACTGACATCACTGAAGGTAAGTCATTAGAATATTGTTGATCGCTCAAAACTAGCCTGTGGGATATTGTGCTCGCTTCGCACACCACCAGGGGCCGGATTCTGAAAACGGATCGCATGTCAATAGCTATATGCAACAGACAGTTCCCTTGCAGGGGATGCATGGAAGTGGATGAGACCGTGGAGCACATGTTGCTTGCGTGCCCGTCCACCATAGAGACCAGAATCGCGATTCTGGAAGAAAATAGCAGAGCGTCGACCCTCCTCGAACATCCAGGCCTCCTACTTCAGCTTGTGCTGGAGTTGGGAGGGCTGAACTAGAGTGCAGGTGCAGGGGACATGCACAAAGGCCCCGCTCTCGTGGGCCAGGTGCAGGCACAACATCCCCCTGACAGAAGAAGAAGAAGCTATAGCGAAATCGCGGTTTGTTTGTAGCCGGCGCGGCACGTCTCGGGCGCGGTCGGCAAGGCAAGCCCGGAATTTTGAGCCGTTCGCAATTTTAGCCACTATCATACGATTTGCTTGCATAATAAACACGGCGAGCAGCGGGTCATGAGAAAGCGGAGAAAATATTATTGACAATAATGATAAAACCAGTCCAGCAAGTTATTTCCACAGGATCGGTCTTAGACAAATAGTCGGAAAATATTGCAGCAGAAAAACAGGTGTCTATTAGAATGTACCTATCTAAATATTCATTTTCCGGTATAACAATTTCGCTGGAACGCAGAAACGGAAAAGGCCTGTTTTTCTGGGACACGAAATTTACAAGATTACAACAAGTTTTTTTTTGTATTTTTTTTCTATCTGGCAACCCTTTACGTGACAGCAAAAGCGTGAATGGGATCGCATAATAGTCATTGCATCGACGTGCCACAATCATCGCAAGTTGCGTGTCGCGGTGAAAGTATGGACGAGGGGCGTTTTGTGAAATGTCCGGATTGATCTTATGAATATTTATTTGCTATCGATACAGAAAAAGAAATGTAGCTTGAACATCGAATTAATCGTATGAAAAACAAGTGAAAAGCTACGTAGATATGTCTTAATTAAACGCATGTAGTTTGTTGGAACACAATTTTAGACATTCATGTCAGAATGTCAATGAAGTGGTATTTTGTAAGAGTAATGAGATGATGATTAATTAGTACACAGATGCGTGTGATAATCTAAACTAAAGAAAGGAAATAACGACTTTTGGTTTACGACAGATCAGGTATATTGTCACGGTTTTACCCATACGGGTTGGCTTGGCAAAGACACAGCAGCGAATGTTAATATGGCCTAATATTTCATTTGATGCGTAAAAGGAGCTGATCGCCGCTGCTATGGAGAATGTTATGATGGATAACCAAAATATTTAATTAGTCGGAGGTCATTTTCGGTTCAGGTCAATTTCTGACTAGGTTTACTCTCTGTGGAGGTCATGGTCATTGGTCATCTATGGATATTAAACAAATAAATGGATAAGTAATGCCCGTGTACAGTCAGGTGTCCAGCGTTTGTTGCACTCTCGGTTGTCCTTCGATGGATCTGCTTAGTCGCAATATGATCGGAAACTTTTGGCCGACTCAGAATTTTTCCAAACTGTATGAACTAAATCCTGCACCGCAACATAGCATTTCGTCGCCGCATAGTAATTATATCCGTAGTCCCATTGTCTTTATTCAAGAGAGAAAGGGCGAGGAGTGAAAAGTGAGATTTAAAAGGGGAAAGTGAGAATAAGAATTATTCAACTTGGATAAGTATTGGGTAAAGGTAAGTAGGCGAGACTATAGATTAGAAGGGGCTGGTAGACTGGGACCTGGCCCCCTAGACAAAGTTAAACGCTATCGCTAGCGAAACGAAACGATAACTTTTTATGTATGCGATTTGACATTTGGCTTCGCTAAGGTACGTACGTACGCACGTAGCGATTCCAAATGCCAAATCGCATACATAAAAGTTATCGTTCCGTTTCGCTATCATTGTCTACAGGCACTGGGTAATATAATAAATATTATAACAAAAGGGTTACTGCTGGGGAATACATCTTTGGGGGAGAGCGGCAGATATAAACACAATGGCTCTTTTTTGTCTTACAAAAAAGGGCCATTCGGGCTATCTATCAACTAGATGCTAGGCAATCACTAAGGGATGAATTCAAAAATATCAATATACTTACTGTAACCTGTCTGCGACGGCAGCAGTGATCTGGCTCGAATTTTCTATTTAAATTTATTTTTTTCATTAAATCATTTTTATTTTAATTGAAATGTATAAAAACTTCTAATTATGTAAAAATAAATAAAAGGATTACACCTGTCAATACATTTATCAAAATATCATGTAAACCAGAAAAAACATAGGTTTACTTAAGACTTTAGGTCATAATCATAGTATTAGCACTAGAAATAGAAATAAAATTGCTATGCCCGCGTTCAGACTCAGTAAGGTTGCTAATTCTTTTATGGGAGTGTGTGTTAGTTTTTATAATAAAATACCCTAACGAAACAACGAACCTACCAGAAAATAGGTTCAAAAACTATGTTAAAAACGGTCTATTAAAGAAGTCTTGTTATATAGTGTAAAAGAATATTTAGATGATAAAACTGCGTGGTCTTTACCATCTCGGCGCACAGAAATCCAAAGAGGTGCGATGGACTGAGTCAGTACGTCTCTCTTCGGTGTATTTCCTTAGACAAGTAGAAATACATAAAATTGTACTTTTTAAGCCCCCCCCCATATTTTAAAAGAGGTACGGGGGAGTTTCTTGCCGTTCTTGCCTTGACTTTGACTAAGCAATCTGTATGATTTTATGGTCAATACAAATTTTTCACTTTGACTGACTTTGGTTGATCATTAATATAGAATTTTATATTTTCAGCAGTTGGTATTTTTAGCCGCATAAAGTGCCCTGTTGTCGAATGTCGAACAAAAATGATTTTTTATTAGAAAAACTGAAACAATACAGAAAATATTTGAACAGAGCAAGCTTATCTCTCTAAACATATAAGAGACAACCTCACTCTTTAAATCTCAGGTAGTTTGTATGTTTGGATGTATTTGGATGTAAGTATATTCTAGCTTTGTAGGTACTCGTAGGTATATTGTTGTACACAAAGGTCTACCCTTGCTGATATATCAAACTCTCTCATCGGAACTTGGTTTGCTGGAAGAGGTCTCTTTTTAGAGATAAGCTCGCCTTTGTACACTGTTTTTATTTACTTTTTGTCATTGCAATTAATTGTGTGCAATAAAGAAATTATGAAATTATCTCTGAAAAGAAATTTCTTCCAGCAAACCCAGGATGGACAGGATACCTACGAGACATCTAGAAACTTACGTAGAGACATCTTACACTTCGTCGAAGATTTTTTCGGTGAAGCACGCAATCACTGGCTGAAAGTGGGCGCAGTTGTGCCTCTGCTACCCCGCATGGGAAAAGGCGTGACGCTATTTTTATTTATTCCTATCTTGCGGTATTCGACGCCATTATTTGCGGTATTCGCGCCATTATTTGCGGTATTCGACGCCATTATTTGCGGTATTCGACGCCATTATTTGCGGTATTCGACGCCATTATTTGCGGTATTCGACGCCATTATTTGCGGTATTCAACGCCATTATTTGCGGTATTCGACGCCATTATTCCCTTCTTGCTGGTATTCGAATTCGCGACTTCTCCCTTGTAATACAAACACCGCTACGCCGCGGAGGTCATCGTAGCATTAAACGTTTTCAAACATAATTACGAACGATCATAGGAACCAAGATACTAAGTCACGATTCGGACGTATTCAACGATTGAGCTACGTAAGGCGTAATTACTGCACAGAATAATGACCCTAACCGGCCAATCAATATGTCCGTAACTGCCGTGAGTATGACGCATGGCTTAGATAGTTCATTTTGAAGTCAAGTCAAGAACTATACTCTATCCATGCTTAGAAACAACTTGACAGCTAACCTAAAACTTCATAAAATCCACTTTTTTAACACTGGGGATGTACCAAAACAATCGGAAAGAATCAAAATTGTTTATTCAGTTGAACTAAGAGAAGAGTTTTCATCGTCATCACTGCTATCCACACTTAGGGAATTAATTAGTTCATTTTCAACTATATTGTCTATTCTAATGTCTCTTTGCAAATCTTGTAAGATTATTCCCGATTCACAAATGTTTTAAAGGGTGTACCGATTCTTTTGATTAATTGTTTTTTATGAGCAATATCCCCTCACTAACAGGCTAAGATTGACATCTGTCAAGTTCCCTGTTATATTAGATACACTATAGGTACTACAGCATTCCAATGATGTTTTGGCTGATGTTTATAATTATGACCAGGGAGCACTTATCCAGTGGAGAGCGCATAGATACATTTTCCTATGAGACACAACTCACCAATTCACGGGCGGATTGGTCAGCCGCTGCACTGTCTGGCGGCCCGTCATCCTACAAATTATTTTATAGAGTCCATAGATTTTATTTTATTTTAAGTTCCACTCCGTCCGTCTCCGCGCATCAAAATCCCATTTCGCGAAGCGCCCTATCCTCAGCCATTATAAAAGCAAATCGTCTGACGGCTGACTATGTAATTATCTGTTAATTACAGTATAGGGCTCACCATTGCTTCTGGCCCGACACTGGGGTCCCTGTTGTTGTGGGGACCAGTGACAGTGACGTCACACATAAGGAAGCCTCATAGGATCACTTTCCTGTGCATCCTATTGAGCTGAAAGTATCAATTACTTAGGTCTGTGGTCTCTTGAACTCGTGAAAAAAACAAAGATCTACATCAACGCATTCAAAAGATACTTCCCATTAGCCCAGAATCTGGGCATTGAAGGGCAAGTAAAGAAAAAGATCCGAAACTATTTGTAGTTCCTTCACAACAAAAATTACATACTTTACTTTATACTTTATTGCACAAAAACAGAATACAGACACTTAATAATGGAAAAAAAAACATGTGCAAAGGCGAGCGATCTCTAATAAGACATCTCTTCCACCAAACCTAGGATGGACAGGATTAATTAACAAATACATTATGTGCACAACGATAAATATTAAATTATATAGACTACTTACTAATAAGTACAGACATACATAAAAACCATAGATAATACAAAAAAAATACATAAATACATATAAACTTAAGTATATTAAGGTAGAGAAAGATAGTGTACATTGTAGGGAACCCTTGGTGCGTGTATCCGACTCGCACCTAACCGAATTTTATTTCTTAATCCGCATCAAAATCTAATTTTTCAAACCCTCCAGCCATTATAAGAGCAAAACTTCTGAAGCCTGACTATGTAAATATCGTGTCTGATTACGGAACTGGGCTCGACCGATGCAGAGGTATTCTAAGCTTGATATCCCCTATTAGCGTCTAAGGCTAAGTGCTTTAAGCCCCCGCTTGCATAGTAATCACTGGTGGGGAGGATAGGTAGTGTGATTTTCGAATAGAATTTGAGTATGTGATGTGAGGTAAGAGGGTTTTTGAGGATTTATACTCATGTGTCATGTCACTCATTCAAGACTCATAGTGACGCGAATGCTAAGTCATAATTCATTATTTATTTATTGCTCACAATTAATTGCAAGGACAAAAAGTAAGTAAAAACAGTATCTCTAAAAAGAGATCTCTTCCAGCAAACCAAGTTCCGAGAGAAGTCGTTGTTGTATCAGCTTTTTTGGAAGGAACGTTTTTTTAACTTAAAACCTTTTATAAATAAAGAAAGTTCTAAGTGGAAGCCCTAATATATGCCCTTTGGTTGTGCACTTATGTAGGTCTACCTTTTATTAAATTATCCTCTCCATCCTAGGTTTGCTGGAAGAGATCTCTTATTAGAGATAAGCTCGCCTTTGTACATGTTTTTTCTAATATTATGTTTTCTGTGCAATAAAGTATAAAGTAAGTAAAGTAAGTAAGTAAGAACTTCTATAGAATTCGCATTTCCTTTGCAGTTTTAGGTGGTCCGGCTCTTTGTGTCAATGTGAGACTTCTGCCGGTTGGATAGTGTCACATTAGACTGTTTTTGCTTACATACATGGGAGTAAGCGAGACATAAAAAATAATTTTCGCCCGTAAAATATTTAGCTATATTCAGGGAGCACTTATCCAGTGTCTCCACTGGATAAGTGGAGAGCAAATGTTGTAAGATTATTCCCGATTCACAAGTGGTTTAAAGGGTGTACCGATTCTTTTGATTAATTGTTTTTTTATGAACAATATCCCCTCACTAACAAGCTAAGATTGACATCTGTCAAGTTTCCTGTTATATTTTTTTTTTTTTTGTTTTATTCATAAAAAAAGCACTTAATTAAGTAATTTAAGTCTGCCAAACTGCTAGGCAGTTTGTCGGCAGGTTGGTTATTAGATACACTATAGGTACTACAGCATTCCAATGATGTTTTGGCTGATGTTTATAATTATGACCAGGGAGCACTTATCCAATGGAGAGCGCATAGGTAGATACATTTTCCTTTGAGACACAACTCACCAATTCACGGGCGGCGGGGGACGAGGTAAGAGAGCTGTGATTGGTCAGCCGCTGCGAAACTGTCTGGCGGCCCGTCATCGTACATTAGGTTGCGTATGCGAACGTTTGTTGAATGCAACAAACGGTTGGCGAGCCGCATTCCCCCGCAGGCGCAGTCAATTGGACATAATAATATGGTCTCTGGTCTAGCTGATTCTGGAATAAAATGATGACGTCACTTTTTGAAGCACTTCGGAACACTGTCCGACTCACGATAGCACTACCTATCCGTCCGGTAATCACATAGATCGAGCCATCGGGTTTTTAGACCTGTTATGTAATTCCCGTACGGGGAGGAAGGGAGGTGAGGAGCGAACTCGCTTCTAGCGATGCGATGTTGAGGATTTTTTACGGAAGGATTCTGTTTTGCGGTATTAACACGGCTTATGAAGAAATATTAGAAAATGTGGTTATTTAAATGAAATTGAAATTTGTTTATTGACAGATAACATGGTTTACACAGATTCTACTTAACTAAAATAAGGAGATACTTAATTAGGAACATTTATCGTAAAATAGGAGGAATCAGTGACAACCGAACTAGTGAAAACACTTGTATCTCGGTTGTCAAATGGTGCTCAATAAATTACATGATAGGAAGAGCAACTTACTTCTCAAGTAGATTGTGTTTGGTGCTAGGTACTGGGGCGAAAAACAAAAATTATGGTTATTCATTATTGTAAATAAAATAACTTAACTCTAAAGTTTCAACCAAAATATTTGATAAATGTAAATTGAAATTGAAATTGATTTACAAATAATACTTAAAGTTAAAAAAATATAAGCATTTTTTTTTATGTGGCCGTCAAGTGTCCCTGCTGGGCAAAGGCCTCCCCATGCTGCACCCACAATTCCCTAATAAAAAAATATAATGAAGATACTAAAATTATATTTCTCAACAACCGCGACTGTAAAAGGTTCTTACGACACAGGATGTTAGGCCAAAAGCAAGTATTTGTCAGTTTATAAATATTTATGTCATAAAATCTATAGGTTCCATAATTCAAAGAGAACATGAACAGTTCTCAACAAGCTTAACCCTTACAAGCAGTGAGACATCATATAGGGCTATAGGGTAAATAAAAAAAATAACCGGCCAAATGCGAGTCGGACTCGCGCACGAACGGTTCCGTACCATTATCTATAAAAATCCGCAAAAAAAATAAATGTATTGGAGCCCCCCCTAAAGATTAATTTAATTTTAATTTAATTATTTATATTTTAAGTAAATAATATACTCAATATATTGTGAACATTTTAAGCGTCTACCTGCTACCATTATCAATATCGAGCAAAAATGAGCAAAAAAATCACGTATATTGTATGGGAACCCCCTTAATATTAAATTTCTTTTATTTTTTAGTATTTGTTGTTATAGCGGCAACAGAAATACAGCATCTGTGAAAATTTCAACTGTCTAGCTACCACGGTTCATGAGATACAGCCTGGTGACAGACAGACGGACGGACGGACGGACAGCGAAGTCTCAGTAATAGGGTCCCGTTTGGAACCCTTCGGGTACGGAACCCTAAAAAAACAAGTAACTTTATAATTATGCACTGTAAATGCAAATAGTTCGACTGGGTATATACGTTTCCATAACACATCCTTCTTACGGAGCTCCGACGGATGTATCGTATTATTTATGTTAAGGGCCAGATCAAGTTTCGTGACCTAGATCTTATTTTTATAAGACTAGATTGTTTAATGCCTTATTGGTATTCTACTTAGAGCAAATTTTACCAACGAAACAGTAACTTTCACTCGAGAGTATCTTCTACTTTTTCATAGACACCAGATCATCACCTCATTATGTACTGTCATTGTCATACAAATTATCCCCGGGATAATTATTCTCGTATAACTTTTTGTTGGTAAAATCCAAATTGTAGTCAATTCAATTCAAATCAATTCTTTATTGCACACAATAATTTAAACAGTTACGTTAAAAGGAAACACATGTACAAAGGCGAGCTTATCTCTAAAAACGGATCTCTTCCAGCAAACCAGGCGTGAAAGGAAAAATTATATAATAAATATATTTAGTCTTGAGAATCGGTAAAGATTATACGTCTCGATGTCTGGGTAATCCACATTGAGAATACATGACATCAGAATATATTCGTATCGTTTCAGTACCATTAAAACAAGTATTTGTTTTACATGTATTATAAATAAATAAAAATTACATATACATACACACAGTTATTCATTTTCATTTAAACTTTATTGCACAAAAAAAAACATAAAAATCACGTAACATTTACAGAAAGATATGTTCAAAGGCGAGCTTATCTCTAAAAAGAGATTTCTTCCAGCAAACCTAGGGATGACAGGGAAAAAAACAGATAAAGAGAGATATTCACTAAATACTGTATTACCTTATATCTTGTCTTGTATACCGAACTATTTTACTTTTATTATTTTTAATCTTACCTCAATAATATTATTTGTTTGAATTATTAAAATCGTAAAGCCCTGTCCCTTAAACCATAACAAATCTAGTTAAGATCATTAAGGAATTACTCCAGTTCGTTCCCACACGTTTAAATTATAAACGGGTTAATAAAAATACTATAATAATAAGAGTCGTTTAAAATTAACGTCCTCTTATTGTCATGGATCGTGGCCATAATATGGGTGTTTCTCGCATAAACGTTGTTCTGCAGATGGGAAAGAAAAAGTTAGTTTTTAGTTGTTATTATTTAAATCGAGGCAGACATTTAGTTATACCTTTTGTTAATAATTGGTTAATCGGCCAAGTTGTTTATTATTTTTACTCCCCAAATTTTTTATCTAAAAACAGCTTCATCGACGAAGGCGTCATGAAAATAGAACCTGTTATTTTGCCCGCCACTGTAATGAGATGACTAATAAATTAAACCCCGGTTTCCGAAACACTGATCAAAGCTTACGATTAGCTAACAGAGCAATCAACAAATTTCAAGCAATCACATGCCGCTATCGGGCAATACCGTGCCGATATTTTGAATTAATCACCAATTAGTTAATATAGTAACCTTTGATAAGCTTCTCGGAAACCAGGCCTACAAATGAGTTTACTACAGGGTGCACTTTAATTTACCGCCAGGCTTGCATAGTTTTGATTGCTTGATCTCCGTTTATACATGCCATAAATTGTATAACCAATCAGGCTATATATTTTACTATTATTGCCAGTGATTCTACCAGGTGTCACAACAAAAATTATAATATAAACTATCATGCTTAGAAGCAACTTGACGGTTAACTTAAAACTTCATAAAATCCACTTTTTAAACACTAGGGATGCTACCAAAACAATCGGAAAGAATCAAAATTGTTTATTCAGTTGAGCTAACAGAAGAGGTTGTCATCGTTATCACTGCTATCCGCACTTAGGGATATAATTAGTTCATTTTCAACTATATTGTCTATTCTAATGTCTCTTTGCAAATCTTGTAAAATTATTCCCGATTCCCAAATGTTTAAAGGGTGTATCTGTCGCAGGCATTTTGTATGATTCCGCCGTTTACATACGGCGTCGCCAGTTTATAAACGCTCGCTGTTTTGTAATATGCCGAAGGCAAAATGACAACTCGTTCAATTGTTGTAATTTCAACGTTGGTTGTAGTTTTAGGGTGACCATGAAGAAAACACAGTTTGGACAAATCAGACTTTATTTAAGCAATCAGTATGCGCTTTGGTTCTCTTACTTAGTTAAAATATTTAACTAACAAAGGGTAGACGCCCCCCTACTTCTCCCCCCCCCCCCCCCCCGCGGAAATGCCTTGTTGCTGAGATATGATTTTTTAAAGTTTTGAAGTTGTTTTGCATTGTTGAGGGGAAGAGTGGTTGGAGGGGGGGTTGCCAGGAGTAGGGGGTCGCCTCGCTCCGCTCCGCTTCGCTCCGGCTCCCAGTTCTGCTTATAAGTGTGTACCTAACAAACCTATCTTTAGTTTTCAAACAGGAAGTAACCTATAATTGATCCAATCGGATTCAAATGGCCGCCCAACCAACAAAAACGCGGACAGACAACACCTCAAATGCGTTCCGTTTCACAAAAATTACAACTTTTAATTTATCAAAAGTGATATTTTACGTTTGAAAATAGATGAAATAAATTTTCATCTTTTCAAATATGCATACAACGAAACGTAGGTTATGTATTTTGAACACAGACCATAGATTTTGACATATTATTTGCGCTTTATTACATAATTTTACAATATTTTCAGATTTTCAAAAAACCGCAAAAGGTGATTAAATGACCCCAACTATACGCTAAAAAGTTTGGACGACTTAGCGAGTAGGTCAGAAACTAAAGTTGAGCCCAAATTATTAATATTTCCCATTACCCCTACACAATCAAATAAAAAAACATATTTTTTTGACCAGTAGTATTGTGCAGGGGTCTTCCGAGAACCAGATTCTATGGACACCTTAGCATATTTTAGGTGACGGATAACCTCAAAAATCTTCTCAGTTGTCCACGGCTTTTTTACTGCTCCCGCTTGAAGATCGTAAAGTTTTTTCAACTCACTATAGTAAATATCTTTAAAATTACAATTATTTCACTATTTTCATTCACTTTTTGTGTCACAAAACCACTACTTGACGCCATTTTGTTTGTTTTGGTCAACAGCGACGCGCGTGGTAAGAAACAGAACTAAATACTTCAATTTGCCGCGGCATTATGTATATGGCGATTCAATCGTCAATCAAATGTTTAGGCATATTAGATAATGACACGGCATTATACATTTTGCCTTCGGCATATTACAAAACAGCGAGCGTTTATAAACTGGCGACGCCGTATGTAAACGGCGGAATCATACAAAATGCCTGCGACATATCGATTCTTTTGATTAATCGATTTTTATGAGCAATATCCCCTCACTAATAGGCTAAGATTGACATCTGTCAAGTTGCCTATTATATTAGATACACTATAATTTTAATTTTGTTTATAGTGGTAGCGATCTTAACCCCTTCGCTCCACGGTCGGAGCCCAACCATAGCGCCTATAAGATCAGCGCACCTGTCAGAGCGCAACCGTAGTGCCGATAAAAAATCGAGGTGTCATGGCGGCGAACGAAAATACTCGACGATGTTTACTAAATGAGGGATTACTTGAATACTAATGAGAATTAGAATGAGAAGTAAAATAAAATCAGTTCTTTATTGATGTCTTTATTTTATTTTGTTATCCTTTATCACATGTATTTAGGTCTCACATATTTATAGGCCGACAAAGTACAGTTAGTAAGAAAAAAGACACTTACCTTGACAGATTTGATTGATTTTACGCAATACTGAGGTTAGATAGAAACCAAAACTATGGCCTTCATTATCCTAGATATATTCCTCGTCAGCCTATATAGTCTTTTCTTAGGCCTCCCATAGAATATTACTTACGAAAACGCAGTGAAAGTTTTTGCACTCAACAAGCGTCGCAAGATGACTCCGGAAAGAAATGTTTTTTCTTCAACTTTTTTCTAGCAACCAATCAAGTATCATACACCACAGAGTAGAGATTTTTATCCTCCATTTCCGGTGTGTAGTACCAACTTACACTAGTGGCTCTGTGAGCTGTAGACCTCGCGAGTATGTCGGTGGGAAAGCTGAACTGCTAACACACATAAAAAAATAACCCAAATAATTTTCTTTCAATAACACATACAAACTTATGAATGTACCTGGTTACGTACATGCAGTATGAAAGTAGCCGCACCAATAACTTTGTAAACTACATTTCGCGATCTTTTATACAACCTATTGACTTTTTACTAAAATTATATAATCTGTTTCACTCTCATAGTCTTTACAAATCCAACGACACCTCATTTGTTAATATCCATCGAGCCGTTTGGGTTGTAGCGATTTTTTTACATTTTAAAACCCCATATCTCCGCCATTTTGAAAAAAATCAAAAAACTGGCTCAAGTAAAAAATTCTATTTATTTTTTCAACCTGCTCACAAAATTTCACGAGAATCGGTTCATAAATGCGACCTGTAGAGGAGAACAACCGGACATACAAAAGCATTTTTGCCCAAACCTGTAACGGAGACGCTTCGCTCGCTTCGCTCGCTCATCTGTTTCACTCTCATGGTCTTTACGAATCCAACGACACCTCATTTGTTAATATCCATCGAGCCGTTTGGGTTGTAGCGATTTTTTTTCTCCGCCATTTTGAAAAAAATCAAAAAACTGGCTCGAGTAAAAAATTCTATTTATTTTTCCAACCTGCTCACAAAATTTCACGAGAATCGGTTCATAAATGCGACCTGTAGAGGAGAACAACCGGACATACGAAAGCATTTTTGCCCAAACCTGAAACGGAGACGCTTCGCTCGCTTCGCTCGCTCGGTCAAAAAAAGGTATTTGAACATAGTCAATATTACGGAAGTGAAGCGTGGTCATATGGAAAGTCTGCTTGTGGTAGTAGGGTGGTGCGTGAATAATGGAAATTTGTTCGTATGGAGAGTCTGCTTACGGAAGTCAGAGGGGGTGACTATAAATATCATTTGGTCGTATAGAGAGTCTGCTTGTGGAAGGCAGAGGGAGCTGTGTCAGACGCCTTATAAGGGCAACTTCTGATAGTCGGGTTGGGCAGTAGGCCGACATCCCTTCATAATAACTTCGTCAATCCATTGAGCTAGCATGCTAGAGTTTGGCTCGATCTTACTTGTGTCTGTTTGAAGGCCGGCCGTGCTCCTATAGGACCCCTCTTGGGACATTAATTAAGAGGGTTCAATAACTTATTCTTTAAAAATTTGGTCAAGTGCGAGTCGGAGTTTTATAAGACTGTGTATAAAATGTATCCTGTCCATCCTGGGTTTGCTGGAAGAAATCTCTTTTTAGAGATAAGCTTGCCTTTGTTCATGCCTTTTCTGTATCGTTTGTGTTTTTTTTCTGATATGTGCAATAAATGTATACGAATATACGACTGTGTCACATTGTTTTCCGTGCAATAAAGAATTATTAATTATGAGTCGGATGAATTGTAAAGTATCTTTCGTGCTCACCTAAAATATACCAGAAAAGACTGCGTACCTTATAAGATAATCTGTTTTAATCCATTCTCGATAGTTCGACACCTAAGTAGTAACAAGCAAGTTCAATAACATCGATGACATCAACAAAATATCGAGATTTGTATTTTTTGCGCTTTACACAAACTGGTCCAGTTTTTTACTAAGATTATTAATACGTGTAGGCTGTTGTAATTACTCATTATTGTTATCTAGTATCGATTGATATTTAATAGGATGGGCGGTTGGCGGTATTTAATAGCCGTGACTGTAAGTTCACAACACGACACGGCACTTTTAATGTTGCAAAATTTAATATACAATTTTAAAGTATTCTTACTACACCGTGTGATATCGCTGACTATAAACCTACTATTTAAAAGCCAAATTTTCATATTTTGAGACAACATACAAACAAGTAAGTCATTTCCATGTTGTTAGACAGGCTTCGTCGATCCTATCTAGCTTTTAATACATGAATTAGATTTCTACTTCTTCTAGTCTACATAACTAGATATCTGTTTTTCATCTCGTGATTGAACCGGGTCTTGAAAAAAAAAAGAGCGGTTATTTAAGAATGTCAACAGTCCTCAGTCTAGTGAACCCGTGCATTTTCGAGAGTACGAGTATTTATTTATGTGTCGTGTCAATATCGTAAACCTTAGCTTTTGGTGGTGTTTTTTGATTTATCGATTAAACATGTCAAACTAACACGAAGACTACTCGGGGACTTCGCTGCCCACTTTATTCTTCACCAAAGGTACCGCCGTGTGTCAGCCTAAAATATTTCTTCGTTCAATAATACCGCACGTTTGGTTACTTTATATAAATCATGAAGTGAAGAATCATATTACTTCTATCGTGGTCACATCATAAAATTTAGTGTTATTTTATGACGTGACCACGACGAAGATTTTGTTAGCACGCGCGAAGGTTATAATGAGGTAAAAATAAAACATTAAATTGATTGAACTACCTGGCACGTGATCTTACGATATACCGGAGCAATATTTGATAACTGATAAATTGTATAATTTTGTCAAAGTTTAATAGAGTTCAGCGACAACTCACGTTCTAGTTATTTGCACTAAGAATATGTCAACAGGATAAATATGAAAACATCGTAATTAGGAAGCGTACACACACAACAACAACAAATAACAACAGACATTCGGTCAAGGCTTGTGACGTGACACTGGCGACCGAACATTATTATGTCGAAATCGACATAAAGTGGCAAGTCTATAGTAACCAAACGGTTTCCTCCTAAGAAACTCATCTCTCCAGAAGAGTGGAGCATGATTCTCGCGCATTCGATATACGACATCTACACCTATATCGAGTGATTTCGTAGGGGAATCTGTCAATATAGGTCTCGATATCCGTATATATTGAAGGCGCGAGAATAATACCCCTGGCAACAGTATTCTAACACCCGTATAGCTTAGTCCTTTGCCCCAACCGATTTACCCTCGATTTCTTAACTAATGGTTGTCAACGACTTATGTTGATTTCGCCAATGTCACGTGTTTTGTAGATTTCACTGTATTTTGACAGGTTTTCTTTCGAGAACCAAGAAATATTAGTGTTGATTGGTTTTTCATTAGCACTACCTGAGAAGCAAGCGAAAGGTAACAAGGTCTTCGGACATGAAAAACTGTCTCCCCTGCCCTCGATTCAACCTCACTCAAGAGATTGTTGTCAAAATTGCATTTAAATTGAATTATTTGAGGACGACGCGACATAAGACCAAAACGAAAACAACACACCAACATTTAAGCAATAAATGAAATCTGCGGGTCCATTATCGCGCCTTCGATATACGATATCTACTCCTATACCGAGTGATTTTGTACGGGAATCTGTCAATATAGGTCTCGATATCCGTATATCGACCCGCTGAAATTTGTAACAGCATATAGGTTTTATTTATAAATTAAAATGTTTTATACAAAACCCAAAAACATATATTAATATATACCCAAATATCATATATAACACAGCGTCTCGCCTATCAGGATGGCAGAGGCATAACTGTGATCACTTTAATCAATTAATCAATAAATAAAGGCACTCCAAGGCATCATTTCGGCATATGAGCACTCGTTCAGGTTGCAGGCAATCCGACTGTGGAACGCTCTTCCTTCCACCATAAGAGACAGTCCCACTCTTTTCTCATTTAAAAACCGGGTAAAAGAACACTTCCTCTCTCTTTCCTGATAGATATTGTATGTACGTATTTTTGTTAATTTTGTATATATGTAGGTGTATATATTTGCATATTGTGTATTTATTTAGTATTATACTGTTTTTAAAGTAGAAATCTATATTTATTCATACTTGTCATTAGTTTTAGTAATTTGTGCACTGACTTTCCTCTCTTTATCTGTTTTTTCCCGTCATCCCTAGGTTTGCTGAATGAAATCTCTTTTTAGAGATAAGCTCGCCTTTGTATCTTTCTGTAAATGTTACATGTTTTTTAAGTTCTTTTTTGTGCAATAAAGTATAAAATGAATGAATGAATGAATAAATAAATACTACAACAAGAACTTCTTGGGAACTAACCGAACGATCGAATCTTGCGAAATCCTAGAGTCTAGGACATAAGCCAGACTATGACTAACTCCGAATGCCTAGTGCTTTGAACATAATCACTAGGGGATACGGCAGATCTGTAATCACGACTGGTCAGATTACTATACTTGTTACCACAATTAAGACTAGATAAGATACCGAATAGAGTCATTCTGAATAAATATTTCTACAAAAGTTCTAACGGTGATGGAAAATATTTTGAGGAAACCTTCAATACTACATAACTGCGGCGATAGAATATCTGGTTAAAAGATGGCACAAATGTGCCTCTGCCACCCCGTATGGGAAAATGCGTGACGCTGTGTTGTTGTTTGGTTACTATGTACAAAAGTGTCATCATAACTCATAAAGCAGCACTATTTCGGTAGTTTAAACAAAAACATGCAATTTGTTTTTATTTACAAATTTTCTACAACTTTTGAAGGTGAGAAGAACCTAAAAATAACACAGTGTTATTTGCTATTTCGATAAAATTTGTTGATTATTGTCTATTTATCTTTTATCGCCATAACTCCAAACAAAACACAAGATTAGTTAGCCTTGTCATAAAACCAGAGAAAAACTGACATTCAAAACAACCTGTTAGCTACCATTTAAGTCAAAGTCAAGCGGTTGAGGAAAACCTCAAAATCTTTCATTCCGACCATCTGATTGCTCATTTTCTTAAAATGGTCCTTCGAGCCGGATGCAGCAACAAAACAACAGTGGGGCTTAGCTGGAAAACTCAATAAACAAGTGAAAGTCGCGTACACATTGAAGAATTATTTGCGCAACAATCGAGACGGCTGATTACTGATTAGAGACTTTCTACTACTAACTCTACACCCCCGCAAATGCAAACGGGGCTTTATAATAAGTGATGGAGTAATGAGGGATTTAAAGGAAACTTTGTAGAGATTATGGAAACTTGTGCCTCACTTACATTTCCTTGTTCGAAAACAGGTCACAAGGCTTTTAACTGTTGATGATTTGATAATTGTAGAGAACTATATTTCAATTACTCATCTTGTAATATTAAGGTTAGTTAGTAGTTACATAGTTAGGAATAGTGGCCATTATTAAAACTTTTATATAAAATTTTTGACACTTAACATTCATCTCATAATTTAAAAAAAAATTACGCTACCCAGACTTTATAAGGTTACAAGGATACAATTTGAAAGAAACATTGCTTGTGTTCAAAAATTCAAAAATATATACAAAAAAATCGTTGTTTCCTGTCAACAACATAAAACAATAAAACTTACTTTCTAACTCTTTCTCTAATTGAAAGTTGTTAATGCTTCATTTGAGGCTAAACACAAAGGCGGTAGCTAATAGTCGCTCCGAGGGCGTATTGTGTTGTAGAAGAAAGTACTGAACTACTGACACTTACTTCTCAAACGTCCAACGTCCACAAAAAACCATCTCTTTTTCTGTTTTAACCGACTTCCCAAAGGAGGTTTACAATTCGTTCGGATATTTTTTTTTTTTTTTTTTTTATGTATGTGCCCCGATAGTGCCTAGACGGATGGACCGATTTGGAAAATTATTTTTTGTTTGAAAGGGTTTACCTTCCCATTGGTCCTATTGACACCAGGTCAGGATCTGATGATGGGATCCTGGAGAAATCGAGGGAACTCTTCAAATATTATAGGCAGACCTATAGTGATTTTTGTGTTTTTCATAATAACTTGTGCAAATGCACATGGTAAGCATAATATTGTGATGCGGAACTGCTGATGAAGACCACATATGGCCACCAGATCTGCTCAATACTAGGTACAAATACAATGCGTGGCTGACGGGCAGGCAACGCATAGCCTAAACCGGTGGACCTAGAGCCATGAAACTTTGTACAGGGGTTCCTTAGTAGCGTGGGGTAGCACTGATATGGGATTTGACAAAATTAATTCCCAAGGGGGGGGGGGGATAAGGGGTTACAGTTTGTATTAAACTCAATCTAATCAAATAGGGTTTGTGGAAGTCGGTTTTTTCTAAAGTTAACTTTTTTTTCAATTATTTTATTAATTGTTTTGTTGTTAGTTTAGTTATCACCGGGACTTGAACATGCATCTCTTGAAAAGGAAGCGTGAATCCCACTAAACAATGGAGTTCTATTATTTCACATTAGACACAAAACATCGATCATGGGTATTTTTTTTTTAAACCCTCAATTATATGGTCCACTTGAACTAAACAACATCGTGCAACAATTTACCTAGGCTTTTCAGAGGCCTTCAATAATAATTGTATCCTACCTACAAAGAAAGAAGTTAGCTTACTTAATATTACTTCTTCCGCAATCAAAATGTAGGGCATCCGAGCACGCGCTTGTCTCACAAACTCACTTTTAAGGCGATGCACTCTATACACTGTATATCTTGTCGAGGTCCTGGGTTCGATTCCTGGCTGGGGAAAATAAAAGAAAAAAATATCCCCAGCTCTCTGATGTTTACATGTTTGTGATTGATGTCGCTGTTTCTGGTGTTAAGGACACAGGGTATCCTAGTGTGGGGCCTGAAGCAATGGATGTGCCAGTACATATTTTATATCCTCCTATAATAAAAAAAAATGATGACATTAAAATTAACGTTTATTGTGTTTTTGTTTCAGGTATGTATCAGACGGTGGTTTTATGCAAGTAATAAAGGTAAAAAGAAAATGTTTTTGGAATTGCTACAAAATAATAATAACGGGCTATCCCTTAATTAGTGCCTTATGAACTCAACTCAAGACTGACATAATTTTAATGTCACAACCGGTAGACCACATTATACAGGGTGTTTGTAGAGGTAGTGTCAAGTATGAACCCCCTCTATTTTGCGCATACGAATAATAATGGTTCATAAAAATACACTCCGTTGGTTAATCATGTCGGTATATTCACGCTTTTTGTAATTTAAGTAGAAATATTGAATTACAATAGAATTTTGTATGTTTGTGGCGGAATTATTAATGTAAAATATTTAAATAAATCATGGGAATCAGAAATTCTGATTCGGGAATAAAACATATTGTTTATGGGTATTTTATTCATTTTAGACATCATGTTTCATAGAGCCATTTACTGTTTAAGAACTACACAAAAAAAATATTTTCAAAACAACCGGGTTCGATTCCCGAGCTGAGTAGAGGTTTTTTTAAATATATGAATGCAGTTTTTCTTCTTATTAAAATGGATGACATAGTTCCTAAGAATTATTTATTTATTTATCAAAAAGGTTACAGATTCACTTAAAATAATTAATCATTTGATACCTACTTACTAATCATGAATCATGTGTTACACAATTATATTACCAGCGGCCTTCACACTAGGTCAGACCTGTATCGTGAGGACCTGGATCTTTGACGAACAAATCTTCGTATGTCTTATGGTTTCAGACTTTCCCATACTGACCAATTTAAATTAGACACCCTGTATTTCCCGTGACAGCCTACTTATATGACGCTGTCAATTATTGTAATGATTACAAGGATTTTTGTCATCTTTCTAAAGCCTAAAACTAAAAGCTTTATTTTGTACAGCCTGTATACTAATTCAGATGACTAAATGACTCAGTGGCAGCTGCTATTATGTTCCGCGTAATTATAAATTATAATAAAAGCAGCCATTAAAAGAGGTTATGAAACACTGTCAACCTCTTTGTAGAGAGTTATAGTATGTAAAGTAGCTCTTTGATGTGTGTAATTGTTGGTGATAAATTATAATTATTTTATTAATTATTATGGCACGTGTTCCAAACAGCGTTAATGTATGAAAGATTAGCGGCCGATTTTTCAATCCTCAGTTACCGTGTAGCTGTCTGCTTATATCTAAAGATTTTGTCTGTACATGTTTCAAATAAAGTTATCTAGGTATCTGTTTGTGTGGGGATTGAAAAAATCATACCTGTCTGTACAACTAAACACTAAGCAAAGTCTCGACTTTTCCTTTTGGCAATTTGCAAACTTTTCAGCTCGTACCGCTATAGTAGCGGTAGCCAGATTTTCTGACTGTGACAGGTATTACGACCTCAGAACAATAACTAATATTGTTCTGAGATTACGACCCTGAATTGGATTGCAATTTTGAAATGACAACTGTCAACCTAGCGATTTTTTTTGTGGCCTGTAAAGTCAAAATGGATACTTTTTATGAACTGTCAAAACGGAACTTTTGTTCCTGAGTTCTATGAAATAACGACAGAATGACGTCATGTAAAAGTGCCATCAAATGCTGTCTTTTTTTGCACAAAATTGACTTTATAAAATATATCTGCTGGAAATATACAAATTCAGAGAATTTCAAGCTTCAACTTAAGACTTATTCCTAGATTTATTGGATTACCTTGGCCACAAGCTTATCCGTAATTTCTTTACTTACATCACACCAGAAAGACATGCAGAAAACTATAGTCTGAAATCAGTTCTACGATCCTTGAAAATTTCAAGAGTATTGCAATTCGGATAGATGGTAGAGATGAAAAACCAAGCTATAAATTCCCAAAACCAACATTACAACACAATTGACTCAATTTCACATATCAACAAAAAAGGTAACGGAATCTCTTGACCTTTTTGCGTGCGCTGACGCACTGAACCAAACAATTTACATATCAATGGCAGAACTTGTTAAAATACTCCTTATAGTCATGTTATTAAGGAACTGAGACAGCGTTTTTGTGATTTGTAAAGGACAAAGTGACCAAAACTGTTGACCTCTTTGGGAAATGGGTTCCATGAAAAAATGTGGCCTGTCTTTTATTGAATGGAGTACCGATTAGTTGGTTTCTGTGTGTGTGTGTGTGTGTATGAGAAGTTTTGAAGATGAACTACTTAAAGGTTCTTGTACTACTTGTAATAAGTATGAGAAACGAAAAAATTTTGCTCACTCGATCTTTTTGCGAGGCTTTTGCCCAGTAGTGGGAATATAGGCAAAAAATAATTTTCTTCAATATAATATTTCCGTGAATAAAATAACCTGTACGTCGATACTGAAAAATTCAAACAACCACTCAAGTGAGAGTGATAGCGGTTCGCTATCACTCTCACTTCGTATTTGAACGTGTTGAAGTACGAAGTGAGCGTCGAAGTGACCCTTACCGAATGCCACTTCTTTTTTCATCTCACACTACCACCTCTATGGTGGCGTTGCGGTCAAAGCTGTGCATCTCGAACGAGAGGTCCTGGGTTCGAAATCCGGTTGGAGAAGAAGAAAAAAACATATATACTTTCGTATATATTTATTGCACATAAAGACAAAACACAAAAAGATACAGGGAAGGAATGTACAAAGGCAAGCTTATCTCTAAAAAGAGATCTTTTCCAGCAAACCCAGGATGGACAGAGAATATTAAAATACAGAACAGGTAGGCCTATGTGCTCAAATAAGTGAAAAATAAAAATAAATAAATCATATTACTATAATAATCTACTGAATATACTACATAAAGAAGTACATGAATAATATATATATTTATATATAAACCTAACATAAATACTTTTATGTACGGCTGTGGATTTTTGTTAAATAAATAAATACCTTCTATATTTATGAGAGAGAGATAATGCTCCATTAACCGATTCTTAAAAATAAAGAGAGATGGACTGACCCTTATGGATTGCGCAGGGAAGCGCGTTCCATAGTGAAATAGCCCTCATCCGGAAGCCATGCTCGTATGCCACAGTATTGTGACGTATGGGGGTCAGAAGCAATGTATGTGACGGTATGTAAATGTTATGGAATAGCAGAGGAAAAGCTTTAAATTCCTTTACAATAAGAGAAACTGAGTCACAGTGCAAGAATGTTAGATGCATCGCATCATTGCCTGACTGGTATTGAAATCGACGGTCGAGTAACACTGCGATATAGCGCTTACGTTCCATTTTCAAAAATAACCAGCCACCTTCTTCCAAGAATAAATAAAAAAAAAAAAAACATTTCTTGTAGGACGCCCTTATTTGTTATTTGTTGCTGAAGCGGCAACAATTATAGATATTCTGTAAAAAAAAAACAACTCTACCTATTACGGTTTGTATGATAGAGACTGCTGACAGACAGACGGACAGACAGACAACCAGACGGACGGACAGCGTAGGCTTAGTTATAGGGCCCCGTTTGGCACTCTTGAGATACGGAACCCTAAATATAAATATTTAGACCATTAATGTCCCCACCAGGGAGCACTTATCCAGTGGAGAGCGCATAGATACATTTTCCTTTGAAACACAACTCACCAATTTACGGGCGGCGGGGGACGAGGTAAGAGAGCTGTGATTGGTCAGCCGCTGTGAAACTGTCTGGCAGCCCGTCATCGTACATATAGGTTGCGTATGCGAACGTTTGTTGAATACTATTCCCCCGCAGGCGCAGTCAATTGGATATATAGTCTCTGGTCCCCACCGAGTTGCACGGGCCTTTACTTCGGACACGAGAAAGATTGAGCCATATCCCATCGCCGCAGCTAAGGAGTAATGAAGGTTTCCTCACGATGATTTCCATCATAGAACTTCCGCATACTGTACTTATCACATCGGTACATGGTCAGCACCGGGATTAGAACCTGCATCTCCAGTATGAGAAGCAAGCGTGAAGCCTAATGTAAATGTTATGAAAAAAATATTAACCAGAGATGCAATTAAAAACAAAGAAAAAAAAAAACATAAATTCATTAGATGCAGTTTTAACCGCTCGTGCATCAAAGTATTTATGTATGTGGGTGGAATATAATGTTATAGTCTTATTAGCCTTGTTTCTATAAACTAATTGTTAGTTTGGTCGTTATGTTCCGATTAATCTCCTAACAGCATTCAATGAAGCTGGTAGATTTATTCTTAGCTGTCTACAGAACTCCGCGAACCACGCTTCTCACGCAGGAGATTCTGTTTCGAAAACGGTGCTGACTATGTACAAACATTATGTACATAACATTAATCCCTTTGGTACCAATTAATTAATACTAGCCGGTTGAATGGAGCCGTTTTTTTTATTATTTTTTTGTAAAAAAAAAAATACATTAAAATTAGTTTGACAGTGGGTACCAACGTCAAAAATTAGACATTCATTGACGTCTTGGTACCCACTGTCAAAATAATTTTAATGTTTTTTTTTTATAATTTTAATGTCAATATTGTTCCAAGGACTCTTTTGTCCTTACGCTACCCAGCGTGCTAGCTTAACCTACTAATATTAAAAATCTGCACAGTAGAAACTTATACCTTTTAAACAAAGATACACGAACAAATTAATTTCAGTTGAGCACGCCGCGCCCCGTCTCCCTTGTTCCGGTACTGACGGAAGATCAGCGAGCGCCTGAGGAGTCTACTTCTCAGGCGCATGCTGATTCAGAACCCTTTTGCAGATTTAAAAGATTTAAAAGATTTATTGGTAATTACAGGTCACATTTACAGTCTTGAGATGCCACACCACCCTCAGTTCTAGTGCGATATAGGTACTTTGGTATACCTATATCCTATCTATCTTAGTGCAAATTATCTGTGTCTGTATGTTTTAAATGTTATTTTGTTTAGCGCTAAGTATCTTCTATGTTTTATGCTGTGTGTGTGTGCGCTGATGCAAATAAATAGATAAAATACAAAATACAAATACAAAGGAGATAATCCACTTATCATGAACACATTATAGGGCTTTTCGTGTTTTGTATGATACGCTAAGCTAGGTCCCGGCTGCTGTTGACACTTGGTAGTATGTAGTAGTCGTAAAAACCCCTCTTTGCCAGCGTGTTGCAGTATGTCTCAATGTTACTCGTATCCGGGAAAAGATTTGTGCCCCTCGGTGGGGATTGGGGACATTAATAGGCTTTTATTTCTTTACTTTTAGGGTACCGTACCCGAAGGGTGCCAAACGGGACCCTATTACTGAGACTTCGCTGTCCGTCTGTCCGTCCGTCCGTCCGTCCTGTCTGTCACCGGGTCCGTCTGCACGAACCGTAATAGCTAGAAAGCTGAAATTTTCACAGAATGTGTATATCTGTTGCCGCACCAACCACAAATACTGAAATACGAGAGATATTGCAAATTAAAGGGGGCCCCGATACAAGAGACGTGTTTAGATACACTTACGCATTTCAAAATGGAGATCTTGACTGAAACTGTTTATTTATTGTCATAGCAACCATGTCATAGACACATTTAAATATGATAGCATATTTCGCGTCAACCCACATGGTTGTGGTTAGCCGGTGCGGTATTATGTAGACTCTTAATCCGGAGGTCGTCGGTTCAAATCTCGTGAAGGCATAAACTTTTTAAATTTTCTTTTTGTTTATTTTTTATTGTTTTGAGTGCTTTTGATTTGTTGTACGATGGTACGGTACCCTTCGTGTGCGATACCGACCCGCACTTAACCGATTTTTTACTGTTCATAAGTTGGAACTTCCCAGTTCTGTAATTACACAGGCTGGGCTGTTACACCTGAACTATTTGTATGGTAAGGCTGCGGTCACCATAAGGTAAGTTATTGCCTCATATTGCATGCCATTAAGACACGCGGCTTGTAAGGAAGAAGGGTAAGGCTGTGGTACACTGGTATCTTCGTTTTAAATATCGCAAACTGAGCCAGCGTTGTGGATTATGACTCAATATTAGTTGTATCGGATATATAAATAGGCAACATTTATTTATTTATCTGGGGACACGATAGAGCCCTTGTCAAGTCGGTTTTTGTTTACATTTAATAGACTTTCTTACGGTAATAGAAATTATCGTGAGGAAACCTTCAATCTCCTTGCTGAGGCGATGGGTTTGCCCTCTGTCACGCAAAATGGAGTATAGAGTAACTGGCTAAACGTGTAAAATTTTGACACAAAAATTAAAGCAATTTATATTTTCTTTCCTCACAATAGAAAAGTACCTACTCTAGACTAAATAACAGTTAATAACAGGCCAAGTGCGAGTCGGACTCGCGCACGAAGGGTTCCGTACCATTATTTATAAAAACGGCAAAAAATCATGTATGTTGTATGGGAGCCCCCTTTATAATCTATTTTTTTAGTATTTTTGTTATAGCGGCCACAGAAATACTTACATAATCTGTGAAAATTTCAACTGTCTAGCTATCACAAATCAAATCAAATCAAATAAAGTTTATTTCCAAAATAACAGATACATTATGAAATTATGTTTATATGGTCTCCACACTAGGTATGACCTGTGTCGTGGAGTCCTAGGTACAGACTTTATTTTATGTTGCTGAGAGTTGGAAACAACAAAACTAAACCGATCTAAGAACAATAACTTAAGTAACTTAATTACTAGGGTGACCAAACCACTCACAATCACGGTTCATGAGATACAGCCTGGTGACAGACGAACAGACGGACAGCGGGGGCTTAGTAATAGGGTCCCGATTAGCACCCTAAATAAAAAACCCTATAGAAATACAGAAACCTAAAGACGGGAGCAGTTTACTCAACCCCTTATTCTAAGTCTTCCCGAGTAAATTGTGCGCATTATACTAAGTTACAGCCGCGCATACCAAACTAAGCTGAGTACTATCCAAACAGTTTAACTACACATCTAGAATGATGACTACTCGAAGGTTATGGCATTCTCACGAGGTGTCTATTTAAAACGTCCGGGTTATACCGGGAATACTAGACTGGGGTAATATATGCAATGAGTAAGTGTCTAGGAAGAGCTTAAAGCTGTTGTGCCAATGAGTCTATTACTGAGTCAATGTCCTGAGAAATATCTAGAAAATTTCGTCCTATAAAAAACCGGCAAGGTACACAGTTGGATTTACAGTTGGATTCGCGAACCAAGGGTATGTAAATCTTACTTACTACACATAATATGTATACACACACACATTTTGATTTGTATTCTCGAACGTCAAAAAAGTCTTATTAAGGCTGAATTTCACCAACAATAAGTTATACGAGAATAACTATCCCGGGGATAATTTGTATGACAATGACAGTTCAAAATAGGGTGATCTGATCTGGTGTCTATGAAAAGTAGAAGATACTCTCGAGTAAAAGTTACTCTTTCGTTCGTAAAATTCGCTCTAAGCTAACCAATCAATAACTCTGCCTAAAAATTTATCAAATCAGCCTCAAATGTATTATCTTGGAGATAGAGTTGGCTTGGTAAGGAGGCTGTAGGTTCCAAGAATTTCCTTCGGACGTGAGCTTGTCGTCGCTCGGCCCGGTTACAATGCTACATGGATGTTTTAGCACGTGGCCAAGGGTCGGAACTAACGCAATCAATCAATCGATCAATGTTGTAGTGGCGCCCCCCTGTCAGTGTCATCTAAGTGCCAAAACATCCATGTAGCACTGTATCTTTTGAATGCTTTTGAATGCGTTGACCTAGAAGTATTTTTTTTCAAACGAGCACAGATTTGAGTAATCTATATTAATTTCAACTTGATACCTCCACGCGTTAATCATTTCTGCGAGACTGATTGCAGCCCTTCTCTGAACCTAAAAAAAGTAAAAAATCCAAAGTCTAAACTATTCGCAATAACTCCTTGGACATACCTTCCATTAATCAAAGTCTTGCATTCTGTCCGTCAGTTTATCACGAGCCAGGTAGGCGGAGCTGGGTGATATGCATAGTATGTCAAACTTGACCGTGAAATTATGACGAGGCCAAAAAAATAAAACTACGCCTTTTTGTTGCTCATCGTTCGCGTGTTTTTACTTTCTTTGTTCGCAAGCGCAATGACGACTAATGGCAAAAGGGTGTAACCTGATAAATGTTGTAAATGCCCTTGGTTCTGTACTTGGTGTGTTTTTGTCGTATCTTAGGTTACATTTTCTGTTTTAGATAAAGTAATAATAGTAATAGCAGTTAGTAACAGTAAAAGTAAAATGCCTCGGACATTTCTAAGCGAGCGGCTAACATGAAAGACAGTAAGATTGCATATAAAGAACCCTAACTCCCGCTCGTTTCAAAGAAAAATCATAATTGCACACCAAACTGTCCATGCATGCATATTCCACTTCCTGCATGCATGGGAACCAACAGACTTCAGTAGAAATGTCCTATCTCCCGATTAAAATGCTCACGTCGTCGTGTAGTAACGAACAATGGGCGGGTTAGTTGATATGCGCAGGAGTTGACGAAGAGCGCCATCTATCTGCACGTGGGTGGAATTAGAATGTTTAATTTTAGTTTTTTTTAACGGTCATTCAAATATTTGAATTATGAGGAACTGATTATTAATCGTCAATTATAATGTAATTTTTCGGTTATTTTGTTTCAGTTTGTGACAATAAACTTGATTTAACTGATCAAATTTAATACAATTTATAGAATGCTCTTCAGTACTTAAGAATACGCTTCATACAAAACTACAAGACTCAAAACAAAATATACGAACTCCAAAAGTAAGACAATAACGGTCTAAAACATATCTCTTCCTGACAAAAGGTGTTGCAACAAGTAACCTAGCTAAAGCACTAAATACACTAAATAGCAATTTTAAGGGCACAAAAGTAAACAAAACGCAACTTCACACCTTTCACACATCAATTTTATGATCGAACGAAACGCAACACAAGTTCAAATGTGACGAAGACGTTGCAAGTTCGACGACCCTTGTGACCGAAATCACAAACTGCTACTGAAATCTAGAATTTAACTTGCAGCTTAATTTATGTATTGGAGGACTGACAGAGCAACGTTACTTAATATTTTTTCTAACGATTGAATAAATATCATGTACATGACATAAAGACCTACATAGCTATAAACAATAAACTATGTTCCGTATGGCCTCTAGCTCCTGACACACAGGTCGCCCTAGTTTGGGAGTTAGAGCCACAATTATAATTAGGAAATAAGATACAATACAATAAATATATTTCATTTCATTTAATTTCATTTCATTTTGTAAGAAAAGATAAGATAATATATTTATTTGACACATTACAATTTGTTACATAGAGGTTTTACATTGGATGGTTTCCTACTATACTAGTAAGAGTTTGAGATGTAATTAATTAATGATTATTCGAGATCTATACTAAGCAGAGCCTGTACTATAGATCTCAAAAATCCTTAGCGCTTCCATAGTTAAACATGACACACATAATGGGTAGATATCTTCCGAAGAGTTCTATAGAGGTATCTTTTTCTGCGTTATTTGAGATTTACAAAATGACGGACTGACTGACTGACTGACTTAAGTCAAGTGCAAATTTTATTTTATGTTACACCCTGTTCAGGTGTGTGTCACCCACCACTTTTAGAATGCAATATAAGCAACAAGCACAGTATTTTTATAGCTTCGTAAGAATTTCGCGACTTGACTGTAATATTTTTAATGTTTGATTGTGAATCACACTTGAAACATACAGTCTGAATCATAGAGTCAAAAGAGCTGAAGAGCTTCCAATGAAGGATAGTATGGTTGTGTCTTACTTACTCGACTTGACGGGGGCTTCGATACGGGGGTCAAGGTCAAAGTCAAAGTAATTTTTTTTATTGACCTTAAAATCATACAGATTGCTTATTTAACATCAATATAATATCAATATTTTTGTATACTATCGCCCGTTCGGAAGTTGTGGGCTTAGGGATGGAGCAAAGAAGGGCAAGAAACTCCCCCGGTACGGGTGCTACCGCGTCCCTGGATCTGGATATTCTGAATATTTTCAGACGGGAGTTTTGAACCGCACAATTAAATAATGCCATTTGATTATGACCTATATTATTGTACGAATATGGTGTCTTGCTATGTGCGAATAAAATTGTATTAAATAGATCGGCCAAGTGCCGCACAAATCGTATTTTTTGCAAAGGAACTATTTTACTGTATCCAGATATTCCCCTTAACTTGCTATTAAGTCCTTTGCCTTGTGCCTTTTATGATTCAAATTGATTTATACTTTGCTGACACTGCCTGCGATTCCGAAGGCGACACTAACTACACTAACTAAACTAATTAAAATTGTGTGTTTGAAAATGGAATCTGTGGCCACCGCGCAAGAGCTGTCGGATTTGAAGGATGTCAGTTTAGTGCCTTTAGTTTTTCTAGTTTAGTGGCTTTGACACCTCAAGAATAGCCCACACTATAAAGAAAATAAAGTATTTTTTTTTTCTAAACCGTCGAGCACAGGTGAATCACAGAGGAAACCGACCGGGCCAGTACAGTGATTAATATGTGCGTCTAGTAATAGCCAATGAGGGCGCGGGCGCAGGATATCCGCACATCGGACACTACTCGACGTCTCTATACTAAACATAAACATTAATACATGTATACTTTGCTTTATTCATTCGGCCTTATTTTTCTACAAATATAACTCCGTTATGGTTTGAAGGCAGTGGATGCGGGAGGCACAGGACCGGAGCGGATGGCGTGGCAGAGAAGAGGCCCATACCCAGCAGTGGGAGGTGTGGGCTGACTGATGATGAGGATATGGTTTAATAACTCTCTCGCGGCCGGTTTCTCGTACGATTTTAATTTGACGTATCAGTCAGCGGTTTGTCAAAATTAACAATCTGTTGACAAGCTTTGAGTTTCTAGAACGCAAATGATTGGAAAAATTTCCCTCTAGCGTGCCTCTAGCACATAGCTTTGTCTCTAAAACGTCAAACTCACGTTGGTCTGTTGAGTTGTTGACATTGACAGCTTGTTGAAAACTTGGAAGAAGGAGGAACAAAGAGTTTCATTGATCTGGGGTTTCAATTGGAGATCTTGACAAACTGCTGACAGTCTGTCGGTTGAATCTTCCAGCACAGTAATACAAACTACATATAAACGGAGTTTGACAATCTGTCGCGCAATTTTGAGGAGAAAAGGTGTACGAAAAACCGGGCATCGGTCTCTCGTGAATCAAATTTTTCGTTCAATTACTTACTAGCCCAGACGACCTTTTAATTCCGGCCCGATCACGTGCCTTTATATAAAAGGCGGTGACAGAATTATACAGGGTTACTTTGGGACTCCTAGCCAAAAGTTACTATTATTTTAGGGACATCATTCTGAGCAACTATCACTAAAAAACCGATTTGATCAAATATACATTTACGTTTTTTCTTATGAAGCACAGTTGTGTCGCACTAATTTTATCTGCGCGACAGGGGGTAAGCCCAACAACTTGGACGTTGTCATCTTTTTCAGACTTTGACTCTTTGAATATTTTATTCTTTTTTAACCGACTTCCCAAAGGAGGAGGTTTACAATTCGTTCGGATATTTGTTTTTTTATTATTATTTTTTTATTTTTTTATGTATGTGCCTCGATAGCGCCTAAACGGATGGACCGATTTGGAAAATTATTTTTTTGTTTGAAAGGGTTTACCTTCCCATTGGTCCCATTGACACCAGGTCAGGATCTGATGATGGGATCCTGGAGAAATCGAGGGAACTCTTCAAACTCTTGATGCAAACACATGAACTCTGTGAATATTGTTTATTTTAATGTAAGTGTTTGCATTGTTGATGTGCCTTGTTATAAATAAATAAATAAATAAATAAATAAAATATTATAGGCAGACCTATAGTGATTTTTGTGTTTTTCATAATAACTCGTGCAAATGCACATGGTAAGCATAATATTGTGATGCGGAACTGCTGATGAAGACCACATATGGCCACCAGATCTGCTCAATACTAGGTACAAATACAATGCGTGGGTGACGGGCAGGCAACGCATAGCCTAAACCGGTGGACCTAGAGTCATGAAACTTTGTACAGGGGTTCCTTAGTAGCGTGGGGTAGCACTGATATGAGATTTGACAAATTTAATTCCCCAAGGGGGGGGGGGATAAGGGGTTACAGTTTGTATTAAACTCAATCTAATCAAATAGGGTTTGTGGAAGTCGGTTTTTTCTAAAGTTTACTTTTTGTTTTAATTATTATTTTTTTATTTATCGAACAAAAAACCACAGCCGTACATAAAAATTAAACAATAATATAGATTAAACAACTAGGCCAATTAAGGATTTCACTATGTAAATAGTCAAATAAGGACAAGTGAGAGTACATTCAGAGACAGGTAGGCAAGTAACTTTGAAAAACAATATCCCTGATTGTAATGTGTAGATTTATTCCAGTTTCTCGCGTCACCAACAATCTGATACTGACGTACGTGCCTCGTAATGTAGATACTTATAGCATTATCAGCTAATTTATTTTATCTTACATATTGTAGAAAGTGGTGAGTGCACGCCACACGCTACGGAGCTCGCGTATGTAAATTACTAGTTGCAAGTTCACTTGCAAGCGACTGCGGCGGTATCTAATCACTAGTAGTATTCTGCGGATTTACTCGACATTTCATGTACATACCCCTGTATAATTTACTCTATAGTGCATACAGGGTGTCCCGTAAATAATGGACCACCCCCATTTAGGGAGTTTAGAGTGACCTACCCCTTTTCCCATACCAGACCAGCGCTATAATTGGATTCTAGACAAGGGTAGTTATCTTATAAAATACAATACTAGCCCCCGGTTTCAGAGAGCCGATCAAAGGTTACAATTAGCTAACAGAACAATTAACTAATTTAAGCCAATCACAAGCCACTATTTTGAATTAATCATCGATTAGCTAATCTTAACCTTTGATCAGCATCTTGAAAACCGGGGATAGGCCCGTCAGCCCGACTTCTTCATACAAATCAGCTGATCCACTCAAATCGGTTGCTCTGATCAAATCGGTTTCATAATGAAAGTTGCTCAGAATTATGTCCCAAACAAAGCAGTTTCTCATTTTGCGTTAATTCATTTACACCTTTGTTTAAACGAGAGTTAAATTGCCTCAGCTATGTTCCATTGACGGTTCCGCCCAGAGATTATATATTAAATTGATTGCGCCTGCTGCGGGGGAATGCGGCTCGCAAAACATTTGTTGAATTCAACAAACGTTCGCATACACAACCTATGTACTATAACGGGCCGCCAGACAGTTTCGCAGCGGCTGACCAATCACAGCTCTCTTACCTACCTCGTCCCCCGCCGACCGTAAATTGGTGAGTTGTATTTAAAAGGAAAACGTACTATGCGCTCTCCACTGGATAAGTGCCTCCCTGCCTTCTCCTGTACCAAACTGGTGTCACATAACTGGGTTCCTTTTATGTGTTTAAACTATCACTTAACAGCTGTGAATACCTATACTTATTAGAAAGTGTTTTCTTGTATCTTTTAAATAAGTGCTATTAAAGTGTTTCATGTTTACTAACTATTTGCTGTTTCCTGCAAAACATGCAGGAAAATCTGTAAACAGTTTGCCTGACAGCAAATGAGAGCTATTATTATTTTTGTGTGTATGTAGCTATAATTATACCAATATGATTGATGATTATATAAAAACTATTGTATGATTTACAGTACCTTATAGTAGCCTAAAAAAGTCGCAAAACCAGTTCCAGTTTCTGACTTAGTTACTTCTCAATGCATCGCAGGTTCAAACTTCATCTTGTAAACCCACTCTAATTGAAAGATAATTTATAACTAACTTATCTGATTCGTATCTGGTTCTTCCATTAAAAAGCTTCTTCCCAAGCTAAGAATTTACAACGTCCTAACAACCTTATAGCGGTTTCTTTTAGCCCCTATTCTCATAGTGATAAAGTTCTATGGTGTCTTGTGGTTATAATGACAGTAGGCTTAAGGAAATGTCAATCAAAGTGCTACTTAGGTACTAGAGATCATAATTGATATGATATAGTTATCGCGGGGCTATTTACGCTAATAAGCTACATCTGTACACATATCAACACACAACAACACTCACACATCGACGTCGTGGGAAATTCATTTATTAAAGACAGTAATTAGGAACACCCGGCGAAATTCATACTTACAAAATTAACTAATGATCGAACCTAAGTTATGTTTCGTAACAGTGTATGGATTCTTATCTTATCTTATTTCAAGGTCAAATAGTCCGAAAAAATAAGTGGCCGTGTGCCATACGGTTAGTTTCGGCGTTTGACGCTGTCAGATTTAAAATAGCCTGTTTTTTGCTAGCTACAGTATTCCTCAAAAAGAAATTGAAAGAAAAAACGATATGAAAGAAGATGTTAGATGATTTTGCTTAAACCAAGGAACTTTGACATAGTTTAACCGGTTATTATTATTATGAGCCTGTAATATCCCACTGCTGGGCAAAGGCCTCTCTCCCCCTCTTCCACTCCATTCGATCCTGAGCGGTCTCCTTCCACTCTTTATCCCATAGACCCAACTCATCACTCCATCTCTTCCTGGGTCGGCCACGCTTTCTCTTTGCATTTACTGGGAGCCAGTCTGTGGTTCTCTTAGCCCAACGATTTGAGCAACATAAAAGGGATTCATATCTTACTGTTAAGGTACTTACATCAAAATGAATCTTTGATTTATTTTTGTGGATATCTTTGATAAGCTCCTTGGTTTTATTAAAATCATCCAAACTTTTAAGGTCACCGGAACTTTTTGTTTAGGAATACTGTATCAGTATCTCATTTCATTTAGCAACATGGCTATTTTACGTTTAAAACTCATGTAAACCGTTTTTTAGTACTCACAAGAGTATAAATAAATGTGCATTCTTGGGTTCACAGATCCTATTTTATTGATGCCAAGATTGTAAAATGCCAAATGGTTTTTTCTACAAACCCGCGGTATTTAAAGGTTACCTAGGTTACCTGATACAGAAAAAGTAATTAAACACTGCATTAAAACCTAATTGCTCCGAACGGTGCATACTGCCGTATGTGGCTTCTGTTATTATTCTAGTCTAGACCGACTGCCAAACATGACATTTTGCGCCCTTCTGAGCAATCGTCATGCTATAACGATGAGTTTTCCAAATGGTTTCTATTCCAATTTACCACTTATTCCACATAGACCCAGGGAGCACTTATCCAGTGGAGAGCGTTTATATACATTTTCCTTTGAAACACAACTCACCAATTTACGGGCTGCGGGGGACGAGGTAAGAGCTGTGATTGGTCAGCCGCTGCGATACTGTCTGGCGGCCCGAAGGTCGGCCCGTCATCGTACGTAGGTTGCGTATGCGAACGTTTGTTGAATACAAACGTTCGCATACGCAATTAGATATACAATATACATAGTCTCTGCATAGACCACAAGGGCTAAATTCCCACGAAAGTGGTGTAGGTTATACTGGATTATACTTATGAATGTCACTGCGAAAACCGTTCCGTGCTTTCAATATGGGTACTTAACAAGTTCATTGCCGTTTCGCAAATTACCATCTGTCTGGTTGTTATTTGTAGTATGGAGTAAAGCGCTCAGCGACAGGTTGGGATGGAACCTTATCGCAGTTTGAGTAAAAATGTTCTCAGCTACTACAACCTCTCTCATCAGAACTGGGATTGCTGGAGAATATTCTATTTAATTTTGTACCAATTATTTCAATTTTCTATTCCATTAATAACATAACTAATTTCATTATTTAATTTTGTTTTTCTTATGTAATTACTTTTATAAATTAAATTGTGTAAGTACTAGAGCCACTGTTGCGCGTCCGCTTTGGCCCTGGCAGAATACCAGCGTCACAGATTCGTCTGTGACATTGCTGAGTCAGGGCCATTTCACTGCCGTGGTACAGTCACATAACCACACAGCTGTAGGTACCTACTGTTTTTTGTTGTTATTAATTATGTGTGTGTACCATGTCCAATGAATAAATGAGTTATCTATCTATCTACTTTTTGATATCTCGTATAACCGTGTTTTGGATGACACGCAGCTAATATCGCTACTTGGTGGTAGTAGTCGTAAAGCTGTTTCAGAGGCCCTAATAGGGCAGCTTGATAACTTCTGAGAGTCTGGTTGGCTATTAGCCCGACACCCTCCACCAACCCGCACTGAGCCAGCGTGGTGGAATATGGCTCAATCTTACGCGTATCCGTTAAATTATAAATCAAATTATTTTCGATGCCAAGTCAAAGTTACCCACTAGGGCCAAAAAACCCTTGGCCTTTCACTCGACTAAAGTCTTCACAAATTAACAGGCCCGTTTTGACAGTTCACGCCCATGAAGTTTTAACCCCTAACGCGTAGGTAATAGAAGCGGTTTTCCTAGGTGCAACTTGTACGCTTTGCTTGAACGCAACAGTTGGCTTTTATTACCTACGCATTAGGGGTTAAAACTTCATGGGCGTGAACTGTCAAAACGGACCTTTTATTTTGTGAAGGCTTTAGGTAGAATTATTTCTTTGTAACAATCATTGTTTTAATTTTTCAACGAGATTCGAGTATATTTTCCTAAATACTGTTTACGGAAAATTGCGCGTTGCGTACGACAGAAGCTTTTTCGCAACTGCGTACGACAAGGTTCCAACTACCTGTCGTACCTACCGTCGCACTGTGAATCGTCTAGAAGAAGCTAGCTGGACATAAACGACCTTCGAATTCCTAGTAGTAATGTAGTAAGAGAAACTCATTAGGCTTATACACTAAGAAATACAGCCATAATTTTGCCAATCTACCCTCATTAGCAGCGTCATTAGGGTAAGTATGTACATTTTTGTAAGAATATGAGTGCATTCATTTCCATTTCTACTCCATACTTGATAACGTTGGTTAAGTCACGAAAAGAGATTTGTGCAAGTGTTTTTTTATGGATAGTGAACATAAAGGTATGTAGTTGTTTTTTAGCTAACTTATATGACAGGAACTTAATCCACTTATTTTATTTATTTAGTTGTTTAGGAAAAAGTGATGATTTTAACCCACTTTTATAAATTCAAAGTACGAAAACTCACATGTACATTCATGTACAGTCTGCAAATTATATCTTATATGATTCTCACAAGTATCTAGTAGTAATTGACGAAAAAAACCATTGCGAAATATTTGCACAACTATTTTTTTTCATTTTTTTTCTGTTCCAGTTTTTACCGTCTCAAAGATGGATTTTTTTGAAGAGTGGTTGAAACATCCGAAGTAATTGCGGAAAATGGAGCTCTTTCGGTTTATATCTTCGTGATATAATTTTTATGGCTTTATGGAGCAGTCTCTGAGAGATATGAAGCTCATCATCTCCAAACATTCATCAGCATTGGCTGACAAGTGGAGCAGCTCTGGCAGAAACAAAGAGCGGTTCCTAGAAAATAATTCTATGTGGTTAGAGAGTGCTGACATTGCATTGCTGAAGTCCGTTTATATATCTATGCCAAGCACCTCTATGGAACCTAAGTCAGGACCTGGAAGACCAATTAAAGAGTTTGAAGATACGAGTCTGAAAACGAAAATACGTCGCGTGGATGATCTCGTACAGTCAAGAAGTTATGGTGAATTAGCATACGCTGCCGAAGTGTCAGCGCGATTGTCAGGCCAAAGAAGCGTTGCACGTCAAATTAAGGTCATCACTGGGGACAGTTCAAAGTGCCAAGAAATAAAAAGTGCGAGTGACACAAGTGCCAGGTGTTTGACGATTGAGGAAGCTTTGGCGTACTACGTCGATAGCAAATCAAGTAGCCATAGTATAGTTATAAGCAGACTCGGAAGTGGAGCAACAAAGCAGGACACAAGCTATTCCCGTCATGGTATAGTCTTCAAAGGGCTATAGCAGCTTGTTATTCTCCAGTTGAAGAGATTCATGTTAATGAAACGCGTGCTGAAAAAGTACAGGCAGTTTTAGATAAAACTTGATTTGCTGGAAGAGATCTCATTTTAGAGATAAGCTCGCCATTGTACACTTTATATTACCTACCGTGCTTTGTTAACTTTTTTTGTGTGCAATAAAGAAATTATGAAATTATAAAACTACTGAACGTTTGGTTTCAGCACAACAAGAAGTGGTCAGTAGCTGTTGCCTTGCACCTCATTAACACTAACCAGTAAATGGGGGTGTGATGGAGGCTCGGGTCCTAGTTTGTACAAACAAAAATGATAATTTGTACATTAATAAACGCTGAAGTTTTTTTTTCTTTTCAATGAACCTTCAAATGACGAATCAACATCCAAAGTTTACTCTGAGCTATACATATATGCTTATTAACCCCATTTAAAAATAAAAATCAAAGAAAATAATTTTGTCCAGCTAGCTTGTTCTAGACGATTCACAGTGCGTCGTCGGCAAGATAATAATAATGTGTTTGACTTATGTAACGCTCTGCTGGTCACCCCCTTTTGACTGAACCTTGTCATTCTTTTGATTGTCTATAAGTGTGGTGTGCAGACGAATCTTCATTATACGTACGACGACCTCCGTGGTGTTGCGGTTCGAGGTTCTGCTTCTCAAGGCTTCGGGTTCGAATCCCGGCTGGGGAAGAAGAAAAAAACATATAGATTTTGGATTTTAAAATGTTTCCATGACGTGAAATTGTTGTTCTGGTTACCACGAGACAGGGTATCTTAGGCTCCTAACACTTTCACCACTATCACTAACTATTCTTCAACGTGTAAAAGAATTAACGCAAAATGAGAAACTACTTTGATAGGGATATCATTATGAGCGACTTTCATTTTGAAACCGATTTGATCAAAGAAACTTTATTTTTCACTTCCTAATACATTTTGGCCTGAGTGGGTCAGCCAGCTGATTTGTATGAAGAACTGAAAAATATTCTAGCTAAGTCCTAAGAACTGTAAATAATAGGTAGTAGTTGAAAATGTTGCATAATGAGGGGTATTAAAACACCAGTGGGTGTTTAAAAACTGAGCAGTAGGCGAGTTTTTTAATAGTATCCCACGAGAGTTTGAATACCAAGTTATGTGCAGTTTCATACACTACTTTATCTAGTCTCATACTTAAGTATCTCTCCTACAAAAATCAAAGTTAAAACACAACAATATTTCCACATATATGTATATATATATCAGTGCGACACGTTGTCACGTCACGTTGACTTTTTGTTGCCGCCAAAACCCAGCATATCACAGCGCATGCGCGGAGCATGGGCCACGTACAGTATCAAACCTCAGATCAATGAACCTCTTTGTTTAAATCTTCCAGCTTCCATGAGCTCCAAGTACCTTCTTATCGCACACTGAGTGGCTGTTTGGTTGTCAACTATAGATAAAAAAAAACTTTCCAACGATACAGACTATCAAACACCTAGGCTGTACGATTTCAAGACCCTTGCCTTTTCCAAAAGAAGTAGAACTGTATCTTTATGGAAAAAAAAGTTTAATAATAACATTAGTTTTGTTCGAGAAGTAGTTTTATTATGTTTTTTTTTTATTTGATTACTGTATTGCGCATATAAAGTAGGTCATTATAAATTCGATTTCAAGTTTGTAAATCGAACTTCATGTTATGAGAGTAGATAAAACATTTTTCGATTTTGTTTCAGATTCTTCATATGCAGCCGCAATTTAACTGAAGGTATGATACTATGAAATGTTATGTTATCAAACAAACAAACAAACAAACAAACAAACAAACAAACAAACAAAATTACTTTTAATCACTTGACTTGTAAATTAAACTAATTTAATCACCACAAACACAATGGATTCTTGTTAGTCTTAGTTTAATCAACTTTCCCAACTTCGTGAAGCCACAGCATGTCAAGTACAGTCATCATCAGTGTCATTTAGGTACAGTCACGATGTCAAGGTCTATAGTGACAGGCAGGACGAGACAGTGCCGAGTGGGTGTGGACTATTCAGTATTTAAGAGTGGGCGGCATGGCATATTGTAGCTACTAACTAGGTACTTAGTTTAAATTCAAATATATTATATAAGTATAGTTTTTATTAACGGATTGTCAGGTGGAAGTGGGCAGGACACTTGGAAAGGTGGTGGAACTTGATTTTTAGGGTTCCGTACCCGAAGGGTGTCAAACGGGACCCTATTACTGAGACTTCGTTGTCACTGACTTATCTATTCACTCTGGAATCGTGTTTTTTGTCATCAAGAAACTTCCCATTTAAATTGACGACCAAAACATGTCGACAGAAAATTGGTCCGCATTCCATATTCACTTTTAAAATAGATAAACTGCTTAAGACTATAATTACACCAGCTTAAGGTAATACTTGCCCCCATTTATGGCCCTAAAAGGGGCATAAAAATTGCAATGACAGTTTTAAACTGCCGATAAGTGATCGTTTCCACATTTTGCGATCGTATGAAAGAATGGTAAATTAAAAATGTACAGTCACCATCGAAGATTTAAAAACTGTATGATGTAGTATTTAAGCACAAACTTTTTTACCCGACTGCCTTCAGAAGAGAGGGTTATGTTTTTCTATTGTATGTATGTATGTATGTAGATTTCTATGTTCCCTGCTACAGCCTGAACGGCTTGAAGGAATTTAACGTTTGAGGTGTCGTTAGATTCATCTTGATAGCGCGAGTGACACTGGGTACATAATAACCGGCCAAAAGCCCCCCTAAATATTAATTTAATTATTTATTTTTTAAGTAAATAATATACTCAATATATTGTGAACATTTTAAGCCTCTACCTGCTACCATTATCAATATAGAGCAAAAATGAGCAAAAAAAAATCACGTTTGTTGTATGGGAGCCCCCCTTAATATTAAATTTCTTTTGATTTTTATTATTTGTTGTTATAGCGGCTACAGAAATACATCATCTGTGAAAATTTCAACTGTCTAGCTACCACGGTTCATGAGATACAGCCTGGTGACAGACGGACGGACGGACGGACGGACAGACAGCGAAGTCTCAGTAATAGGGTCCCGTTTGGCACCCTTCGGGTACGGAACCCTAAAAAACAATAAAACACTATAATTCCTTGTTAGTGGTTACTTTATGCAGTTGGTTTTTTTTTTTACTATTGTGTACTTGTTAACCTATCGCATCACGTCTTTTCAAATACGGGGTGGCAGAGGCACAGGTGTAACAACTTAGCCAGTTATACTCAATCCCAGGTCTTGAATGGTTACATGTTTGTGACGTCACTGATTCTGGTTTCCACATGGTATCCTAGTGTGGGGCCAGGAGGGAGCGATGTATGTGCCTGTATGTAATTGTAAAAATAGTGATAGTGAGTCGCTAAATTTTGATATGTAGTTGCAATAAAATGCAAGTTCAATCAAAAGTGGTAACTGGACGAGTTTGCGACTGTACTGAAACCCGTTTTTACTTTTAAAGTATTTAGAATAGAGGCTGGGTCGTTAAATTAAGTACAAGTGAAATAAAATTCTACTAAGTATGATTTATTGAAGTAAAACTTCTTGGGGCACGGGGGTAAAATTTATTTAACCTCTCAACTGTGGGTTATTCATATATTTGCTTTTCAATTGATACTAGCCGGGTGCTATCACGAGTGGCTAAGAAATGTAACGGAAATTGGAATCGGTGACGTCAGGGTCGGCTGAAGACTTTTAAAACCGCAACTATTTTCAATACGGTTTTTAACTAATCAGATAAGATAATAATACATTCGTACAATAAAGAATGTTAATTAGTGAGAGAAAAACCTGATGAAACGTTAACAAATAAAAATTATTTTAAGCATTCTTCCACGAGTTCTTGATTTCCGGTATGGCCAAGATGGCGCCGCCGCCGCCGCCGCCGCTGGCTGGGATAAACAAAACCAGTGACGTGACCAAAAACTACTTCGTTCAACCTCTTTGTTGGAACCGGAACTTATGTTTGACAGCTGTGCGATGCGATCCATACAGTTTGTAAGAAAAGAGTTTCATCAATGTCACACGGGTCGATATGGATTTCTAAAACAAGCAAAGCAATGCATACATTTGAGCGAGACGGCTTAAAGACGTGACGTCAGATGGTATATAATCTGAGCGAGATGCAAATAGTAGTGACACTATTGAATGAGTTAAGTATATCACCACGAGCGCGACAAATTGTAGATAAGGAATGGTGGGAAATAAATGACATGACGTATTAAAAGTAAGTACAAGTATAAAATAATTTCAAATAATCGGACGTCTGAAACTTAAAAGTAACTTCAAGCAGAGATTGGATCTCAAAATTGGAAATTTAAATCTCTTTTAGTATAGGTAGGTATAGGTGTATAGTATAGGTACCACTTAATGATCTAGCTACAGAAGTTTTACTTCTAACACGTGTACGGTGCTACACGCGTATCTTTTTTTAACTTATTTTGTTTTAGCAATTAGTATTCATTACTTTTTGTTCTACTAAAATCTACGATAAAGTAAACGATTGTCCGAGGGTCCATCATTATAGTTTTTTCGTTAAATTAATTTGTCTTTCGACATTATTGCGTTCATATATGAAATAGTTTTCATTGCAGATGTTGCCAGGCTACGGAAACCTACGTTTGCGATTCCGATTCCCTCGGTTTTATAAAGAGTTTCCATATTTTTTTGTACTTGACAGGTTTTTTTTTATTTGAGCAAAGAGTTTCCACCTATTTTTTTATTTTCCTGTCTCGCCTCCAATCTGCCGTGGGAACACCAAGGAGGTTTCACACCGCAGGTAAGTAATACGATACTCTTTGGTCGGACTAGTATCTGGTTCAGAGGTTCACAGCTTTTTTGTACAGATTCGGATTTCAACGTCATGTCATGTTGCGTTAAACTATAAACATAGCAGTGCACTTAGCACCACTGGTAGGTGCAACTGAGGAATCTAAGTCGATGCTGTGTTGTTCGTAACATTTAAAATTAAATCGCTCTTTATGTATACAGATAGATGTTTTATAAGATAACACAGGTAATCCTGTGTTATCAAATAAATCATATATATGGAATGAGCAAAGTATAGCCCTTCTATGTACCTTTCTGTACCGTGTTCGCCTCCTTTCTGTACCGTGTTCGCCTCCTTTCTGTACGTGTTCGCCTCCTTTCTGTACCGTGTTCACCTCCTTTCTGTACCGTGTTCGCCTCCTTTCTGTACCGTATTCACCTCCTTTCTGTACCGTGTTCGCCTCCTTTCTGTACCCTGTTCGCCTTCTTAGCTGCTTCAACGGGCTAGACCCCTGTCAGGCAAAATGGAGTATTGAATAAAAGTCGACATAAGTTCGCCTCTGTCATGCTACCAGAATGGGAAAAGGCGTGACGCTATGAGGATTGTATTATCTTAGATAATTAATCTTAGTTCTAAAATGCCAATAGTTTCTGGAGGCCCTGGCTCCTGACATACAAGGTTCCCCTAGTTTAGGAGTCATGCTGTAACTAGGACGTAAGATTAAAAAAAAAAAAAACATTTTCATTTCATTTAATTCTATACCCTGTAATGTATATTCAAAAACCGGTACCGGTTCTACATCGAGGCACGTCTAATCGCGTCGATAATACCGATTCGTACCCATATTCGGTATCGAAAATCGATGCTTAGTTTAACGGAACTGTGTTCCGGGAATCGAAGACCGGTAACGATTGTTACCGTTATCGAAGGATAACAAGTGATTTTACGGTAAATGTCCTTTTGCCATCTCGTTTGAGAATATTTAGAAACAGTCAATGATCGACCCTTAAAAAATGACACCTTATCAGCTGTACCTTAGAGGTAGACAATAGTAAGTCCAGTAGAGGTATGGGATCATTCAACAATTACGTGATCACCGGAAGGGGGGGGGGGGGTCGGGTGCTTGTATATACATCGGATTATTGGGGGGGGGGGGGAAGAATCCATGATTACGTCATCTGCGCTTCGTTTCCGAAAATAAATTATATTTAAATATTTACGTCCAATTTTGAAGTTTATCGAATCGAATTATCGAATGGTAACACTTACTATTACATAGATGAAACGGGATTTCCCCTGCTATAGACAAACCCTCTTCCCAAATTTAGGTCATTTAAGACCCATAGAAACGTGTCAGTGCTAATAAACAGCAAAATTTTAAGCACGGACGAAGATGACGTAATCAACGCGAGGGGGGGGGGGTTAAAAACAAAAGATTACGCTGTGATCACATAGGGGGGGGGGGGGTTAAAAAAACGGCCAAAAATGATCACGTAATTGTTGAACGATCCCTATACTCTAAGGTACAGAAATGAAATTTTCAAAAAGTGGACTTACTAATTGTCAACCTCTAAGGTACAGTTTATATTATGATCTATTCGAGATATGAATGCAGTGACATTTTTTGTTAACACAACCACACAGGACAGGACACAACCTTCGCGTTCGAAAGTTTGCCTTCAACTGGTCACTGTGAACTTGGCTTGATAATTGGAAACGATTTGATTGGTTACGGGGCGTGGTTAGGCCGCCGGACAGTGATGACTTGCATTCTTATCACGAATAGACTATAGTAGTATGGTTTGTACTTACCTACCTTGAATTGGTTTGGGTTATGGGCCGATGGCCCTACTGTCAAGCAGACGTATAGTATAGTCCGACCATAATACATTACCTGTTTTGTCTATAGACAATGGATGGTTTACGACACCTCGTAAAAACCTTCATTACTCTGAAAGGCTTATTCCCAACTGAACCCAATCAGAGACAAATAATACGTAACCCTTAAACTCCATAGCTGTGGCTAAAGGATATTTATTACAGTAAAGCATATTTGTTACAGTCTTAGTTATTTTTTAATTTAGTTCCAACTTAGTTTTATTAGTGCCTCTTCCATCCCGTATGGGAAAAGGTGTGACGCTGTGTATTTTATCTCTTAAACTGGCCCATCATCGCTGCTGAGCTGAGGTTTCAAGATCAAAATCAAAAACCGTCCGGTCATACCCTAAGGGATAAGTTGGATTTTAACGGAATGTGTATTTCTACTGTTTGTTTTTGTAATGTAACTTGTCCTGTTTGTAACCCCTGAATAAATAAATTAATAAATTAATAAATAAATAAATAAATAAATTAATAAATAAGTGCGAGTCGGACTCGCGCACGAAGGGTTCCGTACCATTATCTATGAAAAACCGCAAAACAATCACGTTAGTTGTATGGGAGCCCCCCATACAACTAACGTGACATACAGACAGACAGACAGACGGACAGCAAAGTCTCAGTAATAGGGTCCCGTTTGGCACCCTTCGGGTAAGGAACCCTGAAAATCAAAAATCATTTCTTGAACAGAAGATGGGTACAATAAATTAGTGTAAGAGTACATTATAAGAGTCTAATCGAATGTTAGTTAGTTAAACAAGTTGATTGTAGCAGTAATGTAGTAATAGTTAGTGCTTTCATTGCTAGGCTAGTTATAGTCTGTATTAAAATTTATGATAAGCACGTTCTTGCCTTCTGGAGGGGGAATGCGGGTAAGTATTAAACTAACTAAGATCAAGTAGCAATACATACATACGTAATATTTAAAAAAAACGTACGAGCATAGTTTTCCATAGTATCTGCAAAATTAAAAAAAAATTGTGAAAATCGGACAAGGTTTAAGGGGTGGAAAACGTTACCGCTTTTTGTATGGAAGCTCGCGAGTACACGATCCTCATAAATTACTTATCTCATTGGTACATGTTCAGCACTGGAATTCGAACCTGCATCTCCTGCGTGAGAAGCAAGCTGAAACCCTTTTAGACCAAGTTCTGAAGGTTTCCTTACCATGTTTACCGTCAACGTATTCACCGATACGTACCAGGCGAGATCGGACTGAGTATGAGAGTGGACTAAGCCCAAAAATTTGCCATTAGCCTAAGCCCCGCACCCTCTTAAGACCCGCATCTTAACCCACAAACGGCCCGGCCGGGCGTCGAACCCGCGACCCGGGGTCAGGGCACCTGTCCGCTGCTTTCGTGAAACACATTTAGCCCTAGGCACTAACGGAGACATAGACCGACGGACGCGATGGTCTGTTGTATAGGACGATCTGTTGTTATTAAACTCTATTGCTCGCAGAAGCACTAAATAGTGCTTGACTTTGACAGTGATTACCAGACGTCAATTAATGTCTATTGCAAGGGGATGAGAGGGGAGGCAGACGCTCACGTCCGAAGGAATTACTTGGAACCCACAGCCCTTCACGTCCTTCCCGGGTAGTGCTAACGAGCGACAAATCATCATCATCATCATAGTCATCAAATCATCTCAAGACATTATAATTTCCAGGTTCTCAAATGAGAACCTGACCACTTGACACTGGCAAAATTAACCTCAAAAGAGGTTACGACGCCATTAATAAAAAGAAGAAGAAGAAGAAGGGGATGAGAACTTAATTTCCCCTAATTTAAATAAAAAGCCCGTTTTGACAGTTCGCGCCCATGAAGTTTTAACCCCTAATGCGTAGGTAATAAAAGCCAAATGTTGCGTACAAGCAAAGCGTACAAGTTGCACCTAGGAAAACCGCTTGTATTACCTACGCGTCAGGGGTTAAAACTTCATAGGCGTGAACTGTCAAAACGGGCCTTTTATTTTGTGATGACTTTAATTTGTAGCTCCTTAGATTGTTTTCCTTATGCTGAGAGGTACGAACGAAAAGATTTGAAATTTAAGGTTGTCACCTTACTGATTTAAGGTTGTCACCTTACTGATTGTCATTTGTTTCTGATGTAGGGTATGCTAAAATTTCTGTTTCTAACTGTGATGGAACACATCGTGAGGAAACATTCATTAACCCACATCTGCGGCGATGGGCTAACCCCTGTGACGCAAAATGGGGTTCTGAAAAACTGGCTAAAAGTGGGCACAATTGTGCCTCTGCCACCCCGTATGGGAAAAGGCGTGACGCTATGTTATATTATAATAAGGCTACAGATAATATTATATTGATAGTCGTATACTTGTCGTATATAAATCTTATCACTTTCTCACCCACTATAATGTCAGGATTTCACGATAAAATCGATGTATATCCTTATATTATTATTTATTTCGTCCGAACTATAGAACTGGAGCAGTAGATAAATCTTTTGCATTACACCTTCCTTGGGTTGCCAGAATACAAAAAAAAAAACAAACATTAGTAAGATTTTTAATTTACCTGTTAAACTAGTGGCAATTTCTTTTAGAACGACAACGATATTTGGCAATATGGCGATGTTCATTCAAATTGTAGGAAAAAAATAAGAATGGAATTTATTGAATGCAAAGTAAATAAGTGGTAAAGCAAGATAGAATCTAGAGAACCGAATAAAATCCAGTATTTTATACAATGTGTAAATTAATTAATGCAAAATGAGAAACAACTCTGTTAGTTACATCATTTTGAGCAACTTTCATTATGAAACCGATTTGATCAGAGCAACGTCATTTTTCACTTCCCAGTACATTTTGGCCTATGAGTGGGTCAGCTGATTTGTATGGAGAAGTGAAAAATACAGTTAAGGATAAGATAAGCGTTTATTCAGAGACGTCACAATATACAAAACAGAAACACAGTTCAAAGCAGAAGTAAAAGAGGCAAGAAATTATGCAAAAATAGAAGGGAAGTTGTTCTGATCAAATCGGTTTGATAGTGATAGTTGCTCAGAATGATGTCCCTAACAAAGTAGTTTCTCATTTTGCGTTAATTCATTTACACCTTCTATAGGTACCAAAAAGATTTGGCGACGCGTCGCCAGAAAGCTATATGTATTCTACATATTATCACGCCTTTTTCCCATATAAGGTAGCAAAGGTAGAATTATGGTCACGTTCAGCCAGTTACTCCATTAAATGCGTGACAGGGGACTAGCTAATTTGTCTCGCTAAAATTCCCGATAACTCCGGAAAATAGCACATCCTGGCAACCCCGCCCATACAGCACACAATACACGCCGTGTGGGCGATTACCCCGCCCAGGCACCGAACCCGGCACGTCCACAAATCAGCTAGATTTACCACCGCGACCATAGACGTCATCATAAATACTATCTTAGGTTTATATCAGGCGATAAACATGTCGTTGCTTTTGAGGTATGAGGTATCAGTACCTACCGTTAAAAAAGATCTTAAAGGATCACTTAGTTGTCCAGTTTGTGTGTCTGTCGTCTGTCCGTATGTCCTTTTGTCAAGCAAGATTATCATAAGTCAACGATGAGAGGTTACGCCGCTGGAGGGTGAAATACTTTGTTTCACTACTATAACTATCATCGCCATGCTACACTGAGAAAAAATTATTGTCAATCCAACAATAAAACGTAAACGCTATACAACCCACATAGGAACTTTGCCTTTGACTCAACGTTTTTATTGTCGCCAGTTTATTGTCGTTATAACAACATTCCTTAACAACTTTAACCATTGTTGGAAATACAAGTTACAGTGACAATGTTTCCAACGTTGTCATAAATTCAAAACATACATTGTGAGTCACAGATCTAAAATTGACACTCTAACAACATAAGTATTGTCTGGGTAACAGCAGAGCTGTGTCAGTGTAGCAATGTGTTCGGCCGAACATTGTGAGACGCTATCCTAATGTTGTCACTCTCACAACATAAATATTGTGTAGGTAACAGCAGAGCTGTGTCAGTATAGCAATGTGTTTGGCTCAACATTGTGAAACATGACCCTAATGTTGTCACGGTAACAACGGAAATGTTGCTAATTTCACAGCATAGCTGTGTCAGTGTAGCAATGTGTTCGGCCAAACATTGTGAGACAAGACTTAATGTTGTCACTCTAACAACAGAAATATTGTCAAGGTAACAGCAGTGCTGTGTCAGTCTAGCAATGTGTTCGGCCGAACATTGTGAGACACGACCCTAATGTTGTCACTGTAACAACAGAAATATTGCTAATTTAACAGCTTAGTTGTGTCAGTGTAGCAATGTGTTCGGCCGAACATTGTGAAGCACGAACCTAATGTTGTTATTTAAGCAATGTTTCCTGAACTAAACTTTGTCGTCGTATTTATTCTCAGATAGAAATTTGTTTTTCTATTTACTTTACTTTGTAAGGTTGGCAAACTACTTGTTAATGTGCTAGCAAACTAAATATTGCTGTCATGGCAACAGTACGTTGTTAACTTAACAACTCTTTTGCACAGCATTTAGTTAGCTATTCCAACAAACTAGTTGTTGCTACCCTATCAATGGTCGCTCTTCCTTCAGGCCGTGCTTTTAAACTGTTGCGTACAGTCAGCATCAGATATATCTATATCTAAGCATTATAGCTGATATATATATACCTGTAGCTGACTGTACACAGTTGAAGTACACGGCATGAAGGGCAAGTGACAATTGATAGGATAGCAACAACTGGTTTGCTAGAATAGATAGCTAAATGTTATGATAAAAAGTTTTTACAAACTTAACAACATACTGTAGCTGTAACAAAAATAATAAGCACACATAATTTCGGAACATCAAAAATTAGTCTGCCCTCTACCTAAAAAATGGGTCAAAAATATTGAATAAAAGATTTACTTAGTTAGACGATCATGTTCATTTATTAAATCATTCCAATAATGTTCAGAAAGAAAGCCGTTCCTTGTTCGTAATCGTGCCAGTAAGCCGTTCCTTGTTTCCTCCCTAGTCAGCCTCTACAATTTCTTTTTAACGTCCCGGTGACGGTGTGCATCTGACGTAGGAGAGCGACGATCGCCAGTAGTGCAGCTACATTTGCTTGTTCTTCACCAGCTGTAAAATAAATACAGACTCAATTATTTTATCTAGCCTCCCTCCAGTATTATTAATATTGTCTTGTTTTTCATAATAAATATAACCCTACATCTGTTGATAATGCAGTCTTGTCCATAATCTAATACTTAAGATTTATTTTTTGTCTCAATAGTTTCTAAGATAATGTAGGGGAAGTGGTAAATTTTCATCTTTTTTCATAAATAACTTTAAAACAGTGGATATCTTGTGGCTGATATGATGATTTTACACAATTATTTGGTCAAAAAGTTTACTTACCAGAAGCTAATTCCAGCAGCTCTAATATTGTTCGGTCGGTGTACTGCATTCTGCCTTCTCGGTGACAGCCCCTCAGCTGAAAGTAATTTAGACAAAAATAATCAGTTTTTATTTCTGGCAACATGAAGGTTTTATACCTACTACATGTACCCGTCAAGTTATGTGGTACCACAGATACTATAATAATATTATGTGGTACCTAGCAGGCCGGTGATTTGGTTTGTCGCAGAAATAGCCAACAACGACTGCACCAGACACTTCAGCCCTTGATATAAGAATATGACATATGCTAGCTTTTAAAAAAATTACAAGGGCTTCACGACACTCTGACCCTGAAATTGCTAAATTTTGTCGATTGCTTTCTGTTTGCAAGATACCTAAGTAATCAGCGTACTGAACGCCCTGCCCAAGTACTAGTACCTATGTACCCTACTTACCGACGCCATCACGGAAATCAAAGTAATACCCTAAGTACAGATAGGTAAATACTTACCTAACATAGTCTCCATCAAGTGTGGCAGCCCGGCACCCACTAAGAACATCTCCATTTTATTTTATACACTCAACTCACTCCCCTGCGTAGTGGAATCAACACGGTGCACATTGATTCGCAATCGGCAGACGACTGATGGCTCACGGCACGGCGCGGCGTGCGTGCTGCGTGCGCGCGCCTTGGATGCTATGACAAGGTCAAACCTCCCCCCCTGCAAGTCCTTCGTACCCCGCCCCGCAGCATGTTGTCGAGTTCTTTATGTATAATTTGCCGATACGTCGATAACAAATTAAACGTTAACAGGTTCTTTAACTTTAAGTTTGTCAAATTCAAAGTTATGTTCTCACAACAACAAAGATATTGTCAAGTTCTTTACATTAAACTTTGTTAGCCTCTAACAATGTTTTCCTTTAATGGCTTCTCAAAGTATTGCTGTCATGGTAACAATAAAGTTTAGATAAATTTAATTTGACAAAAGTCAAGTTGTGTGTGGCTCAAAAATGAGTCTCACAATAAAAACATTGCGTCTGTAGATAAATGAACTTATGAGCTTTAACAAAATATTTTGTCCCACAAACAATAAAAAATCGACAACGCTAAAATTGACCTTTGTGAGCCAAAATTTGTCTCAGTGTATGAGCAGAAGAATAAAGTTGAAATTAAGATTAAGTACCAGGGATCGGATCGAAGGTGTGAATTTACCTAAAGTTTGTAGTCGGACATGACAAGGAGCAGTTACAACCACTTGAGTTGAGTTGAAAAAATGACTGCACCTTTCAATTAAAATCTGTATGAATGTTTTATTTACCTCGCTTGAATGATGTAAAGTACAATACTCAGTAATTTTTACGAAAAATTTAAAAATAAAAGAGTTATGATTTTTTTGGGAATCAGCAGTTTGAAAATGTTTATAGTTCGGTGTTTCAAATGTAAGGAACATGTAAAACTAATAAAAACAAAAATTAACTGGTTAGACAAAAACCCGAAATTTAACAGGTTAAATTCAAACCGGTTCAACTCAAGTGGTTGTAACTGCTCCTTGTCATGTCCGACTACAAACTTTAGGTAAATTCACACCTTCGATCCGATCCCTGTTAATTACTCATACTAAGTCTCTGTGTCCCAGCTGTGTGAAATAAAATAAGACACGCCGTTTCCCAGAAGGTGTGTCAGAATAACAACTTATTATCCCCATTTTAGCCAGTTCAATATTCCATTTAACATGGCAGGAGCGACAGACATAGATTAATCTTCTTAAATCATCTTAATCTATGGTCTGTGGCAGGAGCCTAGGCCGTCGTCGCCGGAATGAAAATAGGTAAATAAATTATTATTATTATTATTATTACGAGCCTGTAATATCTCACTGCTGGGCAAAGGCCCCTCTCCCCCTCTTCCACTCCATTCGATCCTGAGCGGTCTCCTTCCACTCTTTATCCCATAGACCCAACTCATCACTCCATCTCTTCCTGGGTCGGCCACGCTTTCTCTTTGCATTTACTGGGAGCCAGTCTGTGGTTCTCTTAGCTCAACGATTTGGCAGCATTCGGGCAACGTGACCGGCCCAGTCCCACTTTAATTGGGCAGCCTTCTGAGCTACATCTATAATAATATAGGTAAATAAGATAAAAAGTAAATTTAGCCCATTTTCCCACCAAGAGACACAGGCCTTTACCCGGATACAAGTAAGATTGAGCCTTATTCCACCACGCTGGCTCAGTGCGGGTCGGTGGACGGGTTTTTACGACTACTACATACTACCGAGCAGCGTGTCATCCGAAACACGGAACCGAATCAGATAATAACAGTAAAAAAATAAACAGTTTATTTGATTAGGAAAGTAACAACAGCAACAAACAGGGCTTTCGTCAAACCACTCCAAGAGTATCAAATCGATTAGCTGCTCTATTTCAAAGCAGCTATGGCCGTCATTTGGCCAGAGTGTCACAAAATGCCTACAGGTCAGACATTTACGCACGATTTCAGTATCTATAGGTCAGTGGGGTCATAATGTACTACTGGATTTTGATTGCAATGTCGCAGTCGAACCCTGAGACGCACGAAACTATAATTTCCTTAGCATCAGAACAAATGACAATTCTATGAGATTCTTGCCCTTAAATTTCTAAGGCAAACAGATATCTTATATAAAAATCGTGTACAAACCGACCTATTAGAGATAAGCTCGCCTTTGTACACGATTTTTCTATAAGATATCTGTTTGTCATCGTGTGAGTACAATAAAGAAAATTACTAATTTAACTTAAGAGGAACAAACTGGTTTTTTGAAAATGCATTTAGAGCATATTTTAAGTCTATTTGGAAGATTTAGCCAACAGCAAACAAGCTTTAACTGTGTGGTGATATCGCAATTTTGCTAATAAATATACAATTGTAATTCTAAACATGTATGGTATTTTATTGATTGTACTCCTTTTTTCATAGAGGGTGATGAAAAATAGAGTGTCCACCTCAGGAGTAAAAACTATTTTTGGCTCGAGTGATGTACTCTGAAACCCTTAATCTCTCAGGATTCTACTTATTCTACCGAGTAGAATCCTTCGGTCGCTCGGGTTTCAAAAAACACTCTCGCCCTAAATATAGTTCTTTACTCCCTTGGTAAACAATCTACTATTGTGAATAAACATTTTTTACCTTTTTTTTACTTTTTACTATTAAGTCAATTTCAATACAATAGCGCCTAACATTTTTTAAATACATGTACCCTTAACTTAGCAAATAAAAATCTTTATCTTTGTCTTTAGCAAGAGACGACTGACTTCGAGATTGAAAGTATTGCCGTACGATGGTGCGGAAGCCTTCGTGTGCGATTCCGACACGCACTTGACTATTTTTTTCTGATTATTTCAGGATAATTACTCATGCCATCCGTCTTCCATAAATATGCCTTATTTAACATACTAATTACAAATGTTTGGTTCGCTTGTGCGCTTATGAAGATACGAAGTCTTCCTCACAATTATTTCCATCACCGTTTGCAACAAACAAACTCAAGGGAATCGTTTCAGTGTCGAAAGCCATTGTCAAAAAAATTACGAAATTCCGCAACGAGTTAAAAAAAATCATCAGAGAACAATAAATTCTCATATTTTCTAAATCTCATTCAATCGTTGACCTTAACCTATGAGTGTGAAATAGAAAAGTAAACATGGTTTGTGTAACCCGACTAGTTTACATTGCGCTGTCAATCCTGATAGCGTCAAGTCATCAAATCGTAGAACACGTTTTGCCAATCAACTTGTCAATTGGTAAAAACATACAGGATGTAGCAGAAATGTGTATAGTCATATTTTAAGACATTATTAGAAGTTTTTTTTAATTGGCATGCAGATTTACATTATTTGTCAGCCTTCTCCCTTTGGGCCGGGTGGTCAGCTGGTTTGTATTTAATGTTGTGTAACATAATGTCCTTAACAAGCCCTTAAAACATGTCTACACCTTTCTGTTACAGCCTGTTTATTAGGGATGTATTCTGTGACACTAATTAGGTAATTAATTACTTATGTTTGATTTTTACGCAGGTAAACTGTTTTGATTAGCTTAGATAATGATGTATTACAAAATAGTGGGAATCATTGTGATACTGATAATCATTACGATTCATAATAATATATCGCTTGAGATTGAAAAAGATGATGTTCGAAAGATGTGACGTATTACTCGTATTGTGTAGACCCGAACCTAACTCTTTATTTATCTGTGCCCGAACCAAACGCTCTAACTCAAGCGCTCGACTAATACGCTAACGAAACAAATAAAATCGCAATAGACTTGTCACTTTCGACATAAGTTGACGTACGTGCGATTGTTATATGGTATTTAATTGTTGACGCAACGGAACTTTGACAATGAATACGTTTGTTTGCAGAAAAAATACTACTAGTTTCATGGTCTGAATCATTGGTGACCAGTAGGTAGACAAATGTTAATAACGCTACGAAAACGAAAGGAAACGATAACTCAAAATGTATGTGATTTGACATTTGGCTTCGCTAGGTGACGTCATCAAAAGAAAACGAAAGAAATTTCGTAGACGAAGATCACTCTTTCTATCGTCAGCGCAGAAACGAAATGACAGTCTATGGTTTTTTTCGGCGTCATTCGCTAACCTCAATACTTTGCTTATACAAGATGCACATTTTGACATTAGAAAACACTCGCGACACGGATTTTATCTGAGGATTTTATAGTGGGAAAGTGAGGGACAGGGATATGCGGTCTAAATAGGTCTGGAGCACGATTCTCGCGCCTTCGGTATACGGATATCGAGACACATATTGACAGATTCCCCTACAAAATCACTCGATATAGGTGTAGATATCGTATATCGAATGCGCAAGAATCATGCTCCTGTCCCTCACCAACTCGCGACAAAATTCGACATGCTAAAGCTACTTACTACGTACTACTACCACCAACTTTTTGAGGGATTGAGTTAAGGTACCTAAACTGGTACTTAATCATAATCAGCATCGGTTTTGAACCAGTATCTCCCCCCTGAAAAGCGAGCGTGAAACCGGTAGGCCACGGACTAATGTGTATGAAACTTATCTCTAATAAGAGATTTCTTCCAGCGCCCCCAGGATGGAAAGGATAAAGTTACAACCGTGCTGTTCTCATATCGCATAAGGATATCGAAACCCCTTAGGCAGAACTCAAGCACATAGTCAAGTCAAAGGGTAAGGGTAAATGTAAGAAAATCAAACGGCATCATCTAGACAAATCGTCATATAACTCAGCGTTATGCGAACACCATGCCGCCGGCAACGCGGTAAATCAGCCATTAACAAAAACGACTAAGTCGTAATAAAGGGTCCCGATTCTGGTAATTTCATTTTATGGTTCGTCGCTTGAGTGGCGTTGTGTTCTCGCTTTCTAAATTGTACCTCTTGACAGTCAGTCTGTCATTTGCGTCCGTGGTCCAGTACAGACATGCTTGTGACACGCAAGACATGGGTTTGATGCCTAGTTGTCATCATCATTCATCATCGATATGAGGATGCTACACATCTAAAACAACCAGAAACAGCTTCACAGTGAAAGTGTCAAAATGATTTCAACATCACATGAATACAGAGGATTTTGGCATAATTTTCACACTCTGTAGGTCTATTGGAGTATATTGCGTGCTCACATGTAACACATGCTAATGATATTTCATTTTAGCTACAATAAAATAATATTCCAACGGCGATGGTCAACACAACATCAGTCCACTGTCGCGCACAATGGAGGTTATATTTACTGAATAAACATGCAACTATCTGCCACTCCGTTTTGGAGGCGTGAACATCACATACATTTCTTTTACATTTATTTACAGACACGGGCGGCACATCCATTGACTCTGGCCCAACACTAGGATACCATTTGTCGTGGGAACCAGAATCAGCAACTCCACACACTTCCGAGCTCTGATGATTGTTTTACTTTATACTTTATTGCACAGAAAAACATATTACAGACACTTAATATAGGAAAAAACCGGCCAAGTGCGAGTTGGACTCGCGCACGAAGGGTTCCGTGCCATTATCTATAAAAAACAGCAAAAAAAATGTATGGGAGCCCCCCCTAAATATTAATTTAATTTTTATTTAATTATTTATTTTTTAAGTAAATAATATACTCAATATATTGTGAACATTTTAAGCGTCTACCTGCTACCATTATCAATATCGAGCAAAAATGAGCAAAAAAAAATCACGTTTGTTGTATGGGAGCCCCCCTTAATATTAAATTTCTTTTGATTTTTAGTATTTGTTGTTATAGCGGCAACAGAAATACATCATCTGTGAAAATTTCAACTGTCTAGCTACCACGGTTCATGAGATACAGCCTGGTGACAGACGGACGGACGGACGGACAGACGGACAGCGAAGTCTCAGTAATAGGGTCCCGTTTGGCACCCTTCGGGTACGGAACCCTAAAAGACATGTACAAAGGCGAGCTTATCTCTAAAAGAGATCTCTTCCAGCAAACCTAGGATGGAGATAATAATTTATTAAAAGGTACACCTACATACGTGCACAACAATAAATATTATATTAATAGACGACTTACTAATAGGTACCTACATAAATACAAAACATAACAATACGAATCAAATAATACATAACTAAATAGAAAATTAAGCATATCATAGTAGAGAAAGACAGTGTTCTATCAAGCATTTTTTTTAAATGTTCAGTCCCTTGATAGCACTGGGAAGCTTGTTCCAGAGCCTGATAGCGCCAAGTCGGAACCCATGTTCATGTGCGGCTGTGTTGTGTTGCGGAGTTATAAGCATCGACCGAGTGTGAGATCTCCTGGGCCTGTGTTTTTTACTCTTTCTAGACGGGATTTGAACCCAGAGCCTCTCACTAGGGAGGCAAACCAGCGAACCGAAATTTTGTGTTTATCTCGTGAAATACGACTGTCGTTTGTTTTTTTCATGGCATCCACAACACGAGATTTCGTAAAAACAGCCAAACGCATGACATTTTAAGCAGACAGGCGAGCGATAGGGCAGTGACTAAAACAAATAGAATTGCCCCCCCACACTGACGTATCTGGCTTTGCTTGTTATGACCCCTATTATGCACAGAAAGACATTTACTCTTGACCCACGTACAGTTCGCATGTTAATAGTGTATTGAAATAGCGAATGGAATCAGCATTTGGATGATTCAAGTGGTAGAGTTCAAGAGTTGGAATTGATACGCTGTTATAGTTATCTTGTGAGTGTGTGGTGTGGAACGTAGAGACATAGACATAGAAATACGTTTATTCACTGAAGAAAACATGGGTACATCGACAGGCGATTTGAAAGGCACTATCTTCCTGGGACTGGGCCGGCCATGTAGCTCGAATGCTTCCGAATAGCTGGGCTAAGAGAGCCACAGACTGGCTCCCAGACAATGCAAAGAGAAAGCGTGGCCGACCCAGGAAGAGATGGAGTGTTGAGTTGGGTCTATGGGACAAGCACTGGAGGAAGACCGCTCAGGATCGGATAGAGTGGAAGTGGGGGAGAGAGGCCTTTGCCCAGCAGTGGGACATGGTGGGCTCGTAATAATAATATCTTCCTATGGTTTGAGAAACGGGGTATCAGTCGTCTCAACTATAACACAACTGAATTAGAATTGTTACTTTTATGCCAACCTAGTGCAATAGATAGAGATAGTGCGCTACACAAAATATTACGAAAGGCTAGAGTTCTAAGGGTAAAAGCACTTGTCTTCACTTTCGACGACGTTCTATATACAAACTATCTATGGGTTGCCACCAGAGACTAATATCCAATCGACTGCGCCTGCGGGGGAATGCGGCTCGCCAAACGTTTGTTGTATTCAACAAACGTTCGCATACGCAACCTATGTACGATGACGGGCCGCTAGACAGTTTCGCAGCGGCTGACCAATTACAGCTCTCTTACCTCGTCCCCCGCCGCCCGTAAATTGGTGAGTTGTGTTTCAAAGGAAAATGTATCTATGCGCCTCCACTGGATAAGTGCTCCCTGGTTGCCACAGTTAACTTGAGATGCGACCGAAATCGCTCCCTTTTTTTTGCCCTTTAAAAAAATAGCCCATTGATGTCCCCAACAAAGGGCAAAGATCTTTCTTTACCAGTTTATATCACGCCAAAAGATTCTCAGCAGTTGAATTTCTTTGCGATTGTACCTCAGGTAAACGAGAGCATAGGTTGTAAGAGGGAAAACAAGAATACTAACACTAACCTACGCAAATACTGCTAGTGTTGTTCTTTACGATTATTGACAGAGATTATCGATGGCCGTAATATAAGGGATACTTGCAGAAGGTATTTATTAAATCGAAAAAATTACGTTAAAGACGACACTTTTTTTTTATTATACAGGGTGTAACAAAAGGTAATTCTGAGCAACTTTCTCTATGAAACCGATTTGATCAAAGATGTCCGTGCCGAAACGTATGGAGAAATGAAAAATAATGTTGCTCTGATCAAATCGCTGTCGTAGTGAAAATTGTTCAGAAAGATTTCCTTGACGAACCCCTTAAAATATGAATAACCTTACACCCTGTAGTAAAGGCCACTTACAAACAAAAACCGACCAATTCCGAGACCGTTTTGTAAAGGAATTACTAAATATACGGTTTTTTTTATAGTTCCTTTACTTGTGCCACAAAAACCACATTCTTTAGTTGTTTTTTTTTAGACGCTCGACACAGACCCTTAATCAATCAAACGACAGAAAATAATAATAATTACACATGCATTAATGAATTCACTCTATGTAGTTATGTAATTACAATACATAGATTCGATTATTCTGCCGATATTATCGATACCCCAACATATTTCCAATCGATACCGAGACAATCGATAGTTCCGCAATAACCTCCGTACTTTTACGGTGACACAAATCGGCATTTAAAACGACCGGGCGTTTTTCAAAATGGCGGACGCTCGTAAACCGCGAATAAATCCCAGCTACTATTATTTATTTCGATTTTAACACACAATATTAAAATGTCGGGCCTGCGACCGGCTTAGAATAAATTTATATTTTCTGATGCCTTTTCGCTGCCTGGGAGGTCCTTATTGTTAAGTTCAGAAATAGCTTGACAGGGTTAATAAACATTTCACTCTATAAACGAAATGGCTGATTTTACAACGTATTCTTGTAAGTTTATATGCGCAGGATTCGTCGAGAGAAGGAATTTGATTTCCTTCTGTTCTGCAACTACTATGCGTACACATATAGAAATCATTTGTCTTGGATGTTTATATGTTTGTGACGTCACTGGTTCTGGTTCCCATGGCACAGGGCATTTTAGTGTGAGGCCTGAGATATTTATGTGTGCCATTATAAAAATATGTTAACATTTGCTTAACGTTAACGTTTAATTTTTAGGGTTCCGTACCCGAAGGGTGCCAAACGGGACCCTATTACTGAGACTTCGCTGTCCGTCTGTCCGTCCGTCCGTCCGTCCGTCTGTCACCAGGCTGTATTTCATGAACCATGGTAGCTAGACAGTTGAATTTTTCACAGATGATGTATTTTTGTTGCCGCTATAACAACAAATACTAAAAATCAAAAGAAATTTAATATTAAGGGGGGCTCCCATACAACAAACGTGATTTTTTTGCTCATTTTTGCTCGATATTGATAATGGTAGCAGGTAGACGCTTAAAATGTTCACAATATATTGAGTATATTATTTACTTAAAAAAAAATAATTAAATTAAAATTTAGGGGGGCTCCCATACATTATTTTTTGCGGTTTTTTATAGATAATGGCACGGAACCCTTCGTGCGCGAGTCCGACTCGCACATGGCCGGTTTTTAAAGTAATCATATGTTTGTTTTTCAATAGCTAAACCGATTTGTTTTTGCACAGACACACTTATCTACTTTTGTAGTCAAATCTAGAGGCTCCAAATATAACGAGGAATTGTAAAACGACCGAATAAAAAAAAACTGACTAAGCGGCAGTTAGTATTTTAGTCGCTTAGTTAATATTTCGGTTAGATAGATAGATAGATAATTCATTTATTCATTTGACATGGTACACACACATAATTAATAACAACAAAAAACAGTAGGTACCTACAGCTGTGTGGTTATGTGACTGTACCACGGCAGTGAAATGGCCCTGACTCAGCAATGTCACAGACGAATCTGTGACGCTGGTATTCTGCCAGGGCCAAAGCGGACGCACAACAGTGGCTCAAGTACTTACACAATTTAATTTATATAAGTAATTACATAAGAAAAACAAAATTAAAGGTAAATAAGACTTTTTTTGTCGCTCGTTTAAATACTACCCAAATCTAACTAACTAACTAATGAACTAAACTCACACCTCCGATCCGAGAACACTAAACTCGGCTCTATATTTCGAAATTGTGTGTTTTAGGGTTCCTTACCCGAAGGGTGCCAAACGGGACCTTATTCCTGAGGCTTCGCTGTCTGTCCGTCCGTCCGTCTGTCTGTCACCAGGCTGTATCTCATGAACTGTGGTAGCTAGACAGTTGAAATTTTCACAGATGATGTGTTTCTGTTGCCGCTATTAGAACAAATACCAAAAATTAAAAGAAATTTAATATTAATGGGGGCTCCCATACAACAAACGTGATTTTTTGCTCATTTTTGCTCGATATTGATAATGGTGGCAGGTAGACACTTAAAATATTCACAATATATTGAGTATATTATTTAATTAAAAAATAAATAATTAAATTAAATTAATATTAAGGGGGGGCTCCCATACAAAATGTTTTCTTTTTTGCGATTTTTTATAGATAATGGTACGGAACCCTTCGTGCGCGAGTCCGACTCGCACTTGGCCGGTTATCAATGTTTTTTTTTCTTTTTCTATTAGGGCTTCTGACACGGCTTTACGACTCCTGCCACCGAACAGCAAAAAAATGAGAATATCTAAATCTGGTTAATCTTAAAAGTAAAATATAGTATCTCAAGTGACATTGACCCCCTGCATGCTAGTTTAGACGCATGCGCATTACTCGCGTGACGTTTAATCAGGCCAAGCGCACGCGAGTTGATTCGACTACTCGATAATCTGCAGGAAAATCGATGTAGATAATCGATGCGGCGACCTGATAATGAGTAAACGGTGGAGTAATCGGCCAATCTCTGAAATAAATTAAAAACTTTATATAATATTTTAAATTTACAAACAAGGACTCACAAAGATATTTTATTTTATTTTTTTAACCACATTCAGCTTTGCAATTTGTTTCAGCGCTATCACAAAGCCGTCAGTGCTGAATGTAGTTATTAATACGGGCCTAAAAAATTGGCCAATAGGCTATGACAAAAGTAACACTTCACTAACACTACGCTGACAAACTTAGGCCCGCCACATACAGTCGGTTTTCCAATTCGGAATTCCGTAACGGAATCATCCCGAACGCAGTGAACTCATACAAATCTATGGATCTACCTACCACATACATACGGAATTATTCCGATTCGGAATTTTTGCGGATTCGTATGGGATTGAATCCCGTTTCGGAATTCCGAATCGGAAAAATTCCGGCTGTATATGTGGCCGGCCTTATGGCCGGGACTCCACCAAAGCGGAGATGTGCGGAGATGTGGAATATTTGTATGGCGCGATGGAAGCGGAGATGTGAGCTGTTTCCATCTCGCATACAAATATTCCACATCTCCACTTTGGTGGAGTCCCAGCCTTATTTCTCATGCCTCGCCTGCCGGACTGTAAATACTAATTATTTTAGGTAATAACTTGGTGATTAAGTTTTCTGAAACATGTTTTTTCTTGTTACAGATCTCCGACGCATTTGGATAAGACATCTTATCAGAAAGTGACATAAGGTAAATGTTATTTACAATTACTTTACTTAGGCAACTATTATAAAAGAGAAACGATAATAATTACTCAAAACCTGATAGCGATAATTCTTATTTTTTTTATTGCACAAAAAAGTACACAGGACAGAAAAAACACAGAAAAAGTGTAAAGAGGCCAGCTTATCTCTAGTAAGAGATATCTTCTTAGAATCTTCTTAGATTTCTTGAATGACTCCAAAGTCCGCTTCTTGCTTCTTTACTGTTACTCTTTAAAATATTTTTATACAGGGTGACATTTAATTAGCTGACCATATTTCGGGGAATCATTATTATGAAGAATTTTCCCCAAGGAACATATGGTCGCAAACGAAAAAATTTGTTGGGTCTCCCAAAGTAACTTGAAATCAGCTGATCGGGGCAATGTACTGGGGGACGGAAAATGTTTTTCATTTGCGACCATTATGTTTAATAGGGAAAGTTGTTCACAATGTGTACTATCATTCCTCAAAATATGGTCAGCTAATTTCCCTGTATATTTCAATTCATTTATCGACCCATTTTCGATTGTCAGACAACACTATGTCTCAATTCTATCAATAGCAACTCTACTTTATAAGGAGTTACCGAAGTTAAGAATAATTTAGTTGACTCTCGTTCGAGATAGTGGACCTAATTATATCGTATTTATTTTAGGCAATCAACCAAGATTCCACGAATTCTGCATTTATATAATTCTTTAGGTACCTATTCAATAATTACTTTTTAAGTACCTACCAACCAAAGTTGTTATGTGACCCGCTCACCTGATGTCAAGGATCCGAGTATAGTGATTGAAGTATGAATGGAATGCTAAACTTAATTATTTGTGCTCAAAATGACTAGCATTGTAATACAGGGAGCACTTATCCAGTGGAGAGCGCATAGATACATTGAAACACAACTCACCAATTTACGGGCGGCGGGGGACGAGGTAAGAGTGATTGGTCAGCCGCTGCGAAACTGTCTGGCGGCCCGTCATCGTACATAGGTTGCGTATGCGAACGTTTGTAGAATACAACATACGTTTGGCGAGCCGCATTCCCCCGCCGCAGGCGCAGTCAATTGAATTTATAGTCTCTCTGTATACTTATTACTTAACCTCGATGATGCAAATTCCGTGAGTGCGAAAAAGCTTTAATTTCGATATACTTCGATACTTTAGTATTTACTCAATAATTAAACAAATGTTACCTCCTATGCGGAACCATTTTAAACGTTGACGTGACGACATATTAAAAGGGTTCCTCAGTACAGTGAGCGATTAACTTAACACCGTTAGTAATTGTAATTATCTTAGCAGCTTCATAAGTCATACTGAAAGTGTGCCACACATTAACATCGCAAATTCTGTACAAACTTAAACCTTAATGCACTTGTAATAAATCGCTCCATTCACAGAACGATCAAGGTACAGGCTCGCAAGAAATCTTTTAATAAACCTATTAGGTATTATTAGTTCCAGCATATTCGGAGGATATGACTGCACTGTAAATTGGCCAAAACTAATTGAAATCTGAGAGGTTCTCTCTGCTCGCTGTTTATTATTTAATCAAGATCGTTTAGTAATGGCGCTTTCTGAAATAATTTTGTCCCTATGCTGATGTTTTTGTTGTTTTGGATAAGAAATGAAATAGCAAAATAAAGCATGGATCATCGACAGGTTGTTTCCACCCACTGCTAAGTATAAACCTCCTCCTTTTTATACCTACTTCTGGTCCTGTGCCAATGAAAGCCAGCTTTTGCCAGTGATATTGGTGATGGCATCGACCCAACCACCTACGAATGTTCTGAGCTCAGACAAACCTCAGTGGTTTACGAGTACTTTTTTGCGAAATTAAATATTGTACATTTATACAACCAATGAATACATAAAATAAACCTGGATACAGTCTAAGCGACTTTGTATGAAAACATAACATAAAATCTCGCCTTTTCTCATATTTGGTGGCAGAGGTGCAATGGTATCCAGTGCCCACTTTTAGCCACTCGTTTATTCTTCTTCTTCTTCTTCTCCTTAGCATTTTGGCGTCCACTGCTGGACATATTATTATTATTATTCATTTATTTCAGATAAAAAACCATATTTTCATAAGGACAGTGGACACAAAAAAATAAAATTAAATAAATTAATCATTATACAGCACACATACCACTGTGTTTTATTACTGTTTATATGCCTTCCAAATTTTTCATTGGTAATTCCAATTTCATTTTCATAATAAAAAATAAAAACATGTTTATTTGCAAGATCTATACAAGACGAGCCTGTACTATTTGTATATTCATGCATTATCGTTTACCTGTTTCGCTTTTACTTCTCTGAATGCCCATGCCGCTCTTCTCAGACTGATCGGACGAGCAACTCCGCAATTGCATCTCCAGTTCATCTCACCCCAGCTCCTAGGAAGCCACGTGCAATTTGAAACAATTAAATCATTACCTGCCGCCAAACGTTTTAGACGTACAGTTAGAGTGGATGTTGAGTCAATTAGCCATAATTTCCTTGTCCCAATCAATTCCTGGACTTAAGTATAGTTTACGGTAACTCAAACGTTTACTGGGTAATTACTACTAAAATAAAATCTATTCAAATAAAAAAGTGATTTGTCCCCTAAAGTTCATACAAAAAAGTTTTGTCTTATTTTATTTTCTATATTATAGCTAATTCATTCATCAGGTTGAATCTTAGATAAAGTAAACCGAAGAGTTTTATGCTCCCTAAGATAATATCTTTCATAAAAAATAAACATCCAATTGTTTTTGTAAGTTAGGAGATAATGATGACAGTTCTTTAAAAACATGTACATTTACATGTTTGTGATGTCGCTGTTTCTGGTTCCCATGACACAGGGTATCCTAGTGTGGGGCCAGAAGCAATGTATGTGCCTGTATGTTTATGTTTGTTTATGTTTAATAAGAAGTTTTTTTCTGTTTTCCCAACATTTGGAGGCGACGACGGACAAAACACGTTTAGATTTTTAACTCCTCAATTAAGTTTGAGTTATTTATACTTATTGCCTCTATATAAAACAAATAAAATCATGAACTAAGTATATCGTCTGTCATTTGAGAGGCAGTTATCTTAAAGATCATCATAGTATCGCAATACTAAGTGCATTGCATAGCTATTTCTGGATATTTAGTGCCTATGTGAGATCCACACACCATTAGTCTAGTCTAGATTTATGTTGTCTCAGTATCTTGAATGCTCATATTTATAACCAGGGATCGGAATTGAGGTGTAAATTTACCTAAAGTTTGCAGTGAGACATAACATGGAGCTGTTACAACCACTTAGTTGAACCGGTTTGAATTTGACCGGTTAAATTTCGGGTTTTTTGTTTAACCGGTTATTATATATTTTTTTAGTTTTACTTTACATAATTTCATAATTTCTTTATTGCACACAAAAAGTTACATAGGACAGTAAAAAACATAGAAAACGTGTACAAAGGCGAGCTTATCTCTAATAAGAGATCTCTTCCAGCAAACCAAATAGGGATGAGACAGGTGGATTGCTGAGCAGGAGTAGACCCATGTGTACAATACATATAATTATTACTTACAAATCAATAGACTACATAAACTAGTGCATACTTATATAAATAAATATGAAATATATTTATATAATATACATAAACTAATAAATACTATACATACATACTACCTATAATTCTATAAAGACAGGTAATGCTTCTTCACACGACTTTTAAAAATACTGAGAGTAGTAGTTCCTTACATTTGAAACACCGAACTATAAACATTTTTAAGCTGCTGATTCCCAAAGAAAATCATAACCTTTTTATTTTTCAAGTTTTTGAAAAAAAAAACATATATAAATTGTAGAATCTAAAAAATAAAAATATAATTTTAATTTTCTCCAAAATTATTAAAATCAAACCGGTTCAACTAAGTGGTTGTAACAGCTCCATGTTATGTCTCACTGCAAACTTTAGGTAAATTCACACCTCAGTTCCGATCCCTGTTTGTAACCGATACTGACTGTAGTACAGCAATTTTCTTTAAGAAAATCCTGTTTGCCATAACCTACGGTCTAGTGACCCGGTGCGGAGTGTGGGTCAGACGCAGCTGCCCTCGGCTACTTTAGCGCCACTATATAGAACCACTGGTGGTACTAAGTGGAAGGCCGACTGTTGACCTGAGAAGGATTGCTGCAGGACAAATACAGTAGGGCTACGGTAATCTTCCTGTTTTAGAAAACCTTTTATAATCAGACTTGCCTATGACCCCACACTTAAGTCTATCCAGCGAATAATTTTACTTTTGGCAGTTCCAAAAGCCATACCGTTTATATTTATATTTTAATGTGTGTGTAATGTAGTGTATGGGCCGTTTTAGCCTGATAATAAACAATTTATTATTATTATTATACCATTTTGGACTTCTGCAATGAAAATCTGAAACGAAATACTTTACTCGTTATTTACTTGATAATTTCCCTAACCGTAATAAATAAGGAATTATCAACTAAATTATATGATTGCAATGGAAAGTATCTATTGAATAACTGGCTAAAATTGGAAACAGCTATTGGATTTTGGAACAAACTTCCCAGTGCTATCAGGGACAGTCCTTCAATCAACATTTTTAAAAAACGCTTGAAGGAACACTATCTTTCTCTACCTTAATATACCTTAGTATTTATTTATATATTATATTTTGTTTTTTGTTTTTATCTGTATTTAATTTATGTATTTATTAGTAAGTAGTCTATTATTTTAATATTTATCGTTGTGCACTTATGTAGGTCTACCTTTTATTAAATTATCCTCACCTTCCAAAGGTTTGCTGGAAGAGATCTCTTATTAGAGATAAGCTCGCCTTTGCACATGTTTTTTCTAATATTAAGTGTCTGTATTATGTTTTCTGTGCAATAAAGTATAAAGTAAAGTAAAGTAAACAGTTGTGCATCTACCACCCCGTATGGGAAAATACGTGACGCTATGCTATGCTAACAAAGGATTGAACAGAGTATATGATACTCTAAATCCAGAGACTATAATAATATATCCAATTGACTGCGCCTGCGCGGGAATGCGGCTCGCCAAACGTTTCTTGTATTCAAAAAACGTTCGCATACGCAACCTATGTACGATGACGCGCCGCCAGACAGTTTCGCAGCGGTGACCAATTGCAGCTCTCTTCCTCGTCCGCCACCGCCCGTAAATTGGTAAGTTGTGTTTCAAAGGAAAATGTATCTAAGTATGCGCTCTCTACTGGATAAGTGTTCCCTGTCTGGATCTAATGATAGTTACCCAGCTATCCTAAGTTCACAGGCACTACAGTTTCCAATGATCTTTTGTCGCGCAGTAGCTCGTGGAACTAACTCTTGGTGACCCAATGAGGAGTGAATTATCTGTGCTGATGACAGGTTCGTCACGTTTAGTTGCATCAGGGAGCACTTATCCAGTGGAGAGCGCATAGATACATTTTCCTTTGAAACACAACTCACCAATTTACGGGCGGCGGGGGACGAGGTAAGAGAGCTGTGATTGGTCAGCCGCTGCGAAACTGTCTGGCGGCCCGTCATCGTACATAGGTTGCGTATTCGAACGTTTGTTGAATACAACAAACGTTTGGTGAGCCGCATTACCCCGCAGGCGCAGTCAATTGGATATATAGTCTCTGAGTAGAGCGGGCGTCAAAAGATCATTAGATGACTACAGCAAAATGTTTGCGGCCACAGTGTAGTCATAGACTCTAAAGGTGACCTAGGAAATACTGCTTTAGGGCATTACGTTACCAGCTTTGATTCGAAATGATATGGTGTTAACAGTCACATACAGACACATACATTGCCTTAAGGCCTGCATTAGATGGTTTCTAGGACGTGGGAACTATGAGCATATTAAATGTCTTCACAAAATAAAAGACCCGTTTTCACAGTTCATGCCCATGAAGTTTTAACCGTACAAGCAAACAAGCAAAGCGTACTAGTTGCACCTAGGAAAACCGGTTCTATTACCTACACGTTAGGGGTTAAAACTTCATGGGCGTGAACTGTCAAAACGGGCCTTTTATTTTGTGAAGACTAGAGGGAGTAAAAAAACGAAGTATTTAATAACTTGCTCAAAATGGGCACTGTCGTGCCTCTGCCAACCCTTACAGGATATGCCAAGAAAAGGTAGAAATATTGTAAAAGTTTAGCATATTTTGCAGATAGTACTTGTTACCTACTTGCTACATGTAAAAATAAATTAAACATAATTTACTTTATGATAAAAAAACCGATCATGTGTGAGTCGAACTGACCCACGGAGGGCACAAATCGTATGTTTAGGCACACCTCGGACACTCCATAGAACGCTCGTAAAATAATCACCTATTACTACTACCATAGACAAATAAGTAATTAAAGTAATTAAACTTATTTGTCTATGCTACTACATAGCCTAATGACATTTGTACACGTGCAAATGTGTGCGTAAACTCGTTCGTTTGTGAATGTGTGCGTTCAGCGCCTAAACAAAGTGTCTACCGAAGAGGCTCCCCGACTCCGGGGTGAGGTGCGGTATCTGAATCCGCGCGGGGAAGGGAGTGGCCGTTCTGTACGTAGTACTATTATCTCTTCTGTGGTTTAGGTTAAGGAACTAAAATAATATTAGGTCTTTCGGTATTGTGAATCAAAATATTATCAAGTCTTACGTAAATGTACGTACTTCCAAAGCTCTGTTGATATCAATCATTATATTTCCACATTAACGCAAATTCTCAAGTTTTTTTCTCGCGATTTTAACTGTATCAGTGAATACAGTTGAAGCCACGGCAACATGCACGCACTTTGCTTTACGATATAGTTTTATGAAGGAATAGATCAGCCATTTAATTTTTATGAGTCTAATGAGGAAGATAGTTACGGATTCATTTTATAATATTCTGCGCTATATTTTATGCACTGTTAAGTTCCCATGGGTAGTAAATACTTATATGGTATTCATAACATTTCATAGGCCATAAATATAATATATAATCTAGATTTTTTTATTAAATATTATTACTATTTCTAATAAGCGTATCAATACTAGAGGCGCAATTCAAAACTGAGTTTTAATTTTCAACATTTTATAGCAAACTTTAAGATTTATCGATTTAAGTAGATCGTAACTGATTTAATTCTGATGCTTCGAGGATTGATAATTATTTTTCTTAATGTATGGCAATGCATCCATCAATTATTAGTTTATTAAATAGTTATACTGATATTGATTTTTATAACTTTATGGTGATTTCCGCCACATATCAGGCTTTAAAACTTCGCATTCAGCAATTGGTTTAGTCAATAATGTAATGAAAATTAAATAAAATTGTGACATAAAAAAGCGCTGTAAATACTTCAGAGTGAGAGAGCATGCCGTAAAATAACATAACATTTACATACAGGCACATACATTGCTTCTGGCCCCATCGTGGGAACAGGGTAATAAACATCAAACATCACCTTGGGATATTTTTTCCTCTCCAGCCGGGATTTGAACCCGGAACCCCTCGCATGACTCGGGCATGACTTTGAATGTCCGTTAACGTTGAGTTGTAGCCTGCTGCTTCAGTCTTGCAGTCGTAAATTTTACGAGGAAGTGATGGCCACTTGCCTTGTCCTGAAGTGTATTCCAGGGTCTATAAATCCTTGGAAGCTTAAAGTTTCCGTCAACTCTTTAAGAGCCTGGCCAGACTCGCGCGTAGGCACTCGCGCATTTCCGAGATACTGGAGCTACGTATATCCCGTCCAGATGCGGCCGCGCGCTTTCTCACACGCGCGTAAAACGCGTGCAAAGAGCGGGACTCTCGACTCGCACGTTTTATGGCCGTTCTACACTCTCGCCGAGAGGTCTCGTGAAGTCTCGGGCGAGAGCTAAGCCTGCCACGAGAGGTACCCTCTACACTCTCACCGCTTCTAGTGCAATGCTCTCGGGCTACTCGCGAGACATGCCGAGACCCTTTGACTCGGGCCCAAAAACCGCCGCCGGAGCGAGAGCAGGCGAGACATCACGAGACATCCCGAGCGCGGCGAGAGGTACCCTCTACATTCTCCGTCTCGGCATGTCTCGTGTTGTCTCGGCGAGAGTGTAGAACGGCCATTACGCGCGAGTCGAGATACTCGGGCGCCATGCACGCGCCCAGTACTACGCGCGAGTCCGTGGCGAGTGGACGTATTGGGCCAGGAATTCCTCCCAGCGAGATACGCGCGTGGAACGCACATAGAACGCGGTATCTGGACGCAATATAAACTAAAGCGCGTGAGTGGACTCGCGCGCAAAACGCCTCATCTGGCCAGGCTCTTACTGTTAAACCAGTTGGTTCTCGCAACAGGGTCGCGAGTCGCGTACTGAATCACACATCAATAGCTATAGCGAGGACGCATAATTCCGGGTATGCATAATTCCTATTTGCAGAATACAGACACTTAATATTGGAAAAAAACATGAACAAAGGCGAGTCTATCTCTAATAAGAGATCCCTTCCAGTAAACCTAGGATGCCCGGGTTATGCATAATTCCTATTTGCACAATACAGACACTTAAATTGGAAAAAAACATATACAAAAGCGAGGTTGTCTCTAATAAGAGATCTCTTCCAGTAAACCTAGGATGGAGGGGATAATTTATTATAAGCAGTGATCGGATATTCGGATGCATATTTACCTAAAGTTTGTTTTTAGCTATAACAGTATGGAAGCGGCTTCTTAATATAAATTATTTCAAAAAAAAAAAACGCTGTTAAAAGGTATCCCGATATTGTAGCTTATCGGATGCATATTTATTTAATGTTATTTTTTTATCCCTGATGCAATTATGTGTTCATGTAAGGGTACAAGAGGGTGTGTTTGGAAAAAAAAACAGATAAAATTGGAAAAAAAAATATATGTTTCCATAGGTATTTATACAGTTAGTACCATATTAATCACTATCTATCACTATTATTTTGGTCACTTAAAGCAGGTTTTTTTCGATAGCAAAGTGCATTCCATATTAGCCAACACCCTGAACTATAGGTAAATATGCATCCGAATATCCGATCACTGATTATAAGGTAGACCTACATAATAATATGTGCACAATGATAAATATTATGTTAATAGACTACTTACTCATAAAAGTATATAAATAAATACATATAACATAACAATACGAATCATATAATACAGACGTGCCGCGCCGGCTACAAACGAAACAGGTTTTTGCGCCCCCGTTATAAACACTGCATAGCCATCGGTCTGTAGAATTGGGGGCCTGTACGCGACTCCAAGCCCAGGCTTCGGCACACCACTGGCGGGTCGATGGCGGGTCGATGGCGGGGCTGGTGTCAAATACAAGGAACTCTATGAAACATGTCACACCAAGCGGATGGTACTTCCTGAGTTCTATGAAATAGCACTACGTGAATGTGTGTGGCATCAAATGCTGTCTGTTTTTGCACAAAATTGACTTTTCATCACATCTATTCAAAAAGATCTACTTTAGTCCCGGCAAACAGGGACTAAAGTAGGTCATTTAGTCCCTAGGGACTAAAAGTAACTTTTTAATTTTGTTGCCAGTACAAAGGAAAAAAATGCTGTCACTAATCAGTTTCACTACCACTCAGGCTGACAGACCCAATTAAAAGAGAGATCGATTCTAAACGCAGCCTATAAAAAAAAAAGTTTGTACTAAAATGCGTACTCGACACAGATTAGATAATCCGATCGACCGAATCGATTGACACCGATTGGTGACAACAGAGAAACAACCTTACAGAATTGATATCGAAACACGGACCAAATAATTTAAAAAGTTGTGGAAAATTTGTAAACAAAGCGCACCAAATCTGAATGCTGTAATTATTTCAATTTCGTTTGCGGATATGAGTAAACAATATCTATGAGTGAAAGTGAGTGTCTAACTCCAGATGATAACAACAAACGCGAATGACAAATACAAGATCTGTTACCAATTAAATCACGAGGAATATAGGTATGTAAAAACTAGTGGTTTTTCTGAAAATGCTTTTTGAACCAATTTTCAAGATTTAGCCAATACTAAACAATCTTTAACTATGTGGAGGACATATTTGTAATTCTTATTTTCTTTATTGTACTTAGACAAGAATGACATACAGAAAACTTATAACCAGTGATCGGAGTAGGCAGAGCTATTTTATGTACTTGCCATATGTAAGAATAATATGGATACTCCCCGAATCTCGGGGTTTGAATTGAATTCTAGTGGTGCAGAAAGACAAAAACAGGTGGGTCACTCTTGTTTTTGTATTGTTTTTGTTTGGCGATATCACGACGAGTTTCAACAAAGCGGCAACGTCGCACGTTAGGAAAAAAGTTTGGCAACGTGTTGCTGATATAAAATTTACAATGTCGCTCATGCGCTTATTGCCTTACATAAACCATGTTTTATACTTATTGATAAAAACAATTATATTTATTAAAACCCCGGAGTATCAGTCCCAATACCATGGATTATCCATAATAATATCAATGTTTGCGGTCAATGAACCTAAATAGCTCTGCCTACTCCGATCACTGCTTATAACAGATAACAAGAGATTTCTTCCAACAAACCATTACACACAACATATCACGACAATTGTGTAAATAAATATAGGGTCTAACAGAAAGGGGTGTACAAGCCGAAAGAAGGTTGTTAGGGACATCATTTTGAACAACTTTCACAATTGGACCGACTTGATCAGAGCAACTTTATTTTTCACTCCACCATACAGATCAGCTGAGCGCTAGGCCCGAAATGTACTGAGTTAAAAATAAAGTTGCTCTGATCAAGTCGATCCCATAGTGAAAGTTGTTCAGAATGATGTCCCTCTTTCCGCTTGTACACCCCTTTCTGTTACACCCTGTATAGGTACATGTGTGTTATTTTATTGATTACTTACTACTTTTCTCATAGAGGGTGATGAAAAGTAGAGTGTCCACCTCAGGAGTAAAAACTATTTTTGGCTCGAGTGATGTACTTTGAATCCCTCGCTCCCTCAGGATTCTACTTTTCTAACTCTAGAATCCCTCGGTCGCTCAGGAGTCAAAAAACACTCTCGCCCTAAAAATAGTTCTTTACTCCTTTGGTAAACAATCTACTATTATACAATACAACTGCTGGAAACATACAATTCTGAGATTGTCCAGCCATTTTGTACTGGTTCAACTTCAGACCTGTTCCTAGATTTGTTTGAAAAGCTTGGCTGGGACACAACCCAATTGGGTGTGCCTCGTGTTTGAACTAGTAGGCCTAAGTCACGACAACTGACCACTTTGTAACGGTACCGCCAAAAGTCCCGAAAACAAATCACAATCAAGATCAAACGCAAACAAAAGTCATAGATCACAGACTCACGACTACCGTGTCATCTCACGGGTAGAGTAACTGGGGCTGTAAAGCGTAGTTAGCTTAGCTGGAAGAAATCTCTTAAGGCGAGGTATGGTAGCATTGTATTTTATATTTATGTTTTAATTTCCGTGTTGTTATGTAGTTTTATTGCGCACCAGGACTGTCCTCATGCATCCACATTCCTGTCCTGCCGAGGTTTGCTGGTAGAAATCTCTCTTTAGAGATAAGCTCGCCTTTGCGTATAATATTTCTTGTAAATGTATTTTTTTTATGCTTCTGTGCATTAAAGAATATAAATATGAATAATTACACACCAAGGTCTACGAAGATTGCGGAAGTGAGAAGCAAATATAACTCGGGAATAGGAACAAGTGGGATGGCAATTGTGCGCTCGCGCCTAATCTGAATCAACGTAAGCGCCAAAACGAAAAAAAAAAACCATAAAAATAAGCTATGTCAGGGAATTACATTTCAACCTTCAACCTAGCAACAACAATTCTCCAAATATTACAAAATATAGAAAGATCATATTTTCTACTACCGCGGTATAGTAGGAAAAAATATTGGAAAAAAAGGGTTGACCTATGATTTATTTTCTATCGAGAAAATTTTATCCAAACACGTTTTCCTTAATGAAAACGCTAGATTATATAGTCAAATTACATATACCAGAAATTGATTACGATTTGCTTAGTATTTCCTGAAATACACATGAAAAAAGCACCCCTTATTTCTTCATGAGGCGCCTTAATAAATATAATCTCACCTTTGTACAAGAATCTTGCTAGAGATAAACTCTCATTTGTACACATGTTTTCTTATAATGTGACGTGTAACAATAATGTGAGGAAGATGTAGGTACTTCTAGACTTGGTTTCATCATGAAAGGTTATTCAGAAACTTTTTTAACTTTCTGTAACACCCTGTATATGCCAAGTCGTCGGGCAGTACAAAGTTATTATTATTATTTCATTGTGACGTCACGACTTTTATTCGCACGATAAACCCCATTGTCTGATAGATAATATTGGGGATAACTGTAGTGAGAGACAAATATGGAGTGGGATGGTCGTTGGGTGGCCAGGGAAACAGCGGAGAACGTTGTCTAACGTCAGATCACTAAACAAGTGTGTTTAAATAGAAACCCAAAAAAAAATTGTGAGAGTTTTTTTGCCCTTATTTTCCCACAAAATGGGCCAAAACGCAGAGAAGAGGCAAAAACCCTGCCAAGTGCGAGTCGGACTCACGCACGAAGGGTTCCGTACTATTATCTATCTATAAAAAAACGCAAAAAAAAAAAGCAACACGTTAGTCGTGTGGGAGCCCCTCTGTATATTAAATTTTTAGTTTTTTTGTATTTGTTGTTTGTAGCAGCAACAGAAATACATCATCTGTGAAAATTTCAACTGTCTAGCTACCACGGTTCATGAAATACAGCCTGGCGACAGACAGACGGACAGACGGAACGGACGGACAGCGAAGTCTCAGTAATAGGGTCCCGTTTGGCACCCTTCGGGTACGGAACCCTAGAAATGATGTAGTTAATATATTAATACCTACAATATAAAAAGAATTTGAATCTTGAATCTTGACAATACCGGTGTACTCAGGCTTCCACGGTTAATTAATCCTTTATTGGGTCTGAGCAGCCGAATGTATCAATCCTTTTCACATTTACCAACCTGGAAAGTTGAAAATGTGCGTAGTGGGGTAGGATGTATAATTTTGCAAGGTTTTCGTGATATAAGGTTGCTCAGTAGTTGACTTAGCTTTGGCTGAAGGTGGAGTCGATTAGATAAGACACCATTTTGTTTTCGCCACGCTCACACACGTCGTAACTACGCTCACTGTCACGCTCACACACTCACGCGACACAACTTTTGCAGTTGTAAAAATAATGATTATTAATCTATTGTATAATAATGTTGGGATGAGTTGTGTCTGTGGGACAAGGACTGGAGGGAGACCGCTCAGGATCGGATAGAACGGAAGAGGGAGATAGAGGCCTTTGCCGTGGGACATGGTGGGCTCGTAATAATAAATAAAATCGGTTAAGTGCGGGTCGGTATCGCACACGAAGGGTACCGTACCATCGTACAACAAATCAAAAGCACTCAAAACAATAAAAAAATAAACAAAAAGAAAATTTAAAAGGTTTATGCCTTCACGAGATTTGAACCGACGACCTCCGGATTGAGAATGTACATCATACCGGCTGAGCTACCACAACCATGTGGGTTGACGCGAAATATGCTATCATATTTAAATGTGTAGTATATGTGTCTATGACATGGTTGCTATGACAATAAATAAACAGTTTCAGTCAAGATCTCCATTTTGAAATGCGTAAGTGTATCTAAACACGTCTCTTGTATCGGGGCCCCCTTTAATTTGCCATATCTCTCGTATTTCAGTATTTGTGGTTGGTGCGGCAACAGGTATACACATTCTGTGAAAATTTCAGCTTTCTAGCTATTACGGTTCGTGCAGACGGACCCGGTGACAGACAGGACGGATGGACGGACGGACGGACAGACGGACATAATAAATACACAGAAATTTCGTCCACAGGAGTAATCCCATACACATTACACACTAGTCTTAAATCACTCAATATACCCAGATCCACACACTTTCTTCTCCAGAAAGCGACCATACTGAATACTTGCAGCTACAGATAGATAGTCTGCACTATAGATAGATAGTCTCGTAGCACTTGGCGTAAGCCCGTGTGTCAGAACCTCTTTAAAAAGTGTGAAATGAAAAATTCATAAACATATAATAATAATAATAATGTTTGCATGGCATTCGCGCTTCCGTGGCCTAAAGTGTAAGTAATGCCAGACGGCAAGCCTCGTGGTTCCCATGAAACGCTCTGATCTATGGGCTTTAGCGAGTGTTTGTTTATTTGCTGACGACGACGAGGCCATGCCATTTGGGGCTTCACTCTGCGAGGTCCCGGGTTTGAATCCAGGGGATAAAAAAAGTGCGAATCGGACACGCGCACCACGGGTTCTGCACAATTGCATTTTTATTCTGAAGGTACTACATATTCATATCCATATTCTATTTGGCTCAGTGCAGTGGCATGATTCTCGCGCATTCGACATACGATATCTACACCTATATCGAGTGATTTTGTATGAGAATCTGTTAATATAGGTCTCGATATCCGTATATCGAAGGCGCCAGAATCATGCCACAGGGTATTGCCTAATTATCTGACTGTCTTTCATGGCAAATGACAGCGCTAAGTATGACATTTAAGTGCCCCTATATTTGAGCAGAGTTTGCACATTTGGCCATAGACCATCTTTTCCTGTCTTTACCGATAGCGCCATAGAAAGAAGCGTCCAGTAATTTTACCGGTTAAGGGCGCGATCCAATGAGGTTTTCGGACTGGAGACGCCGTTCAAAACTGTTTGTCAAAATACAAGTTTAGTAAAACATACAGTGCCTGCGATTTGGGAGGCGACACGAACTATACTAACTAAACTAATTAAAATGGTGTGTTTGAAAATGGAATCTGTGGACGCCGCGCAAGAGCTGTCGGATTTGAGGTTTTCAGTTAAGTGCCTTTAGTTCCTCTAGTTTAGTGGTTTTGACACCTCCCAAATATCCTACCACTGCTCCCAAATAGCATAGCACTGCCTTATTAAAAAAATATACTCCCTTTCAACATCTGTTTATAAACAAAAATATAATGTGATTGGAGGTTTGTTTTAAGGTTTTTTTTGTGGTAACGGGAACAACGTCAACGTTTCAACGAGATTTGGTTATTGGACTAGCTAGTAAGTTGAATTTTTTTTTTTTTTACGTAGCCTATAATGTGTCCCACTGCTGGGCAAAGGCCTCCCCATTTCGAGCCCACACATCTCTAGTCAGAGCTAGATTGACCCACTCTGGTTCAAACGTGTCCAGGTCGTCCCGCCATCTCCTTCAAGTTGAAATTAACGTTTTAATTTCCTAATGGGTTGTCGATATAACGTCGTTGAATAACTTGCTTATTATTTAATATATTAATATCGTTTGACTTAAATGTGTTGAAGTTACATCACAATGTTACAGCAACAGATCAACCAAGTGAGAACTCAACAAATGAAAAAAATACTAAAAAGTCAAGAAGCTAATTTTTATGTTTTCTTCTGTAGATAATGCTTATTCGTATTCTCTTTTTCTTGATCCGTGCAACGTTAATAAAATACCTGAATAAATACTTCATTGCAAGCCCCCCGCAACAAGTGACATTTCACAGTTATCTTAATCGAAAGGCACTTCCACTCCTAATTATTCTGGGCACTCACACCATATTGCTTATCAAACTTAGTTAACGGTGTAACCGGTTATTACCGGTTACATACGATTGCGATAAAAAAATGGGTCTTAACTTAACAAGTTTGTTGGTGGTGGTGAGAATAAACACCTCGCGCCTATATTCCATAAATGGTGTAGCTAGTGCAGTGTAATGATCCAACAGAGAGCACATAGCGTCACCGATTTTCCCATACGTGGTGGCTGACGCACGCACGTGCACAGGAGTATGAATCTTATTCGATTCGCATTCGATCATGTCGGCGGCCGATCGTAGAATCGGGCACTTCATGATGTGGCGGGTTTTAACGAAAACATGTCTTTTTTAAAGCATTTTTATTCAGCACTACGTGATGTTTTTTTGTGTTGTACATGTCAAACGAACACGAAGACTATTCGGGGGCTTCGCTCCGCTCGCCCACTTTAGTCTTCACCTAAGCTACCGCAGTGTTTGCCTTAAGAGATTTTATCGTTTCATGATATTTCACGTTTGGGCACATCATGATGTGCCCAATTCTACGATCGGCTGCCGACAGATATACGGATATTGACACATATATCGAGTGATTCCTATATGTACAAACTATATCGAGTGATTCCCATACAAACTCGCTCGATCTAAGTAGGTGTCAGTCAATATCTATCCGTACATCGATGCATCGAATGCGCGAGAATAATGCTCAAATATATTATCTCTATCTATCTAATATATAAATAAGATGCCATTATATGATATTACATTTTGCATGACAGACAGGGGACTAATTCATCGATCATACTTTTGGTTAAGTGCCAGCCAGATTTAACGCAACACAAATATTGTGTATCTTCCTTTGAGCTGTGCACACTTGACCGTGAACTTTTTTTTAACCTAACACAATTAATTAGACCGAAGAGAAAACGCTACAAAAGACTGGAGAATCGAATTTTAATTACTATTTCATTCTTTTTTGACGGAATCTTGGAAAGGCGCGTAAAATTGACAATGGTGTAAAAGCTTTTTTTTGTGCTATTGTTTTCTTCATGATTCACAGTCGTTGCTATAAATAGACAACATGAAGAATTCTCAAAAAAAAAACCCAGTTCTTGGATGTTTACATGTTTGTGATGTCGCTGTTTCTGGTTCCCACGACACAGGGTATCCAAGTGTGGGGCCAGAAGCAATGTATGTAAATGTTTATGTTTTATTTTATGTTTTGTTTATTCTGACAGCTAGTTCGGTTTAAATTGATATTAAAAGACTAGCGGATTTATAGTTTCCATTGAAACCCTAATCTCGTCGAATGTGTTTGTTAGATTTTTGTTACAGCGGCTGTGCTCTATGGAGTTTCTTGTATTAGATACCTACCCTGCTATTACACTTCTATGGGTGGGGACCCTTGATGTGTAAATATATTTCATATTTATTTATATAAGTACCTATGCACTAGTTTATGTAGTCTATTGATTTGTAAGTAATAATTATATGTATTGTACACATGGGTCTACTCCTGCTCACCAATCCACCTGTCTCATCCCTATCTGGTTTGCTGGAAGAGATCTCTTATTAGAGATAAGCTCGCCTTTGTACACGTATTCTATGTTTTTTACTGTCCTATGTAACTGTTTGTGTGCAATAAAGAAATTATGTATTATGTGTTGAAGGCTTTTTAACAATTATAGTTGTTCAAAATCTAGTAACACCCTTTTGAACTCAAGAGGTCTTTTTATGAGCCCAAAGTCGATAAGTTTACAAGTAAGCGTCATCGGGTTCCCTCTCCCACCTTCGGGTTCCATCATCAGACCAGGGCAATCATCAATGCGGGCCCAGCTCGATGGCACCATTTATTGTATTGTAATCTGACTCACAAGGTTAATTTAGTATGTAGGCTAATTTTCGTAATGATAGAAGAACTAGATGAGCGCGTTCCATTACTAGATTCAAAGTCAAAGTTAAAAAAAATATTGACCATAAAATCATACAGATTTCTTAGTCAACGTCATTATAATATTAATATTTTTGTGTACTACCGCCCGTTCGGAAGTTGTGGGTTAGGGATGGAGATATGGAGCAAAGCAAGGCAAGAAACTGCCCCGTACCTCTTTTAAAATATGTGAGGGCCTTAAAAAATACAATTTTATGTATTTCTACTTAAGTCTAAGGAAATACACCGAAGAGAGACGTACTGACTCAGTCCATCGCCCCTCTTTGGATTTCTGTGCGCCGAGATGGTAAATACCAAGCAGTTTTGTCATCTAAATATTCTTTTACACTGTATTAAGACTTCTTTAATAGACCGTTTTGACATAGTTTTTGAACCTTGTTGCACAATGATATTTAGTCACAACACGAACTAATAAAAGAGTGTTAAAAATGAACACACTTGTGCCACTGCCACCCCGTATGTGTACCAATGAACACACTTGTGCCACTGCCACCCCGTATGTGTACCAATGAACACACTTGTGCCACTGCCACCCCGTATGTGTACCAATGAACACACTTGTGCCACTGCCACCCCGTATGTGTACCAATGAACACACTTGTGCCACTGCCACCCCGTATGTGTACCAATGAACACACTTGTGCCACTGCCACCCCGTATGTGTACCAATGAACACACTTGTACCACTGCCACCCCGTATGTGTACCAATGAACATAACGGCGACATTATCAAATTGAATAAAAACCAAAGTTAAGGTCATTGTTTGAGAACAATGGCCTCCGGTTACCGAATAACACCACGTTACGCGCCGGCGCATGCGCGCTGAGGACACACTGGGAGCCAAAGTCAAAGAACATCGAACATTTTTGTATGGTGCCTGGGATACTGGGGTAACTGGCATACCAGGTGGAAGGTTCTGTGAGAAGATTGGATGATAGTGTTGTCATGTAATTATTATCCCAAATGACTAATGGACATAACGTTATTGAATAATCGAATGTATGTAATTGACCTGACTAATAATTTCATGTGGTGTTTAATGTAATCTATTTTGTAGTTTGGATACTTTGTACGATGAATTGGATTTTTTTCTGTCATGTTGTACGAATTTACTTAAATTTAACTAAAATTTCAATTTTTGGTTTGAAACTATAAAAAATATGTCCATCGATAGAGGATTCTATTACCAACAACAAATGTTCTTTGACAAAATGTCGTAAATAGTAGTATAGTAGCGTTTCTGAGATAATTCATTTGAATATGTAATAAAGTATTTTTTTTAGGGTTCCGATCCTTAAAAGGAAAAAAGAAAATTTCAATCATTTTTGTATTTGTATCTACCTACTCTGTATGTCCTACAGTTACAAAGTTGCAAGCGATATATAGATATCTAGATACTATTTACGACATTTTGTCAAAGAACACTTGTTGTCTGTAATTAAATTTTCTAATGATTAAAGTTTCTGAGATAATTCAGGCTTAATATTAAAATAACCGGCCAAGTGCGAGTAGGACTCGCGCACCAAGGGTTCCAATTTTCTAAAAATGGACATATACCCCCAGACAAACTGCGAAATGTAGTTTTGTGGGAGTTTTTTGTAATTAACAATAAACTTATTTAATAAAGAATTTTTTAATTGAATTGAATTGAATATGTTTTATAGTTGTACACGAAAAAGCGTAATTTTAGGGAATTTCAGCTGTAGGTATACCAGAAAGGTTCGATGTTCGAACCTGCCAAGTTATCTGTGAAATGTCAGAAATCAGAACTACGACCGCCATCTTTGAAGTGCCGTTCTATGCTCGGACGGAATTCCCAAATAGCTGGACACGACACACTTTAATACCGACTTTTTGAGGAACGTCAGCATTGCTTTTTTACTACAGTGGAAACATTTCTATATTTTTTCGGCCTATAATTCCATAAAAAACTGACATACTTTGTTTTTTAAAAAAGCTTTTAATATCAATATTCAATGTAATGGTAGGCCGAAGGTGGCACAGACCAGGGACGTGTGGAATCAAGAGGCAAGGCTGGCTTTTGCCCAGCAGAAGGACACAATGTAGCCGTACATAAAAAATGCTCTCAGTATGCCCCCAGCCTTACACTCACGCACCAAACACCAAGTTCAACTGTTTAGCTTCGAACTACAACAGCGTTTATTGCATAACGGCTCTTTATCATTTCAATTTGACAGTATACCTGTAGCTACCCTAGTGTAGGGCCAGCGGTATGTGCGTGTGTTAATATTGTGACGTGTTTTGTGCGATGGACTATATAACACTTTACTCGTAATAAGTGATGGCGAATAAACTGTTAGGTTTTGCCTTACGTAAATGCAAGTAGGTAAAATCACATGTAACAAAATACAGCGAGTTTAAAAATGGAACTCAATCTAAAACGTTATTAATATTTACCATTGTTAGGCTGGACTTTACCAACAAAATGTTATGCAGAATAACTACCACGGGGATAATTATAACAGTTCAAAATGAGGTACCTAGGTCATTCTTGGGAAAAGTAGAAGATACTCTCGAGTAAAAAGGCACTCTTCGTTTATAAAATTTGCTCTTAGTGTATTTCGCTAATGATAGTTTTAATGCCTTGCAAAATTCTATTGAAAAATTAAGTTTTTATTACTAGCCGCCTAACCCTTATTCGTCTAATGATTCATTAAGGATTTCTTAGTGAACGATTTTGTATCCTTGATGGATTCTTTGAATCCATTCAAAATCGGATTAACATCTCCTAAGTGGTTAATTATATACCAATTACATTTCAATTGATATGCTAAGTACGGCGTTCACCTGAAAGTGATGAATACAAATCATGACATTTATGCCACCCCCTCTCCTTTGGTTCCAGATGTGACTACCCCCACGATGGCAGCCACCGACGGCCAGATCATCGTCGCCGCATCACGCTGGTCTGATGAGGGCAGCTACCTTCGGGAGTACGCCACCAAGGCCCGACTTCCAAACGTCGCGAAAATCATCAAAGGACAGTATGGCGGCTTGGGTGTACCCACATTACCCAGCCCTGGACTGCAGAGTACCGCTCTCGTCGTCTCAGCTGGGAAACGAAAGAAAATTATTGCGCAGGCGATTAAATTGAAGGAAGGAAGACGCATGGTCAGTGTTGGACCGAGGATTGCTATCCCTGAGACTTATAAAGGGTATTTTGAATTGCTCAGTGAAGAAGGAAGAGCGGTGAGATGCATAGAATCGGTAGGAGAATTGGCGAGAAGGAGACTAGAAGATGGATGTCTGGTTAGAGAACCTATAAGGGTTATCTGTGCTAAGACAGATTTGGAAGGGAATATCACAGCAGATGGAGCTAGGAATTTACCAGCAGGAGAAGTCATAATGCCGAAGGGTGAAGCGGTTTTGGGTAAAAGTAAGTACTTGAAGTGTACTGACTCGAAAGGTGATGTGATTTTGCTGGGTTTGGATCAAAGGGGGAAGTTCTCTGCTGTAGCGAAGGAAGATAACATCAGTGGGGTGCATACAGCTAAAACTCTGCTCACGAAACGACTACCAATCACGGTGAGGCTGGTTCATGGATCTACCCCAAGAGGCCTAAAAAGCGCAAGCCATTTTGTGCCAGAAATCAGGCTGCTGTCTATGTTTGAAGAAGAACACGTCTTTGCATTACCTCTACAGAAGGAGGGTAACGCATTGATAGCCCTTCCCCTAGCAGCTCCTCTGAAGATGCAAAAATGCAAAAACGAGGAGCAGATCAAAAACTACATGGAGTTTTCGAGGCTGGTGGAAAAATCCAACCGTTTGTTAGTCGAAGTGGTTGATAGAATACACGTTCTTGATGGAAAGCTAGGCGACCCGAAACGGCTTCTGACCTCGCCTCTAAACGCACCGCCAATAGTCAAAACTGGTTATTTTCTGAGAAGAAGTGCCTCCTCAGACTCAGCGAATCATAAAACCCACATATCTAGACATAGCCATATCTACAGCAGTCACAGAGACGAGATCAGCGTCCCAGATGAATACGATGAGATCGATCAAATCTATGACTACGTCAGAGGATTCGCGCCCTTACCTAAGAACATAAAATCCTCATACTCCAACGAACCGAGACACGAATCTGCCCCATCGTCACCCGCAGCCACTCCAGTCCACATGCCCCTTATAACCGAAATGAAACCAGAACCACCACCAATAGAAACAATCCCAACTAAAAAACCTCTAGCACAGAAAGCCGAAAAGCGAACCAGAAAAACTGCCGTCGTGACTAAAGAACTAACGCCAGTGACGGTATATAAAGAGAAATGCCTGATCGCACCAACACCAAACCTCCCTAAGCTATTCGTAAAGAACAGCAACCCAAAAAGCAGGATGCTCTTCCGACAGAAAAGCAGCGAAAAAGAAAACCCTAGTCCGATAACTAGTCCGCTTAGACCTATCACCAAAGGTGACTCTCCAATCTTCAACATCCGATACAAGAGTCTTTCGAACATCCAGCAAGCGATGGAACTTGATGGAACGTTGGATTCTAGCCATTCCGGTGGGAGGACCTCTGGTGATTCCGGGGCCGGGCCGAAACTTCCAGAGAAACGTTCCAGAAAACTGACCCGGCCAAAGTCCCTGACGAACCTTGTCTGGGAGTTGAAGGGGTGTCCGGTTGAAACAGTGAACGAGAAACCAAAATCTAGGAGTAAAAATGAGGGGTACAGGAAACTCGGGAATAAACTGTCGCTGGGTGCTCAGAAGAGGGTGCCTACGATGTATCTTTAGGATTTGGTGAGTATTTATTTTATAGCTTTGTTTCATCAATCAGCCTACATTCACCTTTAAAACTTTTTCTTAAAAAAAATTAAATTAAAACTAGACACAATAAATAATACCTGAAGATGAAGACAGACGATTTTAAGATTTTGAGGTTGTGCGTCGGAAAACCGCATAAAAACCCGTCCACTCGTTTCAGCGCTAGAGTACCACAGACAGATACATACACCAGACATCATTCATGTCATTGCCGGGAATTTAAGAACCATTCTTTTTTAGATACAAGGAATCGCGGGTAAATCTACATTATTGAGTATTGAAACAGTTGTACTGTACTTCTGCCACCTCGTATGGGAAAAGGCGTGACGCTATGTTAAGTTGTTAAATCTACATTACCCAAACCAACATAAATCTAGGAGGAAGCAAAATTGCCAGAACATTCTTTATCCAATCCCATAAGCAAAGACATTATCGGAGCCCAATTGCCTATTACTGTAACCATTCATTGCACTAACATAATTTGCGCCAAGCTGTCTCAATACAGGTGTGATTACAGTGTTACAAGGTTGAGTTTCCGTTTATACTCAGGTTTTGACGACCACCTGTGGCATTGCGGTTGTGGCTCCGCCTTCCATGCGAGAGGTCCCGGGTTCGATCCCTGGCTGGGGATTAAGTCAACAAAAAATTATCCCCAGGATGTTGATTGATAAATGAGTGTGATATCACTATTTCTGCAACAACGTACTACACCGGGATTGGAACCTGTATTCCGATTCATTCCTTTAAATAAAGCGTACAAGCTAAGCAATATTTTTCTTTGTAGATATCTCGTAATTTCTCGTAATTTCTTTATTGTAGGTACTCACATGACAGTAAAAATAGCTTAACATGGATAAAATATGTACAAAGGCGAGCTTATCTCCAATAAGAGATTTCTTCCAGCAAACCATGTTGGGAAGGAGACGGAGATGATAGGTAAGGGGAAGAATTGCGCGTACAATAAAACTATTCTATATATCAAAAATGGATGGGTTTTGAGCTTGCAAATTTCCAGCAACTAACGGACGTGGCCCTAGTTTCAGTATCGTTCCCAAGAAAATACTGATAACCATTTTCAATCCAAAAATCTGTACAAGTACAGCTGGCAGGCTTTGACTAAACCCCAATACAAAAGACAAAAAGCGCGCGCGCGTGCGCTCTACTACATCGGTTCCTGACGAAAAGCCGGCGAATTTATTTCTGCTACCAGTGACCGAAGATTCTTTGATTCAACCACATGCAAACTGAACCTTACAGTGCTGTACACTCGTCTAACTCACATCTCGATGGCATATCACGAATTGAACATACACTTTCGAGTTGCGCAACCATAGTGTCGCAGTATACCAAACATCTCTGACTCTGTATTGGTCTCGACGGTCTCTGAATTGGTCTATTGACGTTGACTAAGTAATATGTATGATTTTATGGTCAATAAAATTTTTGAACTGAACTCTCTAGGCGCCATGAAAACAGAGCAGCAACTTATTCACTAAACTCACGATGAAAATCTCTACACGACTCAAGATTTTAGTTACATCTCGTGGAAAAACCATCAAACGGTATTCACTAACTCAGCCTAAAACCTGGTCCCAGAGCACGATGCATATTTCTATGCGGCTGTCAAAGTAAGCAGACAATAGAGGATGAAACTAAATTAGCTGACCATATTTTGAGGAATGATAGTACCCATCATTGTAACCAACTTTCCCTATGAAACATATGGTCGCAAATGAAAAAAGAATTTCATTCCCCAGTACATTGCCCCGGCTGATTTCAAGTTAATAAGATGGACCCAAATTTTTTAGGGTTCCGTACCCGAATGGTGCCAAACGGGACCCTATTACTGAGACTTCGCTGTCCGTCTGTCCGTCCGTCCGTCCGTCTGTCACCAGGCTGTATCTCATGAACCGTGATAGCTAGACAGTTGAAATTTTCACAGATGATGTATTTCTGTTGCCGCTATAACAACAAATACTAAAAATCAAAAGAAATTTAATATTAAGGGGGGCTCCCATACAACAAACGTGATTTTTTTGCTCTTTTTTGCTCGATATTGATAATGGTAGCAGGTAGACGCTTCAAATGTTCACAATATATTGAATATATTATTTACTTAAAAAATAAATAATTAAATTAAAATTAAATTAATATTTAGGGGGGGCTCCCATACATTTTTTTTTGCGGTTTTTTATAGATAATGGCACGGAACCCTTCGTGCGCGAGTCCGACTCGCACTTGGCCGGTTATTTTTCGTTTGCGACTCCTTGGGGAAAAATCTTCATAATGATGGGTACTATCATTCCCCAAAATATGGTCAGCTAATTAAATGTCACACTGTGTTTTTAGACCACATACTACAAAACGAGTGTTCCGTTTAAAATAGTCTCTGCTTCATTGTCGACCTCATCCGGATATCATAGCTAGAGAACCAGGCATAGCAGGGAGGTCTCATTCCCGGGCGCGAAAAAATTATGTTTCACACACAAAAAAACTACGGTATTTAATTAACGGCCTTTTCATTAAATCCTTACCAAGTTGTGATCTATGTGGCAAACAAATGCGAAGTGAGAGTGGTAGCGAAGGGAGATGCGAGTTGTTCGAGTTTTAAGGTAGCGTTGTTGCCGCATTTAAAGAAACTAAATAACCGGCCAAGTGCGAGTCAGACTCGCGCACGAAGGGTTCCGTGCCATTATCTATAAAAAACCGCAAAAAAAAAATGTATGGGAGCCCCCCTCCTAAATATTAATTTAATTTTAATTTAATTATTTATTTTTTAAGTAAATAATATACTCAATATATTGTGAACATTTTAAGCGTCTACCTGCTACCATTATCAATATCGAGCAAAAACAAAAAAATGTTTGTTGTATGGGAGCCCCCCTTATTATTAAATTTCTTTTAATTTTTAGTATTTGTTGTTATAGCGGCAACAGAAATACATCATCTGTGAAAATTTCAACTGTTCATGAGATACTGCCTGGTGACAGACGGACGGACGGACAGACGGACAGCGAAGTCTCAGTAATAGGGTCCCGTTTGGCACCCTACGGGTACGGAACCCTAAAAAGGATCATTTTACGGTCTTTAGAATAGTGGAGTATATGCTATTAACTCGTAGACTAGCTTAAGGAACTCTTAAGAACAAAATGATATGATCAGTACCAAGATATCCTCGCCCTTAACATTATCAAATACGCAGATCCAGTTGCATCGACATATCCATATAGGACAAACAAATGCACAAGCTAGTATAGGCGCGTGTGTCGATTTATAAAAAAATGTAATTTTAATTTGAAAGGGTAGGATTTATATCCTGTATCATTGCTTAGCTAAGCAGCATAAAAAAATGACATTCCTTCAGTTGTCATTTTTGACACTTTCCCCATGTTCCGAGTCACGCCATAATCGATTACAGCGTCTACAACGTTTTGTATCGCCAAAGCTGACGCGGAACGTCTTCGTAGATGCTGTAATCGATTGTGGCGTGACTCGCAACAGGGGGTTGTTGACATTAAGGGGACAGAACAATGTTGCTATAATAAATTATTGATCTGGGTGGCAGTTTTATTTCAAAATAATAATTATTTTTAAATCACAAAAACTAAAAAATATCATGATATATATTTAGAATCCATAAATTATATTCTTTCATATAAATATGGTTTTAGCTTGGTTCATGACTATTTCGAATAAAGTACCAACTGTCTAGGAAAAAGTACACATCTCCTTTGGCACAAAGCAAGGTCTTATAGCAGAAATAAAGGGAAAAATCTGAAAACTTCTGTCTTTCTGCAAAACTATGTAATTTTGTTGACATGGATGACATCATACTTTATTTTTTTTCTGTAGAAACCTAATTGCACCAGTTTCGCTCTCCATTTGTGATCGGAACCCTTGGTCCTCAAGTCCTACTCTCACTTGACCGTTTATTTGATGTCGGTCCCACTACTCCCCCGCTACCAACCCGCACGCTTTTCGATTGACAGCGCAACCGCTTCTGCACTATACGTACAAACCGACAATCCTAATTAATGTTTCCATTGTAGTGAACATCCTGTATCATTTATTTAGTTGACCTTCTCAGAAATGCGTTGACTTTACGCATAAAGGTCTTAAATAATTCACCAAGTTAAAAACTTTGAAAAAATCTACTTCATGACCTATTACTTAATACTGTCCGCGCGGGAAGCGAATGTCTATGAATTCTCAGAATGAATGAATGAATGAATTTCTTTATTTCCAATAAAAGATTCACATTTTGGTTAAGCCCTAGATCCCACACTAGGATTCCCTGTATCGTGGGGTCTAGTCTCTTCCAGACCATTTACAAATTAATCTCAATGTGTGCGTACACCACAAAGTCACAGAAAGGCAAAAATACGTAATTTTGGTTACCTGGATAACAGTTTTTCTATGTAGAAACCTAAGTACTGAACCAATTCCAGATTTTCAAAAAAGGGACCTACCTGAAGGGTCACCCTTTCATACAAAAAAAAAGAATTGTTGAAATCGGTCCATAAACAATACCAATAAAAAAATGCAACATACAACCGAATTGATCACCCTCTCCTTTTTTGAAGTCGGTTAAAAACTTCATAAACATAACACAATATAGCGTCACGCCTTTGCCCATACGGGGTGGCAGAGGCACAACTGTGCCCACTTTCAGCCAGTGATTCAACACTCCATTTTGCGTGACAGGGGGCTAGCCCATCGCCGCAGCTATGGGGTAATGAAGGTTTCCTCACGATGTTTTCCATCACCGTTAGAGTACTTAAGATAAATGACTTATCTCATTGGTACGTGGTCAGCACCGGGATTCGAACCTGCACCTCCTGCATGAGAGGCAAGCATGAAATCCACTAGACCACGGCGCTCTTAAATATTACCGCCATGTTAAGTTTCCTGAATATATATATATTTTTATGGTAGGTCGCACCATAGAGCAAGTATATTTGCTCTACTTACTTTCTTGATATACATACAACAGATAGACATTGTACATTTGCAACAGATTGGCTACTTATATCAAACCAATTTATTATGTTTTTTCCTTTCAAAGACTTATTTTTAACAGATAATAAACTAAATAAAATATTCCGTTAGATTGTGAAAGAAGAACAGCCCATTGCCTGAACTTTAAACTGCCCTTACTTCTTGAAAAATAAATACATTTTTTTTTGTAATTTTATACAGGGTTACTTTTGGACCCCTAGCCAAAAGTTACTATTATTTTAGAGACATTATTCTGAGCAACTTTCACTCAGAAACTGATTTGATCAGAGCAACTTTATTTTTCACTTCTTCATAAATCAGCTGACCCACTCAGGCCAAAATGTACTGGGAAGAGAAAAATAAAGTTGGTCTGATCAAATCAGTTTCTTAGTGAAAGTTGCTCAGAATGATGGCCCTAAAATAATAGTAACTTTTGGCTAGGGGTCCAAAAATAACCCTGTATTTACAATACACGCATTACTTAGTCAATTATAGTTTGCCTAACAAAACTCGGATATGATGTTAATGGAACTCGGTTGTTATATGCAGAATGTAGGTAGGAATAAATGTATTTAATTTCATTTGCTTTTATAAAAATATGCATATATTAGAAAAGCAAACACGACAGGAAGCAATTTGTTTACCTACCTCATTTCATAATTACTCGAAGTAACGACCTTACCACCATCCCCAAAGGAGGACATTAGTCTACTTCATAAAAGTGCAAAAGATTGCAATCAATGTAAAAGTAATATAATATAATCGCGATTTTAACGCCACTCCCCAGGGAAAGTAAACGTTCATCAGATAATACTTTAGGTGCGGTTAAAACCACACCTATTTTTGCACGCTAACATTATATGACCGCACCCGTATATCATTAAATGACCGTGTATCATTTAATTTAGTCTACTGCTGATGTATGATTTTTGCTACTAGACGCTAAAAATTACCGAATTGATCTCGATGTGTTTTATAATTGAAACAAAAAGTAAACTTTAGAAAAAACCGACTTCCACAACCCCTATTTGATTAGATTGAGTTTAATACAAACTGTAATCCCTTATCCCCCCCCCCTTGGGGAATTAATTTTGACAAATCCCATCTCAGTGCTACCCCACGCTACTAAGGAACCCCTGTACATAGTTTCATGGCTCTAGGTCCACCGGTTTAGGCTATGCGTTGCCTGCCCGTCAGCCACGCATTGTATTTGTACCTAGTATTGAGCAGTTCTGGTGGCCATATGTGGTTTTCATCAGCAGTTCCGCATCACAATATTATGCTTACCGTGAGTAAATGCACGAGTTATTACTAAAAACACAAAAATCACTATTGGTCTGCCTATAATATTTGAAGAGTTCCCTCGATTTCTCCAGGATCCCATCATCAGATCCTGATCTGGTGTCAATGGGACCAATGGGAAGGTAAACCCTTTCAAACAAAAAAATAATTTTCCAAATCGGTCCATCCGTCTAGGCGCTATCGGGGCACATACATAAAAAAAAAACATCCGGACTAATTGTAAACCTCCTCCTTTGGGAAGTCGGTTAAAAAAAGTGAAGATTAATGATGTCAAAATGGACTTGGTTAATTGGTACTTTGTTTTTTTAAAATTCATCTATCTATGTATTTGTTAACATAAACGCAGCCCATTAATGTCCCCATCGAGGGGCACAGGCCTTTACCCAGATACGAGTAAGATTGAGCTCTGCCACGCTGACTAATTGGTATTCTTATTTGCAAAATCCTAAAAACCTACCCAGATATGAAGCTTCATCCAAAGCTGTGTGTCCGCTGAACAGCACACAGTTAACAAACGATTCCTATTACAAGTTACATTGTTGATTTTTCCACTGTTTACCGAGATGCCTCGGTATGATAGCCAGAGACTTTGTCGATAGGATCGATTTCTTCCTTTTGTCATCGAAATAGACAAAGAAGGCGACTCCATAAAAACTGACTGACTGTCATAGAATTATTCATAAACCTGCCTTTGGAATCGGTCGCGAGCAAAAACTAGATTTCAAGATGTCGCCTTGTTACTCTATAAATAAATAGTCTCTGAATTATGGATAGGGGTGAATATACTTGGCTGTACAGCCTGAGGATTAGTTGGGTACTACAGTGATAAGAATGCAGTGAGTATTTAATTCTGTTAACACACACTCACAGGACAGGACACAACCGTCGCGTTGAAAGTTTGCCTTCAACTGGTCACTGTGAACTTGGCTTGATAACAGGAAACGATTTGATTGGTTACGGGGCGTGGCTAGGCCGCCGGACAGTGATGACTCCACTGCATTCTTATCACCAATAGACTATAACTCGTTTTTACCCGACTGCGTTAGAAGGAAGGTAATGTTGTGCGTATGTACTTATACAGTGAAATTCTTTAGATCTTTATTCGGTATTTAGAGTAGGCTTCGATTATTACCGATAGTATACGAATATAATATTCCTGTTCTTCTCTGAGTTATATGTATACCCGAGAAAAAATATCTTGATAGATGCACGGACGGACAGACCGAACAAATGGACAACAAAGTGATCCTCTAAAAATAAATTGATATTCTATTCTATTCTATTCTATTCTATTCTATTCTATTCTATTCTATTCCTCTATAAGGGTTACTTTTTCCTTTTAAGGATCTGAAGCATAAAAAAATATCCCGACGAATTGTAAACCTCCTCCTTTTGTGAAGTCGGTTAAAAAGGATCTAAAAACCAAAAAGAGAGCCCTGTATTTGTGCCATTAAACCAAAATTTCATAACCAACAAACTTACAAACCTAACGCATCTAACGTCAATCAACATTTGTCATTATTTTGACATATATCATTTTTCCCTTCGGAACCCTAAAACCGGCCAAGTGCGAGTTGGACTCACGGTGAGAGGGTTTCGTAAAACGTACGCTAAAATAAAAATCGTAAAGCGGTTCACAGAATACATCTAAATACCAAGTGTCAACTGTGTAGTCCTAATTATTTTGGAATAAAATTGCTGTGTCATATGGACGGACAGACAGACAGATTTGACGAAACTTTAAGGGTTCCTTGTTTCTCTAACGCAACCCTAAAAAGTAGCATCTTTCATAGAAAATTGTCATAAAATATTGCAGACAAATGTGTCGCAGGAAAATTACAAGATTCCTCATCATTTCCTACACAGGTCAAAGCTAACTGCACTTAACAAATTGCAGTAATACTCCAGCTTAATCCATGGTTATAAATTACTTAATCGTCAGTTTATTATAACCGGCAGTTACGTACTTGCCGTGTTGTCACGCGACGATGTCTGCATTAACTTTTGATTAACTAATGGCAATATAACTTGGTGAAGCCGGATCTGATTCTATTTACGGTATAAGAGCATTATGATTAGTTAAAACTACAAAAGCGAGCTTTTTTTTTCAAAGAATGTCTCCTTCGCCGTTAGAATGTCCGTAAAATTAACTTCTATACGGACGTAAACAGCGTGAAGAAACCTTCATAATCAGTAATCAGAATCATAATTCATAATTTCCCGCAGGCAGTCTCTTTTAAGTAATATTTTACTACCGATAGCAAAGATTGCAAGCTACAACGAAGTTTGCAAAATAACTCTGTTATACTCTCCTAATTCTTGATGACTTGATTACACTTATGATATAAGTTTTAAGAGGATATTCTAGCCTGCTAAACATCTGTATGAACTAGCTATAACCTAGGATTAAATCTACACAAGGTTGTATCATTTTATGTCTCAAGTAAATAAAGTTCTTTAAAAACAACAAACAATTCATAATTTCTTTATTGTACACACAGCATACACCACAACAACTGACAGCGAGCAAAGAGACGTTTTCAAAGTTGTCAGTAGATTTCCGATTTGGCCGTTCCAGATAACTTGTTGGCTCTGATGGTACCACCCATGAAGAGACGACGTTGTTCCATTCCCGGTCACGTAATCCTACAGGTTGGGCATGACCACCTGACTTCGATATTCAGATAAAGAGCCTGCTGCTACAGAATACTGTGTTCTGCTAAGAAATGCTGTGATCAGAGACTATATTATATATCCAATTGACTGCGCCTGCGGGGGAATGTGGCTCGCCAGAAGTTTGTTGTGTTCAACAAACGTTCGCATACGCAACCTATGTACGATGACGGGCCGCCCAGACAGTTTTACAGCGGCTGACCAATCACAGCTCTCCCTCGTCCCCCGCCGCCCGTAAATTGGTGAGTTGTGTTACAAAGGAAAATGTATCTATGCGCTCTCCACTGGATAAGTGCTCCCTGGCTGTCATTTTACCATCACTCTGCCTTTATGGCTCAGCTTTATGGTTTTGCCCACTAAAGCCTCTCGCTCGCACGTCTTTTGTTGCTATGTTAGTTTGGCCCACGTGTGTCTTAAAAATCGATTAAAATAATGAACATTGAGCATACCTTCTTTATCGTAGACAGAGAAAGAAATAGACGGACCGAGTGCATGCTTACACCTTTGAGATGGAGATACATAGAAGTTGCTTCTCAATTATGGGTTCGAGTGAGGTACAAAATCAGAGAGTTTTCTGCCACTCTTCTGTCAAAACAAGCATTTGACAACACTGTAGCTCGATAAAAACGCATACGCGGGTAAGGGACCAGGGCCCGAATTCTACTGTACACAAGCATACCACAAGCCTGGCACAAACTTGAATACGAGGCATTTGGTATTCTACTAAATCTCCCAAGCGCCAGCGAGACGCCGGCGTGACGCCAGCCTACTTCGTATTCTACTGTCCGCTGGCGCCGTTCCAACGTTATTGTTTCTCGCTTAGACTATAATGATTCGTATTGTGTCATCTCCATCTCCTCCTACGTTTTTAATAAATAGCTGTGGCGTTGAGCCATCCTCTCGAAAATAGAGAACTCATCAATAACTGGCCAAACGTGGTCGCAGTGTGCTTTCGCCACTCTGTATGGGAAAAGATATATTTAACATGATAATCTTGTGAACGGATCCTTGCGGTCTATATTATTACAAAAATAAAGTCGTTATCTAAACCCATTTCGTCCATATAAGTCGTGGGAATTTCTTTTTTGGAAAGTAATATTTACAACCATGCTGGTCCCATGCCTTCCGTCTCTTTCTAACTCCCGACTGGTTACTATACCTCGCTCGGTCTCGTCCAAAAAAGGAACTGGCCCGTTAGAACGAGTGAATCAGGAAACCAGAATTAATGTTTATGATGACCTGGATAATTTAGAAATGGTCTAAAAATAGCATTTGTTTATTTTAGTCATGCGTGGGATTTTCCTATTATGTTAGGCAAATTTTAATATGTTTTCTCTGCAACAACAACACAGCGTCACGCCTTTTCCCATACGGGGTGGCAGGGGCACAAATTGTGCCCACTTTTAACCATTTATTCAACACTCATCAACGCAGCTGCTGCTATGGAGTAATAAAGGATTCCTCACGATTATTTCCATCACAGTTATAACATCCGTTTAATATGCTCATTTGTACAGGGTAAGCACTTGGTGGCAATTCTGGCGCTAGAGAGATCATGTCCATGGTCGAAATATCGATTTTGAGATACAGAAATCTCTAGGTATCAAAAACAAGAAAAAGCTATTCTTACGACTAGCCTTTGACCAACCGAGATATCTCGACCCGCTTTCGATCGAAAAAATATAAATCGAGATCGTTTTCGACGGATTTAGGCGGTATCAAAACCGATATCTCAACTGGGAAGATGATCTCGATAGCGCGAGAATCGGGGGCTGGGATTCGAACTTGCATCTCCTGCATGAGAAGCAAGCGAGAAACCCCTAAACCAGGGAGCTCTTATTTTCACATAACTGCATGGGTATTGCGTTATTCCGGGCAACTGTGACGTCACGACACTCATAGCTACATCGAGCAATTTACGGCAATGACAGCAATATCTGTTGTATCTAGAGAAACCGCTACACAATATGGCGCAATTAGAAGCTAAACAATTGCTGCAATATGATATGCAACATTTTCATTCATCATTCGTTCATAAAGATTGACTCTCAAACTCAGATGTTACCATCTGATCCCACGATCTTTGTCAATCCAAATTCAAAATATTAAAAAAAATCCGCTGCTTATCTTCAAATTTTAAAAAGAGAAGGTGAAGTATGTACCCACCTACTTAGTGCAACCAAGTTACTTCAGTTGATAGCGGTTGCTATTGTCATAGTAGTCTTCATAATAGCGGACATAGTATACCTAGTATGTATTCTCTTTGATGGCGGATGACAAGTCCGTAGTACCAATTTTTCCCACCTAAACAGCTAAGGTGGTGGCTCTGTAATAAGTTTTCATTCTTTAATCATTGTCAATAGATATTTGACATTTAAATGCGTCGAAACAAACCTCACCGGCCAACAGTTATTCCTCAAATCAACAGTTACTCAAAGTACCAACCAATTTACTGTACTTTTTTCTCTCTCATACATCTTCCTTACATTTCCTTGTATCACAGCAACATTGTTGTATGGACCAAACTTATTTTTGCCAATAACTACACTCATATTCCCAATAGTTAAGAGTCAGTATAGGTGGGTGAAAGGTACAGTTTAGTTGGTAATATTCTGAAGCTTGTTACTGCAAAAGGTACAAGTCACTATTGGTCTGCATTTGATAATAAATAATGAATGATGATAATTTATATATGATGTTGATGATGATACTTAGTGGTGTGTACTTATTTGGTATCTTGTTTGTAAGGTTTAGAGGTCATTCTGTCTTGTTTTGTTCTCACACAGTCATCTCTGTTTATTTGTTTCGTTTATCGTTGATCAGAGATTGAGCCTCTGCTAGCTCAAATGGGATTATGTCACTGTGTTTTGATTATTGTATACTTTTAACCTAGTTCTAATTGACTTTATCTTGATTTCAGGTCAAGCCGACGATCTCAAGAGGAGATTTGAAGACTACAACGAACATGAAGAATAATACATATTAATTTTATCTACAAAATATTGTACGTAAAGTATTTGATTTAAATGCTTGCCAAACTACCATGAGCCACAAACCCTGGAAAATATCAATCATACGACGAAGGGCACAACTAACGCAAGCGGACGCAAGGGCTGTATACATAATTGTACTATGCTATAGTACAATTCTGTATACAGCCTTTGCTTTGCTATAGTAACTATAGCGCAGCGCTAGCGATAGATCGGCAGAGATTGGCAAGCAAATAAATCAAGAGATTTCTCCTCATAGTACGGCTTGTTAGCTTGAATTACGGTCCCATCCGGCAGAAAGCATGAAACTTGGCATACATGTAGCTTTTATATATGTGCTTCAATTTCGATAGAGAAACACGCTGGGAAATGACTCCCCCCCCGTTCCCCCCCATTTTATCTCCCTCATTTTGATTTTTTTCATTTTTTACAAAAACGGTAGGAGTGATGAGTTTACTTTTCAAAGACCAAATAATTGACGATAATTTACCTACAAAACGATACTACATTTATAGTTATAAGACTAATAGTTTTTTAATAAAGCCGTCATTATAATGTGAACTTATGAAAAAAATAATATTTTTTTTCCTTTTTTCTTCACTTAATGCTAAATGAAAGGTGTTGTGATAAAATTGACAAAAGGGTTAAAAACTGTATACATTAAGCTACAAAACGATACATAACAAATTATTGTAGAAGGTTTGGTTCCCGAGTTACAGCTCACGGCGTCTGGCTCAACGAAATAACTCCTTTTTTGCGTCTGTACAATATGTTTACGGGACCTGTTCCGAAGCAAGAAAGCTTATCCTTATAGGTATAAGTACAGTCCCCTGCAGCTAAATGTATACAGGCTAGTATGGCGGACACCGCGCCTATTGCCATACATACCCTGGATACATTTAGCTGCAGGGGACTGTACTAGGATTCAAGTAACTTAATAAAACAACCAGTTCAATCAGTGAAAATTATACTTATATTTATTTTAATTACAATCGCAGGTATCTCCCCCGCACTTACAGAGGCCAGTACAAGGAAGCCCTGACTTCCTACATAGGCATCGACCTGTAATACAGCTGCGGCAGGAACACTTAGTTAACTCCTTTACGGATGCTGCGGTTTCTTTGATCGTGCTCCATAATGGAGTCCAGACACCATTTTCTTTCTTCCATCCCCAATTTCGGAAGTTGGGATATTCAGGGTTTGCTATCAAGCTCTGACCCCAGATGAATCCCGCTTGCAAACATGCCCGTTTCGTATGCTCTAACAGAGCACTAAATGTGGGTGGCAACCTATCCATGGCCCGTCCTTTAATGAATAATGCCTTCCTCGCTTTATTGATGTCTTCTACGTCAATTGTTTTATCATATGTTATGATAACATATCTTGACAAAAGATACAAATGATGGTTTTCAATCTCATTTACTGGCTGTGATAATTCTTTGAATATTTTGGTGACTTCAGGAAAAGATTTCCATGCTTTCCAAAACGACTTCTTTCCTTTTCCACTGAAGCCCGATACAGTATCACAGCCAGTAAACGCATGGAAAAACAGAATGCCACTGCATATATCTGGACCGAGTGTATTAACCAGTTGATGGATAGCGATACTACGTGTAGCTTTACCGACACCGAAGGATATCCAAAATTCTTGTAACTTCATTTTTTCGAGTTTACCATACAGGGAAACAGCTATCACAACCACATCTGTATCCACAGTTCTTATTAAAACCTTCGTGTGACCTTGCTGCACAGCGTGAAAAACATGAAGGAGGATTCTGGAGTCAGCTTCTTCTTGTTTCGACTTCAGGGAAGCTACGTCTGTGGTGTCATTGCATACAACTTCCTCGCCTTTAGTTGCAACAATGGTTTTTGTGTCATGTTTTTCCTGGAGTCCGTCTGCTAGAAAATAGAAAAGTTCAACTTTATTTTCCGAAGAGCGTAGGAATGTTTGCCAGTTTCTTGGCAGCTTGCCTGCTGCTGTGACCCTTTGTCTGAGGCCTTTTCCTCGCTTTTCCCTAGTATTATTCTTGAGGCTGTCGTCTTTATAAACGTCAAAAATGACATCTACTCTCTTCTCCGTTCGGTTCGTTACATAGTTTATAAAACTATGGCGGTAGTCTTCAAACGTTATATTAGTCCCTGGCCTTATCATTTGAACGACAGCAGGCCCATCTAAAAATGATGCAGTGCAGTCTGTAGGACCTTCCATCTCCTTAGCAGAAGTTTCATTTTCATACTCTTCGTCGTCTTCATTCTGCTCTAAACATTGTAGGAGTTCCGATTTTACCACCGGTCTTAAGTTTCCTGTCTCTGAAAGGGACGGTGGGAACGGTTGATTTTCGTGTTTGAAAAATTCATCCATATCATCTTGCCTATGCTGACAGGCGATATATAATTTGGAAAATAAGGCGGCATCACTTTTTGCCAATGTAAGTTTTGTGGCCTGTTTTGGTTTACAAGAAGCTGTACTTCCAAATATATTCACGTTATTCCTTTTAATTGGGTTGAATATGGAAACATCCCTTGAAATTATGCGTTGTTCCACAAATTGAGTGTATTGTGTATTTCCAAGGCTTGTAAGTGTTCGCATACGTTCCACAGCGTCTTCTCCGACAATGACATGAGTGTCAACAGTTTGTAGATCAATATCTAACAGCGGGTTATCCATCTCCAGAAGTGTTGAAACAAGAGAGTTCACGTGCTTCATGAATCTTATTTGATGACTGTCTGATTCTTCGTGGTGGACTTCTTCAATATTTTCCTTATTACCTCGACAATTTTCGTACGAAGTCTCGTATTCCCGCAACATGGATGCTATCTCGGGGCCAGCAATCATCCAGCGCCTCAACGCAGCAGCATCTTCTGTCAGTCCCACTGCCCCCCCAGTGCTTTTAACTACTTTGTTCTCCTGTTCATGGCCCTGGTCAAGTGCAATTGAGGAAAAACGTGCTTTAGATTTCTTGACAGTAAATTTTCCTGAACAGAACGCCCGGTGCACTTCAGGGGCAACAATGGGTAATATTTCCATATCGCGAATGTGTACTGGTACCCATCTGGCATAATTTGTATGGTTAAGAGCGAAAAACCACGGAGCCATCGATTTTAAGGCCTGAAGGTATAGACCAAAGTTAGAAGTGCGGATAGAGCGCACAAAAGTAGCTCGCAGCAACTCTAAGGTGAGAATCATATTCCAGTAGTGAAAAGCGGCTGAATCTGCCGACTGTTGCTCTTTCCATGTCTCAAGGTCAAATTGTGTACCTGGGTTTTCAGTTTTGTATGTATTATAGGCGCTCATAGATAGGATATGTAAAGCAGCTGATAGAACTTCGTGAATGTATCGAGCCCGTCTTGGATGCGAGGCTTTTAAAAATGATTTAGCCTTTCCTTCGCCACATACATCAGCACGTATCAAAGCTGAGGTTATTCCAGATTTCTCTAATAAATCTCCTATCAAAGTCATAAAATTCATCTCTATGTGGAAAGCACCCATCATGAGCACAACCTTGTTTTCACCAAAGTGCTCTTGGTTATTCCACTGGAAGATCTTTCCGAGAGTGTACAGAGGTTGATCCATAGTGATAACTGTTGCTTGTTCTGGGTTCAAAGATGCAATGGTTTTTTGCACGTTACAAATAATATGCCTGACAACAGCTATTGAATGCGACGGGTCTGGAAGAAGAGGCAACAGAACTGACATCGACATGCCTCTTGTTTCTTCTGGCTGTTGACATGCATGGTAAGCCGCCCAAGAAATTGAATTAGGGTTATCTTGTTCTGTTGTATCTACAATATTTTGAACATGCTCTAACCACGCATTCTCGATCTTTTTCTCAGCTTGCAGATTTACTGTGAAGTCAACCGAACAGTTCTCAGGAACGAGGGGAATTTTAGGTTCCTTCTCTTTCAATATGTAAGGAGCAACATCAGTGTAAAAAGAAGGTAAACTTTTTACCCGAAGTGATGAAGAGGGACTGGTCTCAGATATAGGAAGCGTACGGCGACGTATTATTTTTGAGCCTAGATCATGATGCTGAACAATACTGATGGATGTTCCGTGAAGGGCACCTTCTGCTGTCACAGATGACGGGTTGTAATCAATGTTGTCAAAAGCAGCTGTACAGAAAACATCCGACTGCAAAGCTGGTGGGGAAACAACTCCTTCGTCTTTATAAATTTTACATGCAGCATCAGAAACTTGTTTTGAGCATTGTAAGACTCGATTATAAGATACTGAGAGACCATGATGAGCTAATTTCTCAATCAATTTACTCTGTCTGGTATGAGTGTGAATAAGAAGTCCAATGTACAGCGGCAACGAGGGCTCTCTTTTGGTTGTATGACGAAGTAGAGTACCTTTGCGCGGATGTTTCGTAGCATTGAACATTATGAGTTGAGCTATTGAATTCACAGCAAGCGACCCTGCTTCCTCACTCTGATCTACGATGCTTGGTCCGTGAAGAAGCATTCTGATAAGTGTTACCAAAGACAGCGGAACGTCTTGCTCTTCTTGGATAAGGCTTCCCCTAAATGTAGTGTCCTTCAAATCAAACATTTCAGCTCGACAAGTATTAGCAACTTTTGCCAAATCAATGAAGTGGTCGGGGGCTTCCCGATTTGCTGCAGCACGAACAATTTCACTAATATCTTTATCAAACGCAAGAATTGTAGGCTTAGGTGGATCAGATTGAGATCGAAGGTCAGGAAAATATTTCAGTAATTTCTCTTGCAGGCGATGCGATGAAATGGATAATGCATTATCTCCCTGCAGTTGTTGAAGTCTATCATTAATCATCTTTCTTAACTCGGCCAACTTGAAAATTTCTTCAGAACTTGTCTCCATATACATCACAAGCTCAGAGAATGCGAGATTAAGGAAATCTGGCTCATTTTCACTATCTTTTGCTTTTCTTTCACAGGATCTAACTTGAGTGTAAAATTGTGTTAGACAAGTCTTGTGGTACGATGCTTGTTGAGCTACCAAGTCTTTTGTTGCCATTTTGACTAGTAAATCGTGTCGTTCAAGACTGAGTGCTCCATCTCGAATACGTTTTTCAATCTCGAGAGTTGCGACTGTATGCAGGGTTTGCTTGTCAGTCGCAGGATTATTGCAAAAAAAACAATCTTTAATTGTTGTAACCCTTGAGCTTGTAGCCCTTGATGGACGGCTCGCGCTACTTGATGTGGCTGCGTTACTTGAATTGGTTTTCTTGATCCGGTCAATTATAGTTTTGTTATATTTAGAACGACAGCTTTTGTGGAATTTTGCTTGCTTGGATTGCAGAGTTTCCAAAAATGACCCACCTTCCTTCAGTCTCTTCACAATATCTTCAGGTAACTTTCCAAGCTCATATAGGGTCGAAGCATTTTCAGCGAGACTCACAAAGCCGGTACCTACAACTTTACTTTTACGTGATGCAGGACAAACAAGCGGCTGACCGTTGTCTATTTGACAATACAAGCACTTGTTCCAGTCTGTTTCTTCCTCCGAACTTGCCATTGTGAGTTTTCATGGAGCGTATTAACTGCAAATAAATTAAAAATAATGTATATTTATTGATTAGACTTTTTGATAATTTTATTATTTGATAGGGTAGACACTATTATTATACATCTGTATTAATTACAACCCGCTAGCTATTTTAACGGCTGAGCTATTGAACTTTTTAACAGGTCACTGTATGAGCGCCATCTTATGTTGGATCGTTCTAGAAACTTAGAATGTTCTAGAAATTTCTCAACTGATCTAGATAGCTCCAACACGTATCTCAACATTCTGATCCATTAATAATATGTTGAATCGTTCTAGAAACTTCAAAAATTTCCTGATAAAATTGATCTAGAATATTCTAGAATGAATTAGAACGTTCTAAAATTGATGTCGCGATTCTGAACAATTTAGAATTTTTAAGAAATTTCTGGAACGCTCTAAAATGTATGCCAATTGTCTGATCAATATAGAATGTTCTAGAAATTTCTCAAATGATCTAGAGAGCTCCAACACGTATCTCAACATTCTGATCGATTAATAATATGTTGGATCGTTCTAGAAACTTAGAATGTTCTAGAAATTTCTTAACTATCCTATCTTTTAAGTTAGACCAAAATACGGGTACATGTGAAATTTGATTGAAATCGGTTCAGTAGTTTTGGAGTTTATCGGCAACATACATCGTGACACAAGATTTTTATATATATAGATTATTTGCGCGTAATGGCACCGGCATGCAATACCTATGCAGCTACTACAGTAATCTCAACATTCGAAACAACAATGCTCTCGAAAATGCACTTACCTATTGAGTTAGTTCTATAAACAGGTTCTATAACAGTGTTCCACACTTGGTAAAGTACTCCGTAGCGTAACACGTGTAAACTTGAAAGGGCAATGCGAGCGAGATGATTAGTAAATGCAGACGAAGTGAATACGTGTGTTGTACGAGTGGTAATCCAGACAACTGACTGGCTGGCAGGCAGCCCGGCCGTGCGTGAGCGTCGCACGCAACTCCCCCCGCTCCCCCGTCTCCCCGCACTCCCGCCTGCACCGCATCGGCTAATAGCTCCGTAGTAGGCCCGTGTTATTTAATTTTATTCCCATAATTTCTTGCAAAAATTAAATAGATTTACGCATATTTTGAAAACTATAAATCCTATCAAGATAAATCCAAAGACTGTTTTGTAGATAATTTTATGAAGAAAAAAAAATCTCTTGACTGCTTTCTCCTAGAATTAGTAGTTTAAAAAAAATATTAAAAATACTATAATTAGGGACACAAAAGAGGGGGGAGAGGGGGGAAAAACCAGTCCTTCAACCTGTTTCTTTTTCAGTATTGAAGCACATATATAAAAGCTACATGTATGCCAAGTTTCATGCTTTCTGCCAGATGGGACCGATATTCACATATTTTTTAGCTAACAAGCCGTACTATCAAGTGGTTTGTCATAAAATAAAAATAAATATCACCAGCACTTCACGGTCAAGCTAATGTTTCTTTGATAACTATTTTGATCTCTTAATGATTAATTTAATTATTACGTTATATATGAATTTAATGCCATATTACGGTTAATACTTCACTAGGTTTTGTCGTAAGGTTACTGTGAAAAATAATGACGAAAATCGGTAAATATCGAACCAAATGTAAGAGGTGCCTTATTATGAAATAATAAAAATCCTTTATCCCTAAATGTTTACTCGAAATGTTAGAAAAACTCACTTTATATTACACTTTTATTGTTTTAAACAGTCACAAATAAATATAAGATTGAATAAGTATAAGATTTATGAGTATAATCAAAAAATCTTTTATGCATTTATCAGTATAATTAACTTTTTCTAAGTATCTACATTGTTTATTTTAGTTCACGGTCTTATCAATAAAAGATTTACGTACTCGTCCAATTTCTTACATTATAATTTAGACATAAAAAAAAACTATACTTATAGTATTTTATTTTTTTCGAGCTTAAATCAATCTTAGATACAAAATACCCACATAACAAACATGTACTTACTGAAAAACATATCCAAACCAATTGTAATATTTTTACGTTTTTGATTACTCATTGTTTTTTTTTTATAAATGAATGACTAATGGAGTAAAGTAAACTTGGATCCTAAAATACAATCTAATATCAACTATTTTTATATTCCAATTATTGTAATGTCTGTCTTAGAGTATAAGCTAGTAGCTAATATCCTATTTCCATATTCTAGAATATATTCACTACATTGTCAAATAAAAAAAAGGCATAATTGTCTGTGTGCGCATGTCTTCATGATGCATAAATATTTGCAAACAATAACATATAAGTGTAAAATATATATGTTTTTGTTGTCTCCTCATTCATACACACAAACCGCCTGTACATATGCACACAGATGAGTAAAACCGCCTTCTTGAGAAGAAAAATCAGCAGCAAATATAATCTTGTAATTTAGGTTTATTTAAAGTCTTTTTGACTGTAAATCAGTCTTATTAAGTTTTTTGTCATGTCGTAATGTGAATAAAATTACCTATGTTATTCTTATGAATTAAACGATGATTCTTAAAAATATTTGTATTTTACTCATATTTTTATTAGTTTTAAATCTCGTTTAACCCATAATTGGGCATGAGCATGCATAATTTCTCATTTAATATTGGTATTAGGTTGAAAATCTTCTGGAAATAATGCTGCTGGATGCTGGAATAAAGTTTTTATTTTTCTGTACAGTTAAAATTAATTTCACTCTTTTACTGTTTTTATTAAAAACAGTAAAAGAGTGAAATTAATTTTATGAGGCAAAAAAACATAAAAATTTACAATCAACGCCATCTATCACAAAATGTTTAAACTTACACAATTTACTGTAGTACTAATTATGCTCGCTGTACATTGACGCTGAATGTTTTGTGCTTGGTAAAGAATGAATGAAACAGTGACATGTAGATAGATGGAGCTACTACTGCGTTTAATATCAACATCATGGCATAATATCGTATACCGGTATTTTTTGCTAATTATAATTGCCTTATTAAAAACAACTCGCATTGTGAATGAGGTTACTGGAAACTAATTGCGTAAGATAGCTAATAAAATATCAGTAGGTAAGTAGATACTTTTATTATAGAATGAAGACATTAGAATAAGTCAGATTAGAGATAATAAAATATCAGTAAGTACCTAGATACTTAGTAGGTACGTATACTTAGATTGAAAAATGAAGACATTAGAATAAGATATCCTACAGGGCAGATAATAACTTTATCCTAACACTAAAATGTAAGGAGTGCAGAGTGAATAGGTCAATGGTATCGCGTTACCAATGACCTATTAAATCAACTCAATTACTTTACTGGTCAAGTACGAGTCCAATACGCGCGCTGAGGGTTCCCCGCACGGTTTTTTGTGTAGGTAGGAATTTACGATTTCGTAAATTTTCCTTTATTGTGTTACCTACATAAAAGACCTTGCGTTGTGTTAATTGGTTCCTTTTAAGGCACGGAACGGTGCATTTACAGTTAAAAGTTGGTCTCAATTATTGCCATCGGCCGATTCTTCAATCCTCAGATAAATCTTCTTTGGGGAACTTGTGATGCCTGCGAGCTGTGAAATGTAAAATAAATCATCTGTCTATTTTTCTGTGGATTGAACTATCGTTCCTAAGAATTGCAAATACGTAAGTATGTTTCCATCAAATAGGTAAGTAAGTAATCGAAGCGATTTTACTTTAACTGTTTTCTTTAGTGCGCACTTTTCCAGTGTCAAAAATGTGCCAATGGCTTCGGAGCTGTTAGAAGTAAAGAGATTTACTGAATAGAATAGACTATAACTGTGAATATACCGTCCGTCCGTCCGTCCGTCTGTCTGTCTGTCTGTCTGTCTGTCTGTCTGTCTGTCACCAGGCTGTATCTCATGAACCGTGGTAGCTAGACATCCGACTTGCACTTGGCCGGTTATTTTTAATAAGTGTTATACTTAGTGTTGCCGAACTATCGATAGTTTTACTATCGATAGTAAAACGCCAAAATCATCTATACAATCGATAGGCCTATCGATAGTATCGATACTATCGATAGTATCGATAGCTCTTTTTTAGCAATACTATTGATAAGCAACAATACTATCGATAGTATCGATAGTATTGATCGTTCAGAAAAAATAAACTATCGATAGTATCGATACTATCGATACTATTGCTCATCAATATTGCATAAACTATCGATACTATCGATGGTATCGATACTATCGATAGTTTTGTACCATCGATAGTAACCTTTATTTCAATAGTATTGAATACAGTAAGCAGGCATAGTGAGGGGTTCTACAATTTGGTATCCAAACAAAGTTTTTATGCGTAAAACCAAAACCACGAAATTCACGAAAATACTAGCTTTAAATGAAGTTGGTTGTTTCACTTTATTCTACTACCCATTATACCTGAATATTGCAACCAATACTATTGAAATAAAGGTCACTATCGATCGACCAAAACTATCGATAGTATCGATACTATCGATGGTATCGATAGTTTATGCAATATTGGCGAGTAATACTATCGATAGTATCGATACTATCGATTGTTTATTATTGTGCAACGAGCAATACTATCGATAGTATCGATACTATCGATAGTTTATTATTTTTCAACGATCGATACTATCGATAGTATTGTTGCTCATCAATAGTATTGCTAAAAAAGAGCTATCAATACTATCGATAGTGTCGGTACTATCGATAGACTATCGATACTATCGTTGTGACGTCAACAATCGATAGTCTATCGATAGGCTATCGATAGGGCACTATCGAGTGGCAACACTAGTTATACTTAGGCACTGCAATTGGATGTCTTTGGGAAACCATTTACAAATTATGAGTTGCGGACTGAACTGCGACAGTAAATTATTTCGACATGTAGCGGACTTCGAAAACACATAGATCGACAAGTCATTGCTTCGACTGCAAATTGTTAGACAAGACACAGCTTCGAATGACCATTACTTCGACAGCCAATTAATCGACAGACAATACTTAGACCACACACATCTTCGAATGACCTCTACTGCGACAGATTCTTTTTACAGAACATTCTTCCAAATTAATAATCCCCTGAAAATTTACCTAAATTAGTACCCAATTGATTTCTTTTCCGGTTTAATAAAAATACAAATTTTACAACCAATTTTTTTTTCTTTAATTTTAAACTCACTCATACAATCTTTTCACAAAATAAAATCAACAAGATCTAGAACATGGATTGTAGTTTGGTAGCTGCAGAGAAAAGTATCCTCCCGGCAATGACTATTGTATTGAAACATGGTGAAATTATGACTTCGGGGAGATACTTTTCTCTGAAGCTGATTGATAATTTTTTCACTGCACACACATAAATATACAGTTTTTATTATTTTTTAGACATGTAAGTAATATACGCTATTCCGCTAAGGAATGAATTTATATCCATGTCATCTTTAAGTAACAAATGATTTTGTAGTCTTACATTTAATTGTAATTGTTTTCTTTTCTTTGGTCTTTCAATTTGAGCCAGAATTCTCTGTATATCGTTTTCTGTACGCTTTATTTCTTTTTTAACTTCGTCCAAAGTTTTGAAGATGTTAATTTTTTTTCCATTGAGCAGAGTATTCCATCTCATATGCCAGCTTTCAATTGAGTTTTGGGTTGTAGGAATTCCACATTCAATGGAGTCTGCGACAGACCACAATTCTGGTGGAAAGGTTGGTGGTCTTTTCTCATATATAACTTTGAGGGGACTAGTCTTGATTTCTTTTTTTTTTATATTGAATGTAGAATTCCTACAACCCAAAACTCAATTGAAAGCTGGCATATGAGATGGAATACTCTGCTCAATGGAAAAAAAATTAACATCTTCAAAACTTTGGACGAAGTTAATTAAGAAATAAAGCGTACAGAAAACGATATACAGAGAATTCTGGCTCAAATTGAAAGACCAAAGAAAAGAAAACAATTACAATTAAATGTAAGACTACAAAATCATTTGTTACTTAAAGATGACATGGATATAAATTCATTCCTTAGCGGAATAGCGTATATTACTTACATGTCTAAAAAATAATAAAAACTGTATATTTATGTGCGTGCAGTGAAAAAATTATCAATCAGCTTCAGAGAAAAGTATCTCCCCGAAGTCATAATTTCACCATGTTTCAATACAATAGTCATTGCCGGGAGGATACTTTTCTCTGCAGCTACCAAACTACAATCCATGTTCTAGATCTTGTTGATTTTATTTTGTGAAAAGATTGTATGAGTGAGTTTAAAATTAAAGAAAAAAAATTTGGTTGTAAAATTTGTATTTTTATTAAACCGGAAAAGAAATCAATTGGGTACTAATTTAGGTAAATTTTCAGGGGATTATTAATTTGGAAGAATGTTCTGTAAAAAGAATCTGTCGCAGTAGAGGTCATTCGAAGATGTGTGTGGTCTAAGTATTGTCTGTCGATTAATTGGCTGTCGAAGTAATGGTAATTCGAAGCTGTGTCTTGTCTAACAATTTGCAGTCGAAGCAATGACTTGTCGATCTATGTGTTTTCGAAGTCCGCTACATGTCGAAATAATTTACTGTCGCAGTTCAGTCCGCAACTCACAAATTATAGGCAAGAAGTATACTTACCCACTTTTAATTTACTCTATCTACCTATGCTATTTACTGCACTAACTTAAAAAACATTTAATAAAAATATTGTCACTTTGCGGGACGCTATTTATCTAACATGAAAAAAAACATGGATAAGTATATTCAGTAAGTATTTTAATTTGTTCTACTTAAGTATTAAAATAATTTAAGCCGCCCAAATGCCCCTCATCTCTTTTCCTTTGCTTTTCTAGCCTCTCTTCATCATAGCCATCAATGCCCAGTCCAAGTCTTTCTATCAGCTTCTCAGATTTGTCTCCATGCAGGGCAATGTACTGCCGCCGCCGCCTCAATGAGACCTCAGGATCGAAGACCCACGTCTGCAGGTCATGAATTACTGGCAATCCAACAATATTTGTCTGAATAAACGCTCTCACTGGCCCAACAGGATCTCCCGCTGAAATATGTCGGTAAAACAGCACGCAGAAAAACAGTGACAACTGAAAATTAAAAAACCAACTGTCAGACTTTTCCCGCCGAAATAACGGATGCGTTCACGGTTTAGAAATTTCACTAGTAACTCACGAGTATTTTCATTTTTGTTATAGGAATTAAAACACAACTGTTGTGGGGCGCAGTTTCAAAGGCACTGATCACACGCAGGTATGTTTATTGCTACAAAATTACAGAGCAGGTTCAGGTTTTTCGTTATGCAACCCGGCGGGTGTAATGTGGGGCTTAATGCCTGATATCACGTTTCGCCATTCATTCCCACTACACACACAAATTGCTTCCAAATAGCGACAACGGCATGCTTTGCTGTGATTCACAGGTTTTTTTAATTTTGCAACTTTCAATAGGTCTGTCGTGTTTCTAATCTATGACTGCCAAGTAAGTATTTAATAGTTTTGAAGTCGTGACCTTGTATTTATCTATTTGTAGATGTGGCTAAGGTCAAAAGTCAGAACTTACGAAAATGTTAAAAAAAACGTAATAGTTACTCATACCTCATACCACGCAGCAAAATTTTATTAAAAAGTAATATAAACACAAGCACACACAAGAAAATTACAAGAAGTATATACAAATAGTATACAAAACCCTTTAACTAATAACAAATCTCTTCCATCCAGTGCACATGTGCGACACACACACGTCACACACCACATGATTTGAATTCCATACAGAACCTAAGCGTGGGTCCGATTCGCCCTTGGCCTGTTTTCATTTCCCTCCAATCAATCTTGAACGCAACCCATTGGTCTGTTTCCTGTCAGCTTTCCCGTTCTGCTTTACCGACGTGAAAATGGAAAAATCGATAATTCAAACAACTTTTGACAACCGTGTATTTCCAAGACATTTCCAAGCGATATTTTACAAGTTTTCGCGTACAAAATGATGCAAGAATATGACGACGATTTCTTCTTTGAAGAGGACAAGATGTAAGCATTAAAACTGATCATTATTTTCGCTCTATTTGCATGTTATTTAGGACTATTCTCACATGCTTTTATCGGCAAATTGTTATCAATGTTGACGTGTACATCCTTCCTTTCAGAATCCTATCAGTTGTTTGAGTTCAATACAGACGAACGGTTTTACCTTTTAGAAGTTGTTTTGAGTGTTTTTGTGTGGTTTTATTGGAAATGTGGCCTCATTACAACCAGTTCGACCCTTTTGGGGTTCCCCTGTACCCCCCGCTTTACGGACCTATCCAACAGCAGTTTGAAGACAAAATGTGGGTCAAAACTAATTTATTTACGAAACAACTACGCGAAGTTTCTTTAGCTTGAGCGAGATGTGACCTCTCTCTCTTGCATATGGTAAGGGGTGGGGTGAGAGAAAGAGTGGTGACAGCTCGCAGTGTCAAAGAAACTTGGCGCTAACTGTACCAGGGTCTTAAGCAGTGTATTTTTTTAAAACGAAACACTGGTAGTTTTTTTTGTAAAGTAGGTACAGGTCGAGCGAATATCTTGAGAGAGAGAGAGAGAGGTTACCCTCTCCACGCAGGACTCAGGATTTGTAATTTTCCAACTTTAGTAAAACAACTGGATTTATTCATTTAGGTAGAGCTTTAGTTCTAATGGTAGAGGCTCGTTGGAGTTCATTTTTACCCAGATATTACGAAAATATTGAAAAGCAGCGCCATAAAAACGTTTCAAAAAAAATTCAAAAACTCGTTTCTGTTTCTTTTACAAACGAAGTAACAAGTAACAGGAGCTAAGAAATAAGTAGGTACTTATTATGGAGTTAAACGCTACTATTTATTTCTTTATTCTTTATTTTCAAAGGTCATCATTAAAAGTTTACCCATTTATATTCTGATTTACCTTACATCATACCGAATATAATTTTCGAAACCTCTGAATCTCCGATGTGTTTTCGCCATTCGACCTTAATTTTATGTTTTATAACTTTTTCTTTATTTACTTTTATGTTCTCTTTTGTCTATGGTTTAGCAAAACCGAAGAACCAGTACCGAAAGTATAAAAATCGGTAACGTGTGTTCAGTTGGAGTAAGTCAAAACTATAGGCTTGACGTTAATTTTAGGGCCGTTTACATGTCGAATGGAAAATATCGCGAGGAAACATTCACATATCCAAAGCCGCGATGATGAGAAGCCCTCGGTCATTCATGACAATATTGCCATTTTTTGTTTGTGGCAATATTGCCCCTGTACAAAAAATGGCAACATTGCCGCAATGTTGCCGGATCGGCACATCTATAGTCACGACAATCAATCAAAGACGTCTATTATTTCGCTCGCGCGTCTATTGTTGCTATTGTTAGTTTGGCCCGCGTGTATCTTAACCCCTTCGCTTCCACAAGCAGAGTCTCCATACAATAACTGACAGTGGGTACCAAGATGTCAATTAAATGTCTATTGAAAGGAAATTAAAACTGAATTTCCCCTAATTTTAATGTCAAATATTTTTCTTTTTCGGCCAGGAGAAGAATCGAAGGGGTTAACTTAACGCGAGCAAACCGATTACATCACTGTTTTAACCAGAGACTATACGTAAATCCAATTGACTGCGCCTGCGGGGGAATGCGGCTCGCCAAACATTTGTTGTATTCAATCACTGAAAAACGTTCGCATACGCACGCAACCTATGTACGATGACGGGCCGCCAGACCACAGATTACCTAATAAATAGTTACTACGTAACAGATGCATCACGCCCATACAAAAACGAAAATACCTACTCTATAATAGCCTACAAAATCTTAATAATAATACCTGCTGCTCAAGACGAGAAGAAATGTACCATAGTTACGCGCAAGAGTCGAGACTGTGTTGGCCACCGTGCGAGCACAGATTAATAAATGCCAGACAGTTTCGCAGCGGCTGACCAATCACAGCTCTCTTACCTCGTCCCCCGTCGCCCGTAAATTGGTCAGTTGTGTTTCAAAGGAAAATAGTATCTATGCGCTCTCCACTAAGGATAAGTGCTGCCTGGTTTTAACAAAGGTGCAATTTTCCTCCGCCACCCCGTATTAGCAAAGGCGTGACGCTGTGTACCTATTTGTTGTTTTGTAAGGCTCAAACTTACTTATATCCGGGTAAAGGCCTGTGCCCATCGGTGGGGACAATTATAGGGAACATTCAACATTACATTATCATCAATCGTCACCATCATACTTAATTATTCGCACTGATTACTTTATTAAGCAGTTACATGAAAAGAAAACACATAATGTACAAAGGCGATTTATCTCAAAAGAGACTTCTTTCAGATTTCTTGTTTTTCAAAAGATTTTATGTGTATTTTAAAATTCATTTATACGTAATACATTCTTAATAATTTTCACAATTTTTGCGTCATTTAGTGAAGCAATACCAAAGATACCATCACTCCTGGTACCAAATGCGACAGACGAGATAAATGCAAAGGATATAATAAACGATCAGTAAGTACTTACTAGAATTATCATAGAAGGTTACAATTATTTGTTTTATTGCTTCATAGAAAGGTGCTGAAATTCCCCCTAAAACAGCTTTTTGCGCGAATCTCAACATACTTATTTCATAATATTTAATTTATTGCTGAAACGACGGTAAAATGCTGCAATTTACAAATGCTTATAATCTGGTCTATAGATAGTAATATGTAATTTACGCAGACAGGACAAGGAAGTGTCCAAAGAGGATGATTTTGAGACTGATTGCGTGTACAATGACCTGAGAAAGGAAAGATACATGGTCCACCATCAAGACTTAATGTAAGTGCTTATAATGTGTGTTATGTTAGTTTTAGTACATAAGTGTTAGTTTTTTCGGTGATAGACCCCCCGTTCCGAGTCACGCTAAAATCGATTACATCGTCTACGAAGCCGTTCCGAGTCAGTTTTGGCGATACAAAACGATGGCGTTGTAGACGCTGTAATCGATTATGGCGCTGATCAGCGCCATAATGACGGCGATGTCACGGAACGCGACCTTAGTTTTCACTGGTGAAATTAGTTTTCACATGCCTGGCTGGATTCTTGTGAATAAATCGCTATTTAAATAGTGATGCACAATGGTAGAGGTTTCAACTGCAAGTAAACTAGACCAGCTTGTTTACTAAGCTTTACTCATTTATGGCAACTTAAAAAACCCGGCCAAGTGCGAGTCGGACTCGCACACGAAGTGTTCCGTACATCTATGAAAAATGCAAAAAAATCCAAAAAAATCATTTCATCCAGTATGTTGTATGGGAGCCCCCTTGAATATTTATTTTATTCTGTTTTTAGGGTTTCGATCCTTAAAAGGAAAAAAGGATCCTTAAATATTCAATTTGGTTTACATGGATGACATCATACTTTAGTTTTTTTTGTGGAAACCTAATAACATGTGTAACGCTCTCCAAGTGTGATCGGAACCCTTGGTGCACGATTCCTACTCGAACTTGACCGTTTATTTAGTATTTGTTTTTATAGCGGCAACAGAAATACATCATTTAACAGATACAGCCTGGGACACACGGACAGACGGACGGACGGACAGCGAAGTCTTAGTAATATACGGAACCCTAAAAATGTATGGAATTGTCAAGTTTAGCGATAAGTCACGTTGTAGCTAGTGGCACTTTATGTCATCCATAGTGATTACTGAGTAGGTTCCTGTGGTAGTGGAGCAGTGCGCGAGGTTTGACATTAAAGTGCGTTCACTTAGATAGTGCCGCACCTGCACGGTACACCCGCAAGCAATTGTGGTTACATGTTTTACCAAAAGACGGTGTTTTGTAAAACATGCCACCACGACTATCTTAAACACAACTGCAGGAAACCACTCAGTTAACCGGCAAAATAAAAATAAATATATTTTTGCTCTTTTCCAGATCTTCACTTTGTAGAGGACGCTAGTTTTCACATATTCTTGCGAATGAATCACTAAGTCACCGAAATAGCGTTGCTAGAAAGATACACGAAGCCAGAAACGTTAAATATCCCATGACAGATGTTGGCATAGTGAATTAAGTTTTTTTAAGCAATTTTATTAAGGTACCTACTTAGTGGAAAAACAACTGTCTATCTTTATAAACGGTCTAACGCTGCACTGTTGAGAGAAATCAGCACTATGACCATATTCTTCGATCAGAAAAAACTGATGAATGAACATGATTTAGTGTGGATTTATCGCCAAAGACCTACTTATACTATACCTTGTTTAGGTAGGAAAACAATAAACTGATTTGCATTTACTCGCCTTTTTATTCCCACTAATCTATATATATATAAAAATGAATTGCTGTTCGTTAGTCTCACTAAAACTCGAGAACGGCTGAACGGATTTATCTTATCTTAGTCTTGAAATGTTCGTGGAGGTCTAGGGAAGGTTTAAAAGGCGAGAAAAAATCGAATAATTTCCGGGAAAACCCTAAAAACAGCCCTTTTCTATTTCCCATACAAACGTTTTCTAGAGTCAATTTTATTTTAACTTTATTGCTATTCAATAAAGTTCATATTAAATTGAGGCAGTACGAAGTCTGCCGGGTCAGCTAGTAGGAGAATAAATAAACTCGATTCACCAATCTCGTAGCAGAAGGTAAACATGGGCCAGTACAGAAAATAATAATTTAAACGCCAAAGTCAAAGTTATTTTTATTGCTACATGATTAGTAAGTAATTCCAGTTTAGGAACTGTGTATAGTGTTTTGTAGTCAGTAGTGAGATTGGATTTTTGTAGCTGCAAGATTTAGACATAAAGCTTGAATTTGTGTAGTGGTCATCTTATATCAGGTCGATTTTAGAGGCACTCAGTTACATCACAACTCAGCTAACTAATCAAATTAAAATTCAAGTGCTCTACCACGTGTGCTCTACCCTGATGTCCAGTTGGAAGTTTTTGACGTTTTCAGAATTAGTCAAAACAAGCTCTTTATTCAATTTTTATTTCAGGGGTATGACAGTGACTTCGGGTAGCGTAGTGCTCAGCAAGGATGACAAGAATTTGATTGGTATCAGTATTGGTGGGGGTGCGCCTCTCTGCCCCTGCTTGTATATTGTTCAGGTAATACATAGGTAATACCTAGATACAACTACAGTCTATTCGTGATAAGAATGCAGTGAAATTTAAATTTAAATCTTTTAACACACACTCACAGGACAGGACACAACCTTCGCGTTCGAACTTCCTTCCAATTCAACCTTCAACTGGTCACTGTGAACTTGGCTTGATAATTGGAAACGATTTGATTAGTTACGGGGCGTGGCTAGGCCGCCGATCTTTACTGCATTCTTATTACGAATAGACAAATAATACATAAAATCCGTCCAGTTACATCTGCCTTTGATCACCATACCTTAGCAGGTGCTGGTTCTTGACAAATAATTATAATGCGGTTGAATACGCTTGTGGATATTTGCTAGGAAAAGATTAAAAAAAAATGATGAGTGAAATGGCTCAAAATGAAACTCTTAGGTGCACCAAGAACAAGACAAGTGCTTTGTAAAACTTGTAACCATAATTGCATGTGGATATGTACCAAGTGAGTGCAGCACTAAGTAAGTGAACGCATTTTACTTACTTACCAGTATCAAGTAGGAGTCCTACTGTAGGACCTCTGGGGTCTGGCGTAAGGGCGGTTCTTCATTGAGTTTAAGTTTACCAACGACCATGTCTGGTGTGAAACCACCCATATTATTAGATTTTTCGGAGGTATTTTATATGCCAAAAATCTATATTTAACTAAACAGTCTCTATCCGGTTTCAACTAGATCTTTGACAACACGCCGGCTTCCCGGGAGGGAACTCTACAAAGTGGAGATGAGCTGGTGGGGGTCAACGGGCAGACGGTCAAGGGCAAGACCAAGGTCGAGGTCGCGAAGATGATCCAGGCTGCTAAGGTTAGTTGTGAAACTAAACTTGGGCGGGCTTGAACTAAAGATTTTAGACGTTAGTTATACTTTCTGTGTGGTGTACCTAGAGCGAATTTTGCATTTTCCTGTTTATTCAATACTCCATTTTCCATGAACTAGCCTATTTGAAAAATAAATATCCATGGATACGTCATGCATAAACTTTAGCATGCATACTAATTAAAGCACTTTTTTCGAACTTAAAACGGTGACAAATTTACTACAATTGTGTTTCTGATTGATTTAAATGTATTTACAAAAAATAACTCCCAACTCCAAAGAAACCCCTCCACTAACCCTCACTGAGCCAACGTGGTGGAGTATGGCTCAATCTTTAAGGGCTACTACATTAACTTTATTTAACAAAAAAAACAATTTCAGGACGAAGTAACGATAAACTACAACAAGCTTCACGCCGACCCCAAACAGGGCAAGACCCTCGACATTATAATGAAGAAGATGAAACACCGGCTCGTCGAAAACATGTCAAGTGGGGCGGCAGACGCTCTGGGGCTGTCGCGGGCTATACTATGCAACGATACTCTAGTGGCTAAACTGAATGAGTTGAGGGATACTGAAACGATGTATAAAAGACTGGTTGAGCATGCTAAGAGGTGAGTTTTATTCATATAAGTTACTCAATTAATATATTTTTAAGTTGTTACATTTTAGTGTTTAGTCAAGTTAGTTAGTTACATTTTAGTCTTTAGTCGAGTTAGTTAGTTACATTTTAGTGTTTAGTCAAGTAAGTTAGTAAGAGTAATATGGGATAAGTGCGGGGTTGAACATGATAAAGGAGCGTGCGTGGTTGTTTGTATTTCAGAAGTTAGTTGAATTTAGGGTTTAAGTAGTTATAGTGGAGCAGCTAACTTGGTGGCTAAATTCCAGTACCTAATTTTGAAAGAATGAAATAACACCGATTGGCTGCAGTTTTAATTTAATAATAATTGAAACAAAAAGTAAACTTTAGAAAAAACCGACTTCCACAAACCTTATTTGATTAGATTGAGTTTAATACAAACTGTAACCCCTTACCCCCCCCCCCCCCCCCTTGGGGAATTAATTTTGTCAAATCCCATCACAGTGCTACCCCACGCTACTAAGGAACCTCTGTACAAAGTTTCATGGCTCTAGGTCCACCGGCTTAGGCTATGCGTTGCCTGCCCGTCAGCCACGCATTGTATTTGTACCTAGTATTGAGCAGATCTGGTGGCCATATGTGGTCTTCATGAGCAGTTCCGCATCACAATATTATGCTTACCATGTGCATTTGCACGAGTTATTATGAAAAACACAAAAATCACTATAGGTCTGCCTATAATATTTGAAGAGTTCCCTCGATTTCTCCAGGATCCCATCATCAGATCCTGACCTGGTGTCAATGGGACCAATGGGAAGGTAAACCCTTTCAAACAAAAAAATAATTTTCCAAATCGGTCCATCCGTCTAGGCGCTATCGGGGAACATACATAAAAAAAAAAAAAAAAACAAATATCCGGACGAATTGTAAACCTCCTCCTTTGGGAAGTCGGTTAAAAATAAAAAAGAAGGTTGTTTAGTTTTAGTTACCTGAGTCACGTGGAATCACCGAGCTGTTTAAGACATTCTATAGTAGGTAATTTTATAGTGATAGACAAACAATAATTACCTAGAGGCATTCAGAAATTACCATTATACCTATTAACAATTCTAATAATATCAAACTAACATTACAACGACCCGAAAAAAGTCACCGAGGTTACGTCTGATGAAGATGTCACGAAAAGACAATAGAAGGTGTGTTTTCTATTGTTGCGTGATGGCACTATAAGTATGTAGCTTACATAATAAATAAGTACGATAGGTAGGTATATACTATTATAATGGACCTACATTTTAGATAAGTTCTCACAGTTTTTGTTTTGTGTTCCCATTTGAAAAAGTATACCTAAGTACATAGGTACTGCAAAGTGGAGTGAGAATTGAATCACTGCCTAAAGTGGGCACAGTAGTACCTCTGCTATCCCATATGCGAAAAGGTGTAACGCTAGTGTTACATACCTACTTACGTATGGCATATTTTTATTTATTATACTTATCGAATAATTATTTACAATTTATACACTAGCTCATATTCATAAAAATCCCTTATAATAGGTGTAAAACGTTCAATAATTAAAATGCTCTAAAGCTCCAATAAACGTATAATAAAATTCATTATTCATAAACGCTGAATAAACCTCTAATAGCTAACATGACTTTATAAGATTCTTCTTCTTCTTCTTCTTTTTATTAATGGCGTCCTAACCTCTTTTGAGGTTAATTTTGCCAGTGTCAAGTGGTCAGGTTCTCATTTGAGAACCTGGAAATTATAATGTTTTGAGATGATTTGATGACTATGATGATGATGATTTGTCGCTCGTTAGCACTACCCGGGAAGGACGTGAAGGGCTGTGGGTTCCAAGTAATTCCTTCGGACGTGAGCGACTGCCTCCCCGACTTTATAAGATACTTTGGCGTTATTATGTTGTCGTTCTGACGAAAAAATAAAATATCTGACAATTGCTGTCGAAACAAACAACAAGTGTAGTCTCAGATCAATGAAACTCTTTACTTTTTTACTCCTTGAGTGTGGTCATAAACGTCAAGTTTAACCAACCTAACCATGGAGTAAGAAAGTAAAGAGTTACATTGATGTGAGAACTTGACATGACAATCAGCTGTTCATAAAGTCGGCCATTTTACTCTCTATTAGAGGTTAATAGAAGGGTCCGGCCTTCTATAACTTATGAAGTTTTTATTGAAGGTTTATAGAACGTTTTAGTGCTATTGATCGCTTATGAATAATGTTTTTCATAATCAACCCTATAACAAGCCAATAAACCTCTCATAAGTTTTTTATGAATAAGACTGTAGGAAAGTCGAATGGGGTGTTTTTTGTAAAAAGATGGGGTGAATCGGGAATAGGTACTTGTTGATGTACTGTTTTTTCTTTCTACCTTGTGGTCATTAGGTAATTTTAGCGCTTTTTGACGCACTGCAGCCTGGGTTAAAAAACTTGCCTGATTGTGATAGAATTTAGTGGAATACCTATGTATTTTCTTCGTACAGGCTTTTTCTACTCCGTGGGGACTTAAGAAGGACAATTACAAAACTAACATAAGTATACTTCTTAAATAATTCACGACCTCTGTGGCGCGGCTTTTGTGTCCCTGCCTACCGTGCGAGAGGTTCCGGGTTCCATTCCCCAAAAAAACAAGTCTTGGGATGTTCATGTTTGTGACGTCGCTGTGTCTGGTTCCCACGACACAGGGTATTCTTGGGATGTTCATGTTTGTGACATCGCTGTGTCTGGTTCCCACGACACAGGGTATTCTAGTGTGGGGCCAGAAGCAATGTATGTGCCAAATTAAAATTATTGAAGGAAAAGTGGGGTTGGGAAAAACTAAATAATCAACTAGGGTCATTAACCCAATAGTTGACCAGTTAAGCGGATTTATGGTTAATGTGTTCCCTAAATAAATTATTTTTCGTTTGAACGATACAAATTTTGGCATAATGATTCTACAACACGTACCTAAATTAACGATGCAAACATATATATAAATATGTCAATAGTTTTTTTTTTACCCTTGCCTAAAGTGGAAAAATTAAAATTCACCATAACCTGACCACATCACACCAAAAACTGACCATCTGATGCACCAATACCTGACCACTACAATAAAGGCTTTAAAAAACATTGCCTAGGCCAGATCATCAGACATACCTAGCTATTTAATAATAAATAAACAAATTGTCGACCATAATATTGTTTCAAGGTATTTTTAAAGAAAAAACTATATACATTACCGTTATTTATTTATTATCAGCGGTTTTGCAAATGAAATATTCAACATCTAATATCATAAGTATCAATTTGAAGTGAACAGGAGGAGCTATAGTTTTAAATATATTCTCTATATTTTTCAAATTCAGAAACGTGATAAAGCCCTCTTTTTTGGTGAATTATTCGTGGATTTTGAATTTTTCTTTAATATCATCAATTCGGTATAACATCAAGTCCTCTTTCTCTGGCCACTTCCAATTTTTGAGTGACTGATGCATTGATTTGATCAATGCTCCCTCTTCAGAAATTGATTCGATTTTGCCAACAAAGTATGCACCTTCGTAAACAAATATTACAAAATGCCCCACCTCAAAACTTTTTGAATCCACGCTAGCACAAGATGCCTCTACCTCGTCTTCTTTTTCAGATTCTGTGTCTTCGTCGCTTATGAGTACTCGTTCTATCATCTGTCCTGGTTCTTTGTCTGATACATCTTCACTGGTATCACTGGTATCGCTCCGAATGATTCTGACTCTTTTCTTTTTTTTATTGGTTCCTGGACTGGTCCCTCGTGTCGTTCTTTTTTTAGGTATTTGTTTACTTTTTTTTTACTTTATTTTCTTCACGTATACGTTTTCTGATTTCAATCTTTATATTTTGCTCGACTTTTTCATTTTCTTCCGACAACCAATAATTTTGCCATTTTTTAGAAGTCATGGCGAATGGCAGTCGTTCCTTTTTGAGTTTTTTTTATCGGAGAATCTGAGGGCCATATTATATGTTTTCCAAAAGCAGGACTGACCTGTTTTTGTTTCTCAGACAAAATAATAAGTTGGCTGGTGGAAGGTGGAGGTGGAAGTGCGTTTGCATTATTGGAGTATGGCATTCAAAAAGGTTTTTAGGTGCCTTCAAGATTTGAGTTGGAGTTTCGGACTTGTCTGGAAGATGTGGTGTCTTTGAGACTGCATTTGAAGATCTCGTGAGAGTATCAGACTCCTCTGGAAGATGTGGTGCATTTGAGGCCGGAGTACAACATCTGGTTGGAGTTTTTGCCATGTCTGAAAAAAAATGTGCTATCGAGATCGGAGTACTACATCTGGTGGAAGTTTCGGATTCCTCTGGGAGATCTGGTGCCATCAAAACCGGTGTGGAAGTTTTGAATTCTTGTAGAACTGGTATAGTCGAGACTGGTGTACTGCACCTTGTGGGAATTTTTGTTTCTACCGGTACAGTGTTCTGCGGTGCTTCTGCGGTGGTGATGGTATAGGTTGGAGTCTTGGTGGAATGGATAGTATATCAGAAACTGGCGACTTTCGTATGATGGATATAATATCTTTGATGGGAGCCTCCGCAATATCTAAAATTATTCAATCTTCGGGTTTTTTCTTTCCTAAAAAGAAAACAAAGTCATCACAACAGCACCCATCATGTATTTAACGTGTTAAAAAAAAGATACGCGTGTAGCACCGTACACGTGTTAGAAGTAAAACTTCTGTAGCTAGATCATTAAGTGGTACCTATACTATACACCTATACCTACCTATACTAAAAGAGATTTAAATTTCCAATTTTGAGATCCAAACTCTGCTTCAAGTTACTTTTAAGTTTCAGACGTCCGATTATTTGAAATTATTTAAACTTGTACTTACTTTTCAACCGACTTCAAAAAAAGGAGGAGGTTCTCAATTCGACCCGTATGTTTTTTTTTTTTTTTTTTCTATGTTTGTTACGCGATTGCTCCGCCAATTATGAACCGATTTGAACAAATCTTTTTTCGGCGTATAGGTAATACCTCAAGGGTGGTCCCATTGACACCAGGTCAGGATCTGATGATGGGATCCTGGAGAAATCGAGAGAACTCTTCAAATATTATAGGCAGACCTATAGTGATTTTTGTGTTTTTCATAATAACTCGTGCAAATGCACATGGTAAGCATAATATTGTGATGCGGAACTGCTGATGAAGACCACATATGGCCACCAGATCTGCTCAATACTAGGTACAAATACAATGCGTGGCTGACGGGCAGGCAACGCATAGCCTAAACCGGTGGACCTAGAGCCATGAAACTTTGTACAGGGGTTCCTTAGTCGCGTGGGGTAGCACTGATATAGCATTTGACAAGATTAATTCCCCAAGGGAGGGGGGATAAGGGGTTACAGTTAGTATTAAACTTAATCTAATCAAATAGGGTTTGTGGAAGTCGGTTTTTTCTAAAGTTTACTTTTTGTTTCAATTATAATACGTCATGTCATTTATTTCCCACCATTCCTTATCTACAATTTGTCGCGCTCGTGGTGATATACTTAACTCATTCAATAGTGTCACTACTATTGTTCTGAGGTCACTACTATTTGCATCTCGCTCAGATTATATACCATCTGACGTCACGTCTTTTAGCCGTCTCGCTCAAATGTATGCATTGCTTTGCTTGTTTTAGAAATCCATATCGACCCGTGTGACATTGATGAAACTCTTTTCTTACAAACTGTATGGATCGCATCGCACAGCTGTCAAACATAAGTTCCGGTTCCAACAAAGAGGTTGAACGAAGTAGTTTTTGGTCACGTCACTGGTTTTGTTTATCCCAGCCAGCGGCGGCGGCGGCGGCGGCGCCATCTTGGCCATACCGGAAATCAAGAACTCGTGGAAGAATGCTTAAAATAATTTTTATTTCTTAACGTTTCATCAGGTTTTTCTCTCACTAATTAACATTCTTTATTGTACGAATGTATTATTATCTTATCTGATTAGTTAAAAACCGTATTAAAAATAGTTGCGGTTTTAAAAGTCTTCAGCCGACCCTGACGTCACCGATTCCAATTTCCGTTACATTTCTTAGCCACTCGTGATAGCACCCGGCTAGCAGCAATTGAAAAGCAAATATATGAATAACCCACAGTTGAGAGGTTAAATAAATTTTACCCCCGTGCCCCAAGAAGTTTTACTTCAAAATGCAAGGACAGCTAAAGGGTAGTTAATAGTCAGAACACCCATAAAACTACCTTGGTCAGCCTTTGGAGAAAAGTTACATCTTAGGGCTAAGCTTTTAAAAATATATAAGATAGATAAAAATATTATGTTATGCCAGTGAAAAGGTTGAACGTTGATTAAAACAATATTTTTCCCAATACATGACCACAGTTTTAATAACATGTGCAAGGTGGACAGCTAAAGGTTACCACGTAAAAGCGTCGCCAAAACCTGACCACTTCAATTTTATTCAAAATATTTCGCCGGTCAGCCTTTGGAACCAAGATACATACGAGTTTGGGGTTTTCAAAAATTATGAGATAGCTTGATATTTGTGTAATTACAATGAAACAAATTATCCCAATTCGTTCCTAACCCTGACCACACTGGTCAGCATTAGGCAATATTGCATTTTCGGTGCTCCAAAGGATGACCATCGCTATAAAAACCACGTCGCGCAAGAAAGCTCATAAATATTGGTATGGTTAGCTAGAAACATAATTCAGAACCTTCTCTGGCGTGTACTTAATCAAATAACTTCAAAAGCAATGAGGATGGGTTCGGATTCCCAAAGCAAGAATAAAATTCAAGTCTTAGCAAAAATGCGAACACTTACGCGGAGCCATCTTTGCATCGGAAAAACGTCACTTTTTTCCACCAATAGGAAGCATCTTCATGCACGATATGACAGATAAAGTGTTGCCCTTGTAAAAAAAGACAAAACTAATATCGGTTGTTGCCATAATTTGTTAAAACTGTAATATTGATACATTTTGGTCAGGGGTTGGTGCTTGGTCAGCTTTTGGGTCACTAACCTATACAAACAAACCGCCCCAAGAATCGCAAGGACCAAAGGTGCCCATAACGCTGGCTGCGATACTGCGCTGCACGGCGAGCGAAATCCTCTGGGCCAGGAAAGCCCCGGAGCGGTTGTCAAAACCTCAGTCCCTCAAACGACTAATGTGCCTGTGTGTAAATGTTTATGTTTACTCCACCACAGGATGCTAAAAGCCTACTTCGACCTGCTCCAATCCTGCCGCCAGCTCGGCGACATATTCGCCAGCATCGGCGTGCGGGAGCCGCAGGCGCGCGCGTCGGAGGCATTTACTAACTTCGGGCAGTACCATCGGCTTTTAGAGCGGGACGGGATTAAGATGCTGAAGGCTTTGAAACCTGTGAGTGAAGAGTTCCTACCTACTTTAAATAAAGACATATTTTGTATATAAGTATAGTTTATTAAGTTCGGGCAGTACCATCGGCTTTTAGAGCGGGACGGGATTAAGATGCTGAAGGCTTTGAAACCTGTGAGTGGAGTAGGAACTCTCCTACTTTGATTATAGACATATTTTGTATATAGTTTATCAAGTTCGGGCAGTACCATCGGCTTTTAGAGCGGGACGGGATTAAGATGCTAAAGGCTTTGAAACCTGTAAGTGGAGTAGGAACTCTCCAACTTTAAATAAAGACATATTTTGTATATAGTTTATCAAGTTCGGGGAGTATACCATCAGCTTTTAGAGCGGGACGGGAATTGACGGGATTAAGATGCTGAAGGCTTTGAAACCTGTGATATGAGAGGAGAGTGCCATCTTATTTAGTAACTCCCTTCTAACTCCAATCCACAGCCAAATTGAGGCAGTTTATTTCACTGTCACTTTTTCACAGTCGTTTGTCTATTTGAGATAATTATAATGAGGGCAGTACAATACAATATAGGGAATGGGGAACGCAAACACTAAAGAATAATAATTTGCTACGGTCCTGGCATATAGCTCGCCTTTGTACATATATTTTTTTCTATCTTAAGCTATTTTTACTGTCATGTGAGTAGTACAATAAAGAAATTACGAAATTATACGTCTCTCTTCCTCAACAATCATAAGATTCTCTACTCACCCTATTTTACGGTATAAACAGTTTGGGAAAACCGTGTAAAATCAAGTAAACCCGCAAAAATATGTCCACGCAGAGTTTTTCGAATAAACCTGATATTTTGACAGATGTTTTATTCAACCCTCCTTTCAGATCCTAGCAGACATGGGGACGTACCTCAAGAAGGCCATTCCGGACACCAAGCTGACCATACGCAAGTATGCAGACACGAAGTTCGAATACCTGTCCTACTGTCTCAAGGTGAAAGAAATGGATGACGAAGAGTACGGGTACAATGCGTTGCAGGAGCCACTGTACAGGGTGGAGACTGGGAATTATGAATACAGGTACTTACTTGAATAAATAAATGCAGCCCAATAATGTCCTCATTGTGGGCAGGGGCCTTTACCCGGATACGAGTAAGACTGAGCCATACTCAACCACCTGGCTCAGTGCGGGCGGAGGGGTGTCGAGCCAATGGCCAAGCTGATTGTCTTATCAAGCTTCCCCATTAGGGACTCCGACACAGCTTGACGACTATTACCACCGAGTAGCGATAGTAGCCGGGAGCTTAGTACTACGTGTCATCTGACACAAGGAAGCGCCTGAAACATCTACCACATGAAACAGACATCCAACCAGCACCCGTCTAGTGAAAAAGTGGTCAAAGATAACAGTCCATTCGAAGTTAATCGAAAATGTATTCAAAATAGCGGCACGTGATTGGCGGAGAGGTAGAGGCACAACAAATTGTAGGCGCAATTTGCTTGGCCACTTTTAGCTTCAATACTCCATCTTGCACGACAGGGGGCTGTCCCAAACCCCACAGCTGTGGACTAATGAAGGTTCGCCATCTTGTATTGCAGACTGATCCTCCGCTGCCGGCAAGACGCGCGCGCTCGCTTCGCTCGCCTCCGCGCCGACGTGTTAGTGAAGTTGGAACTGCTAGATAACAAGAGGACGCAGGATGTAGCGCACCAGCTCAAGAGACTGATACAGGGGCTGGCGGTCTATCATACGTACGTATTTTTTATAGGTCCCATTTCTACCCATGTCAAGGTTGATGTTATTGCTAAAATTAAAATAAATCAATACACCCCACTAATTTTAGGTTTTTTCTAAAACAAAAAAAAAACCCAGAAAAATCTCTTATAAAATGTTTTAGGTTAGTCCCAATTCAACCCAGTCGATATAAAAAACAACTCAATTCTCCTATAAGCATTTGATTTAATATTTCTAATTCAACCCGACTAAATAACCCATTGATGTGTTTTAATTATTGATTTTACTTTTTTTGCAGCGAGGCTGTGGAGCACTTGAAAGAAAACATGTCTCTGTTCCCAGTGGAGGTGGATCTATCACAAAACGCCTTCCAATACAAATCTACCGCGCAGATTATACAGGTATTACATTTACATTTGTTTAGATAATTGACCCACTTGTTTCTACCTTCGGTCGTTATAAAGATTTTATAGGGTTTAAGAACCTAAACACAAATTGGTTAGTTTAAAATCGCGATCCAGTTTTCGATACTGCAGAAAATTTCATGCTACAAAAATGTTTACAGGACGAAGAGGAAGATATCGAATATGGCAGAGAAATACGCGAAAGTTATGGCATCGACGAAACTGACGAAAAATCCACAAAACTGAACAACAGACTCCAAAATAAAGACAAGAGCCAAGACGACTCGTCCGAGCAGCTTCTACCAGACCTGTCAAACTTTGACAGATCTGACAGTCAAACCGACAATCTAACATTGCTGACAGAGTTGGGGCTGGCAGATACTAACATGGCGGAGTTTGGGGATTTTCAAAATGGCCTTATGGATGAGTTTTTGTCGAAAACCACGGCTGAAACTGATGATGTGTTTGATAAGTTGTTGAGTGAACTAAACATTGGTGATTAGGGGACGAAGAATAAAAGGCAAGTCAAAAACTAATCTCAAATCAACGTTTCCGTTTTAAAATATAAGGAATGCCAATGTTGAATCGCGATTTGAACCAACTCAATGCCTAACTGTTGGATTCTAAGGCCAGTGCATTAATTAACCGCTCTCAGCTTTGAGAGTTGTCTCAGTTATCACAATGACGGTTTTGCCATACCAAATCTGTAATTTTCGAGAATTTCAGATAGCTCTCAAAGCTGAAAGCAAATTATTACGGGCTTAAGATAGATACAAATAGTTAACCCGGTATGTAAGGTCATTTCCGTTGAAATAAACCAATCTATTGTAGAAAACTATTCCCAATTCAACCCATAGCAAATTTTGGGGTGAGTTGGGAATAAAAGTATGTCAAGATTTTTTAATAGGGAATTCATGTTATAATGAACTAATTATTTTATTGTTATATATAAATAAATGTGATGTTTCAGTCATTAATTTTACAGGTATGATTGTTAAATCCTTAGGTACCGTTTACTAAAAGGTAATTTTAGTAAAACGGTACCTTAACTAAAAATAGTTGTGCAATGCACAGTGTACATAATTAAACATAACGGAACGAGACAGCGACATACATACGTTACCCGTCTTGCACAACTTTTTAATATTACGACGGTAGATCTCTATTTTTTTTTTATTTTTTTTTATGGGCCTGTAATTCCCACTGCTGGGCAAAGGCCCCCCTCTTCCACTCCATTCGATCCTGAGCGGTCTCCTTCCACTCTTCATCCCATAGAGCCAACTCATCACTCCATCTCTTCCTGGGTCGGCCACGCTTTCTCTTTGCATTTACTGGGAGCCAGTCTGTGGTTCTCTTAGCCCAACGATTTGGCTAGATCTCTATAAGTATTGAATTAAATTCTGGGTGAATTACTATTTCTGTGAGGATAAATGTTCTAAATAAGTAATAGGAAACACAATATTTTTCTTAAAAATAAAATTTATTGAAACAATATGCACAATTATTATAGGTATTTTAGGTACTTATCAATATTATCGTTTAGTATCGAACGTAGGCACTAAAGCGTTAGTATATGAAAGTTCGCACAAATTATAAAAAAAATAAACTTTGAGCTAAAGCTCGCTTTACACGAGTGCAGACAGGCGTACTTGCGTCGTCTCGTTAACCCAGAGCTAATTAGGTAACTAAATAAGATCAGGTAAAGCATGCCGAGAATCCTGCCATCTATTTACATCATCGATTCTTAATTTTATTAGTTTATTACCTACTTCCCCGTGGTTTCTCGCAAGACACTATTAAGGCTGGATTTTACCAACGAAAAGTTTTACCGAGAATAACTATCCCGGGGAGAACTTGTATGACAAATGACAGTTCAAAATGAGGTGATCTGCGCCCGAATTCTACTGTACACAAGCATACCACAAGCCTGGCACAAGCTTCAATACGACGCATTTGGTATTCTACTAAAACCGGAATCGCAATTCACAAGCGCCAGCGTGACGCCAGCCTACTGTCCGAAGTTGGCTGGCGTCAGGCTGCTGGCGCTTGTGAATTGTCGGACAGTAGAATACGAAGTAGGCTGGCGTCACGCTGGCGCTTGTGAATTGCGATTCCGGTTTTAGTAGAATACCAAATGCGTCGTATTGAAGCTTGTGCCATGTGCCAGGCTTATGTACAGTAGAATTCGGGCCCTGATCTAGGTGTCACTGGTGTCTATGAAAAAGTAGAAGATACTCTCGAGTAAAAGGTACTCTTTCGTTCGTAAAAACCAGCCTAAAGGGACTAAAAACCAGCCTAACCAACCAGATTGATGGATGACATCATTCGCCATAGCTGGTAGGTATTCTATCATTTAACGATATGCAAAAATAAAATTTCCATTAACGTATAAAAATAAAACAAATCATTTTTCCTTAGATTATAGTCTAATTATTAAGAATGACATCTTTCTCGCCTCGATAAACAAAAAAACGATAATATTCTTTTGTGGCAGAAAAGGACAGCCGTTCTCATACTTTATTATCAGTGATCGGAATAGGTAGAGTGATTTTTGGTACTTACGTCATGAAAGTCATAACATGGATATGCCTTTTTTCCGGAAGTTTCGGGACTAAACTAATTAGAATTAAAATAGTGTTTTAGTAGCTTGAAAAAAAAACATTGTTCACACATACAGGTTAACGGTACTCTGATTGGTCGCGAAGTCGCAAACTTTGCATTGTGCCGATGCCGATGGTGCTGCTTTTGTTGTAAATCTTGCTCATATTGATTCGTTTCGATTCGCACTTTATACCTAGTTCCATGTAATCATTATGAAATTCCAAAAAAAAACATTCATTTAAAAAGCCCGGAATCTCGTGAGGCATATCCATGTTAATATATACGTTTGAGGTCACTAACCCCAAATCACTCTACCTACTCTGATCACTGTTTATTATACAGACTATAATTTGACAGACAGCTATATAAGCCTTATACAAACTTACTAAATGCCTGCAAATTGGATAATAATAAAGACCTATCGTATTTTGTATAAATAAATAGTGTAAATCAGATATATACAAAGTATTACAAAGATGATATTATCCAGCCACCGAATAATGTTGTGTATAAATGACACGTACCGCCAAACAGTGTCAAAATTTTGACTAATTGTTGAAATAATTTCAATTAGTAATAATATTCTTACTCTCATAGTTAGTGCCACTAGCTCAAGTAATTTTTGAGTTCAAACTTGCGTTTGAAACACTGAACTCTAACAAACTATAACTCAATAGAAAATATTATGGAGTTATTAGGGTTCCGTACCCGAAGGGTGCCAAACGGGACCCTAATACTGAGACTTCGTCCATCCGTCAGTCTGTCTGTCTGTCAGTTTTGGCTTGACGACGGTGCCGAGACGCGCCGCGCCGACTACAAACCAACCGGAATTTTGAGCTCTCGCCATAGCTATTGGCATGCGATTCAGTACACGACTCACAGCCCCAGCTGACAATAAGCGGGCCGACTGACTGGATAGATAGATAATTGAAACAAAAAGTAAACTTTAGAAAAAACCGATTTCCACAAACCCTATTTGATTAGATTGAGTTTTACAAATTGTAACCCCTTATCCCCCCCCCCCTCCTTGGGGACTTAATTTTGTCAAATCTCAGTGCTACCCCACGCTACTAAGGAACCTCTGTACAAAGTTTCATGGCTATAGGTCCACCGGTTTAGGCTATGCGTTGCCTGCCCGTCAGCCACGCATTGTATTTGTACCTAGTATTGAGCAGTTCTGGTGGCCATATGTGGTCTTCATCAGCAGTTCCACATCACAATATTATGCTTACCGTGAGTAAATGCACAAGTTATTACTAAAAACACAAAAATCACTATAGGTCTGCCTATAATATTTTAAGAGTTCCCTCGATTTCTCCAGGATCCCATCATCAGATCCTGACCTGGTGGTCCATGGTACCAATGGGAAGGTAAACCATTTCAAACAAAAAAAACCGAATCGGTCCATCCGTCTAGGCGCAATCGGGGCACCTACATAAAAAATAAAAAAATAAAAAACTTCCGGACGAATTGTAACCCTCCTCCTTTGGGAAGTCGGTTAAAAATAGAAACGTCGCAAATCAGCGATGTGTAAATTTCTATGGATATGAAACACTTCGATGCTCGCTGGCTGAGCACTGAGAACATTAGCCTAAATGCTTCGACAAATCACCGGTGGCTCGGTAGAGGGGCGTAGTTCCGTTGTCCCCATAGCCTCTGTCCCCACGGAATGGGGACAACGAAACTGTAATAAAATAATCAACTTTCTGTCCCATTGTCCCTATCGCCTCTGTCTGTCCCCATTTAGTGAGGACAGAGGCGATTGGGACAACGGGAGTAAAAGTTGATTTTTAGGGTTCCGATCCTTAAAAGGAGAAATAACCGGCCAAGTGCGAGTCGGACTCGCGCACGAAGGGTTCCGTGCCATTATCTATAAAAAACCGCAAAAAAAAATGTATGGGAGCCCCCCCTAAATATTAATTTAATTTTAATTTAATTATTTATTTTTTAAGTAAATAATATACTCAATATATTGTGAACATTTTAAGCGTCTACCTGCTACCATTATCAATATCGAGCAAAAAAATCACGTTTGTTGTATGGGAGCCCCCCTTAATATTAAATTTCTTTTGATTTTTAGTATTTGTTGTTATAGCGGCAACAGAAATACATCATCTGTGAAAATTTCAACTGTCTAGCTACCACGGTTCATGAGATACAGCCTGGTGACAGACGGACGGACGGACGGACGGACGGACGGACGGACGGACAGCGAAGTCTCAGTAATAGGGTCCCGTTTGGCACCCTTCGGGTACGGAACCCTAAAAAAGGAAACCTTTGTTGTCCGTCCGTCCGTCCGTCCATCTCTCTGTCTTGTCTGTCTGTGTGTCCGTATGTCACAACATTTATATCAAGAACGCATGGACGTAAGCTGAAATTTATATCAATTGTCAAGATCTGTGGTCGCATAAAGCTGTGAAAAGCTAACCTTCGAGGTCAACGCAATCGAACGATACGACCGTTTATGCTGTAAATGTTGCATTTTCATTGTAATCGCAATGGACGCGGCGCCGCCGGTGGCAGGAAACGTCAAAACGCACACATTTTCTTAGCGGGTCAATGACCGCTGTTGCCATGTTATCGCGCGCAAACTACAGCTTTGATCGCTTCTCGCTCATCGTCTGCGGTGGGACCAATGCCTATGGCGGCCATTTAACCATACATTTGACTACGACCCGCTTCTGACCCACTCTTAACCCGCCGGTGACATGCCGAGCGCACCAATAAAGCACATTATGCCATAATTTTGAGACTTGCCTTTAAAAAACAGCTGTTAATATACAAATGTGATTTTATATCGTCGACAATCACCTTTTCTCAGTACCATGGTGGTATGGTCTATCTGTCTCTCATGAGACCAGGTCTATGTGGCCCAGGATTGCAACTGCGCCAATTCATCGTCCTCCTCTGAAATTGAGAAAAAAAATACATTTAGATATTCATCTTATTATTAGGGTTCCGTAACTGAAGGGTGCCATAATGGACTCCATTCGTCCGTCCGTCCGTCAATGAGTACACAGTTGTAATAAACACTGTGCCATGTCCATTTTGTTTTGTTCTGTCTCCTCTCCTCAGATGGAAACCAACATTGGAAGGACATTGGGAATATTAATAACGGCTTCATCATGGCTTATTTTCCAATTCCAATTCCAAATTATGTATTGCTACATTGTGGTTGTAGGTTCTTAAAGTAAGGAGGTCCCGACAATGGACCCTGTAAGGAGGTCCCGACAATGGACCCTGTAAGGAGGTCCCGACAAATGGACCCTGTAAGGGCACTGCAATTTCTTACAAACTAACTTATATCTAACACAGAGTTTCATATCATAAACGTACCTGTACGTACGATAACGGAAGATAATACGATAACATTATATAGAATTTTTATTTATACCTGTATTTCTAATTCACTGCCAAAAAGTTTACCAAATATACGTCACTGCCAAAGTAACACGTGTCATTGTCTATTGGAGATGCGCTTTCCAACAATATTTTGGCTTGCGGTGACAGGTGAAACTACCGCTTTTGTACATAAAGTTACGTAGAACTGGCGCCGCCCTGTAAACCCACCTTCAATATCAAGTCACATCTGAAGGGCTACCAGTGCGATATGATCATAAATTCTACTAAACAATCTTGATTAAATTTTATTTTATTTATTTACAATTTACAAATATTAAATATTTATCGATACGATTTTATTTGAGGTATCTTTGTTATATCAGGCAAATAATCCGATTTGTATCTGTTGAACTACCAATAAATTCATTTATAAAGTGCCGCTTTTATCAAAATATAGTAATCTACTATTAGACAAAATTACATTTTATATGGCAACCCATGTATTACGATTTTGGCAAGGAATTAGAAATTCAACTATACAGCCTGAGACATCTACTTGTTATGGACTAAAGCGCTTTAATGTGGGTGAGGAGAATCTGATGAGATGAATGAGTTATACATATTGGCCAAACCGGTTCATCTGAAACGTTTCAGGAATACTAGTTAAGCTCGAAAATTAACATAACTGTGTTGTAGCTGCTTACCACCGCGCACGTCGCCGGGCAGCATTGTCGTGCAGAACAAATGACAATAGATCCTGCATCGCGCAAGAGAAGTTTTTTCGGTCACAAACTTTGCATAGCAAGCGGCTCACGGGTGGCGGGCCGCGACTTGCCCGCTGGCAGGTGTGCCGTTGTCCCCCACCTCCGATATGGGGAGGGACAACGGCACGGAAAAAATGGCCACCTGGGGGACAGACAGGGGATGGACAACGGGACTACACCCCTGGCACGGGCTGGCACGGGCACGGGTTCCGCGGTGGGCACGTCGGGCAGCGTGTCCGCCGGCACGTTGATAACAATCATCTCCTTGTATCATATCTCGGATCGCCGAGCCCAGCAGAACAAATGACAATCGATCCTACATCGCGCAAGAGAAGTTTTTTCGGCTACAAACTATGTTACATAGCAAGCGGCTCACCGGTGGCGGGCCGCGACTTGCCCGGCCTGGCACGGGCGGGCACGGGCACGGGCTCCGCGGTGGGCACGTCGGGCAGCGTGTCCGCCGGCACGTTGATGCCCAGCATTTCCTTGTCGAGGTCCTCCTGGGAACGCGAAACTGTTAGAATATAGATTCAAATATTCGTGTTGAATACACGATTCTGGTAACTTTACTGTCTAAAAACAAGGTTGAAATACTAGAGGATTTGACAACCTTCATACTTTCGAACGTAACACGATTTTGTATCCTAAATTTTGCAGCTAGATGGATAGTTTCAAATAGTAAAATTAATCGGATTTTCTTTGTGTGTAGTTCAATGACATTTAGCGCCATCTCTGTTTTTTCGTAGACATTACTATGAATTATGCTAGCCTGGAGCTAGAGGTTAGCTGTCGAGAACAGTAGTGACATCTAGGAATAATACAGAATTTTGGCTTTCTAGCAGAGTACGTTTTTTTATGCGGTTGTCAGCCTATACCCATAATCGTAGACAGAGAAAGGAATAGACGGAGTGCATGCGTACACCTTTGAGATGGAGATAGAGTTGGTTCTCAATAAGCATAAGGTTCAAAATCAGAGATTTTTCTGTCAGACATCTGTCAAAACAAGGTCAAAACAAGCTTTTGACAATACCGTGGCTCGATAAAAACGCATACGCGGGTAAGGGACAGGTGATCGTTATTGTTTCTCGCTTAGACAATAATGATTCGTATTGTGTCATCTCTTTCTTTTCTTTTTTTTCTGACGATGCCTTAGTAATAGGGTCCCGTTTGGCACCCTTCGGGTACGGAACCCTAACAACATTCATGTTCACCTGCTCCAGCGCCTCCAGCTCCCGCTCCAGCTCGTCCTCGTCCACGTCGCTGGGGAACGCCACGTTGGAGCTGATCGCGTCGGTGATCTCGCGCGCGACATCGTGTTGTTCCGCGATGTCGTCCATTATGTCGTGCACTTTGTCCACGTCGCTGCGGGGATAGGAGTGGCGGTTATTAAGGCGAGGTGTGAATAATTACAAACCAAGGTCAACGAAGATTGCGGAAGTGAGAAGCGAATATTACTCGGGAATAGGAACAACTGGGATGGCAATTGTGCGCTCGCACCTAATCTGAATCAACATAGGCGACAATACGGAAATAAAACATAAAAAAATAAGCAATTTCAGGGAATCACATTTCAATCTTCAAATCGCTAGTAATTCCCCACATATTACAATCAATAGAAAGATCATATTTACGACTACTGCGCTAAAATAGGAAAAAAAAATGGAAAAAAGAGTTGACTTTGGATTTACATTTTATCAAGAAATTTTTATCCAAACACGTTTTCCTTCACGAAACCCCTAGATTATATAGTCCAATTACATACACCAGAAATTGATTACGATTTGCCGTGTATTTCCTGAAATACACATGAAAAAAGCACCCCTAATATAATGACGCATAACTCACTATTGTGTGCAATTAAGAATTATGAATTGTCATATACCGTAACACCTTTTAACGCATCGCAGGGACACTTACGCACAGTTTTTTTTCTTGTTTTTGTCTTGAAGGGAATAGAACCTTTAGACCTCTTAACACACAAGCAGCATATGGATTGGCAGCAGTTGAAGTGGACAAACTCACAACTACTGCAACCTCACAAGTACTCACAACTAATTCAACCACAGAAGTACTCACAACTACTCAAACCACATCTCACCACTAAAAAGGTCAAATAGATAAAATTAAACAAAAATGCCAACATGTCTTTATGTGCCAGCTTCATTGCGGCCGCAGCATCCCTCATCGTGTTCAGAACTTGAGTGTTTGTGTTCGCTCCCTCCAACGCTTCTCTCTGCATCTCAATCTGACTGAGCGTGCCATCAATTTGAGTGAGCTGCTTCTCGTAGCGCTTCTTGCGTTTGAGCGCTGCGATCGCCGCTGTGGAGTTATTATTTGTTTATTCATTGTTGCTGTTATATTCTGGCATGATAAGAGGTAGCATTCCTGCCCAGATCGGAATGCTACCTTAAGTCATCAGCAATTTTTTTTAGCAGAATTCCAACACAAACATTAATAAATGACATTTTTTTAAAAAACATCCATATCTTTTTCTTGATGTATTTTAGATTTGTTTGTTGCCTGAAAAATTAGGCATTGTTTACATAGAAAGTGCCTAAGTTTAGTTGTTTAGTCTAAGGAATTGAAAACATAACATATTGTTGCATCTGAATATCAAGGACAATATAAATGCTGATGGAAAACACTCCAGTAACCTCCATATTTCATATTTACGACTTTGCCACAGTACATATACAGGCATCCTGAAAAGCATCTTAGAAACAACTGTCAGCTGACTCAGCATTTCATAAAAGAAGATACTTGTAAACAGATCATGATGACTCATTTTATTTAGCATCATAACATTTTACAAGTGTATTTTTGATGTCTACTGAGTAAATTGGCATAAAACTTAGATAAGTAGGTGTATGTACCAAATTGTACAACTGTCTTTTGATAAAGATCTTGCATCATGGTGCTAGGTACTTCAGGTACTTCTGTTTTGGCACTATTTCTCAACTTATTTGTTAAAAAAGTTTATAGCAGAACTGTTGTTTAGAAGAACATATGTGTGACTTTGTAAAGTTTTTAGGGAGCTTTTCACCTATTATTATAATGTACAATGTACAAAACACAATGTACAAAGCAGTGTATAGGACATGTAGGATGTAGGATACAGAGTATGAGTATGTGTTGTTATCTTACCCCGCTTATTCTTGGTGCCATGTTTCCTGGCAGACTGTATTTCTAGGTCTATCTTCTTCTCTAAAAAGTCCTGCTTCTTTATCAGGAGCTCTTCAGTTTCCCGTAGTTTCTGAATTGCTTCGTGAGTTGAAGGCCCCTTTTCCTCCTTCTTACCACCAAACATTTTACCCAGGAAACTCATCTTGAACGGTTTCTGGTGTCAGTAACTCAACTAAATTAAGGAACAGATGGATCAGATCACGGGCACAGTAACAATTATACACTATTGCGTGTGATATTTCCTATTTGCCTTGATTTTTCGCTTACGGAATGGAAAATAAAATTGGTCTTCTATGCGTCACCCTTGGACCATTCCAAAACTTGTTGAAATTTATATTCAAGCTTAGTGATGATTATTTAGTTCGAATTGAAATCTTGCTTTCCAAATCACCAAATTATCATTAAAAATGAAGAAAATTACAAACAAGTAAACTTTACTGTATCTCAAGTGCACCTTAGCAAAACTTAATGAATTCAACCATGAAGTTAGGTTTTTGCACGCCCCACAGCCAGCCAGTTTTGTGTCATTTAGCAGCGGTCCGAAATATTTCGTGTGCCATTTTTAGTACACAAACTACCCTTCCTATTCCTAACCCATTTCGAAAGCGTTCAGTGGGGAGTTTATTGCTTTATAAATTGTTCTGAGGTTCATTATCTAAAATTATAAGTAAAATAAAATACGGTTACTAAAGTACCTACCACGTTTAATTATTTATCTCTAAACCACACACATTATTATTATTTATACCTATACCTTCCTGGAGAATTGTATAATTTGAAGACGACGATGATTATCAGAACATTTCACAGATTATTCTGAGCTGTTAAGTTCTGAGTTTCTGACAGAAGCATTCGGACCTCAACACTTTTCTTTTCACTAGTAGCGCCATCTAGTGAATACCCTCCAACGGCGAGTAAGATTTGTACTGGTAAAGTTCTGGCCCTCCGTAGCCGTAAAGAAGTTTTCCTTTGCCATTCTCATCGTAGTAGGGATACCGGTATTTTGGTCTGGAACAAAAGCAATATTTGGTTTAAAACACTTGAAATTGAGGGACAACATGAGAACCATTGGACTGGACTGGACAGGACCGGGCGGGTCATACAGCAGTGGGCGGAAACAAGCCGCTGATGATGATATTAGTCTGAGTGATGATGAGAGCTATCGTATGGTTATCAGAGAAAGAGCTCCATGGTCTTGTAGGTTTCACGCTGGTGATGCAGGATGGGGTTGAATACCAGTGTTGACCTGGGTGGACTAACCCCCTATCCCTGTCACGCATATTGAGCATATAGAGTAACAAACGATATAGTAATAACTGACTAAAAGTGGGCACAATCCTGTGACTCAGCCTTCATGTATGGCAAGGGCGTGACGTGACGCTATGTTGTGTTATAATTTTAAATAAAGAGCTGAAAGTGATTGATGAGATACTTACCTTTCAAAATATTGGAAGTTCGGCGCTCGCGGTTGAACGGTAGATTCAGCTGTGATCGTCATGCACAAGAGTACGGAAAGCTGAAAATGAGATTGAATTGTGACCTTTCTTTCCCCCAAGTTTGATTGAAACAACAAAAAAGAATCTGAACACGTTTCTCTCGTTTACAACTACAGCCATCTAGTGGACATTTCTGTTAGGTACTACACTACCCATTAACAAATAAACAGATGGCGTAATTTCCGGAATTTCCCGAACTTTCAAAAACTTTTTCCACAGGCATACCAACTCCACAAAAAAAAACAATTCCTATCACATTTTAGGGTTCTTTAGTTCAAGGGTGGTGGTTGTTGAACCGTGAGTGCTAATTAGGGGATTGGTGGAAACCTAATATAATTATTAAATATTTCAAGTATTTAATTAATTAATTAAATAATTAATTGCACAAAGCACGTAACATCTAAGCGTCCTTGCAAGACCTTTCACAGCAACCAACGAAAAATTACATAATAATTAATGTCTATAGTAGCAATCCCAATAACCACTAACCGTTAGAAATAATATGTAACTGAAGAACTTATCCATTTTATACGTATATATAAACTCTTCCCGCGGGAATATTTCACTCGATTTACAAAATGGCGTTCGGAATCTTTATTGAATGTGCGACAAAAACTTTCTATACGCGTGCGTTGATAAGACTGGCAGTCACAATACTGAGTTAAAGTGGAGGTGGAAAGCACAAGACTTGAATGTTAATGAACTCCCGTTACCTACTGGAAACCGGTCGTTAGTGCAACCAATGATTTAACAACTGTAAATACCAGGGATGTTAAACATAATTATGAGGTGGGTATTAGAATTGCAATAAAATCTACCTACCTATCTTTTAAAGCCAAATTGGTAGGTAAAAGATATTTTAAAGATTGTTCTGGTAAACTAACGTCATCAACAAACTATTGGCAAGAAGTGAAAGTATGGCGCACGGTATTGGTTTCAATAACTTACTTTCTTGCCCTCTCGTACGCACACATAATTATTGTTTACTATTATATTTATTTTACAGTGTTTACAACCATTGTGTCCTGCCTAGCCTACACTCACGTAGGTATGGTGCCGAAACATGGACCCTTGCAAAGGCGAACATGCACAAAATAAAAGTCGCACAAAGGGCCATGGAGCGTGCCATGTTAGGCATCAAACTTGAGGATTGTATTCAAAACACAGAAATAAGACGTCGCACTAAGGTCGCCGACGTCGGCAAGCGAATCACGAGACTGAAGTGGGGGTAAGCAGGACACTTGGCACGGAGGGATGACGGAAAGTGGACCAAAGCGGTAACGGAGTGGCTACCCAGAACCGCAAAACGCCAAGTGGGCAGAACACCAGCCAGATGGACGGATGACATCACCGCCATAGTCGGCAGGCGGAGTGGATGCGGGAGGCACAGGACTGGAGCGGATGGCGTGGTAGAGAAGAGGCCTATACCCAGCAGTGGGTGTAGGCTGTCCCGAGAATATATATTTTTTTGGATTTCCGTAACGCAAGACCCCTCAAAAGTTACGTAATTGATCGTAGATTACTAAAATACTTTCAAATTTAAAATAAAACACTATCTTGAGGGCTCTACCAGGCTACGAAGTTTTAAAAAATTATAATTTTTATGTTCATATTTCGATATACATAAATTAGTTTTATAATTAATTAATATTAGCTTATTTTGGTATTAAAAGTGTTATAAAGGCAAAACGTATCGAAATTCGTGCAACAACAAGTTTTCGCGACTCCAACTTGCGCACTTGCAAATACCCTCAAATTTGACTTTGTTTCGGAAAATTTCATGTCTTGACCCGCGTGTGTTTTCTTTGGTGTCAAAGTGATTTACTATGCTATAAAAGTATTATTGCGGTTAAACAACGACAACGACAATGTTTGAGGTGGCTTTTGTGATTATCAACTATGAGTTCGAGGCATAGTGAGACTACTTGTGCTATATTGGGACCATACAAGGAACTTGAATATCTTTATGAGATTTGCCAAGCTATAGCAAGTGGTTCCTGTACTCCTGAACTGGCAAATCGTCAGCCTGGAAAGATGGCGCATTCAAGATGGCTTATTAGTGCTAATCGCATACTGAGACTTTATAAGTACTCGTAGGTACTCTTAACCCATCAGACAACTTACAAATCCTTGTCAACTATGTGGTCAAAGCATACGCTCCGATTTGGTTCCTGATCAAGCAAAAGAGGACATGTTTTTAAAATTATAGTGTACTCTCTATTTTTACCCGATAATCTGAGGTCTGTGATAGATCCTGTTATCGAAAGAAATGCGTTTTTTGCGCATCCAGAAAATTTACCGCTCAGCATGTTGCATAATGATAGAGACTACATTCGGGAGCTGGCATTGCGTAGAATAATAAACGCCAGAGAAGCACAAAGAAACACCAAACACAGGATATTTAAAATTCAAAAATTAACTTCTCTGCTGGAAATTACACCGAGATGATTATGTGGCCCGAGTGTCAGGTTACAGCACCTCCGGTTCTTCAAGATATCTCTAATGAGAACCTTCAAATGGTCGCGAAAGATAAGAGTTTGGAATATTAGACTTTCCTTGTCACACACAATCTGTGGAAAGGTGTGTCGGTCGACTAGTCACTAATGCCTCACAATGTGTAACTGACGTTGTGTCTAGAGATGGCTTCATTCGGACCAGGCTGCAATCTCGAGGGGACATTAGTTGGCATTACATAAAAATAATTGTACTATTATAATGTAGTTCTGTATATTTTGGCAATGATCGTTTTAACGGTGCAATCATATCACCCTGCTGCTGATAAAACATTGAAACAATGAAACATATTTTATTGATAAGTATTAATAACATGTCAAGGTATAAATTAAAATAGGTTGATATACATATGCATAACAATGTCAGTATTTAAATTAAAAATTACATTAACTTTAAATTAAAATGGCATTTTCTTAAATAAAAATTGCAATAAGTAGGTATATTTAATTAAAATTAAAGCCTATTTTTAACCTGCTGGCTGCAGCCATTTTTTTTATTTTTTTTGTAAAAAAAAAAAATACATTAAAATTAGTTTGACAGTGGGTACCAACGTCAAAAATTAGACATTCATTGACGTCTTGGTACCCACTGTCAAAATAATTTTAATGTCATTTTTTTTTTTTATATAATTTTAATGTCAATATTGTTCCAAGGACTGGATTGTCCTTACGCTACCGTGGGTGTTAAATTGCATTATATTAAAAAATAATTTAAATGCATTTGGAAATAACATTAAACACACAAAGCGTGATGCAGGTGACGTAACTACCGTAGATTTGAACTTGAACTACTGAGGGGCAATTTTCGCCCATTAGAATTTGAAAGCGTACACGACAATATTGTAATTTTAAATGAAATGTAGTGGATAATTTGGCGTTTATACTTTTAGAATTCGCCTCGAGAATCGGCTTCCTGCACTATACTTGGGATGCTTCTACTATCACACAAATATTCCCAGTCATAAATTAATATGTTGGAATATTGGCCAAGAACATCCATGCTAATTAATTATGTCAAGCTGATCCTATGTTTCATAAGCGCCTTTTGAATACCGTTGCCAAGGCGTGTCTGTCTCTTTCATTTTCTAACTTAAGATTAAGATGAAGTTAGTAATTTCTGCGCATCTGTGAATACGATGCGGCCTTCGATGCAGCACTTATCTAATCATCATTTATCATGACATGAAACTAAAAAATCGTCTGGTCCAACGTAGTTTCAGTAGTTTCAAAACAACAACACTGTAAACGCAGTAGGGCTCTTAAACGTAAACAAGAAACTGAGACAGCGTCTTCGTCTTGTTTGTTTACGTTCACAACCTCTACTGCGTTTTCCGTGTTGTTGTTCTGAAACTGCGTTCAAGTTTCAGTTACAACGATACCTATGCTTTTATTGTTTTACAGTGTAGGACAAAAACAAACATCACACGATTTTCCATATAAGGGCAGAGGCCGGTTATTGTACACAAGTTTAGCCACTATCCAAATATCATTTTTTAAGACGAGTGACGAGTGACCTAATGTGACTACATTAGGTAAGTATAGGTACTTTCCGGTGTTTTTTTTGTAAAAAATCAATAGAATAGTAGCCAAAACGACGACATTCTCTCACATACTAGTCACACTATCATTCTCAAGGATGTCTAGTTGATGTCATCATTAGAGATCGGATTATATGCATTTGCATATTGCATAATGTATTTGCATATTTCGCACCTTTTCCACGAAAGCTGCAGATTTAACCATTGTTTTTTGAAATTATACACTTCAATCGATTTTTATCTTGTAAAACGGTCCTTTTCATCTTACAAAAATGTATAAAGCGATCGTAGACACAATTTGTCACCACATCAAATATCACATTTACATTGGAAACATTAATACATTACTAAATAAAGGTGAAGTAAGTAAATTGTATTCATTGTACATTTTGTATTTGCTTTTTTCGCAAATAGGGCTTAATGTTGAAAAAAGCTTTTTAAAATTATACACATTAAAAATACGACTTTTCATAATTTTATGTTCCATATTTTGGCTCTTTTTATGAGTTTTCGTGAATATTTTAGCTGTTTTTCTTGCATATTTGCATGTATATTTTGGGCTTTTCATGTGGCATATAATCTCTCTAGTGATCATGCTCATCATGCGTGTGGCAGCGGCCACAACGTTATGTTATGATATTACTCTATCTAACTAACATAACAACTAATAAATCCCTATTTGTGATTTAGGATAAACACATTCACATACAGGCATATACATTGCTTCTGGCCCCACACTAGGATATGACACCGTGTATCGTGGGAATGGGAACCAGAAACAGCGACATTACGAACATGTAAACATTCAAGCCCTGGGGATTATTTTATATTTTCTGTATCCCCAGCCGGGAATCTAACCCGGGACCTTTTGCATGGTAGACAGGGCAGAGGCCGGCAGAGCCACAACCACCGAGGTCGTCGGATAGGTAGGTTTTATCCTTTTTATTTTAATTGATGCGGACGGAACCCTTCATGTGGGATTTCGACTCCCACTTTACGGGTCTTGTGTTGTATTCTTGTTATATGTAGGTATTGTAATTCAGATCTTGTACCTGTATCTATTTTGTTGCCTCTGGAGTAAGTCCCTACTCCTATTTGTATTCGGCGGTAGGTAAATCCACAAGCCGTTTATAACCGTGCCTCTACCATCACGTATGGCAAAAAGCGTGACGCTGTGTTGTAAAATGATAGTCTCATGCTTATGAATACAGATGGATGATGCGTTGGCCCGTATTCAAAAACACGATCATACGATGTCTATTTTTGAAAAACGTGACTCGGTGGAGGTGTGTCCAACAACGCGAATACTATTCGCTAGCTCTTTCTTCGTTGTCGCGCCGCGTGATCGTCGCAGGCAGCAGCATGCCTTTGGTAGGTAAACAAAACAACATGTTTTGATCGCCGTATAAAACTTATTGCCCTTGCAGCACGCTAACCAGTTACACCTGAAATATTGTGAAGTAATCTTGTTTTAATAATACTATAATATTTTATTTGTAAAGTTTTTGAAAAATATTGAAAGTGGTGTGGAAAGTGGTAACCTACGTGACCTACATAGAAAGTTTTTGGTTCTGTGCGGTTGGCCAGCCTGATCGCGCGATTTGACGTAATTTTGACGTCACCTGTCATATCGATTTATTTATAATTTCCAACCAAAACATCATACGATAATTTGCCAAGGTTTCCGCGCAAAAACCATACAGAAACCTCGATACAAGTGTGATGTGAGTTAGAACTATTCTAGAAAGTGATCTAGACGAAAATACTATCAGAGAATAACCTATATTCCTTCAAAGACAAGTGCGTAGTTACAAAACAGTGATTGTTACCGTTTGTAAAGATTTTCTTGCGGTGTGTCTAAAGTAAACTAAGTCTTCAATAGTAGTTCTGCAATCAATTTACACAGTGATAAGTGTTTTTCTAAGATGTCTTCGCTTGGTGGGCAATGGCGTGTGATCAGACAATACCTTTCTATGATCAATCTGAACTCTGAAGTGGAGAAACTTGTTCAGAAAATGAAGCCGGTCACTCCTGAACAATGGGACAGTAAGTAGCTGCTACTAATTCTACTACTACTATCCAGCTTTCACCCCCTGTTGAGATCAGTTCAATTCAAATAATTATAGCCCAATTTCTTAGCTTTCCTATCCATTCTAGGTTTGCTGGAAGAAAGGTCTTGATATAGATAAGCACACCTTTGTCATGTATTCTCTACTTTCCATTGTAAAATGTTACCTTTTGTACAATAAAGTATATTGAGATTGAGCTTATTTATTCATCAATTGAATACAATAAAAAAATATTTTTGTTTGTTCCTTGCTCTGAAACAATAACACACTCTGTTTATACAGACTGATAAAGACACTAAATATAGCACATGTTTGTAAGATAGTATTTTAGTTAGCACAGTAGGTAGCCATTGTGATGTGAATAGTTACCAAACAATTACCCTATCATGTTTTCGCAAAGTTTGTGTTTTCTTTGTTGTTAATTTATTTGTGAATTTATTTTTGGCTTATTTAGCTGGCCAGAAATAGTAGAGACAGATGTGGAAGGCTGGTATTAAGGCCCTATGCTCCTCTAAGAGTTATAGGAACCAAGAAGAAGATTAACATCATTATTTCCATTGTTTAATAAGTCCTTTGAAAGGATTCATTTGAATCTTCGATTCTCAATAAATTCCTCAAAACTTTCACCTTACCATTATGTTTTCTCAGTCTTTCTCTTGAGGTAGGATAAGGTTAGAATGAGCGGCTAAAAGAATCCATGAAGCCGTGGTTGTCATCATTGCTTAAGTGCCAGTCATTATTAGTGTTTCTATGGAAATAATGATGCCATTCATATTGATTCTCACAAAACCTATGTATATTTTTCTTATATCTTGTTACCCCTCAACAGGGGCTGAGGGCTCTCCATACAGTGTTCCATATGGTCCAGTGGCGGGCCATCCTACACATGTCTAAAAGTAAATTAAGTGAAGTTTTCCCATTCATATCCCTACTGAGGGGCACAGGCCTTTACCCGGATACAAGAAGATTGAGCCGTATTCTAAAGTTCATTAAACACAATTAAAATCTCCACAGATCTGATAAGCAAGTTTGAGAAGGTGGTGGCAGCACGGTTCTCTCAAGGAGTTAAAGATACTGAAATGACCAAGACAAATGCAAAAGGCATTAAAGAGCAGTCTGTAAAATCTTCCACTGTTGAGCAATTTAAAGAGAGAGAGATATCCAGAGATCAAGAAAAAGTAAAAGGTGATGAGAAAACGAGCCAAGGGAGTTTGAACATCGGGTCAGAAGCAAAGGAAATAACTATCGAAGGTTTCATGCAAGGATTGAAACTGAAGAAGGATTTGCATTTTGGGAATATTTCTGATTCTAGTTGGAAGTCAAACAAACCTATTGTCACTAAGGTAAGTGTAGCAACTGACATGTACATAACATGGAATAACACTTTTAATGTAATGAAAGATGAAATAATTTGTCAACTGCTAATATGGATACTTAGGCGAATCATAATCAACATTACAAACAATAAATAAGTTCTTAGTAAGTACCTAAGGAATACCTATCTGGCAATGTACCAATATATGGCATGATTTGTGCGTACAGAAAATTGATCTTGGTGATAGTTATCAATGTGTCAATAACCCAAATAAATATTTTCGTCTAGCCCAAATAAGTTTTGTCGTTTTTTAACTTATAATTTTAGAGAATCACAGTTTCTTATCAAGTAACCTTATTTCTGTTGCCAGATAAAAGATTGACACATTGTTGTTGAATTCTGGCTTAAGTCACATTTATTTGCGATCATGTTTCTCCTTCCTGCCACTTTTGCGAATGTTTTTTTTTATCTGAATCGGACCAGCCGCATTCCTCGTAGCTTTTCATGCTTGATAGAAAACATCGTGAGGAAATCTTCATTTCTCCATAGGAGGGATTTAGCGAGAGAATGTGGCAGGTTCTGTGTGTTGAATGCATAACTGTGTTGTACATAACTGTGTTGTACATAACTGTGTTGTACATAACTGTGTTGTACATGTTATGTCTTATGGTTATTTATTGAATGAATTTATTTGATGTGACATTATTTATTGTAATTTAATTAGTAGGTAATTATCTAATTGAATTCTGTTGTATGTTGTAATTTTGAATATTTTTGTCGACTTGGCGTTGCCTGTAATGGCAACAATAATTATTGTAAATAAATAAATAATAAATAATGGGAAAAGGCATGATGCTATATGTATTTAAACTGACTTATCTCAAGACCATCAAATCTTTCTGGGATAAAAGCCTCTACTGACATGCCTGCTGCAGGGGCCACCTGAGTAAAAAAGTGGGGATGACATTGAATTGCTTCCTTGATTGTGAAGTGTGTAGGATGGCTCGTTCTGCGGCAGGGGCAGCGATTCCTTCCTTGCAGGCGTGTGTGTAGAGCAGCTCCGACATTGCTCCGACCGCCGCCCTTCCTAGATCGCCGCAGGAGCAGGCATGTCAGTAGCGGCTTTAAGTATTCCAAAAAGGTTCGATGTTCTTGTAAGTTTAAGCGGGCTACGATAAACTGGAGGCGCCTGCTGTGTGCGCTTGGAGTGGTGTACTCACACGCAGCAGGCGGCTCCAGTTTATCACCTTTTTACACCCTAGATCGCCACCGATGTCATGTCGTGTGTAGCCCGCTTTAGGTTAGGTTAGATTAGGGTCGCGTTCCGTGACATCGCCGTCAGCGCCATAATCGATTACAGCGTCTACGATGCCATCGTTGTGTATCGCCAAAACTGACTCGGAACGGCTTCGTGGATGCTGTAATCGATTTTGGCTTGACTCGGAACAGGGGGTAGGTTAGCGATTAATTTTGTCCCGTCTCCCGCCAGACATCCATCCACTCTCGCACCGCATACGTGATCTCGGCGATCGTCACTGCCGAGACAGAGGAGTGTCTGCTGCGGAGGACCGAGAACTTTATCGACCACCTCAAGCAGTACCCGGAGGCCAGGTGACTGAGAGTTGTTGACCAATGCTCGCGCTCAATCTATCTCGACTATGGAGATGATCCAAACCCTATGTCGACTATGTAGATGATCACACTTCTATCTCATGGCCGTTCTACACTCTCGCCGAGTGGTCTCGTGATGTCTCGGGCGAGAGCTCTCGCCCGAGAGGCCTGCAATGAGAGATACCCTCTACACTCTCACCGCTTCTAGTGCAATGCTCTCGGGCTCCTCGCGAGACATGCCGAGACCCTTTGACTCGGGCCCAAAAACCGCCGCCGGAGCGAGAGCAGGCGAGACATCACGAGACACCCCGAGCGCGGCGAGAGGTACCCTCTACATTCTCCGTCTCGGCATGTCTCGTGTTGTCTCGGCGAGAGTGTAAAACGGCCATCAACTATAGAGACAATCCCACTTCTACCTCAACGATGGAGATGATCTACCCCTATCTCGACTATGGAGAACATCCCCACTCTATTTCGACTATCGCGGTGATCCTACCACTATCTCGACTATGGAGATGATGCTACACTTATCTCGACTATTGAGATGATCCCCCTAGCCCTAGTTGATTCACTCTCGCACCGCATAGGTGATCTCAGCAGTGACTGAGGAGTGTCTGTTGCGGAGGACCGAGAACTTTATCAACCACCTCAAGCAGTACCCAGACGCCAGGTGACTGAGAGTAGTTGACCAATGCTCGCGCTATCGAGATCCTCTCCATTGTCGAAGTCTTAAATTGAAGGGGTCCCCTAGTAATCTAAATGACCCTTAAACTTAGGTCAAAGCGAATTAACCGCTATGTGGCTCCTGAAAGGAATTAAAGTGTCCCCTAAAAGTTAGGGATTGTTGGTGAAACCGGGCATTAGTACAACGTCTTATGCCGATACAGCTTAGATTTCTAATCTATCAAAGTATCAAACATCACCATGGAATGGAAGCTATTACCATATGAGTAGGTACTCACTCAATAGTGAGCTTTGCAAGCAATGCTTCTGTTTTACCAGTAAGGCCAGCAATGAGCATGCTTTAGATAAAACCGAAAAGAAAGAAATAAAGATCGGTCAAGTGCGGGTCGGAATCGCACACGAAGGGTACCGTACCATCGATCGTACAACAAAACCCCTTTCAGTCGAGAGATTGTCATTTTCCTGGCCGAAAAGGAAAAAAAAATGACATTAAAATTAGGGGAAATTAAGTTTTAATCCCCTTGCAATAGACATTAATTGACGTCTTGGTAGTCACTGTCAAAGTCAAACACTATTTTGTGCTTCTGCGAGCAATAGAGGCACTCAAAACAATAAAACGAAAACAAAAAGAAAAAAAAAGATCTCGGAAAGGCCTCTCGGTGATTTGAACTCACGTACCTATGGCCTACAATATTCCGGCTGAGCTACCACAACGATGTGGTTTGACGCGAAATATACCATCATATTGAAATGCGTGGGTGTATCAAAACAAGTCTTTTGTATGGGGACTTCCTTTAATTTGTAATATCTCTCGTATTTCAGTGTTTGTTGTTGTTGCGGTAACAGATATACACATTCTGTGAAAATTTCAACTTTATTGCTAATAAGGTTCGTGCTCTAGGATCGCTGACGGGCGGACGGATGGATAGCGGAGTCTTAGTAATAGGGTTCCGTTTGGCACCCTTCGGGTACGGTACCCTAAAAAGTATGCTTGCGCTATCCTAGTCCAATTAATATGTACCTATGCTTTACATTTGTTTTTTGTTATGATATATACGCCGTTTATTGGCGTTGTTAAGCTTGCCAAGAATTCCAAAGATTACTATAATAAAAGAATGGTTGGTATGTCACTTGTTCACAAACAAACAACAAACGCCCTGTGTTTATTGAATTAACCTTATAAATGGCCTTCAGGGACTACGCCATCAAGGAAGGCGGCGTGAGGGCCCTACTGCGAGTGCAGAGCAAACTCGGTAATGGCGAGGCGTCTAAGACGGTTGTTGGGATCGTTAACGAGGTGAGTTGCGGCACAGATACTATAATATTATACTATAGTCTATTCGTGATAAGAATGCAGTGAAGTCATCACTGTCCGGCGGCCTAGCCACGCCCCGTAACCAATCAAATCTTTTCTAATTATCAAGCCAAGTAAACAGTGACCAGTTGAAGGCAAACTTTCGAACGCGAAGGTTGTGTCCTGTCCTGTGAGTGTGTGTTAACAGATTTAAATTTCACTGCATTCTTATCACAAATAGACTGTAATACAGATAGACCACCTAGAACAAAATATGACACCGGCGTAAACTGAGATGCTACGGAAGCTTCTTTAATTCGAGGCCATTATCGCTTGGGGCAGCACCATCAAAAAATCGCAAATACCAAGAGATGGCGCTGAGATATATAGGATTTATTCTAAGATTAGCGCCACCTAGAAGTATGTTAACCTGAAACCATGGCGTTTAAAGTACAAATCTTACTCCCCGAGCCATCTCTTTTTTACACCCCTTTCTGTTTTACACACGTGTGTGTTTCTTAAAAAAAATAAAGAAAAGCATTATTTTTGTGGCAAAAACGACTGGACTCAGCGGACTCATCACCACAGCTGTTAAAGACGAGGTTATCTCTAATAAGAGATCTCTTCCAGCAAACCAAGTTCTGAGCAGGTCTGTCCCTGATATTAATTTAATCATATTTTTAACTAACCCCCCCCTCTCCAGGCGCTGGCCCTACTGGGCTACTCCGGCCCCACGCGCGGCCCCGGCCCCAACGTCCTGTCCATCGACGGCGGCGGCATCCGCGGCATTATCGCCATCGAGGTGCTGCGGCACCTCGAGAGGCTAACGGGCAGGAAGGTGGAGGATATGTTCGACTACATTATTGGGGTTAGCACCGGAGCTATCATTGCTGCTGTGCTGGGTGAGTTTCGTTGAGTAATTTGGTAAATTTTACCCAAATATTACCAAATTTGACCTAAATATTACCTGATTTGGCTCATATCTTACCTAGTTTGACCTAATTCTTACTTAATTTGGCCCAAATATTACCTAATTAGACCCTAATATTACCTGACTTAACCCAAATCTTACCTAGTTTGACCCAAATTTTACCATGTTTGACCCAAATCTTACCTAGTTTGACCCCAATCTTACCTAGTTTAACCCAAATATTACCTAATTTTACCCAAATATTACCTAGTTTGATCCAAATCTTAATCTGATTTAACCTAAGTGTTACCTAATTTGAGCCATTTTAATTTGATTTGACCTTAGTTTTACCGTTTGAGAAGGTCAGGACAGGTAATTATTACCCTTGCCAAACCTAATCTTACCTAAATTGACCTAATCTGATCCGATCTCATTTGATCTAGTTTGACCTAAGTTTCACTTTATTTGACCTACCTTACCCCTACTTGTTCTGCAACTGGTTTAGCCGTAATTTCAGCTATCCTGACCCAGGAGTAACAGAAACTGACCTAACTTAACCTAAATTGGTCTAATCTAACTTATCTTATGACCGAAATTTAACCTAAATTGGTCTAATCTAACTTATCTTATGATGACCTAAACTTAACCTAAATTGGTCTAATCTAACTTATCTTATGACCTAAATTTAACCTAAATTGGTCTAATCTAACTTATCTTACTAAGCTTTGAGCAATATAAGTTGGTTTGTTTCAGGCAGTGGCATCGGTAACTTGGATACAGCCAGTGAAATGTACCACACACTCTCAAGGAAGATGTTCGGCAACACTTCACTCATAGGGGGTAAGTTGAACGCTCACATCAAAGTGATGTAGTAAAGTAAAAGTAAAGATTTCGTTTATTTGCAAGCAAGTGTACATCATAGATGGAATGTCCTGTCCCTCAAATTAGCGTGAGATGTGTCTTGAGAGACGGTTTCTTCCCAATAGTAGGTTATCAATGAATATTATTTTTTTTGAGTACGGTTCTCACTTTAAGGCTAAATTAGAATTTTAATGAAATTAAGGTAAGGGTAAGGTAAGTTTCGTAAGAGGGTATTAGTTACTGTATTCATAATTACTCCTTTTCTCATACAGGGTAATGAAAAGTAGAGTGTACACCTCAGGAGTAAAAACAATTTTTGTCTCGAGTGATACTTTGAAACCCTCGCTCCCTCAGTATTCTACTTATGAGTAGAATCCCTCGGTCGCTCAGGATTCAAAAAACACTCTCGCCCTAAAAATAGTTCTTTACTCCCTTGGTAAACAATCTACTATTGTTATTCTACAGGCACGTCACGCCTGGTTTGGTCCCAATCCTACTACGACACGGAGGCGTGGGAGCAACTGCTGAAAGAGAACCTCGGGAACATTACACTGACCGAGTGTAACAGGAAGAACACGCCGAAAGTAAGTCGGTGTACTTTACTTACTTAACCCCTTCACTCTCAGAAGCACACCGCTCGAACGACCGAACAATGGCGAACTATTGTGTCGGCGAACCAGTTAATATCTGGGGACCGAAAGCTCGCCGGTTGGTTGGTACAAACCACAGGGTGCTCATCCCATACAAATTAGAATTAGTAACCCTTCGTAAAAAGAGATGGCGTGAAGAGCAAGATTTGTACTTTAAACGCCATGGTTTCAGTTAGCATACTTCTAGGTGGCGCTAATCTTAGAATAAATCCTGTATATCTTAGCGTCCGTCATCTCGTGGCATTTGCAATTTTTCGATGGTGCTGCACCAAGCGATAATAGCCTCGAACTAAAGAAGCTTCCTTAGCATCTCAGTTTACGCCGGTGTCATATTTTGTTCTAGGTGGTCTATCTGTATTAGTATAATATTATAGTATCTGTCAAAAGAGGTAGTTGTAGGATCTGTCAAAATGGTATTTTTTTACTAACCTTCTCGCTCCAACGCGAGTCAGGGGGTTAATAAAATACAACGGTTAGAAATAAAATAAAACCTATATTGTCATACCGTTTATTTGAGTACCTACCTGGTATAATATTGATACCTTCCCAAGTAATGCTAACGAATACAGATGTTATATGTATTACCTTTGTTTATTTGTCTACCTTTCATCCCAGACACCCGTCTGTCTTTAAGGGCATTTTTAAAGAAGTCCCCATAATTTAATTAAATAAACCTAAATTTATGTTATACGAATCCGCCACATAGAGCCTCAATCGGACTTCAAACAGACCGTACTTGTCTGTAATCTTCAATATTGAACTTATGCAGCTGTATCCCCACAGATGGCGCTAGTCTCCTGCGTAGTGAACTCCGGGTCGCGTCTCTCGCCCTTCCTGTTCCGGTCCTACGAGCCGCCCTTCCGCGTTCGCTCCGTGTTCCCAGGGACCATACGCGCTCAGGTAAGGAAACACGTTTTGTGTCTGACTATACAGGGTGTAACAGAAGGGTGTAGTCATATTTTAGGGGGTTGTTAGGGAGACCATTCTGAGCAACTTTTACTATGAAACCGACTTGATCAGAACAACTTTATTTTTCATTGCTCCATACGTTTTGGTCCAGGCGGTCAGCTGATTTGTATAGAGATGTAAAAATTAAAGTTGCTCTGATCAAATCGGTTTCATAGTAAAAGTTGCTCAGAATGATGACCCTAACAACCTTCTGAAATATGACTACACCTTTCTGTTACACCCTGTATACTGTATAGTCAGTATCCTACTGGATATCTTGTGGGATACCAATGGCGCCTTGGCGCTGGCGTGGCGTAGTTACAGGGATATTTAAATGATTATGGAAAACATACTCATACTCATACTCATATATTTACATCGTGAGGAAACCTTCATTACTCCTTATAGTCTATTCGTGACAAGAATGCAGTAAAGTCATCACTGCCCGGCGGCCTAGCCACGCTCCGTAACCAATCAAATCGTTTCCAATTATTAAGCCAAGTTTACAGTGACCAGTTGAAGGCAAACTTTCGTTCGCCAAGGTCGTGTGTCCTGTCCTGTGAGTGTGTGTTAACAGATTTAAATTTTAATTTCACTGCATTCTTATCACGAATAGACTACTACGGCTAGCGGCTAGAATTCGGGCGCAGGGCGTAGGTCTGATGACTCTTCCCTTCATACACAGTGTGTGTTCTCCCGCCCAGGTCTGGCAAGCGGTGCGCGCGTCGGCCGCCGCGCCGACATACTTCAACGAGTTCCGATTGGAAGGGCTGTTGCACCAGGTAATAATGCTTACACGACCTTTATGTTAACATTGACCTAATCAGTCGCTCTAAAATCCACGTAGAAGTGTGGAAAGCCGAAGGCCCAGACATGTGCTAAGAAATTGCGAGGCCGAAAGCCGAATCGACGAACACGAGCACCCTGTCTACTACTTTCCGGATTACATGGAACTAGGTATAAAGTACGAATCGAAACGAATCAATATGAGCAAGATTTACAACTAAACATAAAAGCAGCACCATCGGCATCGGCACAATGCAAAGTTTGCGACTTCGCGACCAATCAGAGTAGGTACCGTTAACCTGTATGTGTGAACAATGGTTTGTTTTTTTCAAGCTACTAAAACACTATTTTAATTCCAATTCGTTTAGTCCCGAAACTTCCGGAAAAAAGGCATATCCATGTTATGACTTTCATGACGTAAGTACCAAAAATCACTCTACCTATTCCGATCACTGCTTATTACATACTTGTTGAATCTGTTCACCAGGACGGCGGTATAATGGTGAACAACCCGACCGGGGTGGGCATGCATGAAGCGAAACTGCTGTATGGGGCCAACGCGCTGCGGAATGGCTGCGTCATATCCGTTGGTGAGTGGTCCTACACTAGGGTAGGACAGACGACAGAAAGACATCAAGTCAATGACATGTCCAACGAACATGCCCTAGATATCTTTGTAAACCCCAGTACCTTCAAAACCCAACTTCTAAACATTTATAAGAATAAAACATACATTTGATTTTAATTTCAACTTTTTTTCTAGAATACTTTTTTTTTTAAATTCTTTTCAGTACATACTTTCTATTTCTGTTTGTGTGATTAGTCTTAATAATCTTAATTGAAATTATTAAGTTATATGTGTAGCAGATGACATATGTCTCCTATATAGCATGCTGTCAGGACATCTTAACGTTTATTCACTAGTTTAGTATGTAAAACCTATACTCTAAGGAATGCAATGTGATTTTACTGTTTTGTTCTGCAATAAAATATATAAATAAATGTAGCCCATTATATCCCCATCAAGGGGCACAGGCCTTTACCCGGATACGAGTAAGATTTACCCATACTCCACCACCCTGGCCCAGTGCGGGTTGGTTGAGGTTTTTGGTTGGTGATTTTTGTAGGGTACAGGAATTTGCCTTCTGAACACCACTCAAACGTACTATCCGGTATCTGCACCACTCCAATACGGGTGAAGAAAAACACTGATAATTATGACGAAAAGCACTGACTTTATTACTATGACAAAAATACTGAGACACTATCACAAATCACTTCACTTAGTACCATTGGACACTAATTATTACACACACTCACTATAAGCACTTTACTGTTTCTAGTCTTGTATCTTGTACTTGACTGATTGAGAACTTACTAAGAACTAACAAGTGCCCTTACAGGGTCCATTGTCGGGACCTCCTTACTTTAAGAACTCTGCAACCACAATGTAGCAATAAATAATTTGGAATTTGGAATTTGAGAAGTGACCTTACTGAGATCTGACTGAGAAGTGACTACCCCGGGACTCGACTCTGTATTTATACCTGACAAATTGGTTTCTAGATAATTCCACCGCTCAAATAAACAACTACTTGAGTAAACAAGTAACACTAGAAGTCTAGAATGTTCTACATTATTCTACCGATTTTTTGTGTGCGTACCCACCAGGTAAACAACATTCCTTCGTTAAAATAGGGTTCCGCAGTGGAATTACTTGCTGTCGTGTACAATTTTATTTGAGCAAAGCAAAGTACCTAATATTTGGTAAGCATTTAAATACTAGCCGAAAATAATTGTCTTATGTCTTTTCCGCAGGCACGGGCCAGGCGTTGAACAAACACCTGGATTACCAGCTGATGTCCCGCTCGATGGCCACCAAGGAGGCCACGGCTACCAGCTGGAAGGACAAGTTCAACAAGATACTCGACTCGGCGACCGACACTGAAGGTGAGGTCGAGTCGAGGCCGAAGGCCGAATCTTGCGCTATATTTTCTCATACTAAGTGCGACTGGTAATTGAAGGGTCGGCAGACAAAAGAACATAAGTCGTAAAAGTGAACTTTTTACAGGAAAAGGAAAAAACTGAATAAAAATCTATGTGTGTGTTGTTTGTATATTTTATGCCTTAGTATATGAGTAGTACGTACGTAGTTCGAGACGGAATTAAGTCTTTAATACACTATCGCTTCAAGGATGTTCTAGGCCGAAAGCTGAGCCATGCTATAAGATAGGAAAATAATAACAACTTGACACGATAGTTGCAATCGCAAGACCGAGAACGAGCTAGGTGGTTCTAGACTACTTCTACCGCTGCTACATTAAAAAAATTCCACTTTCAAGTGATGTGCGAATCGAGTTCCAAATCGAGCTCGTAAATACCTCACCATCAAAACTTGACATGATTATCAAACCAACCACCGGAGGCCGAGGGCCGAGCCATTTCTTCAAAAGTTGACTACATTACGAGGATTGTGTGCGCGCAAGCTTCCATACAAAAAGCCGTTACGTTTTCCACCCCTTAAAGTGTGTATTAAACTCAAGTCTAATCAAATAGGGTTTGTGGACGTCGGTTTTTTCTAAAGTTTACTTTTTGTTTTCATTATTTTCCTTTTTGTTGTCGTGCAGGTATCCACCTGGTATTGAACGACCTGCTCCCGCCCGGTAACTATTACCGGTTCAATCCACCGCTGATGGAGGAATGCGCTATGGACGAAGTCAGCCCCGAGAAACTGCAGGTACGCACAGAATCGCATGCCAATAGCTAGCGAGGGCGCTAAATCCCGTAACGTGCTTTATTGTTTCTTGGATGTGACATTGGTCCCGCTGCCGACCCGCCGTTTTCAAATAGTCAAATATCATTGATATGATAACGACAAAGATCCTGTAATCGTCTTTCTTTCTTGAAGATCGTAGACGGAAAATATTCCTACGAGTTCGGTCTTTTCGGTCTTATTTGTCCAAGCGTTCGCCTATAAAACAACGGCCCGCGATTTTAAACCTTATTACTTGGTAATAAAGATCAAAACCTATGAAAAAACAGAACTTCCGGTCCTTTTAAGGACTTAGGACGCTTGAGCAGTTAACAAGATTTTTTGAATGCAAAGAATTAACTTCAGTAGGATTTCAAAAGGGTTTTTAGTTTACGAACTGCTATAATTATAAACATCGTGAGGAAACCTTCATCACTCCATAGCTGCGGCGATGGGCTAGCCCCCTGTCACGCAAAATGGAGTATTGAATCACTGGCTGAATGTGGACACAGTTGTGCCTCTGCCACCCCGTATGCCAAAAGGCGTGACGCTATGTTATGCTTATGTTATAATCTTTTAATTATTTGTCTTTCCACAGAGCCTAGTCACCGACACACATGCGTACATTCGCCGGAATCAGCACAAATTCGAGAAAGCTGCATCTATGCTGATAAGGAAACGATCAGTAGCGCAAAAATTATTAGACTACGTCCAATATAAGAGTCAAGTAATGGGTGTAGTTCAGACTAACTGACAAATAACCACTCAGCAGTCTTGCTGAATGACTGTAGACTGTATGGTGAGGGTACGAGAGCTCGTTTTGTAGCTAGAATGAATTTACCTTTAAAGGGAATGTTGTTGATTAGGGGAACAAAAGTGATATTTGTTATTTGTGAGTTATTAGCAGAGATCGGAATTGGGTGTGTGAACATACCTAAAGTTTGCAGCGGGACATAATATGGACACGCCAGGTTCACTTCAAACAAATCAGCGAGAACAGCCGCACACACACAGCTACATTGCATTCCGTATAAGCATGCGCCGCCACACGCACACATTGCCGAATCTCGCGTCCTTCGCGTGCCACGAGACAGGGCTATGCAAGCAATAGCGACGACGCAACAAATCCGCACCGCAGCCCGCGGCGCTAAGCGACAACCCTAGCCGTTTGAGCAAGAGTAGGTAGTTATCATGCGAACAGGGGCCTAGTGAACTTACTATTTCTTATTTATACTATGACATGGAGCTGTTACAACCACTTAAGTTGAACCGGTTTTAAATTTTACCGGTTCTGTTTCGGTTTTTTTGTTTTACATGTTCCTTACCTTTAAAACACCGAACTGTAAACATTTGCAAGCTGCTAACAGTTTTAAAAAAATTGTGGTTTTGAACTTTTCCGGTTCAAATTCGGTTTTTTAGTTCTACTTGTTCTTTATATAGTTTGATTTATAGTTCGGTGTTTCAAAGGTATGGAACATGTAAAACCGAAACTGAACAGGTGAAATTTAAAACCGGTTCAACGTAAGTGGTTGTAACAGCTCCATGTTAGTTCCCGCTGCAAACTTTAGGTATTTTCAGACGCCCAATTCCGATCTCTGGTTATTAGTTTTGCTCAGAAAATAGGTCCAATAACCTCGGTATGGTGGAGATCTCGGGTTTTATCAAAATCATCTAAAATCTCGTCAGCGGATTTATTTTCTAAGGAGTACTGTGATACGTTGGAAAATCGTGTTTTACAAAGTGTGCCCGTGCATTATTGGTTGTCAGAAGACAAAAATGACGTGTTTTAAAAAGTGTATAGCTACTGAAGGAATTTCCTAAAATTACGCTTTTTCGGTGTACACCTAAATATATGTCTACTTATAGAGAATTTAATTAAAAACATCAAAAATGTTCTTTGACAAAATGTCGTAAAGTAGCGTTTCGGAAATAATAGGCTTGTGGCCTGTCAAGTCAAAATAGATACTTTTTATGAACTGTCAAAACGGAACTTTTGTTCCTGAGTTCTATGAAGTAAAAGTGCCATCAAATGCTGTCTTTTTTTTGCACAAAATTGACTTTATAAAATATATCTGCTGGAAATAAACAATTCTGAGAATGTCAAGCCATTTTCAACCGACTTCAAAAAAAGGAGGAGGATCTCAATTCGACCCGTATGTTTTTGTACATAATGCTTCAACTTAAGACTTGTTCCTAGATTTATTGGATACCTCGGCCACAAGCCTATTCGGTTCGAATGTGTAATTTAGTATTTTTTTTTATAATAAAACTGAACTATTTACTCAATTTGTTAAAGATCATTTGTTGTTCTAATTGAATTTCCAATCGATGGGCATGTGTTTTACAGGTGTACACGTAAAAACGAAATTTTGTGTTACTTATGCATTTTTGCTAGTACCCCAGTATCCCAGGCTTCATACAAAATAACCGGCCAAGTGCGAGTCGGACTCGCGCACGAAGGGTTCCGTACCATTATCTATAAAAAACCGCAAAAAAAAAATGTATGGTACCCCCCCCTAAATATTAATTTAATTATTTATTTTTAAGTAAATAATATACTCAATATATTGTGAACATTTTAAGCTTCTACCTGCTACCATTATCAATATCGAGCAAAAATGAGCAAAAAAAATCACGTTTGTTGTATGGGAGCCCCCCTTAATATTAAATTTCTTTTGATTTTTAGTATTTGTTATAGCGGCAACAGAAATACATCATCTGTGAAAATTTCCACTGTCTAGCTACCACGGTTCATGAGATACAGCCTGGTGACAGACAGACGGACGGACGGACGGACGGACAGCGAAGTCTCAGTAATAGGGTCCCGTTTGGCACCCTTCGGGTACGGAACCCTAAAAATGACCGATGTTCTTTGCACTCAGTTATACTCTAAGATACCCTGATTTTTAATGCAGCACACAATTGTGGCCACTGTCAGTCGATATGTTTTATTTATATGTATCGACAGTGGCCCTTGTTCTGCATTTACGTAATATTATATGCATTTTTACACCTAACCATCTAGAACTCTAGACTTTAGTTAGTCCTAGTGCCTAAAAACTTGTAAATTACAAGTAGTAAATTAAATATTAAGACAATTAGATTGTTTCTGGGACAGTTTCCCTAAAAATCCAACAGAGGACTCTGAAAGTGAACAGATTTTTAGAATATCCTATACTCTGTGGTAATTGTCAAAGTCAGCTCTCTAATTGTTTCACTGCTCTATGGTTCTTGTAACAAGAACCACAGAGCAGAGAAACAATCAGAGTCGCGTTCTGTGTCTCTGTTCTCTCTCTGGAAACAATTAGAGAGCTGACTTTGACAATTACAACAGAGTATAGGATGTTCTAAAAATCTGTTCACTTTCAGAGTCCTCTGTTGGATTTTTAGGGAAACTGTCTCAGAAACAATCTAATTGTTATGTTATTATTATGATTGTGTTTGAGATTTTAATATTAGTTTGTTAGTTATTTTAGTTATTTTTCTAGTCAATTTCCAATAATAGTTACTACATATACCCTATATTACAAGGATTAACCTACAGATATATTCATTCATGTTATGTTGCAAATTGTAAAGATATAAAAACTGATCTTTAGTCTTCAGAAAATAAAAGGCCCGTTTTGACAGTTCACGCCCATGACGTTTTAACCCCTAATACGTAGGAATAAAAGCCAACTGTTACGTAAAGCGTACAAGTTGCACCCAGGAAAACCGCTTCTATTACCTACGCGTTAGGGGTTAAAACTTCATGGGCGTGAACTGTCAAAACGGGCCTTTTATTTTGTGAAGTCTGTACTAATAAAACACTGTTCAACACTGTACGGGGGCCGAAACGGGGTAAAACAACACAGCTGGGCCCGAATTCTACTGTACACAAGCATACCACAAGCCTGGCACAAACTTGAATACGAGGCATTTGGTATTCTACTAAAACCGGAATCCAATTCACAAGCGCCAGCGTGACGCCAGCCTACTTCGTATTCTACTATCCAAAACGTACTTACACTGGCGTCAAACTGGCGCCGGCGTAAGAACGCTTTGGACATAGAACAAAGTACGCTGGCGTCAAACTGGCGCCAGCGTGAATACGTTTTGGATACTTCCGGTTTTAGTAGAATACCAAATGCCTCGTATTCAAGTTTGTGCCAGGCTTGTGGTATGATTGTGAACTTGTGTAGAATGCGGGCCCTGCTGTATAGCTGTCTCGCTCCGCCAACCATAATACACCCTGTGCAACTTTTTATTAGTAAACGGGTATATTTATTCCATGTGTTAACGTTTATATAGATTTATGCAAATACACGCTATAATAGGCTTGTGGCCTGTCAAGTCAAAACTTTTTATGAAAGATACTTGTGATGAATGAGGAAATTTTGTTCCTGAGTTATATGAAATAACAACAGAATGACGGCATGTAAAAGTGCCATCAAATAACGTTTTTTCTTTTTTGCACAAAATTGAGTTCTGCTGGAAAGATACAATTCTGAGAATGTCAAGCTATTTTGTACATAATGCTTCAACTTAAGACTTGTTCCTAGATTTATTGGATTACCTTGACCACAAGCCTATTCTGCTGAATGATTTGAGTTGCCGATTTTAAAATTAAGTAGAATTGTAGTGACTGAATAGTTGTAAATATCCTGTTGTGTTTTAATTAGGTATAGAAATTTAGATGTCTTTAATAAGTTTATGATGAACATATTGTGATAACGACTGAATGAAAAATATAAATATGATAAAAGTATAGCTTCTTTTTTTACAAGATCTTAACATTCGTTTATTTTCCAGTAGTCCAGTGGAATACCATAAAGTACCAGGGCAACAGAATGTTGCAACTGTTGCAGGAGGTTTATTCTACTTTGAAGTGGAATAATTCCCAGTACCAGGGCAACAGACTGTTGCAGGAGGTTTATTCTACTTTGAAGTGGAATAATTCCCAGTACCAGGGCAACAGACTGTTGCAGGAGGTTTATTATACTTTGAAGTGGAATACCATAAAGTACCAGGGAAACAGACTGTTGCAGGAGGTTAATTGTACTTTTAATATTAATAATTTACCTCCTGCAACAGTCTGTTGCCCTGGTACTTTATGGCAGGTTATATTGAACGGACAACGAGAGATAAAGATTACATACTTCCTAGCAATCCATTAACTCCTAGCACAGAAGAGATAATAGTACTCCGTACAGAACGGCCACTCCCTTCCCCGCGCTGATTCAGATAACGCACCCCACCCCTGGCGTCTAGGGACTGGTTGAAAGTTCAATAGACGCGGCTGAACGCCTGACGAGTGACCGCGCGTATACGGTGAATAATAACCGGCAATGGTGAAGTTTTGTGCATTATTTGGGTGTCTGTCGTCAACTAGAAACACCAAAGACAGGAGATTCTTTCAGTTCCCGACTGATGAAAGAAGGTAAGCAACAGCAACTCTATTGTTGTTCTTTTGAGAAACAAAAATTCTAATACCTTAACTCCCGGAATGTAACTTGGTCAGCGTTTGCTGTGTGTGTCTCGCTCTCTCACAAGGACAGACTTTGTGCGAGACAGAGACAGAGTTATATGTTTGTAGTAATTACTAGCTACTGACTACGATAATTGATAATAAGTCAGTGTCGTAATATTTTATTTTTAACCGACTTCAAAAAAGGAGAGGTTCTCTAAAGGTTCTCTTTCATATTTTATTTTCTAAGATACCTAGTACTAAACCTTCCGTAATACATAATTATCAATTAAGTACATTTATTATAGGTATTCATTTCGTGCTATTCGTTGTTGGTGCGATTCAACAACGCGAACGAAGCACTTCGAGTTGAAAAGTAGGTAGGTAGGTACGCTTGTGTTCGGGTCGCGCCGTCGGTCGGTCGTCGTCTTTCGGTTCGCCCGACGCAAATCGCTGCATTTGCCGCGCTACCAGCCCTAGCAATATTTACGCACACATTTGCACGTATACAAACATCATTTGATCATGTAGTAGTAATAGGTTATTATTTTACGAGCGTTCTATGGAGTGTCCGAGGTGTGCTCCTAGTACAAATACTTTAAATAGTACATAAAAGTAATGATATTACTCTTGAATATTAAGAATTAACCACCTGCAGCAGTCTGTTGCCCTGGTATTTTATGGTTGTCACGGAACTTCTTCCTCGGGACTACAGGGAATAAAGTTATTATAAAACCTAAAATGAAACAACATACCTATTTGTATAAAAGAAAGTGAATATATTTTATAAATCGTCATTAGATATACGCTTATTTTCGCGTGTTCTCTACGGCCCGAAATTTAACTCGTTTTTTCATATAATTACGGGCCTAACACTCATACTTAACAGTACATACGTTTAAACAATTAATATTTTAATATTTACAATTGACACAGCTGCTGCCTATTAATATAATTTTATTATTGCATACAATATTCTTCAACCAATATTCTAAAACTACGAAGGCAAGAAATAGAAGTGGGAAGATAATAAGATTAATAAGGCATATTGTGTAAGAAAATTTATAGGCTTGTGGCCTGTGAAGTCAAAATAGATACTTTTTATGAACTGTCAAAACGGAACTTTTGTTCCTGAGTTCTATGAAATAACAACAGAATGACATCATGTAAAAGTGCCATCAAATGCCGTCTTTTTTGCACAGAATTGACTTTATAAAATATATCTGCTGGAAATATACAATTCTGAGAATGTCAAGCCATTTTGTACATCATGCTTCAACTTAAGACTTGTTCCTAGATTTATTGGATTACCTTGGCCACAAGCCTATTGTTATATTATAACGAAGAGGCTTATTGTCTAAAGAAATCTTGTTTTTCCCCCAGAACACAAAATGGACCGATTAAAATAAACTTTAGCGATTACTTAGTAGGTAATAATCATAATATTGTATACAAAGGTGACAGTTTTTTGATTCTGGGCTACAAATATAACTAATTTATGAAAGAAAAACGAATAACATGTTAGTACATTAATTGCTTGTTAACAATCTTTTAAATATCGATTTGTTATGACTTATGACTAAATTAATTTTATTTATAACATACTTTATGGCTAATTTCTACAAGTGTATACAGAAGTTCTATATTTATCACCAGTCTAATAGAAGTATACATTCGTTCCGATTTAAATTCAGCGTCTTTATCGTAGCCATTCACTATACAATATTATTAAAGTTTAGGCACAATATTATAGTAATTACGTAACTACATACGGTGCGTTCCGCGACATCGCTGTCAGCGCTGTAATCGATTACAGCGTCTACAATGCCATTCCGAGTCAGTTCTGACGTGACAACGATATCTCAAAATGGACGCTATGACGTCATGAATGACATCAACTCCTCCGTGTTGGGATATCAATGACCATCGTCGAGAACGTGAGCACTGATAGATCGTGACAGCTGTCACTCTGACAGCTGACAATCAAACTAAGAACAGCAACCAGCAGACACTCCTGAAGCTCTATGATTGTTGATTTCCTCACTTAATCACTCAATACAAAGAAATTTAACTACTACGACTGTCTACGACTCAAATATCAAAAAAATAACAAAAGTTTGATCATAATGGTAGTGTCCACGTCTACCGTCGCGTTTTATCGTTCCGAATGGATATCTGTGATAGACGCTGGTGGTCGTGATTTCCCATTCGGAACGGTCATGATGCTCGTGACGTCATGTGAGCGATGATAGCGCTGATAGCCCGTCGCGGAACAGAAGGATAGAGTGAATTCATTAATGTTGGTGTATTTGTTAATATTGTCTGTCCTTTGATTGATTGGGTCTGGCTCAAGCCATCTCAATAAGCCCACTATACAGAATAATTCAAACAGACGAATCTGTCACATTATCACAATATTACTTGTCGAGACTGCTTGAAACAGGCTCTGAGTGAAAACGTTTTTATAAACACACTGAAACTAATAGTACATGTCCATATCTGAATCAATAGTTTTATAGTCATTGAACTGCTATCTTACCTACATTACTCCATACAACTTATAATTTAAAGCAAACAACTTCATACAAAATTATAAATAATAAGGTCTGGCCACTGAAAGAAGTCCCAAGAAAACCGCGGCAAATTTAAAAAAAATAATAATGTGGCCACATTTACTGTACATCGAAATAACGGAGTTGATACTTTAATGTTTAATTTTATTGTTCGATACCTATTTACTCTCATGACTTGGTTGATTGGTTGAAAAAGAGAATATCATATTAGTAAAAACGCGCGTTCGTAAATTCATAGAGCATTGGATGGGTTAAGTAGGTACTTACTGAATATTTTTTTTTACCATGCCTATACCCTATACAGTTTCCCACAAGCCTTCATTTCGAGTATAAAGTAAACATACTAAATTAATAAATATATTATTCTGTTTCATAGTCAAATAATTCAACACCCGTATTTAAGCCACCTGGAAACAAATATGAGTAATTGCAATCAACCACATTTGAATAAATGTATAATATCCAAAAGAACAGATTAGTAACTGAAATTAAAGAATAATAATAAATAGTCAAGTAAAGTATCAAAATGTTGTATGCCAAGTATAAGCAAAGTAACTATTCGTTTGACAAGTAAATAATGTTGCCATCATCAAAGTTTGAAAACTACCAAAGGACAGGATTCGCTGGCCAGACTCTACGCTTAAAAATATCACATGTTTAACTATAAATATAAATACTTCAATAGTTACATGCCCATCTGCACTTCAGCCATTGCATAAAGCATTTATATAATTGATTTATTATTATTATTATTGCTATACTAATAACTTCTAATTATGTTTAATTTGCGCTTGTATTATATTAGCATACTCGACACTCTTACCCAGCTAGCAGCATACAATAGCGTCATAATGACCGTATCGAATAAAGATCCTTATAGTATCGGAATAAAGGCTTATGCCCCTCAACGAGGACTTTAACAGACTACATTTAAAGTGGCGACAATAAAAACAAAAGTCTTATCTATTGTCCAATGTCCAGTAAGCAGCTCGCAATACCTCCTTAGAGTGTGCACTCCTTTCGCGCCAAAAACTCGCAATAAAACAAAAGTCTTATCTATTGTCCAGTAAGCAGCTCGCAATACCTCCTTAGAGTGTGCACTCCTTTCGCGCCAAAAACTCTCAGGTTGGCAGCACTGACGCACCCCTCTTACTCCTCCTAATCTTACTCGTATCTGAACAAAGGCTTATGCTACTCGGCGAGACATTAACAGACTACATTTATTAACCCTTCGTCAGTGGGTAATTTTATAACAATTACATTTTAATTGTTATCTGCCCATAACGGCCACTGTCACAGACACCTGTCACTTGACAGTAGACGGTTAAGAGCGAATTTTACCAACGAAGAGTTACTTTTCACTCGAGAATATCTTCTACTTTTTCATAGAATGACCTCATTTTGAACTGTCACTGTCATACGAATTATCCCCGGGATAATTATTTTAGCATAACTTTTTGTTGGTAAAATCCAGCCTTAGTGGCAATAAACTGAGCCAGCGTGGTGGAGTACGGCTCAATCTTACTCGGATCCGAGTAAAGGCCTGTGCCCCTCGGTGGGGACATTAATGGGCTACATTAAGTTTAGTTTTAGTTTTAGTGGCAATAAAAACAAAAGTCTTATCTATTGTCCAGTAAGCAGCTCGCAATACCTCCTTAGAGTGTGCACTCCTTTCGCGCCGACCACTCTCAGGTTGGCAGCGCTGACGCGCGGGTTGATGTGTGCGTTGTGGAGTTCAGCGACCTGCGAGGAGCACGCCGCGGCCGGGTCGCCCGAGCCCGAGAGACTGCCGAGCCTGGAGAGTGATACAATCGATATAATGTCGGTACCATATCGCAGAATTGGCCGTATCATAAAATGGCGGTTATTAATGAATATTAGTTCCGCCTAAAGGGAAAAAATGATTACGAGATATTCGAGTTCAAAGTTTGGAGTCGTGTCGATTCGCGGGTATTCACTTGATATGCCTGGGATTTGGGCCTGTTTGCGCCGGGACGGTGGGAAAGCAGAGGTTAAGTACATTATCGGAAACTCCGTGTTTCGGATGGCACGTTAAGCTGTAGGTCCCGGCTGCTATCACTACTTCGTAGTATGTAGTAGTCGTAAAAACCCCTCCACCAACCCGCACGGAGCCAGCCAGCCAGCCAGATCCGGGTAAAGGCCTGTGCCCCTCGGTGGGGACGTTAACGGGCTACATTTACTTTACTATAGTCGCTCAGCGTGTGGCCAGAAGGGTATTAGTCACTCACCAGAACTCGTTCCCCGGTTGTGCGTTTCCGTCCCATGGGTATGTGGTCACTAGCAACTTGTCACTGTCCGCTCCGGTCAGTCGGGCTGACGACTCACGGTTTTCCAGCTGGACGTTAATTCCGCCTGCAAACATTAAATATTATATTATTTTTTTGCCAACTTGCGATCGGTTTTGCAACCATGAGCAGTTTTTCAATTCAATTCAATTTTTAGGGTTAGAAGGTGTCTTTAGCCTGTAGTACATAGTTATACATTCATTATTATTATTATTATTATACTTTATTGCACAGAAAACATAATACAGACACTTAATATTAGAAAAAACATGTACAAAGGCGAGCTTATCTCTAATAATTCATGTTACTTGTCTCTCTGTAGTATGGGCGCACAAATCTGTAAATTTTATTTAAATAAACGAACTTTGAAATTGAATTGAATCTTTAGGGTTCCGTACCCGAAGGGTGCCAACCGGGACCCTATTACTGAGACTTCGCTGTCTGTCCGTCCGTCTGTTTGTCACCAGGCTGTATCTCATAAACCGTGGTAGCTAGACAGTTGAAATTTTCACAGATGATGTATTTCTGTTGCCACTATAACAACAAATACTAAAAAACAAAAGAAATTTAATATTAAGGGGGGCTCCCATACAACAAACGTAATATTTTTGCTCATTTTTGCTCGATATTGATAATGGTAGCAGGTAGACGCTTAAAATGTTCACATATATTGAGTTGATTATTTACTTAAAAAATAAGCAATCAAATTAAAATTAAATTAATATTTAGGGAGGGCCCCCATACAACATGTTTTTCTGCGGTTTTTTATAGATAATGGTACGCAACCCTTCGTGCGCGAGTCCGACTCGCACTTGGCCGGTTATTATTTATTTCGGACTTCTAGGTCCATAATACATAACAGTTCAGTAGGTACAAAGTTTTTATGAAGATTTATGGCGCTTTGGCCATTCCATTCCAGTGTTTGGTAGTCCTTTTTGGTACTTTTTGGGTTATCTATATATTGTCCCAAACATGTTTTTCCTTCGATCTCCTTTGGTAGGGAATATCACTGAGTGTCGAAGCCAGCTGGTTTTGACGATGGTTGATCCTATCTCTGTAGGTTCTGGTCATTCGTGACACCTCCTCCTTGATAGGAGGCATTGTTGTCCGTTAGTCCGTCCGTCCGTCCGTCCGTCCGTCCGTCCGTCCGTCTGTCTGTCTGTCTGTCCGTCTATCTGTCTGTATGTCCGTCACGACACCTTTTCTCAGGAACGCGTGGAGGTATCATGTTGAAATTAATATCGATTACTCAGGTCTATGTTCCCTTGGAGCTGTGAAATAATTAAACTTCTAGGTCCATGCAATCAAAAGATACCGCGATATTATGTCATAATTTTTCTGAATTTGTATGAACTCGCTTGGAACTCGCAAGGGAATCAAAACCTATAGGGTACTTCCGGTTGGCCTAGGGTCATGAAATTTGGAATGAAGGAAGGTCTTATAGCACAAGTAAAGGGAAAAATCCGAAAACTGCAAATTTCTGTCTTTCTAAAAAAATATTCAATTTGGTTTACATGGTTCACTTTAGTTTTTTATGTGGAAACCTAATTACACGTGTAACGCTCTCCAACTGTGATCGGAACCCTTGGTGCGCGAGTCCTACTCGCACTTGGCCGGTTATATTATTATGTAATTACCATTTGGATGTCTTTTGCTCTCGAAAAAGATCCTCTTGTCTGTGGGTGTCTCAGCGCCGGACTCTGGTTTTGTAAATAATGCTGAAAAAAAATATGCATTTGTATACAAATCTAAAACGTTTTGACGGCTTGAGAATTCCACAGATACAACGTAAAGTGGCAACATAGATTCAGCTTCAGCAAGGGGCGTCCATTAATTACGTAAGGTGTTTGGGGGGGGAGGGGGGGGAGCCGAATCTCATCTAAACTCACTTTGTGGAGAGGGTGGGTCCCGGGGAATATCACTTTTTTTTTTTTGCAATATTATTAAAGTAAAATTGCAAAAAAATTGGGTCAAATTAAGTCAAACATGTGCCTCTCACTCCATGAAAGTGTTAAACAAATTATTTTTAATCGGAGGAGGACCAGAAGAGGAGGTTTACAATTCGACCGGATGTTTTTTTTTATGTATGTGCCCCGATAGCGCCTAGACGGATGGACCGATTTGGAAAACTATTTTTTTTGTTTGAAAGGGTTTACCTTCCCATTGACACCAGGTCAGGATCTGATGATGGGATTCTGGAGAAATCGAGGGAACTCTTCAAATATTATAGGCAGACCTATAGTGATTTTTGTGTATTTAGTAATAACTCGTGCATTTACTCACGGTAAGCATAATATTGTGATGCGGAATTGCTGATGAAGACCACATATGGCCACCAGAACTGCTCAATACTAGGTACAAATACAATGCGTGACTGACGGGCAGGCAACAAATAGCCTAAACCGGTGGACCTAGAGCCATGAAACTTAGAGGAGAGAACTATTACAGAGGTTCCTTAGTAGCGTGGGGTAGCACTGAGTTGGGATTTGACAAAATTAATTCCCCAAGGGGGGGAGGATAAGGGGTTACAGTGTGTATTAAACTCCATCTAATCAAATACGGTTTGTGGAAGTGAGTTTTTTCTAAAGTTTACTTTTTGTTTCAATTATTACAAAAACATTTCATTTTTAGGGTTCCGTACCCGAAGGGTGCCAAACGGGACCCTATTACTGAGACTTCGCTGTCCGTCTGTCCGTCCGTCCGTCCGTCCGTCCGTCCGTCCGTCTGTCACCAGGCTGTATCTCATGAACCGTGGTAGCTAGACAGTTGAAATTTTCACAGATGATGTATTTCTGTTGCCGCTATAACAACAAATACTAAAAATCAAAAGAAATTTAATATTAAGGGGGGCTCCCATACAACAAACGTGATTTTTTTGCTCATTTTTGCTCGATATTGATAATGGTAGCAGGTAGACGCTTAAAATGTTCACAATATATTGAGTATATTATTTACTTAAAAAATAAATAATTAAATTAAAATTAAATTAATATTTAGGGGGGGCTCCCATACATTTTTATTGCGTTTTTTTATAGATAATGGCACGGAACCCTTCGTGCGCGAGTCCGACTCGCACTTGGCCGGTTATTATGGATTAACATCGACGATTCTCGTTTAGCGTTCTGCGTATCTACCTCGGACATGCATATTCTCACATGGGCAAGAACACCGTGTGTACGTACCCATGATACTCTCGCTGGGAGTGATGTACGCGAAGTTGACGTCCGAGAGGTGATGCAGCAAGTCCCTCCTCAGGAAGGAGCGCAGTCGCTCCAGAAACGTCAGGACAAACACGTCCACCTGGTGCGGGGATACCTTCCACACGCCGAGACCTGACACGGAAATAACATACAGATTGGCAAGGAATCCAAGAGAAAAACCGATGGCGCCACTAACTTTTACATGGCAACATTCAGGTTACACTCTAAATGAATTTGATCCTTGGTGTTTTTTTAGTATGTTGGTGTGAGACTTGCATGTTGCCGTGACTAAATTATCGGCTAACTGCTTAAATTTGTTGCAAAATAATGAATTATGGTTTTGTTATGACATTTTTTGGAATGACTGACGTTATGAGTGCTGCCAGCATGGCACCATAAAGTTAGTTCCACTTCATCCGCTCCATAGCATTTCTTACCAGTCTGTACATTTATGTACGGAAAAGAATACCAGAATACATGGTTTGCTGGAAGAAATCTCTTATAAGCATCGATTTAGTATACCCAAGATACAACGTCAACGCTTGAAAGGTGTCTCGATAAAACTGTGCTTAAATTACTTCTAAGCACAGTTGCGCTCTCAGTAACGCGCGCTTCGTCGTCGGGTGAACATGCCAAAGTGCTCCGTGAAAAAGTGCAAAAATAATACCTTAACCACGTTGAAAAAGGATGGCATATCGTATTTTCGGTAAGTACTAGATAATATTTTTATAATGAAGTGAATTTGTGGCAAAATACGCCTTCAAAATCATTAAAAACATAATTATTTTAAATTTATTTCAACGTCTCTTCATTTGACCCAACGACGCACGCAGTATGAAGTGGAACAAAGTCAAATACTAAATGAATAGAGTCGCTTATTGTTTTTTTTTCTTTCTGCGGTATTTCAATAATATGGAATTAATATTAAATAACTATAGCCGGTCCAGAGAAGGACAAAATTTATTCGAATGGTGATTGGTGTTTTTTATTATAGTTAAATATGTTTTTATTTATTATTCCAGATTTCCTAAAAATTAAATTGAAAGGGAAAAATGGCGGAAAATTATAGCTAATGAGAGGAGTGAAGATTTTTTTAAGCCTAATGATTCTAGTGTGGTTTGCTCTTGTCACTTCTCAGAAAATGACATGTATTATACGAAGAAAGGCTTTCGGAAAGTTAAGAAAGGGGTCATACCATGTATTGCTGTAAGTTTTTACATAAAGTATTGTGATCTAGTCAGTACACAACATACGTACACATGTTAATACCTATCAAGGAAATAAATGAATGTCCTTAGTCTGTATTTGTGTCTATTCACTTTTTTTTTGTTTGCTTTCCAAATAAATAAAATAATAAATTAAAAGTAAAAAAATATTTCCACCTTCCGTATTCAGCATCAGATCAGCATCAAAAAATATTGTAGGACCATAGTATTCGTCAAAACAAATCGAACTAGCCCAAATATGATGGGGTTGCGTCATTTTATTACAGAGTTCCCTTGTCCACCTTCCGGCTTCAGCATCAGATCAGCTCCAAGTCAAAAAAATATTGCATTGTCATCCAACTTACATACGTATGCAAAATTTCGGCTCAATCGGATAACGGGAAGTGGGTCAAATTCAAGCCGACATTTTTGACGCGAACCATGATACACACCCACCCACATATATACATACAGTGCAAGTTAAATAAAAGCTTTTAAAAATAAGTTAATTTTAACTACCTCAACCTGTTTTATTATTTTAATGAACCGAGTTAGTTTAGTACTGAGTACAGTTTCAAGACCACTCCATTATTCCTCTGTTCCAAAGTAAACATTTGTTATGATTGTCACGCTGCGTAAACTGAATTCTACTTAATAGTCATTGATTTAAGGAATAGTATAGTTTAAAATAATCTTACCTACGGCTGACAGCAATAAAATTTTACGACTTGCGCGATGGTCTAATTTTGTAATGTCATAACAGCCCATCGCGCGCAATCGAAATCCCACCTTAAATCTATTGATATAAGGTTGCATAAAAGGAAAATTGAAATGTTCTTAAGTACATTATGCGTTTTAGATTTGCCTTAGTAAACGCACACACATGTAACTTAGCGATGGGACACATTTGAGACTTAGATTTGTAGGAGATAGTGTATCTTGGGTATACTAAATCGATGCTTATAAGAGATAAGCTCGCCTTTGTACACGATTTTTCTGTATTAAGATCTGTTTTTCATGTGTGTATAATCACTGGGTGCTCATCCCATACGAATAAGAATTAGTAATTCTTCCTAAAAAGACATGGTGTGAGGAGTAACATTTGTACTTTAAACGCGATGGTTTCAGTTAACATACCTACATCTAGGTGGCGCTAATCTTAGAATAAATCCTATATATCTTACCGCCATCTCGTGGTATTTGCAATTTTTCGATGGTGCTGCACCAAGCGATAATGGCCTCGAACTAAAGAAGCTTCCGTAGCATCTCAGTTTACGCCGCCGGTGTCATATTTTGTTCTAGGTGGTCATTGTTCTAGAACAGTAATAGACTTACTTAGTACTGGTCGTTGAAAGAAATCTTCAAATCAAAGATTCCAACTCACTTAAAAAGAAAAGCGATGGATACCATAGTCCTACCTACACTGCTATACGGATGCCAAACCTGGACACTCACCAAGGATATAGTGCAAAAAATAAATGTTTTCCAAAGAGCAGCAGAGCGAAGCCTATTAGGTATTAAAAGGAAAGAAAGAAGGAGAAACAAAGATATACGAGGAATAACAAAAATAGTAGATGCCGTAGAACTAGCTTGCAGACTGAAGTGGTCATGGGCCGGACATGTAGCTAGAGCAACGGATAATCGATGGAGTGAACGGATAGTGCATTGGTACCCGCGCGACGCGAAGAGACCACCCGGCAGACCACGCCGGAGATGGAGCGATGACATCACGCAATTGATCGGAGCGACATGGACTCGCCAAGCAAAGAACAGGCAAAACTGGAAAGGGTTGGAGGAGGCCTATACCCGAAAATGGGTACCCTTAAATAAGTAATCATAATACATACAAATGAAAAATAATCAAACTAACGACATATAATAATAATTAAATTTGTAATAAAGTGCATGATAGACCAAATATTAAATAAATATAAGATAAAATAAAATAAAATGTAAAGGAAATATATAATGCGCTAATTAAAAAGAATTAGGTAGTAGGTAATTATAATTATGTACATATTGATATTTAAATGATACTTGTAAAATTTGTTATTTTAGATTGAATTATTTTAGTTAAAAAAAATATGTTAATGTAAAGGGAAATAAAGGTTTAATAATAATAATAATAGACTTACTTACTTACTTACTTTAAATATAAAATTATACAAACAAACCGCCTCAAGAATCGCCCGGACCAAAGGTGCCCATAACGCTGGCTGCGTTACCGCGCTGCACGGCGAGCGAAATCCTCTGGGCCAGGAAAGCCCCGGAGCGGTTGCCAAAACCTCGGTCCCTCAAACGACGGCCGATGTCCCTGATGAAGGCCCTACCCTCAGAACCCCATACCCCAGTGTTCTAGAAGTATGTTAACTGAAACCATAAGTACAAATCTTACTCCTCACGCCATCTCTTTTTTACGAAGGGTTACTGATTCTAATTTGTATGGGATGAGCACCCTGTGGTAAAGCAGCGTACCAATCCCAACAATATTCAGAAACGCCATCTTCCCCTCCCCCGCGCCGCGCTCGTTCGCCTCCAACAACGCAGTATCGAACGGAATGCTCAACCGCTTATAGTAGACTTCGTTGTCGAACACCGTATCCTCGCTGTTCGGTACTTTCACGTATCGGTCGGTGTACTTCTGTCTTTCGTCGGGTTTCTCCGCGATGTTCACGTAGGAGGTGAGTTCTTCGTACGTGTAGCTGTGGACCTGCAAAATACTTGGATAATAACTAGCAGCCCGTTGCGCGACTTCGCACTGCGCAGTTCGCAGTTCGCAGCGCGTGTTAGGCACCGATAGTTCAATTCATAATTCATAATTATTTATTGCACACAATAATTTATACAGTTACATTAGTTCTTCTCTTTCTCATAGTTCCCGGCCACAAAACGATTCGTTTTGAAAATCCACATCGACCCGTGTTGGGTGGGCATAATACGCATCAATTGGCTTGTAGCCAAGGTAATCCAGTAAATCTAGGAACAAGTCTTAAGTGGAAGCATTATGTACAAAATGGCTTGACATTCTCAGAATTGTATATTTCCAGCAGATATATTTTATAAAGTCAATTTTGTGCAAAAAAGGACAGAATTTGATGGCACTTTTACATGACGTCACCTGTTGTTATTTCATAGAACTCAGGAACAAAAGTTCCGTTTTGACAGTTCATAAAAGTATCTATTTTGACTTGACAGGCCACAAGCCTATTACGCTCAGATTTACGAAACTCTTTGCTTACAAACTGTACCATATGGGTCGCAACGTACAGCTGTCAAACATAAGTTCCGGTTCCGCGAGTTCCGCTTCCAACAAAGAGGTTGAACGAAGTAGACATAGACATAGCATAGACATCATTTATTGATAATATTAAGTAAGTAGTAAGTAGTTTCAGTGATGCTAGATATATGGCTACCAACGCCATCTAGCGAAAGAGAGTAAACTTACCATACAAAAGTTACTAATTTGCATAGAAATTATATTCGACCTTTCTGTATCAACAACTTGTTCCTACTTAGCTTTGTATAACTTATCAGGTAGTTAATTTAAGTTGCGAAATGTGCGACTCCCGACCCACAGACAACCATACTAACATTTGGTTTTGTGGGATGTATGTGTAGCCTGTAAGATTTTAATGCAATACACGTCTATTCTATTCTATTATATTCAGGAAGATGATTAAAGGTCTCCAACTATACGTTAAAAATGTTTAGACGACCTAACGAGTAGGTCAGGAACTAAAGTTGAGCCTTTAATTTTCAACCGACTTCAAAAAAAGGAGGAGGTTCTCAATTCGACCCGTATGTTTTTTTTTTTCTATGTTTGTTACGCGATAACTCGCCAATTATGAACCGATTTGAACAAATCTTTTTTCGGCGTATAGGTAATACCTCAAGGGTGGTCCCATTGACACCAGGTCAGGATCTGATGATGGGATCCTGGAGAAATCGAGACAACTCTTCAAATATTATAGGCAGACCTATAGTGATTTTTGTGTTTTTCATAATAACTCGTGCAAATGCACACGGTAAGCATAATATTTTGATGCGGAACTGCTGATGAAGACCACATATGGCCACCAGATCTGCTCAATACTAGGTACAAATACAATGCGTGGCTGACGGGCAGGCAACGCATATCCTAAACCGGTGGACCTAGAGCCATGAAACTTTGTACAGGGGTTCCTTAGTCGCGTGGGGTAGCACTGATATAGGATTTGACAAAATTAATTCCTCAAGGGGGGGGATAAGGGGTTATAGTTAGTATTAAACTCAATCTAATCAAATAGGGTTTGTGGAAGTCGGTTTTTTCTAAAGTTTACTTTTTGTTTCAATTATTATATTTTTATACTTTTCCCATACGGCGTGGCAGAGGAGAAATTGTGTCTTGAATAGACAGCTAACACTCCATTTTCTATACAATCCCAGGTAGATATTTAAAGGTGTTCCCCTCCACTCTCTCGTTCTCACTCTCTCTACTCTCTCTCTCTTTCTCATAAAACAATATGTGCGACTTGCACCAGACAGCCACTAAATGGAGTCTTAGTGCAATATGATATATACAACGCAGCCATGTTGAGTGGAAACCTGTCTCCTGGCTGACAGGCAAACAGAGCGTATAGACAAAGTAACTTGGCCATGTTGTACTTAAACGGTGATTAAACTCCATTTAGCGAATGTCAAAAGTTCGGAACAAGTGGCCCTTAGTCAGTATTGCACGTACCTGATAGAACTCGGACCACATCTGCCTCCACAGATGTTTCGTGGACTGGTTGTTCCCCACGTAGGTTGTACGCAGCACGTTCAGACAGGTGGTTGGAGTCACCTGTAACCAGAAAGCATTCATAATCAAAATATAATTAACAATCTAATCTAGTTGAGAACTGAGGTGACGGAAGTTCCAAAACGTACTTACGCTGGGGCCAGTTTGACGCCTGCGTACTTCGTATTCTACTGTCTAAAACGTACTTAGGCTGGCGCCAGTTTGACGCCAGCGTACTTCGTATTCTACTGTCCAAAACGTACTTAGGCTGGCGCCAGTTTGACGCCAGCGTACTTCGTATTCTACTGTCCAAAACGTACTTAGGCTGGCGCCAGTTTGACGCCAGCGTACTTCGTATTCTACTGTCCAAAACGTACTTAGGCTGGCGCCAGTTTGACGCCAGCGTACTTCGTATTCTACTGTCCAAAACGTACTTAGGCTGGCGCCAGTTTGACGCCAGCGTACTTCGTATTCTACTGTCCAAAACGTACTTAGGCTGGCGTCAGTTTGACGCCAGCGTACTTCGTATTCTACTGTCCAAAACGTACTTAGGCTGGCGCCAGTTTGACGCCAGCGTACTTCGTATTCTACTGTCCAAAACGTACTTACGCTGGCGCCAGTTTGACGCCAGCGTACTTCGTATTCTACTGTCCAAAACGTACTTAGGCTGGCGCCAGTTTGACGCCAGAGTACTTCGTATTCTACTGTCCAAAACGTACTTAGGCTGGCGCCAGTTTGACGCCAGCGTACTTCGTATTCTTCTGTCCAAAACGTACTTACGCTGGCGCCAGTTTGACGCCTGCGTACTTCGTATTCTACTGTCCAAAACGTACTTACGCCGGCGCCAGTTTGACGCCAGCGTACTTCGTATTCTACTGTCCAAAACGTACTTACGCTGGCGCCAGATCTCTCAGCGGCCATGGTGTAGTGTGAGTACTGTGAACGTGCCAGGTTATAACCGACCTATACCTACCTATCTGGGGGCACGGTAGTGCCCCCGCCAAGAAGAGCTTTAACTTGTCTTTGATTGAATTTATCTTATTATTTATTTTTGTTCTCACCTCTTCACCGTATCCGTTCTCGGGGTTATTCTGTTGTTGCGTGGTGAGCACGTCTTCATATTCCATGCGGAATTTCCTCGCGAATCGAAGCCCTATTAGACCTATAAAATAAATAAACAAAAAAAAGTATAGCGTCACCCTTTTCCGTGTAGGGCAGCAGGGCACAAAAAAAAAATCGGTCAAGTGCGGGTCGGACTCGCATATTGAGTTTGAAGTCGAAATTATAGTGATGACAGCGTGTACAACAATTTCACTGTAATCTTTAAGTTAAAAGTAGTAGAAAGTACAAATAAACTTTTCACTTCTCATGCTCGTAAAGTTCGTCTTTATGTCGGGTATAGCCAGCATAAAATCAAATTTTATGTTCTAGAGCATAAAGTAAAATCTTCGTCTAAATCTCAGACTCTGACAAAGGTCGTCAGGTAAACAGCCACATACACCTATGCTAAGTGCCACTGCCGGCGGCCAGAGCCGGCTGCGGAGGCACGTCCAAAAAAAAAGTTTAATGGCGGGAAGTCCTTATTTTTTCTCGGTAATTTCAATTTGCAATTATTTCATGATATTTACTTTTTTTTGCAATATTTCTGTTTAATTTCATCACAATCGAAGTGAAAAGCAGAGTGTATAACTCGTACATAAAACCCATTTTATGCCCTTGTTGTACAATCTACTATTATCTATCTTATCTTATATGCAGGGTTCCGTACAATGTACGAGAAAACTTGAGGACTAAAAAAAATAACCAAAAAAATGTACGGGACACTAAAAATAAATATAACATGGCGACGCGAGTTAGCTGTACTGCGTGATAGGTTTACACCGCGAAAAGGTTTTGCGTGATAGAGGGCTAGCCAATAGCCGCAGATATACCCTAAAAAAAGAAATACGGAAAACCATCTGCATTATCGAGTTAGTTCAGTCGAATTTGTTAGTTTACTAGATGGCAGCACATTACTGCGTCCTGCGCTGCTTTACCGACGTGACCTCACTTGTAGGACTAAAAGGGCTTCGAACGTAAAACAATGAATATGAAGACGTGCGATTTTTCACTAACCAGACAACAACAGAATAACTTTAAACTATTAAGATATTCATAAACTACTGTAAAGTAAAGGTACTTACTTCTAAATATTTCTGAAAAACTACTTTGTACTACTTTTACTACTACTAGATACTAGGAGTGAGCGTTTCGAAGACGCACCGTTTAAAAATACCGTTTACGTGCCAGGAACGACAAACTCGTTTTTCGTTCTCCGGAAAAGCAGTACTTCTAAACCAATCGGCGGCACCAACCGGTTAAGCGCCGACCGCTTTGAGTTCATTCGTTTCGTCCGCGCACCGACTGTTTAGGTTTAGGCCGACCGAAACCGAAATCAAAACCAGTCGCCAACGAAACCGTTTTGGAAACCCGTTTTCGAATCGGGAAAACCAGCTTCGTTTCGTCTTTGAAAAAATCGAAGACGACCCACTCCTACTAGATACTACTTACTTACCAATTGTATTCTTTATATCACAAGAAAACACAATGGAAAATGGACAGTACATAAGCAAAGGCGAACAAACAAACAAACAACAAACAATTAGTTTTCTTAGTTTAGGTCGTGTCGCCATCATATCTACGATAACGATAATACACCCTAAAACAGCTAAAACGCAAATATTTTGTGGTCTTACCTCCTCTCCGTAACCGTTATCAAAGATATTCTGTGTTTCTGTTAAAAGCACGTCTTCATACTCCATACGAGATCTCCTCTCGAACCGGAGCCCTATAAGACCTGCAAATACATATTCAGTTCAGTTCAGTTCAAAATTTTTATTGACCATAAAATCATACATATTACTTAGTCAACGTCAATATAATATTAATATTTTTGTGTACTACCGCCCGTTCGGAAGTTGTGGGCTTAGGGATGGAGCAAAGAAGGGCAAGAAACCTACCCCGTACCTCTTTTAAAATATCAGAGCCTTAAAAATACAATGTTATGTATTTCTACTTAAGTCTAAGGAAATACATCGAGGAGAGACGTACTGACTCAGTCCATCGCCCCTCTTTGGATTCCGATTATGCAATGGCTAGTATTCAAACGAGCGGACAAAAAAGTCCAACCTTACGTAAATGGAGCACTTGCACCAAAAATACTACTTCTCTGTTGCTTGCAGAAGCACAAAATAGTGCTCGACTTTGACTTGTTAAGTTATGTTACCTATAATGACTCCACTCGGCTGCGCCCCCCTCCCCCAGCATCAAGCAACGCAAAATGTCAGATACGCAAAATACCAGAAACGCAAAATGTCGAAAATCTTCATGTTATTACCTAGATAACTCCATTCGGTTGCACCCCCGCTGCATCGACAACGCCCTCGTTCCGTCTCACGTACACCATACTCGCACGCATCTTCATCTCGTTGTAGCTCAGCACATTGTCTGGGGTGCGTGGTTAATGCAGGTTCGACTCCTGACCATGTACCAATGAGCCTTTGCACGCATAATGCCAGAATCGCAAAATATCAAAAACGCGAAAAACCAGAAACGCCAAACGTCAGAAATTTACCTATAATAACTCCACTCGGTTGCGCCCCCGCTGCGTCGACAACGCCCTCGTTCCGTCTCGAGCCGTCGTTGATGAACCGCGTGTGTTCTCTCACGTACACCATGCTCACTATCTTCATCTCGTCGTAACTTAGCACATTGTCTAGGGTGGTCAATGCAAGTTCGAATCCTGACCATGTAGACCTGACCTTTGCACGCATAATGCCAGAATCGCAAAATGCCAGAACGCAAAATGCCAAAAACGCAAAATGCCAGAAACGCAAAATGTCAAAAACACAAAATTCCAAAAACACAAAATGCCAAAAACGCGAAATACCAGAAACGCCAAACGTCAGAAATTTTTACCTATAATAACTCCACTCGGTTGCGCCCCCGCTGCGTCGACAACGCCCTCGTTCCGTCTCGCGCCGTCGTTGATGAACCGCGTGTGTCCGCTCACGTACACCATGCTCGCTATCTTCATCTCGTCGTAGCTCAGCACATTGTCGAGCGTGAGGGGAGGCTTCTGCTGGAGCGTGCCGACGGCCTCCCAGCCTTCGTGGCTGGAATATATGGTTTATAATGATGTTAAATAATCGGTTAAGTGCGATTCGGACTCTCACACGAAGGCATAATCCTACAAGAAACTAGTGCCTGACGGTTATTACGAAAATATCGTCATCTCGTAATTTTGCTATCCAAAAGAGACAGGCGCTATTGTATTGAAATTGACTAAAAATCTACAATTTAAAACACCCTTATTTTGTTCTCTGTAGTTAAGTATTTGTGGCAACAGATATAAGTTGTGTACTTACTACTTATATCTGTAGTTCAGTATTTGTGGCAATAGATATAAGTTGTGTACTTACTACCTTTTATCTGTTGCCGCTACTGCAGCGATATAAGTACACTGTTAATTTATTATGGTTGGTGTTGGTGGGTGGGAGAAGGAAATGGAGGAGGGGGAGGGGGAGAAGGAGAGAGGGGGAGAGGGGGAGAGGGGGAAGAGGGGAGAGGGGAAGGAGGTGAGAGGACATAGAGGGGAGAGCTCGACTCGGGGGGGAGAAAGGGAACTAGGAGGAATTAAGGGGAAGAAGGGGGAAGAGAGGGGACACTCACCCCTGCTCGCCGCCCAGCAGCCGGTAGGTGTCAGCGCGGCCCAGGAACGCGACGGCGCGCCGCCGCAGCACGCGCTGCACGAGCCGCGGCAGCGACATCTCGCGGTACAGCGCGCGCTCTGCGGCGCTGCCGAACTCTCTGGAACCGAGTAAAGTGAATGTAGCCCATTAGTGTCACAATCAAGGGGGGGGGAGGGGCTTGAGCCAAGTGAGAACAAAGGCAGATATAGCCACCATTCTCAATGATTTGTATTACAAATGAAGGATACAGGATACTGGCACAGATACTATAATACAGATAGACCAACTAGAACAAAATATGACACCGGCGTAAACTGAGATGCTAAGGAAGCTTCTTTAGAGGTTCTTCTTTTAGAGGTTCAAATGGAAGAGCCCTGCCTCCTGAAATACAGGTGATAAACCTAGGAGACTGGGATTCATACAACTATGTATGTGCCTAACTTTTTAACTGAATAAATTTATTAATTATGAAATTATGAAATACCAATCTTCTATAATTACCTTTTATAAATGAGAAAGTGTGTCATAAGCAACAACACTCTCTCGTGTATGATGGGGTAGGTGGACGCGATGTTCCTCTTCAGTTCATCTTCTGGCACCGTCTCTCTGAGTTTGTGCATCCTGTTAGAAAAATAATTTATTAAAGCCTTACCTATAGGATTTGTATGGGGTATGTATTTGACAGACGTCTTATATAGAGCAGAATGTGACAAAAAGGTGTAGTCTAATTTTAGGGGGTTGTTAGGACATGATTCTGAACCACTTTCACTATCTAACTGATTTAATCAGATCATCTTTTTACTTATCCATATTATTCAGCTGTTCACCTGGCACAAAACGTAGAGTGTAGAGTGGTTGGAGTGAAAAATAAATTAGGTCTGAATAAATTGGTTGTTTATTTTAGGGGGTAAGGGATACATCATTCTAAACAATTTTCAATAAGAAACCAATTCGATCAGGGCGTGCCCAGCAGTGGGTTGATGTGGGCCGAGTACATATGATGATGATGTATGTGCCTGTATGTAAATGTTTATGTTTTATGTACAACTCCCACCTGACGCTCTCAATCGGAAATGGCACAGGGAACTCCTGGCTCCTCCGCACTATCTCGTCGACATCATCAGTCATCTCCGGCGGTGGCAGGTCGAGGCACTGTCGGAGCAGCTCATTGGTCTCCTTACTCATGCTGGGGAAGCACCAGTCTGGTTTGCACCTGTTGAGTGACCGTTAAGGTTTTAATTAACCCCTTCACTCTCAGAAGCACACAGCTCGAACGACCGAACAATGGCGAACTATTGTTAGATAAGATTTGTCTGCTAAACCAGTTACAAGTATAACATCTCTTCTTAGGTAGTATAAGCTCGACCTTCAGTACATATACCTCATCAGCTGATTAAGTTACTAGGTATGGAAGCATCAACATTTTGAAGTAAAACTTCTTGGGGCACGGGGGTAAAATTTATTTAACCTCTCAACTGTGGGTTATTCATATATTTGCTTTTCACTTGCTACTAGCCGGGTGCTATCACGAGTGGCTAAGAAATGTAACGGAAATTGGAATCGGTGACGTCAGGGTCGGCTGAAGACTTTTAAAACCGCAACTATTTTCAATACGGTTTTTAACTAATCAGATAAGATAATAATACATTCGTACAATAAAGAATGTTAATTAGTGAGAGAAAAACCTGATGAAACGTTAACAAATAAAAATTATTTTAAGCATTCTTCCACGAGTTCTTGATTTCCGGTATGGCCAAGATGGCGCCGCCGCCGCCGCTGGCTGGGGCAAACCTCGGGCAAACAAAACCAGTGACGTGACCAACAACTACTTCGTTCAACCTCTTTGTTGGAACCGGAACTTATGTTTGACAGCTGTGCGATGCGATACAGTTTGTAAGAAAAGAGTTTCATCAATGTCACATACGGGTCGATATGGATTTCTAAAATGATGAACGAATCGTTTTGTGGCCGGTAACTATGGAATAGGTACCTAAAACGCGCTGCGTAGTCGCGCAACGGGCAGCTAGTAATCGCATAAAGTCACTTAGAATCATCCAAATGTGATATTTAGTTTTCAAGCAAATTCCGATGTGATGGATGGCTGCATTAAGACTTCTTGAAAACAATAAGTAGGTACCTAGAACTGTTCTAAAGCCACTTTTTATTATATAGTGCAGTTCAAGTCACAAATTAGCAGTTTAGCTACTAAGTACGTGTTATACCTACCTATTTAATGTTTATCTGTAGTAAACGGCCAAAGCGAGGTCTACAGTTTACAGAGCCATAAGTTTAATGGCTTATTGTTTCGCTTATTTGTTTGTATGTAATTTTTGTAATACATATTTTAAAGTTGAATTGTTGTTATAACTGTTGAAATTATACGATTTTGATTTTAATAAGCTTTTGTAATTTTAAAGTTAATGCTTCATGCCAGTCAATAATGTTGAAGTAAAATATAAAAATCGAGGTATGTCGTATGGCGGACTAAGGAAATGTCAAGAATAAAATTAAATAAGAGTTACGTCATCGCTTCGCGATGAAGTAACCCTAAAAAATCCTAGCAAAGTAGATATGTATAGGTTAGCGGGGGTAGCATAAGGCACGCCAGTCACCCCAGCCACGCATTTTGTCACAATTTAATGTCATATCATAATGAATGCGCGCTATTTTATGGAGAAACATCATTGAGACGCGAAAGGAGTTGGCAATTTGGCAAAATGACTGCCCCAGACATGTACAAAGACTTCTCAACAGCCAATTAATAGCATTTAAATATTCTCTCATAAATTACTGCGTCTTTAGTTAGTTTGTAGAACTTGAAGGAATTGATTAAATAATTAAGAGTTGTCACTTCATACTCTATGATTCCGCCATTGATTAGTGACTTTTGCCATCGTTAAAAATAACATGCAACATAATTGCCAACTAGCAAAACTGTTGAAAACAGGAGGTTTCCAGAGGAGTGGCTAGATGGCGTTATGTTGCATGTTATTGCAAAATGGTGCTTATTTCTAGCGACGGCAAAGGTCACGGAATCATATTGGAATCACGGAGTATTGAGTAACAACTCTTATTTACCTATATTTAATTTTTTTTTCTTCAACTTCTACAAACTAAATACAGACGCAGTAAATTAAATTTATGAATGAATATTTAAATGCTATTGGCTGTTGAGAAGTCTTTGTACATGTCTGGGGCAGTCGTCCATATATTGATTTAGCCATCTTCTTTGTCATTTATCTGCGCGACTGAGGTGAGTGGCAAGCCTTATGGTAGCCCCGCAGGTACACATTAACTTGGAATAGTTGAAAATACGTACTCGATCAATTAAATAAAGGGACTGGGCACAGAGACAAGCAAAGCAATGCATACATTTGAGCGAGACGTGACGTTAGATGGTATATAATCTGAGCGAGATGCAAATAGTAGTGACACTATTGAATGAGTTAAGTATATCACCACGAGCGCGACAAATTGTAGATAAGGAATGGTGGGAAATAAATGACATGACGTATTAAAAGTAAGTACAAGTATAAAATAATTTCAAATAATCGGACGTCTGAAACTTAAAAGTAACTTGAAGCAGAGATTGGATCTCAAAATTGGAAATTTAAATCTCTTTTAGTATAGGTAGGTATAGGTGTATAGTATAGGTACCACTTAATGATCTAGCTACAGAAGTTTTACTTCTAACACGTGTACGGTGCTACACGCGTATTTTTTTTCAAAAGAAACTTACCAAGCAAGATTTTGAAACTGACGAAGTATCTCCATGGTTTGGTGTTTCACCTGGAAAAAAATTAAGAAATAAACTGAAAAAACTTTATTAAAAATAGTCGAAAATATGTTCGATATGTTCGAGCACATGTTGCTGGCATGTCCATCCACAATTGAAACCAGGATGGCGATTCTGGGAGAAGCATCATCGACCCGGGAGCTCCTTGAACATCCAGGCCTCCTACTCCAACTTGTGGAGGAGTTGGGTTGGCTGAGATGAGAGAAAGGGAGAAGGGGACATGCACAAAGGCCCCGCACATGTGGGCCACGTGCAGGCACTTCAGCCCCCTTACAGAAGATAGAAGATAGAAGATAGTCGAGAATACTAGTCACATAAAATACAGAAATACAGTCTTCACAAAATAAAAGGCAGACAGTTCACACCCATGAAGTTTTAACCCCTAACGCGTAGGTAATAGAAGCGGTTTTTAGGTGCAACTTGTAAGCTTTGCTTGTACGCACATTTTGTGAAGACTTTAGGTAGGAAAATTAGAAGTTCAGTCACCGAGCAATTACAACTTATTTGCATTTTTCCTGTGTAACTCCCGGATTGTAACATGGCCTGCACTTGCTGTGTCTCACTCTCTCACAAAGACAGACTTTGTGAGCAACACTGGCCAAGTTACATCCTGAAAGTACAATCATAAAACATACTTGCAAATATTACACCAAATCGCAAACATTTTACATCTTATAACATCCTATTTGCTAAAGATTCTGCATTTATTTCTGACCTACATTATACACCTCTTTCCTGCTACTACTACGCCTCTTAAGGTGCGAACGCACTAGGCGGAACTGCACTGCAGCGGAACTGCGCGACACGGCGCGTCATTTTTTGGTAAACCGCACTTGAACTGCAGCGACGCGACAGTTTCACCCGCCATTTGAACAAAGAACGAAAGACATAGAAAGAGGAGAGAGGGGCGGGGGCGTGAGGTAGCGTCAGTTTTGCCTAGTTGCCCAACTTTGCCGCGCAGTTCCGCTGCAGTGCAGTTCCGTTGCCGCGTAGTGCGGTTTGCTCTAGAGGTGTGTACCGGTTGCAATTTTAGCCTCCGGAGATTTTCGGAGATTTTATAGTAAAAACCGGTACTTCACCGGAGAAAAACCTATAGGAACATTTCTTGACATTTATATGGATATTGTTATAGAATGTGAAGTAGGGTGCAATTCCGATATGACAAAATAGATCCCCAATGGGGATTCCCCATCCCATACATTGAAAAAAATATATAATGTGAAGTAAGGTGCTTTCGGTTACACGTTTACAGTATTTTCGGACGTCATTATAAGTTGCGTTCCGCGCGCATGTACAAAAAGTAAGGTGCGTTCGGAATAGTTCGGATTACTTGGGGTACACGCATACAATATTTTCCATACTAAGTCCATGATATTTTCAGAGGCAAAATAAATTTGTGTTCCGCACGCGTGTATAAAAATACCGGTTAAAAATAAAATCACCGGTAAAAATCCGGTAGTGACGTTATCCGGTTTTTCACCGGTTTTTGTAGAACCGGTACACATCTCTAGTTTGCTCCATATGTTTGCCTTGAAAGAATATTTTGTCGCGTCGTGTCGCTCAGTTCCGCTGCGGTGCAGTTCCGCCTAGTGCGGTCTTACCTTTACGGGGAAAAGGCGTGAGCATATATACTTACGTTATGCGCTTGCACATATAAGGATATTGCCCACCCCTAACATATGAATAAATAACAAAAGTTGACTCACCAACCAAAGCTGTGTTCGTACCTACTGTATTTGAAACAAAAAGCGAAGTGTCGATTGTCAGCGGGATAATATAGCAAATAGATGGGCAAATACAGTGTATCCCTAAGCTAATAGCAGGTCCGGTTTAACTACTGATTCATCTTTTCCCTGTATGTTGTCATTGGGAAATACCCTTTATTTATTTTGCGTAGATCTGACTCACGGAGTGAGTGAACTATCAGAGAAACTCACCAATTTTGGAATACGGGTATACAGCAGAGAGCTAAATAATACTCTCTTGTGCAATAACATGCAATAATGCAGTAAATTTTGCTTGAATATGCTAAAACTGCGGAAAATGGAAAACTACGACGAAAACGAATCCCGTAACAGCTGAGATTTGACAGTTCTGTTACGCTCTGTTACCATCGTTACTTTTTATGGATATATCCATCCATCTCATCAAATCCACAAAATTGTTTCGTTTTGCAACAAGAAATATCTCGATCTCATTAGTTAAATAGTTTATTTATATAAAGGGTGTAGGTAGGAGTATTTAGGTGTTTAATCGTTATGTGCAGTTAAAAAACACATAGTAACTGTTAGATAGCGTAAATAGGTGCATGTATTATTATGTAGTGAAATGTAACGTGGCCAACAGATGCTACCGGAAGGTTCCGATTTGATAAAATCGTTTTCACCACTCCCGCACGAAAGAAGTGTCTTTCCTCTACGAAAACAGTGAGGAAAGTTAGTTTTTCCTCACTGTTTGAACAGTGAGGAAAGTAATGATCCCGTTCAGAAACTAACCTTGCCTGATTTTTATGTTAAGTTTTAAAGATATTTTAAAAAATAAATAATTTTATACTTGGGTGGATTTTTGAAATTCCGATTTTCACGTAATTTCCGTGGCATTTTTTGTTTCTCGTAATACATGTAAAATTAACAAAGATTATGAAAGACTAAAGCCTCAAAAACTAAACTATCAATGAGGCGTCAATTAGAAGCGAATACTTTGGCTAAAATTTATCATCAAAAATATTTTTGGCACGGAAATTACGGCCGTGGAATTTTTTTACCATGGAAATTACGAAAGGACTACTTTATCATACATGGATATATTATTACGTATTTCTGGCAGTGATTGGTCGATCATAAGATCAATTGACAATTATTTGTTCTAAAAGTGATGAAATAAAAATGAAAAAAACTTTATGAGTGTATTTATCAAAAAAGAAAAAACCCATAACAAAACCATAGTAACATTATCCATAAACATCTGTTAGGAATGCTTTTAAATAAAACAATATAGGTAATTAAATTATTTTTCTTTATAATTGTAGTAATTGTCAAAAATCAACTCAAAACAAAAATATTGTAACATTATTCATACAACGTTCATTATAAATCTGATATGATAGGTATTCATCATGGTTCGGAGGTCAAAAAATGTAACCACTTATTCAAATATAAGAATTATTAAACTATTAACTAATTAACTACTTTGCAGAGTGTGTATGGGTGGTATGGCGGATCAGAGGCTCTATTTTTTAATCACACTTTAGTAGCATAACGAGCGATTATCACGAACGATTTCCAAATAAAATCGTTAGTTATAATCGCTCGTTATGCTAAAGTGTGATTCAAAAAAAGGGCCTCAGACCATTTAACTGATTCAACTTTGTATTGTTAGCTCTATCCCCAGCTTATAGTATGACAGGTCATATGATAGGTATTTCACGATTTGAGTGCTACTTTTTGCTACTTTTGTCAAAAATTACGAATTAACATCGAGCAAAAAACTGCAAAAAAGTCACGTTTGTTGTATGGGAGCCCCCCTTTATTTTTCTTATTATTAAGTTTTAAGTATTTGCTGTTATAGTGGCATCAGAAATACAAAATCTGTGAAAATTTCAACTCTGTAGCTATCACGGTTCTTGAGATACACCCTGGAGACAGACAGATTCATAAAAAACACGTAATTTTGTATGGGAGCCCCCCTTAAATATTCATCTTATTTTGTTTTTAGTATTTTTTGTTATAGCGGCAACAGAAATACATAATCTGCGAAAATTTCAACACTCTAGATATCACGGTTCTTGAGATACAGTCTGGTGACAGAAAAATCCGCACAAATAATTTCACCCGGCTAGGAATGCCAAATACCCGTTTGTGATTACGTAAGATTTGTTATGTGTAATCAATTCATAACCGGATGAAGGGTTTGAACTTTTACTGGAGTGCCATACGTTATCCCGAATTACCCTTGATTGAAATTATTTTAAATATAAATGCGTTTAACCGATACATCGATTCACCGACAGCACGTTTCGCCGAAAGGAAAAAAAAATGTTTCGGCAAAACGTGCTGTCGGATAATATAATAAAGTGGTAAAAATTAAATGTTGAGACCCATCTGAGCTTCTGCCACCCCGTTAAGGAAACGTTAAGTTAGGTTATCATTTAATTAAAGCTTTCAGTAATTTCCGAGGCACGACCGTAATTTCCATGGTAAAAATGCCCACGGAAATTACGCCACGGAAATTACGACAAACGACTGTTTTGATCTCAAATACTTAACTACTATTAAAATTACAAAAAATCATTCAAAAATGTAAGCTCCGTCATTTTTACCATCTGAAAAATGGAATGACAAAATGCAAGTCTAATTATAAGTAATCAAAAAATGAGCCACGGAAATTACCCGATCGGCGTACCAAAGTACATCGCGTGAAAAACATACCTCGTTAGACCGCCAAAAAGAATATGTTCCACGTCCACTTCCTATGCAGCCGCACGCACAACTAACCTGTTTTAACATGCGTTAGCGACAGGACGCTAGTGTGTGTGCCCAATGAGATAGCAATACGTATTGGAAAGCATGAGAAGCACGGTTCAGAGTGGGACAAACATGTCGCGACCTCTCATTTAACAAATTACTACTAAACGTTATTGTTTTTATTATTGAATAGTGTACGTGAAATGATTTCCCTTCCAATGAGGTATAAATCGTTTTGGTACTGTGTTCCGCCAGAAACTTATCGAAGCTAGTATGACCCAAAACGCGCGGGAGACAAGCCTCCCAGCGCTCGTAATCGGTGATTTTGAACTTTCGTAGGTGGATTTCTCAGGTTTTAGGTATGCCTACACATAATGTTTTTAGTTTTAATGTCATACTTGGGTATCTAGAACAACAATAAGAATTAAATTATTAGTTTGCTTCAGTGGTTTTGTTCCTATAAGACGTGGACATCCAAATAAGTCGAAAAGAAAATCCACCCACTTAGAAGTTAAGATTAATGTTTTTTATAAAATTTATCAAATTATTGTAAGTTCAGAAACATCAAAAACGTTAAATCAAATATTGTAAAAATTACATCGTCAAATTTAGGATCATAATTTTAGAACGCACTCAAAGAAAGAATCCTGTGAAAGAAGCCTGTGAAAGAACTACATTAGAAGCGCGAAAATTCTAAGTTTTGTTTACTTGCGATTTTGCTTATACTAAAAAAAATGAGTGATTCTAGTGCGGAAGATTTAAGTTTAACTCCAAAAGAGTTAAAAGACCTTGTTTCAAATGCCGAAGTAAGTTTTTAGAATTATTTTGATTTGCTTTGTGACTATTTAATTTATTTACCTATGGTGACTGAATACTTTCTTGCTGGGAGTGGTGAAAAGTTTTGTATGCAACATGTGAGCAAGTTCATTTGCTATTCGTTTTGTTGAGTCTTTCGCTTACTCAGGATTGAATTTTATAATCACTCGCTGCGCTCGTGATTCTATTTTTCAATCCTTCGTTCGCTCAAGACTCAAAATCAAAACTCATAGGAAAAACGAACTTTCCTCACTTGTTGGATAAATAACTATTTCACCACTCCCGCACGAAAGAAGTGTCTTTCCTCTACGAAAACAGTGAGGAAAGTTAGTTTTTCCTCACTGTTTGAACAGTGAGGAAAGTAATGATCCCGTTCAGAAACTAACCTTGCCTGATTTTTATGTTAAGTTTTAAAGATATTTTAAAAAATAAATAATTTTATACTTAGAATAGAAATACTTATAAGTTAAGATTAATGTTTTTTATAAAATTTATCAAATTATTGTAAGTTCAGAAACATTAAAAACGTTACTTTTAACTTGAAAAATTGCAGTAATTTTACATTTAATTTTTAAATTATTTTCATGAATAACAGCTCTTTTTATTTTATAATAAAGAATTATTTTGATTTGCTTTGTGACTATTTAATTTATTTACCTATGGTGACTGAATACTTTCTTGCTGGGAGTGGTGAAAAGTTTTGTATGCAACATGTGAGCAAGTTCATTTGCTATTCGTTTTGTTGAGTCTTTCGCTTACTCAGGATTGAATTTTATAATCACTCGCTGCGCTCGTGATTCTATTTTTCAATCCTTCGTTCGCTCAAGACCCAAAATCAAAACTCATAGGAAAAACGAACTTTCCTCACTTGTTGGATAAATAACTATTTCCATTTTGTCCCCACAACCCATATTGTCAGTCAAAGTCACAGAGTACAATAATATTTGTCAAAGTTGTTGACGGATGCGGATGTAGGGTAGGGCGGGCGGAGGGCCAAATGAAATGAGGGCCAACGATATTTTGGCGTGCTGTGGGCTGTGAGCGCTGTGACTTGTTTGTGTGTGTGACAGGGTGGAAACTAATGCTTTTTAACAGGGTCATAGTATTGAGTTGCGTAGAAGTGACGCCCCCCTGTAAACTGTCAGTGTCACTCACATTCACATCACATCACATACAACGTCACACGCCAAAAGATCATTGGACAACTTACATTGTAGGCTGAGGATATAGGCGGTAGTGATGTGAATTTCGGACCACATAGCAAAAGTCATTTTGTTTGACATTGACTGACAGTTGTTTGTTTTTATTTCATGGCGGGACGGGCGGTCGGGAACGGAAATAATCGGTCGATGTTTGTTTTGTTCGGTATAAATAAAATACGATTAAAATTTTCTACGAACTCGAGAAGAAACGCTGCCAGTCATGGGAGAAGTGCAACAGTTACGTCTGGAGATCAACAACGCGTTCAAACTCAGCGGTTTCACGATACGGCGGGAGGCCAGCAGCTATGTGGCTGAGCAGCTATCTGGGCTTAGTCCTCGGGAGAGGATGAAGCTGATCGATAAGCTGACGAGCCACCTCCTTCGTCAGTGCCTCTCGCAGCCTGTGCTGGAAAAAGAACAGGTAGGTACTGAAAGCTTTTGATAGAATTATTTACTTATAACCTGACCTAAAACAAATAACTCTCTATTCTCTGAAAATGTGGGCCAATTTGAACCATAACAACCAGCAAGTACTTGTAATATTCATCAGTATTGTTGTAAATAGGCCAATATTATTATGTGTACTTTTGTACAGTTCAGTTCAGTTCAGTTCAGCGTACATTTAATATGCAATCTTATGTTTGTAGAAATAAGTGATTGAGGTCTTACCTTTTACATATACAGGTGGAGGTGGCACTTCGAGAATGTTCCAGTGAAGGACTTGAGGAATCGGAAACTGTACTCAACATAATTGATGCCTTCTCCATACCAAAGCTGAACTATGACAAAGACAGAAAGAAATTCGTAAAAGAACTGATTACTGAAAAGAATCTTTTCCCAGACCCCAAATGGAAGTCTCAGTACCTGATTGATAGATACACAATCATTTGGCAAAGAACTTTGAGAAACAAACTGTTTGTACAAGAGTCTATGGAAGGTTCAGAAGCCGAAAAGAACTTCCAGTTGTGTAAAATTGAGGTGCTACTCAGCTCTTCTAGTCGAGTTGATGAAGTTATAGTACTAGGGCTATTAACGCAGTTGACTGAAGGGAAATTTTACTTAGAAGACCCAACAGGAAGTGTCCCTTTAGATATGACAGGTACTAGATACCATTCTGGATTGTTTACGGAGAGCAGTTTCGTATTAGCTGAAGGCTACTTTGACGATAAAGAACTGCATGTTATGGGACTTGTTTTGCCACCTTCAGAATGCAGAGCAACATCAGTGCCATATTTCGGAAACCTAAACACATTTGGAGGAAACTCCAAGACATTGCTCAAAAACTCCCAAAACCTCTTGAAGATTGAACAAGAAAATGAAGATGGTATGCTAATATTTCTCTCAGATGTCTGGTTTGATAATCTGAAAGTTATGTCAAAGTTAAAAGCACTATTTTTGGGTTACAATGAATTTCCACCAATCGCTATGGTGTTTCTGGGTGAGTTTCTATCATGTCCTTACGGCTATGAACACAGCACCCAACTAAAATCTGCACTAATGAATTTAGGCAACATGATTGAACAATACCCGAAACTGAAAGAATCCTGCAAGTTTATTTTCGTTCCTGGCCGTGGGGATCCATCCTTTGCCAATGTCCTACCAAGAATGGCCATCCCAAACTGCATTACAACTGAAATAAGGGAAAAATTGGGTGATTCCGTGATCTTTACAACAAACCCTTGTCGAATACAATACTGTACACAAGAAATTGTTGTAACAAGACAGGATTTGGTTACAAAAATGTGCAGAAACTCCATACACTTCCCTGAAAGTGGGGATATTCCTGATCATTTGACAAAGACATTGCTAAGTCAGTGTACAATTTCACCTTTGTCTTTAGGGGTCCAACCGGTGCTTTGGAAGCATGCTGATGCGTTGAGCTTGTACCCTGTGCCAGACTTGATAGTTGTTGCAGACAATTTTCAACCTTATACGCGGTCGTATCAGAACTGTCAAGTCGTAAATCCAGGTTCATTTCCAAGGACTGAGTTTTCTTTCAAAGTCTACATCCCCGCTTCGAGAACTGTTGAAGACTCCCAAATACCAAAAGAAGATGCTTGAATCAAACATACAGTTATTAAATTAAGATTAAAAGTTTTAATTAACTTATGTAGCAAAGAATTATTTCATTCATATAGCACTGAGGTACTAAAGTAACAAATTGTAATCCCTAAGTTGTAGTTAGTTTAGTTTAGTTTCTGAAATCGGCATCCAATTTCCAATATATCGTTTACTTTTTGACCTTATCGCCGCGGAATAGACTAATATTCGTGATAAGAATGCAGTGGAGTCATCACTGTCCGGCGGCGGCGTAACCAATCAAATCGTTTCCAATTATCAAGCCAAGTTCACAGTAACCAGTTGAAGGCAAACTTTCGAACGCGACGGTTGTGTCCTGTGAGTGTGTGTTAACAGATTTAAATTTTAATTTTACTGCATTCTTATCACGAATAGACTGTAAGAGTAATGCACGGTTTTTCCTAATTCAGGAGGCAAGGGTCAGGTTGAGCAAGGAATCCTTACAATAAAACAAGACATACAATCTAAAATTAGTTTTATTTTAATTTAAAATGTATTTACAAGTAAATCTATGAAACGTTCTTACTGCATATTAATTAATAACATATTTATTGTTAGAATTACGTAATCGGATTTTATTTTGCTGCGTTCAGCTATCTTTAAGATTTGTAGGAGAAAATTTGTGTAGTGTAACACAGGGTGGCATGCAATTATTGCCATCTTGGGCCAAGCTGCTTGGATCACTCATTTCGCTCAGGATTCTACGTCCACACCGTAAATATTTTCAGGTATATTTAACTACCCTGTGATAAACGATCTTAAGAGACCGGCGACCGCGTGAATTTCCCATACAAACGTAATACTAAAATGATTTGAATTTGAGAACTAGTTCAAAGCATTTAGACTGTTAATCAGATTAATACAGTGTTTACGCAGGTTCCTGGGGGCCCGATGCTGCTCTGGGAAACGCACTTATATTGGATCGCTATCGCATCGTAAACACCCAAAATGGCGTCATTTGGTATGCTCCTAAAGAATCGCAAATAGATCGTAAATAGATTGCAAGCAAAGCGTATACGATTTGCTTGCAATCTTTTTACGATCTATTATGCAGTGGCTAAAAGTGGGTTTAGTTGTGCCTCTGCCACCCCGTATAAAAAAAGGCGTGACGCTATATTATGTTACAGTACATAGATAATAGGTTCTCTTAGGGTAGGTACATAATTTAAAATCATACTTAATTTTTACCTCTTAGCACCTAAATTGGACTTAAAATATTATGTGTGATCTCCTGTGGTGTTTTCTCATCTAAGTATTTACAATTCCATTCTGCCTGTTAAATTGATAAAGACATGATTAATGTAGTATGAAAAAGAATACTTAGACATAGAATAGAATAAGCATTTATGAAATACTGATAAAACCACAAATACAAAAGTGTTTAAAACTTAGTAAGAAAAGTAGTACTTACAAGAGAAAATGGCATAAAAAATAAATCTGGCATCTAGAAATCATATTAGATTCTTGGAAAAGTTGTTCAGAATTACGTTTCAGAGCGATTAGACTTGGTGCCTTGGGGCCCCGTATAGCACCCTAAAGGTACCTAAGTTGACTGCCCTTGTCCAGAGCCAATTCCGAAAAGCCAGACTCGTCTCCGGTTTCCGAGAACCTAATCAAAGGTACGATTAGCTAACAGGGCCATTAACATCAGCCAATCACGTGCCGCTATTTTGAATTAATCGTCGATTGGTTAATCGTAACCTTTGATCTGTGTCTCGTAACCCACTCTATCAGGCAGTCTAAGAGCCCATAATGTTGGTGTAGGTCGTGACAATCGGCGCAAGCGCAACCAGACAGATCATGGCTACAGTGAAGAGGAGTATGATCGGTGCGTAAATGCTCAGCATCAGGCGGCGGAAGCTGGAGTACTGGGGAAAGAGAAAAATAAGTTTTAGATATGGACGCCCCGTCTTGTTTGTGCCACCGTCTTGGCAGCCGCTAAATAAAGTATAAATGCAAAACGGTTTTAAAGTTGAATGGGAGTCTGGCTGACGCTGACAGACCTCGTGCTTGACTACGTAATGGGTTCTACTCACGATGCAATTTGGTGCTGCAACTTTTAAATGAAATGAGTTCATTTTTGTTTGATTTTGACGTGACAACGTCTTATAAATTGGTTTGCCGGGTGACACTTCAAGAAACTGCGTTACGCTCCGCTCACGTTATGCGCTCACAATGAGAGCGAGTGAGAGGCACGCGTCCCTTCCACTCGGGCATGGTTAGCCCGCCTAAGAGCGAGAGAGACAGACATAAAAAGTGAAAGTAACAATATAATTCTTTGTATAAATAAATGTTTTAAATTGTTACTATTATTTCATCCTTCTTCCTACTATACGAATGAATATTCACATTAAAATTATTTTACCACTCAAAGTCGTTGTCACGTAAAACTTTCGCCCGTATACCGACTTTACAGGCAACCAATTTTTTTGGTTACAATGTAGGTCTTAAGCTTAATGTTACGTGTCGCAAAAATCTGCCACATAAGGCGTACAAATATTATTATAGTCATTATAACTACGATTATACATATTTTCTCTCATTTACCTAAATACCTAGCTGTCGTCTCTACCATTTTAGATTGTCAAAATAATCAAAAAACTCTTTGATGGAGTAAAAGCAGCAGGGTTCGTAAAAATCCGATTTTTATAATAAAAATCAAAAAATCCGATTTTTGATATATATCCGATATATATCGGATATATATCAACGATGAAAAAAGGGAGGTATTTCCATTCTAGATTGAGTACTTTTGTAGTTTATTCTGTCACAATTTTAAGGTTAAATAATAAAATATGCATTTGTTTTATTTAATGTTTATTTATAAAAAAAGTAATGCGAATAATTTGTTTGTTTATTTGTTTATTTGGGAACTGAGCCCACAGCACAATATAAAAAATGTACAGCACAATAAATAACTTATACCTAGGCCAATTAGGGGCTCTTATTATGCTACTATTACATTTTGCAAATACAGTTTAATTACACTATTATACAGTTTAATTACACTATTATTATGAGTGAGATATTCTAATAATATTTCAATAATATAAATCAACACTTACAAGGGTGAGTACACATTTTTATATAATAATATAACAGTGGTCGAGATCAAATGTAACTAACATCAGTCTTAATTAAAATCAGTTTTTCTTTATCAATACTTAAAAACAATAAAAAAATAATTCGCGTACAGAATTGCTGCCCTGCCCTCCACATAACCCGCAAAAAAGACGAGCCAAGTACCTCTTCCCCTTACGTAGAGGAAGCGTCTACGTCTAGGCCTTGTGAACCAAGACTAGCCCACCCGGAGAGGGGTAATGGCACCCACCCAACCAATTCCCTTTCCCCACACTACACAAAAATAACACAATAATAGAACAGTAATAGAGTAATATAATAATATAACACAAACTTACCAAAACTTGCTTCAGTGAAAGATATAACCACCGACACTTTCTATTCGAACTACATCAAAACGGAAAAACACAAACGATAGCGCGAGTTAGGATACTAGCAGAGCCATCTAGTGAGAAAGAAAACCATCAAAATTTAGCACGATTCACGAATACAGAGGTTCGAAGAGGGCGATTCTGCGTTTGAAGGGGGCGATTCAGCTTGTGTTTCCATTAAACAATACAAATGTACAAAAATGTTAGAATAAATATCAATTGATATATATCCACATAAAAATCCATTGATATATATCATGATATATATCCGATATATATCACGCTGATATATATCTGCGAACCCTGAAAAGCAGTGATGCATAAGCCAGCTGTGTAATTTATTTTTAAAGATATGTATTTCTCTCTATCTATCTTCCTGTCTTGCCCTCTTGCAACAGATAGAGAAGGATAGGCAGAGAGAGAAATACAAGTTGCAGCAACAAATTGCAAGTCAGATTGCATCGTGAGTAGAGCCCTTACTTGACATGTAAAACATAAAGGGCTCACGATGAAATCTTGACTTGCAATTTGTTGCGTTGTAACAGATTAAAAGAGTTAGATGCTACTAAAAATAAGCGTTTCATTAGCAATGTGCAAGGCCGAGAAAATGCCTGAAAAACGCCTTGCGAATACTGGCAATCCATTTGCGATGTGTTACCGGAATACCAAATGACGCCATTTCGGGCGTTTAAGAAGCGGTTGAGATCCGATTGCAATGCGTTTCCCAGTGCAGCGTGGGACCCCAGCAGCAGAGGCCCGAAGCGTATGTACGCTTGCTTGCAATCTATTTACGATCTATTTGCGATTCTTTAGGAGCATACCAAATGTAAGGTTAAATTTGATGAAACATGCAAACCTCTATTTAAAAAACTTAATATTTTACCTCTACCAAGTGCCTACATTAGAGATATATGTGTTTTTGTTGCCTCTCATCGAGAATACTGGAGATCCAGAAATGAAGGACAGCAAAGACAAATAAGGGCAAAGTACACGAACCTACTGTATCAACCTCCTGGATTTAAGGACATTTATAGGAAGAATGTATACAATATGTGTACCGATTATATTGTTTAACAAGCTGCCTGACGAATTCAAAGTAATGACTAGCAAGTCCTTAAAAATTAAGCTCACAAAGTGGCTACTACAACACTGTTTTTATAGCGTTAAAGAATATTTAGATTGTAGAAACTAAACATTTATAAATATAAAATTTTACAAACGGACATTTGAAATTTGAATTATATAACTAAACAATAATTAAATTAAAAGCATTTACTATAGTATAACGCTGTTTCATAAATTAAAACTTACTATTTTGCATGCTTATACATAAGCTGAAAACACTGGGCATTCTTTAAAATTAAGATCATCTTATTACTGTTTTCTTGCAAATAAATTTCATTTCATTTCAATGACGCCATTTTGGATGTTTTAGAAGCGGTAGCGATCCAATATAAGTGCGTTTCTCAGAGAGCATCGGGCCCCAGGTTGCAATGGATTGCATCGTGAGTAGCAGAGGGGTGCGTGAGAAGACCCCGTTGCTATGCTATATACTAACCGGTGCGTCGGTACTCCGGTCCACCTGGGTCACCTGCCGCGTCTGCCCCATCATGTCCTTCATGGGGAACGAGTTGACGCGGCCATTGCTGATGCGCCCGTCCGATATGCACACCGTTAGCTGCGGGAAAACATATTCATTATAATTGAAACAAAAAGTAAACTTTAGAAAAAACCGACTTCCACAAACCCTATTTGATTAGATTGAGTTTAATGCAAACTGTAAACCCTTACCCCACCCCCCCTTGATGGGGACTTAATTTTGTCAAATCCCATCTTAGTGCTACCCCACACTATTAAGGAAGCACTGTACAAAGTTTCATAGCTCTAGGTCCACAGGTTTAGGCTATGCGTTGCCTGTCCGTCAGCCACGCATTGTATATTTGTACCTAGTATGGAGCAGTTCTGGTGGCCATGTGTGGTCTTCATCATCAGTTCCGCATCACAATATTATGCTTACCATGTGCAAAAATCACTATAGGTCAGCCTATAATATTTGAATAGTTCCCTCGATTTCTCCAGGATCCCATCATCAGATCCTGACCTTGTGTCAATGGGACCAATGGGAAGGTAAACCCTTTGAAACAAAAAAATAATTTTCCAAATCGGTCCATCCGTCTAGGCGCAATCGGGGCACATACATAAAAAAAAACATACGGACGAATTGTAAACCTCCTCCTTTCGGAAGTCGGTTAAAAACTTTTTAGCAAGGAGGTGCAACAACGACGGCGCTGTTCGAGTCTCTACCACCCGATAGGGCCTCGTGTCGAATCCCGGTTGGACAGGTAGAGATGAATATCTTCAGTACGCCGCTTAGCATTGGCACTTTGTACTCTCTCTCGACTGCCATGTCTATAATATGTTCGTCCGTCTCCCTCTCCCGCGTCGCGGCGAGAGCGAGACATGTTGAGACATTTCGGGCTCGACAGAGAAAATGACATTTGTGCATAGACAAGGGCGTTTCTCGAGTGTGGGGGGTGGGGGGCAACGTACAGGGGGAAATTCTGGCGCTAGCGAGATCATGTCGATGGTCGAAATATCGATTTGAGATACCGAAATCTCTATAAAAAACAATACAGACCTATTTTTACGACTAGCCTTTCGACCGAGATATCTTGGCCCGTTTTCGATCGAATAAACAATCGAAGAAACATTTTTTATGGGAGCCCCCCTTAATATTAATTTAATTATTCAATTTTTAAGTAAATAATATACTCAATATATTGTGAACATTTTAAGCGTCCACCTGCTACAATTATCAATATCGGCAAAAATGAGCAAAAAAAAACACGTTTTTTGTATGGGAGCCCCTCTTAATATTAAATTTATATTGTTTTTTAGTATTTGTTGTTATAGCGGCAACAGAAATACATCATCTGTGAAAATTTCAACTGTCTAGCTACCACGGTTCATGAGATACAGCCTGGTGACAGACAGACAGACAGACAGACAGACAGACAGACAGACAGATAGACAGACAGACGGACGGACGGACGGACGGACGGACAGCGAAGTCTCAGTAATAGGGTCCCGTTTGGCACCCTTCGGGTACGGAACCCTAAAAAAACGAACCCCAGTTGAAGTCGGTTAAAAATTTAAAAAAGCAATAAGATGGGCCAGCCAGTACTTACGGACAGGACTAGATGCATGATGACGTGAAAGGCGACGTACGCCGCTAGTATGTAGACGCTCCAGCCAGGCAACTCGGCCTTCTGCAGGTACACGGCTAGGAAGATTGTTGCAACTGGAAACAATAATATACACCTTACAATCTTCCTATGTGACACTCCACAAAAATGCCCACTTTTAGCCAATTGTCCAATCAATTTTGTGGTAAATACAGGGGGCTAACAAAGAATTGGATTGATATTATTTTATTTGGGTTTACAGATCACGGGACACGGGGACAGTGATGTCCCGGTCCTTTTAGTAGGCTTGCGTGGGGACATGGGTCTAACGGTCTAACAAGGCCCCGTATTATTATTACGAGCCTGCAATGACCCACTGCTGGGCAAAGGCCTCTCTCCGCCTCTTCCACTCTATCCGATCCTGAGCGGTCCCAGACCTATTGTACCATACATTAAAAACTTATAGGTGATTGCAGGGTAGAGACAAACTCATCCCCATTCTTGTACCCAAGCTTCGGTGTGAGTAAACGATCACTCAGCAAGTTACTAATGAGGGTACCAACAATACTTGGATGTCAGCATGACTGCTAATTCGGGTTAATCCATATGAAGGATAGTAATTAGTGCCATAGGTAGGTACTCGTATGCTCGACCAAATTCCACGGCGATTTTCAATCTACCCACATCTCAGACTAATAACCCATTCCTCCAAGACTCACATCGAGATATTATCGTATACCTACATGGGTTTTGAATTTTAAAAGTTCAAAACCTATGAAAAACATTACTATGGAAAGTGGAATGGATGAACGCAGCGGAGTTTTGAGTGGATAGACAGACAAGACAGATCCAGTGATATCACTATCTCAATGCACGTCCTTGGAGTCTACAGTGCCCCAGTAAAGATCCTCGCACATTGCGGGCATGTTGAGCATCTCATTATTGCAGAGTCTTGAGTACTCACTTCCTAGAATATGTGCCGCGTTGCCACCGAGCCAGTGTGCCCAGTTGAAGAGTGGTCGCCGCTTAGTGCCGGGGTGGGGGCGGAAGTAGGCTCCTGAAAACAACATTATTTACAAATGAGATAACCATTTATTTATGTACCTACAGGAAGATACATTTCTTCTGGCCCCACACTAGGATATGTGCCCTGTGTCATGGGAAACAGAACCAGCAACGTTACACAAAATATAAACATCCAATACCGACCTGGATTTTTTGTTTTCTTCCTTCATATAGCCGGGATTCGAAGCTGGGACCTCGCTTTGGAGGCAGAGCTTCGAACCGTAATGCCACGAGGTCGGCAAAGTTAGTCAAAAGTGTCTTATTTAACCCAAATACCTTCCTAACTACCACTGCCCCGTGGCCACCATTTTGGAAAAATGGTGGACTGTTGAATCTTGAACAGTCAGAACGGTCGATAGGCTATATCCTCACCTTAGTTGACTATATAACTTGACCGTGTTATACCTAGTCAAATTGCATTTAACTGTAGACATTTAACAGCTGTAAGTCAAGAGTCTAGTGCTTATACGTCACCTTATAACTGGTTACCTGGTTACCGACCGACCTAATTTTCTCAAGCCTTACCAATCGGCTGCAAGAAGCACAGCAGAACCGTCACGAGTCCAGTAATGGCGTGGGGGTTGTCCCCGGTCGTCGACCATCCCCCGACCTCGACCACCATGATGATGGCACCGCAGATAGTGAGCAGCCAGGTCAACACCATCAGAATCCTGTGCCACTGCGAAAGGGAGATATACGGGAAATGTTGACCGGGAAAAATTTGTCAAGAAATATAAGACCGAACTAGGCCCCTGGACTTATTGACCCCCAGTTTCTGAAAGAGTCATCAGGTCATCAATGATGATGATGGTGATGACCTGACCACTCTTTCAGAAACTGGGGGTCTAAGTCAGGGGCCTGTAGGTAGTTCGTCATGGTCAAGTGGTTTCGGAAACTATTCAATTTGTAGGTATAGTAGACGCCAAACAACTTGAGCAAAATGTGACGTGGTGGGGGAAAGTTTGCGCATGTACACTTACGTGCCAAAAAAACGACGCACTTAAAATTCTCAAAACAAATCGTACCTACAGTATACTGCATGAATCTTAGTGCACAATACTATATACTAACTTAGTTCAATCGATAGAAAATGAGAAAATATACTGTACCATTTGCATGAGGGACTGAGCGGTAACAGGTGCACAATAACAGTTTGAGACACGCGAAGTAGGTAGGTACATTTGCTGCGAACTATACAGATTTAATGGTCTGTGGATATGACTATCAAAATAAAACTGTAAATTATTTAGCGACATATGTCGTCTTTTTTGGTGTCTATTAACAAAGAATAATGATTTGACAAAAGACAAGATTTTTATGGGATACCTACGATTGAAATTCCCTAAAATTACGTTTTTCCACGTACACCTATAAAACATAATAATATCTCCATCGATAGAAAACTCATCATATACCATCTTTCTGGCTTGCCTTTTTAAAACTACGTTAGGACGTCGAGGCATTTTTTATCCGTGATTTCACTGCACGCAAGTGTGAACTCAAAGCGGGAAACGATGGTTGAATGATCTACCAATAGCGTGGCTAGGCGCGCTCGATGCGATGCTCCATCCGCACGCCGCGTCCCGCACCCCATACCGTGGTGCGCAGTTTCATATATCAGATGGTTTCTGCGCATGCAAGGTCATTTGTTCAAGTTGTTTGGCGTTACCTATACCTACCTATGAAGATAAATTCAAAATTGCGACGCGTGATGGCTGATTTATGTTTAACAAGAGTTCAACAAGTTGTCACAGTTAATTTTACCCTAGAAAACTGGGTGTGCATGACTGGCAGATAAAGCATATAAAACATCTACTGGTTTTAGGCTGTACGTTATCTGTCTTATCTAAATGCATGAGACTTTGTATCAGGGAAGTTATAAAACTGTCTAAACTTGTGTGCAGATACGTGCAAGGGGAAATGGAAGGTAGGTATGCGAAGCAAACTTACTGCAAACCAAATGTCCTTGCCGCCCAACTGTTTGCCAACCCATGTTTGTCGGAAGTATCTGAAACAAATACATAACTTTATGTAAGGAGTAGGTAAGTATTGATGACGCTCGATTCGTCTCGTGAAGTCGTATTTCTCGTAAAAGTTTGGCTTAGTTGTCTCGGCTTTCGGCCTTGCAAGTATCTTAAGTCTTCGAATGGTCTTCGAGACGGTTTTTTCGGCACTTGGCAACTTTCTATAAGTACTTATGGCTAAAAAATAATTTGTTGCTTGGTTCGTCTTTCGGCCTCATTACTATTTATGAATCAGGTACATTATCTTGGCCTTTGGCCTCTGTATGAGAAGCTGTGAGTGAAAGTATGTTACCTGGCTAGCACGATGCCTATTGCCGAAGTACCAAGCCAGGCAGCCAACATGAAGCTGCCGTGAAGTTTCACCAGCAGTTTGCTTGCTCCCGCCGCCGCGCCCACCGAGGACAGCGCTTGTGGCGCACCCGTCGACTCGTAGACTAAGGTGTGGAAACCGACCCGGTTTGCGTCTGGGGAAAGGGGGGAAATATTTAGAGAATAACTAGATAAACACGACAAATTCCTTTGTTCTGTGTTTCATAGGTTTTGAGCATTATTAACTACCAAGTCATAAGTTTGAAAACAGCGGGCCGTAGATTTTTATACAGACGTTTGAGTGACCAGATAAACTAAATATTAAGCTGTAGATGATGAGATAAACATAAACATTTTTTCATCACATCTATTCAAAAAGATCTACTTTAGTCCCGGCAAACAGGGACTAAAGTAGGTCGTTTAGTCCCTAGGGACTAAAAGTAACTTTTTAATTTTGTTGCCAGTACAAAGGAAAAAAAATGCTGTCACTAATCAGTTTCACTACCACTCAGGCTGACAGACCCAATTAAAAGAGAGATCGATTCTAAACGCCGCCAATAAAAAAAAAAGTTTGTACTAAAATGCGTACTCGACACAGATTAGATAATCCGATCGACCGAATCGATTGACACCGATTGGTGACAACAGAGAAACAACCTTACAGAATTGATATCGAAACACGGACCAAATAATTTAAAAAGTTGTGGAAAATTTGTAAACAAAGCGCGCCAAATCTGAATGCTGTAATTATTTCAATTTCGTGTCTAACTCCAGATGATAACAACAAACGCGAATGACAAATACAAGATCTGTTACCAATAAAATCACGAGGAATATAGGTATGTAAAAACTAGTGGTTATCTGAAAATGCTTTTTGAACCAATTTTCAAGATTTAGCCAATACTAAACAATCTTTAACTATGTGGAGGACATATTTGTAATTCGTAATTTCTTTATTGTACTAAGACAAGAATGACATACAGAAAACTTATAACAGATAACAAGAGATTTCTTCCAACAAACCATTACACACAACATATCACGACAATTGTGTAAATAAATATAGGGTCTAACAGAAAGGGGTGTACAAGCCGAAAGAAGGTTGTTAGGGACATCATTTTGAACAACTTTCACAATTGGACCGACTTGATCAGAGCAACTTTATTTTTCACTCCACCATACAGATCAGCTGAGCGCTAGGCCCGAAATGTACTGAGTTAAAAATAAAGTTGCTCTGATCAAGTCGATCCCATAGTGAAAGTTGTTCAGAATGATGTCCCTCATTCCGCTTGTACACCCCTTTTTGTTACACCCTGTATAGGTACATGTATGGTATTTTATTGATTACTTACTACTTTTCTCATAGAGGGTGATGAAAAGTAGAGTGTCCACCTCAGGAGTAAAAACAATTTTTGGCTCGAGTGATGTACTTTGAATCCCTCGCTCCCTCAGGATTCTACTTTTGAGTCCCTCGTTACACTCGGGACTCAACTCTAGAATCCCTCGGTCGCTCAGGAGTCAAAAAACACTCTCGCCCTAAAAATAGTTCTTTACTCCCTTGGTAAACAATCTACTAATATGCACATAAATGGCTTCTGACATTAGGATCATTAAAGCAGAAACACCAACGACACTCACTAAATAAACATCCAAGTCCTGGGTTTTTTTTCATCCCCGGGATTCCCTTGGGAGGCAGAGCAACGGGTTATGTCTCGAAAGTCTTGAACGTATCAACAAAGTAAGCTATCGTTACCATTACCTTTCATATCTTCTCCCGAAACGATCATCAGGTTGTACTTATTATTCGCCAGATCAAACGTCCTCCCCTGTACCGTTGACACGACATTCCTTGTAAACTTGCAGTACAACTTCCCATCAATCACCGACGAACCCTGCAACTGCACAATGTCTTGCGGGGAATCGCTCCGTCTAACATACGGTTCTTCTTTTGGGTAAGTCCAAGAAGTGAACAGGCCGACTCTTCCGTTCTCATTCCTTACGCATTCCATTGCGCTGTCGTCTCCCATTTTGTTGTCCATACTCAGTCCAGCGGCCACGTATTTTGGGTTGCCAGTACCCTGAAGCTCGAAGGTGTAGGTGTCTCCAGCGACGAATATAGCGACTAAGGCCTTGCAGTCGCCAGTTTGGAGGCAGTTTTGTGGGGAGCCGAAACAGAGTTTGGTGTCTGCACAGCCGTCGTAGATTGGGTCGAATTTGGTGGGTGCTGGTTTGGGCTGAAAGAAAAAACTTTTCTATTAGATTCCCTGCGTAACAGAACTCGTTGCTGGATATCTGGTTACTTTACTGCAGTAGTGGAGATTGTATCATTTCGTATTGTCTGGATGTCTTACGAGACTTTTATGCTGGCTCGCTCGACTAACAGATCCGAAACTCTAATTGGAATTCAGAGTGCTCTATAGAGTAGAGTGTAGAGGGCAGGTTCCCCTACCGCATGTTATACAACTGCACGAAACTAAGAAGTTCAAGGAGTAATATCTGAAGCAATTACTTAGTAAGTATACTTAGACGATGTTGTCAAACTGGCTGGGAAGAGGAAAGCAATGTAAGTAATAGACTAGCAGAGGACGGGAATGGCTTCAAAGGAGAAGGAAGGATCCAGTGAGAAAATAATGTAGATGATGTTTGTAAGTACCTTAGACTCCATAATAACAGGCGGTGCCTGGGTAATTCTCTCGATGGTGGGCACGGCAGCTGTGGAGGTGATGGCGGTGTCCGGGGTCACGACCTCGACGATCGGTGACTCGACATTACGCCAGTAAGTCGAGTAGCTTTGGGCGACCGTGGCTCTGGAAGTAAACATATTTATTGCTAATAACCAGTCTAACTTACTAACTCTTCTTTTTAGTACATCTCTACAACTGGAAGTTGGCGGTCCGCTCTCCAAACTCTTCTCTGTTTTTCGCCATGCACGTCAGCTGTTTTAAACACCACAAAGTAATTTGGTTTGCTTAAAGATGAAAATGAAAATGAAATTTATTCACCATACAAACTACCAGTGGAGAAATATACATTTGGTGCCTTAAACTAAGTCATAAAACCTGTATTTTAAGGCCCATAGTTGCCTCTCCCATTTGTCGTAACGGATGATATCATACTTACATAGTGTTTTATGTAGAAATATAACTATGGATCTAAGTATTTATACTTAAAAATGTGGCTAAATCTATCACCCTTTCAAACAACCTTATAAAATGCACAAAGACACAGACTCCAAGGAAACAATCAAATCAAAAACCAGTAAGTAGTACTTTTTGCACCGCATTGGTTTTTTGTGCGAGAAATATCTCAGTAATTGTCTGCTCGAGATACCATCTCAGTAGTCACGCTCGGCGGAGTCAACTGATGCGGTTAATTGAATGCCGTCACCCGTGCCGTCAGCTGATGAGCTAGCAACGTATTGTGCGTTCCGGGTGTTTAGCTGAAGGTGAATCAGTTTCATAGTAAAAGTTGCTCAGAAATGGTCTACAACCAACCCCCTAAATTTGCATGTAGCTCGTGTGACCTGCAGCTATTTCTGTGCATCCCCCAAGTATGACGATGATGGAGAATACCTGAAACCGACGCCTCCAAGGAAGTCAGTTGGCGCCTTCCACTGGAAGGCCAGAGCTGGTTTCTCCTCAGGAGATGTGTGAGTCACGGAGTCGTTGTCACCACGACAACTGATGATCTGCTCCATCACCAGATCAGGGACTTTCGTGAACTGACCCACTATTGTGTCTGGTTTCTGCAATTAGGTAGGTATAAACATTACTGAACAACGTGCGTCACTTTTCCCAAACGGGGTGAGAGAGGCAAAGTTTTGTCTACGATAATCCAGATAATCAATAGTTCATTTTGCGTGACAGGGAGCCTAGCAATACTGAGGCAATAATAGGCAAATCGTACCTTTAAATCAGTCACACAGTCACTTGAACAACCTCGGTGTATTAATCTAAGAATCTTCGAGGCCGGGGGTCAAACCAAGCGTCACGAAAACCTCTAAGACCTAGACAAGATACGTGCTAGAGTGCTAGGACTAGGCCGAAAGCCGAGCCAAGCAACCTAGCTTTGGAAACCTATTTTAAACGGCTAAAGTAGTTACACAGGACTGAGTTAAATGGCGTGTCCATGTGGAGGCCTATACTGAACAGTGTGTTCCCTGACAATCTGATTATGATGATGATGACGAAAGAAGTTGTAGGTAGCTAATTACCTGAACGCTCCTCCCCTGCAGCAGAAACCCTCCGATGGGAGTAGCCACACCACCAGGGCTGGTGATGGTGACGGTGACGACGTCTCCTTGCCGCACTTGTGATGATGAGGTGGTGATGACGTAGGGCGGCACCGAGCTTTGGGGCAGGATGGTGGAGTGGCGGGGTAGCTGGTCCACGCAGGCCTGGAAGGTGAACATTTAGTTTTAATCTTGATTTTCTGCACCATTATCATGTCCAATACATATAAATGTAGGTACCTAGTCTATTAATTTCCAGACTGAGGGGCATAGATCTTTATTCAGATAAGTAAGATGGAGCCATACACGTTATAAGCGATATCAGCATGGTTATACGGCTTAACGTGTCATCAGAAACCATTGCATGGTCAGCACCGGTATTGGAACCTGCATCTCCTGCATAAGAAGCAAGCTTGATACCCATTAGACTACAGAGCAACTGCTGGACATATGCCTCCATGTTAAACGTTAACTACTTTTTTTTGCCTTCCCTACACCTATCTTTAATCTTTTAGGTTCAGCCCCTGCGTTGATGACTCAGTCACCCAGTCAGTATCACTTATTCTTTTTATGATTTCATGATCATGATGTTATGATGATGATGATTACTTACCCCAGGTGGCGCTCCGGAGCCATGTTGGTGTGTTGTTCTGACTAAAACTAGGAGTATGGCCGCTACTATGCCACCGTCGAACCTTCTTTTCCGTGGCAGCATCTTGCTGTCTTTGGTTCTGAAATAGATAGACGCTAATGTTACAATAGGTACGAATTGGGGTTGCTAAGAAAATATACATACAAATCAAATTACCCAATGAGCCTATTCTATAAATCATGTTTTTATTATAAAGACCTCTCGATGACGTCATAGGAGTCTGCTTGAATTGGTGCTTGCATCGAACTAAAATAATCGGCCAAGTGTGAGTCGGACACCCAAAAAGTTTCTTGTATGGGGAGGGTACAACTTTACTTTTTCAAAAAATTCGGGTAGTTTATTTTGTAGATAATTGTCGTTGGTGTTCCCATTGTTGTTGGAGCGGCAACAGATATGACACATTCTGTGTAAATTTCAACTCTAGCTATACGGTTCGTGAGATAGAGCCCTTTGACAGACAGACGGACAAACGGATGGACAGCGGAGTCTCAGTAATAGGGTCCCGTTTGGCACCCTTCGGGTACGGAACCCTGGAAACATAGTCAGTTAGTATTGTTTGTGTTCAGTCCGAAATGTTGAAGTTGAGAGTTGAGTCACAGAGGAACGTAAGTAAGTACTTCACGGAACGTTGGCCATTACGGAAACGACATGATAACGTTAACCTGTCGCACTAAACGACATGATAACGTTAACCTGTCGCACTAAACGACATGATAACGTTAACCTGTCGCACTAAACGACATGATAACGTTAACCTGTCGCACTAAACGACATGATAACGTTAACCTGACACACAAGACAATTACAGGTAACATAAAGCGTCATGCCCATGCCTTTTCACATACGGGTAGGAGCTCTTTAGGCCAGGTATTCAATTATATAAGAGGGGTTCTAACGTAGCGAGCGATTAATTAAAACACGAAAACAAATAAGTAGTTACGTCGTAGGTAGGTGAAGTGGGAAGTCGTTAAGTGTCATTGTAACTAGGTATCTAAGTACCTTGGTAGGTAGTAAGAGTTTTACACATGGTTTAGCAATAAACCATTGCCCTTGAGATATGCAAAACTAGTGGGTGTACCTATGTGTTTTACGAACCATTAGACCTTCCTATCTGTATTTGTAGTTAGTATCACTACTAACAGGCAGGTCTCATGGCTTTTGTAAACTACAGAGAGTTTATTATTAGAATGTTATTTATAAGTAGATATGCGTTGATTGAATGCATTTATTGTTCTGAGATTGAATGTAAGACCATATAAACATCTTACTGCTTCTTAGTAGGTACGTTCAATGTTTCGAGGTTTCTTTCGTCTTATTACGACTTCTAAAAATATCTCAACGGGTATGTATAAATCTTTAAGAGATTCTATAACAATTGCTACCTTTCGCGCCAAGATTCTTTGGTTGTGAGCCAGCCTACCTCTATCTCATCCCGCCTTTTTCTATGCGAGAAAGAGAGGACGTAGCTCGCTCAAACAGCAACAACAACAACCACAACATAGCGTCACGCCTTTTCCCATACGGGATGGCAGCAGCACAGTAATGGCGACGAATTTGCAAATACCCAATCAATAAATACCTATCAAAAATACTTATTACGTAATTAATTTACTTTATTGGCACATAATACCTATTAGGAAGTTGTCAAATTGCCGTAAAGACTTCCGCATGCCTTAGTTCATTCATTCATCACCATTAGTCATACTTTAGTGATACTATTAATTATTCTGTACTCATTATTAGTTGTTTAAAAATCCTTAGGCAGGTATTAACAGGTTTATGTGTTAACAACTGCTCTACTTTAGGTCATACACAAGTAGGTACAATAAAACCAAGATGACATTGAGGTATGGCTTGCCAGTTCACCTTGCAAGGTATGGCTCATTCGACCTGGCCCGCATACCACAACATTACAGTTTAGATTTCAATTCAAAGTTTCAACATCAGCATGGCGAACATTTTCATTATAATATTATTTAGCGGACTTGGTTGTAAGATGGTCCTGCAAACTACTTATAATTTTCCGGATCAGAATAGGTTCATTCATCCAAAATGGCGTCATTTGGTTTGCTCCTAAAGAATCGCAAATAGATCGTAAATAGATTGCAAGCAAAGCGTATACGCTTTGGGTGTTTTAGATGCGATAGCGATCCAATATAAGTGCGTTTCTCAGAGCAGCATCGGGCCCCTGCTCTCAATCGCTATAATATAAAGTATGTGGTGGTATGGTAACCTATCTATCCATGGTTTTCACATTACTATAGTAGTTAGATTCGACAGTTGCGCTGTAGAACTTATGTCAAATTCGATTATTCAACCTATCTACTGCAGATTGAGAATAGATAGGTTATTAAAACCGGACGTAGTGCATGCGTTCGACCTACAAGTGACATTAGATTAAGGTCGTAGATTGGTCGACGACATTGGATCGTAAAACTGAGATTTGGGCAAACTGGTAATAAAAAATAATATTATATTTAACGTACAGTCATACAAATAATACAAATAAAAAGATATCTACACTTAAAATTAAGAAAAACAAGATTTATCAAAAACAACCGCACAAGATCAATTATAAACCCTGATTTGCGCTTTGAGTAATAAGGTTTACTCAAAGGATTTGCGAGGTGCTCACGCATAATTGCGTTACACGGAGGAGGGTGTGCGTGCAGGTGGGAATTGCCATTTCCACCTCATTTGGGAAAAGGCTATGACTATAAGATAGAGTACAGAAACTAATGGGATACATATTGACCGATACGTTCATTTCCCGAAAAGGTGCACTTGTCAAAAAGGGACGACAAAGTTAGAACGTCGCAATACCTACGTTCACTTTTCGTTAACTTCTCGTTTAATGATTTCTTCATTGAATTTAAATACCTACATAAAACCGAACTATTTAAACAACTTTTCAAAATTTAACAAACCTTTCTTGTCTTTCCTTACAAATCGCCAATGAAACAAATCGTTAACATTTATCGTAACGTAAAGGCTACTTTCTTAGAGGAGATGTGTACTTTTTCCTAGACAGTTGGTACTTTATTCGAAATAGTCATGAACCAAGCTAAAACCATATTTATATGAAAGAATATAATATGTAAGTATATGGATTCTAAATATATATCATGATATTTTTTTAAGCCGCCGTTTTGTAGTTTTTAGGGCGTAAGGCTACTTTCTTAAAATAAGACTTGTATCGATTTAACCTAGATTGGGCAAAAGGGTCAGTTTAGAGCTCTGCCAAGTTGTAACGTCTTGTTAAATTATTCTAAGCAACCTACTTAGATTTTAGGTCACCAACCAACGGCCCTTTTTACATTGGCCACAGAAGAGATTGGCTACGTACAGAACGGCCACTCCCTTCCCTGCGCGGATTCAAATACCGCACCTCACCCCGGAGTCGGGGAGCCTCTCGGGAGACACTTTGTATAGAAGCTGAACGCACACATTCACAAAAGAACGAGTTTACGCACACATTTGCACGTGTACAAATGTCATTAGGCTATGTGTAGTAATAGGTGATTATTTTACGAGCGTTCTATGGAGTGTCCGAGGTGTGCATTGGCAACAATTCAGACACCCATTTGTTTGACCGAGCGAGAGAAGCGTCCAGTTTGAAGATTGTCCCAAAAAGCGTTTGTCACTTTGTCAGTCTGTCTGTCCTCGCAGAGGGTTATCGTAGAGTTTTCGTAATGCAATAATTTGTCTAATAATAATAATAATAATAACAACGGGTGCACCACAAGACCCCAACCCTTAAATATGTGTTTTGAATAAATTGTCTGAAAGGGGCCTGTACTGTACGTGTTGGACCCATGTCCCCACGCAAGCCTGCAGAAAGGACCGGGAGAGTAATTGTCCTGTGAAGTCAAATTCAGACACAAAATAATAATATTAATAATCTTTATATCAGGCGTGAAAGCCAATATCATAATTAAATTAAAAACTAGAGATACATATTTAATAAAACATACATAAAACAAAATAACCGCGATACAAACATAAGTGCGAGTCGGACTCGCGCACGAAGAGTTCCGTACCATTATCTCTATAAAAAAAACCGCAAAAAAAATCACGTTAGTTGTATGGGAGCCCCCATAATATTAAATTTATTTTATTTTTTAGTATTTGTTGTTATAGCAGCAACAGAAATACATCACCTGTGAAAATTTCAACTGTCTAGCTACCACGGTTCATGAGATACAGCCTGGTGACAGACAGACAGACAGACGGACAGCGAAGTCTCAGTAATAAGGTCCCGTTTGGCACCCTTCGGGTACGGAACCTAAAAAATAAACTAACTAAGGATTTTATTCCTCATTGGCCGCGCTTCCCTTAGCGTAATGCCCCGTAGCGTAACTTTCCCTAAAGCGGCTAACTTAACTTCTAAATAACATTTAGAATTAGAATTAGAATTACGTTTATTGCTTCCATTCACATTTGCTCTTAAATCAAGATACAATTTTATAACCTAACCTTAACTCCAATGGCTCCAAGTAGGTTTGTAAAATACCTCCTACATGCCAGTGTAAAATCGAGGTTAAATAGGCTCTTAATGTTTCAGAATTCGGAAGCTAAAACCGTCACGCAATGCGGTTTATTTTCTTCATGTTGGTCACAATTTATTCATTAGATTGATGATACACGTCTTGAAGTTTAATGATATAATCAATTATTTAAAAGTTGACTAAACGTTACGCTGGAAATTTTCTAGTGGCGACTATATAGGTGGGGGATCTTGATAAACTAAAATACGCGCGTACACGTTGAGTCATTTCATTACCTATCTAGTAAGTTAAGTAGGTAGTGCTTTCCAAAATCTTATTGCAGTTTCGGCGTATTTGGTCTATTTTCTTTTCCACTGACGTTTTGCGTTAGGTCAATATCGCATTACGTCCACTTTATCCAATGACGTTTGCGTTGGTGTGGTTTGCGTGTTGGTGAATTTTGCATTCGAACCTCGCATTTGGTACCGTCCACTTACCACTGTCCTACTTCATTCTACCTGCTGCTTCAATTAAGTTTTTTTTAGCACAGTCATAAGCATGTGGGCGAGATCAGAAAAAAATACCGGGAATTTCCGTGGTCGGCTTTCTTTACCATTACTTTCTTGTTCTTTGGGTTTTTCTCAGCTCTCAAGCCGGTTACACACTGCACTGGGCTTAAATTCTTGTAGGTGCGTCCAATGCGGCTGAGTGTGCGTTAGCACTTATTAAGTTTAGTTACGAGTTAATTTTAGTGATAGTTCGCTTGTAAGTTACTTTAAAGTATAGGTTTCCTCGAAAAACGATTTCCCTTGGACTGAACATCTGGGTCATGTAAACTTCGTATTTTGCATAGACTTCTTTCTCATCCGGACCCAAAGCGCGGTTAAACCTATTCATTATGTACTTGAATCGGTTTGTTTTAAAACCCTTGATGACGAGAAAGTGTTAGTATCTATCTGTGGCACACAGCGATCAAACAGATGACCGAATGTTAGGGTAGTTTTCTGTTTAAGGCTGGATTTTACCAACAAAAAGTTATACGAGGATAATAACGATAACGTAATAAACGTTTAAATAAAAGTTATCCCGGGGATAACTTATATGACAATGACAGTTCAAAATGAGGTGATGAAATCTAGGTTTCACGGTGTCTATGATAAAGTAGAAGATAATCTCGAGTAAAAGTTACTCTTTCGTTTGTAAAATCCAGCCTAAATGGTATACCTACTTATAGTAAACATCCCTGCGATCTTAGCAATATTTTATATTAAAAAAAATGTATTTTGGTCAGCGTGTTTTTAGGGTTCCGTACCCGAAGGGTGCCAAACGGGACCCTATCCTATTACTGAGACTTCGCAGTCTGTCTGTCTGTCTGTCTGTCTGTCACCAGGCTGTATCTCATGAACCGTGGTAGCTAGACAGTTGAAATTTTCACAGATGATGTATTTCTGTTGCCGCTATAAAAACAAATACTAAAAAAAACAAAAGAAATTTAATATTAAGGGGGCTCCCATACAACAAACGTTACATTTTTTTTTGCTCATTTTTGCTCGATATTGATAATGGTAGCAGGTAGACGCTTAAAATGTTCACAATATATTGATTATATTATTTACTTAAAAAATAATTAATTTAATTAAAATTCAATTAATATTTAGGGGGGGGCTAGGCTAATATTTATAGATAATTGTACGGAACCCTTCGTGCGCGAGTCCGACTCGCACTTGGCCGGTTATTTTATTTAAGCTGAACAACTTTGGAGCTTGTTTGTCATTCGGGTTTTCCCGTCGTGATGTCAGACAACCTTAAAATACGAGCTTTATTATAGTTCGTGATTGGATTCATAAATATCAGTCATAGTATTAACACTGACAATTGATTAACTATCAAGGAAAATATGAACACTGATATATCTCGAAGGTAATAAATAGTGGTATAACTTTTAGCAGGTAGGTATAACATTTTTTTATCTAAGTAGGTCGGTGCAGGCGTCAATCCGTCTAGAAGTTGATTTACATTACACTTCTAATAGGCTAATAATAAGAATAAAGTAATGCTAAGAGTCTGTCATCGATATGCCATCTTGAAAAGATAAATAATAAATGTTGTAAGTAAAATGACAGACGAATCTGTCACATAAAGATTACCGGGACGGGACTGCTGCTTGACTGAGATTGACCCTAACGTATGACAGAATTGTCCATTATGAAGGACAATCCATATATTTGGAAAAAGAAATAGTATCATTAACCATGACCTTACCCAATATGATGAGTGTTAAAAAATGACCATGTAATCATACAGCATATATGTCTACGTTATGTATTGTTAGCGTAGGCCGACATTTAAGATAATCCCACGCCACTACACAATAACCACAACTTTAATGATAGGTATTATCTCTAATTACTAATTACTATAAGTATGGGTGACTCACACATAGTAGATTTAGTCAATGGGCCTAACGAGTTTTGAGGTATGTTGGAATAACACAGACAAATATTAAAAACAGGATCACATCTACGAAAAAAAGTTGATCGAAGTTAAACGGCCGAAGCTATTTTGATGATCTACGAAACAAAATATTTCAATTATAAAAACTGCATTCCAACCGGACAACCTGAGCTTCAATGACAATCAGACACACACACACACACACACACATAATACTACTTTCTGCGCTTGATGTCATGTTGTACCCTACTATTTTTGTGCTAACCAGACTAAGGTGTTTTGATATTTTAATATTGGAATGAAATGGACATTTTGAATAATATTAATTATTATTATAATTTAATTAATATTAATTATATTAACGCAATTTAATTGCTATGTTTTGTATATACCCCTTACTTATGCCGGCTTTCCACTAAAAAAGGGTAATGAGCGGAAAAGCGAGCCAGCGAGCTAATATTTTATTATACTATTGCTTATGTAAATACCACATAAGATTATGTCTAATAATAACTTCGGATTATAGCACACCCAAACCGGATGACAAAGATTTGTCTTTAATTAAAAACCTGTCCGAATTGGGCCATTTAAATTCTTCAATAAGCCGATTATGATATTATTATGCAATCATAATTTGTATGTATTGAAAATAAACATGATTTATTGCAGCACCTTAGTTTGTATATTTCCGGCAAGCAGAACCGGCGGCAACTGAATTAAGTACTGCTGTAGTCCCCCCCGTTGCACGCACAATGCCAGAAACGCAAAATGCACGAAATTCCATGTTAACGACCAAATTGCAAACTGCTTAACCTAATATAGGTAAGTTCAGCTTAAATCCCATAGCCGTGCTGCGTATTATTTCTTAGGCGAGAGACAGAGTCTGTGGCATATTCCGTACCTACCTAAATTCTACTTTTGTGTTTTATAGGTACCTACTTAATAATTAAAAGGTACGCAGCATAATACCTAAAGATAATAATGATCTACATTCGAAATCCCAGCGTTCGAAATACCGAAGATCGAAATACCTAATGATCTATATCCCGAATGTTCGAAATCCCGAAAATGCGAAATATCGAAAGTACAAAATTACGAAGTTCATTATACCGAGTTTCAAAAAGGGTAATTGGTTTCTTTAGGTCAATATCTGTCCCAATACTAATGAAAGGTTGTGTTAGGTCACAACTTTATGAACCAGCCGAGCGAAGCGGAGAGGAGCGAGGCGACCCCATGTATTTTTGCAAAACCAAAAAATATATAAGTGACCCAAAGCAACCAATATGGTTTTGTGAAACTACGTGGGGTCGCCTCGGCTCCGGGTGGTTTATAAAGTTGTGACCTAACAAAACTTTACACAACCTATCTTTAGTATTGGCACAGAAAGTGACGAACCCGAGATAGAACTCGTGGACATAATAGAATGGGTCCGTGACTGTACTTTACAGAGCGTCAGCTAATCATCAAGTTAGGTTTTCGAATCACGCTTACAATGAGTTAAGTAAACAGAATTACCAGCTCAAGAAGTTGTTTAATACACAACTCAAGGAGCATGTGATTTTAATACTAACGTCCTGCGTAATAAGAACCACTTAGTACAACACCTACATTACCAACCGTTGGGTTTGCATTGAGAAAGCGTTATTTCGACATGTCACTTGACGATTCGCAAGTGCGCGCTAGTATTCCGAACATGTAAAACATACTTGCATGTTTGGTAGATTAAGTATTGTATGGGAAAAGGGGTGACGCTGTTAATAGATGGTGTTCTGTGCACTTTGAGGCGTATGGCTCAACCTTACTCGTATCCGGGTAAAGTACCGATCCCCTCGGTGGGGACGTTAATGGACTACATATTAATAATTACCGTGCATTCTAAGTACTTACCTACTTCTATCTATTCTATCTACTTTAGCTGGCAGCAATATTTTGACTGTTGCTGCGGAATCGGCGAACTGTCACACGTACATATTTTATTTTACATTATTTTAAATAGGTAAGTACCCCCTTGTTTTACTGTATTGTATAGCTTTTGGTAGTAGAATTTGAATAAATACCGTTATAAATATAAAATTACCGAAATGGAAAGCGCTATATTATCGTCATTTTACCAGCATCACAATCACAAATCGCATCCCACTTTCCGAATCGCGTGTATGTCTTTCTCTCGCTCGGTATGACTTACATAGCGAGATAGTAAGTAATTGATCAATTTCTAAGGAAAGTATTGTGACCACACGAGATGCCACGCCTGCTTACTATCGATCGTTAGGTAACATTTTCACTGCACATGTTCACAGTGTAACAGTTGTTAACACTGTGACTTGTCTAGGAACATAGTGCGAAAAGTGTCAGTTTTGACCATCTGTATTCGTCAATTGAAGTGCGTGTTTTTCGCTGTGGATTAGAGATATTTACCACAACATCGTGAATTGACAACAAGCAAATGCACAATCATTAAATGTTTGTCATTCATTTTGCGTACCTATGCAAACTGTAGGTTACTCTTGGTATGCATTTGAATTGTTACTCGTGTTTGAAGTAGTTAATTGCGTACATTAGTCATTCAACCACTTAGCAATAAAAACTTTTACTTCGGGATATTTCTTTGTGTCATGTCTTTTTTTTAGACAGCTGTCTTGTTATGTCCCATTACCCATAGTTGCTTCCGGATTAACTTTACTCCCGGATTAAAAGTTTTTTTTTAATAAGGGGTTCAGAGAGTAGCGTTGACTCGTAGTCTCGTATTATAAATAGTGGGTCTTATAGCAGAGTCATTCTGTGCTCTCAGCCCAGCCTCCATAGATTTGGATCTCGGCATTCAGCCGGCAAGCCGCACGCCACATCGAAACCGGTGGGCCTTGAACCGAGCCAGCGGTGTATTACGTCAGAAGCCCATTGCCATGGTATGGCTAATGGCTATGTGGGCTGGTAAAGCCACAGGTCGAGTATATATACATTGCGTCACTTTTCCCTTAAGGGGTGGCAGGGGCTGAGCCCGCGTTTATCAGGTATTTCAATTATCTTTTGCGTGAAAAGGAGATCCCATAGCCACAGCCATGAAGAATTTATTTACTAATAGCTGTTACAGTTAACCCATTTCACAAAGAAGGTTTGACTTTTATAGTTGTAGTCTCCGCTCCACCACTCCAGAGACTACGCAACTGACACAATGTGCATGTGTGCACGGTGCTCGACTAACAACTATCAAAGTCAAACCTTCGTAAAATGGTTTGACTGTACTCACTTGTCTAATATTACATGGTTATCGTGAATGTTCACTATCACGACACCACTATAAAATAAATCCTGCCACTGTCTTTTGCTCATTGTAAAGTTCGAACGGTAAGTAAACGACACATGATTTTCAATCTTCCGTTTTGCGTGACAGGGAGGACAGCCCTTAGCTTTGGATATATGAAAGGTTCCTCACGATGCTTTCCATTACCACATTATATTTATCATCAAACCGAAAGATCTTCAAACAATAACCAGAATAATACCTCGTGCGTTCAAACCACTATTGTTTGTAGTCTCTCACGCCGCCGCTGCCGCGCTGCAGCCATGAGTCTGTTTAGCGTCGTAATGTTCTCAATAATACCATCTTATGCAGTATTTGTAAACTATGGATCGCTGAGGAATTTATACTACATCAGTCGTTCACATTTTGCCAGTTTACGTTGCTGTTGCTGCGGCGATGGGCTAGCCCCTTGGCATTAATATTAATAAAATTTATTAACTGTCTATACTTGGGCGCAAATGTACGTCTGTAACCCCTTAGTAAGCAAAAACACTCATGAAAAACGCGTTGTTTTTGTTGTTTGCAACTTTGCTAGTGGGCGCCTAATAGAAGAAGTTGACCAAACGCGAATATGACTAAATGCGAATTACGTAACGACAAATAAGTAATGTTGTTGTTTGTACTTGCGTTTAACGCATCATGCAACTTGCAATCGAGTTGCGTCGATGGAATAACAATGGGATGTACCTGGCAGTCATCGACTCTTGACGATGACTCCATAACGGATGGGTACCAAGTAGGTATAATACCTACCTAGGTACTCTAAGCTGGGTACCATGTTTCTCTTTGCCATTCTTCCCCCGCATGGTTCGTGTATAGGAGAAGAGGCAATCAAATGTGTTACTATAAAACCTACCTCTTTTGGTGTACCATTATTTTGCAAATGTCCTTTGTTAAGAACAGTGGTAGGTAGCAAGTTAAGCATATTAGTAAATATTTATATTTTGACTTTGTTTTCCACTCTTTTAAAGTAAGTATTTTTAGGTGCGATCTCGATTCTAGACAAAAAGCGAGTAGGCACTTGTGTGGTATTAAGATATGGTAACTTGGTAGATAAGCATGAAAGTAGGAATACGGAAAAGACTACGAACATCTGAGTCAAGTCATGATAAATGTGTTGTGATCTTCTCTACCTAAAACAATTGGGTTTTGAGCAAAAAATAATCTTAAATCGCATACCAATTTCCGGATTAATAGGCCTAGCTATTTTTATGTATATCTCAATGCGGTAGCAATTTACAGATATTCTTTAATTATATTATGGTTCTTTCTTGTAGCACAATGTCAAACACAAAGGATGTTGAGGGTATGGGAACCCTTGTTCTGAATAATGGTCTGACTGGCTTTCGCCTTGATAGCTTATTACAAGGAATGATCGTGCAGGTTTGATAACATTTGGGAAATTGGAGTGAAATGAGTAATAGGTAGGTATTTTTTTTCTTGTATAGACTGAAAATAACTAGCCACTATGTAGGTATTTAATAATGTTAAAAATAGAGTATTGAATCACTGGCTGAAAGTGAGCACAGATGTGCTGTGGCACGCTGGGCATCGCTATGTTGACCGAGCGAGCGAAGCGTCTCCGTTTCAGGATTGGGCAAAAATGCTTTCGTATGTCTGTCGTTGTTTTCCTCTACAGGTCGCATTTCTCACCCGATTCTCGTGAAATTTTGTGAGTAGGGAGGATTTTTTTTTGTCGATTCAGTTTTTACTTTTTTTTTCAAAATGGCGGAGATATAAGGTTTTAAAATGTAAAAAATCGCTACAACCCTAATGGCTCAACGAATACTAACAAGTGAGGTGTCGTTGGATTTGTAAAGACCGTGATAGTGACACAGTTAAAATAATTTTAGTAGAAAGTCAATAGGTTGTATAAGTTGTATTTTAGATATCAAAATGTAGTTAACAAAGTTATTGGTGTGGCTACTTTCATACTCCATTTACGGTCGCCTGCGCCTGAATGTAAACAAGCAGTATAAGCAGGATATGACCGCCTGTATACTTTTAGACACAAGCGACGTACGTAACCAGGTACATTCATAAGTTTGTATGTGTTATTGAAAGAAAATGCAGTCGGGTTATTTGTTTTAATAATAATTCCATCTGTTTATCCGATAAACTTCAAGAACAAGTGGGGTTGGAGAGATAGTGCTATGTGTGAGTGTGGGGTGGAAATACAGACCATGGAGCACATCGTTCAGCGCTGCCCTTTGACATCTTACAGTGGACCCCCCCGAGATCTGTTTGACCTTCCTCCTGACGCAGCCAACTGGCTTAGTTCATTAAATATTCCCCTGTAGCCTATTCACTAGAGCCATACGATTAAATAAATAAATACTTCAAGAACGATTGAGGGGATGGAAAATAATAAATCCCGGTGTCGCTCGCGAGGTCTACAGCTCACAGAGCCACTAGTTATGATGTTTTTAGTCTTAGTCTTCCGAGTGGTAACCGAAATTATGGAAAAAAAGCTTATGCCAAATGACTGTTAACCACAAGAATCCATGAGATTATCAATATCGCGGGGAAAACCTGGATTCAAATTGCACAGGACCGGATAAGTTGGCATGAAAAGGAGGAGGCTAATGCATAGCAGTGGGTGGAAACAAGCTGCCGATAACGAAATTGCAAATTAGGTCGTTAGTAATAGGAGTTAGTTATGTGATACTTTCTGAGTACCTAGGTACCTAGGTATTTCAATAAGGGACAGAGCTTCTTTTCCTTTTCCAAATAAAACAAGGTCTTTTCTGTATAGTTTGTGTAGCGCTCAAATTATGTTCCATTCCAATATGTATAAGTAAATCGACAAATTGTGAACCAAATAATTATATGTAGCGTGCCTGTAAGCTATTTCTTTACGCGATTATGTATAAAGAATTTATAAAACACTCATTTCCCCTCATTATTTTCGTAAAAATACTCCTCATTATTGTATCATGTGCAAACGTAGGCACAGATTTATGTGCCCTAGTTATGCCAAACATTTTATACTGTTATAAACATGCTAACAGTGACCTAGACAAACGTCACAAACAAGTACAAGCATAAGAAGGTATCTATTTACCTAGCGACAAAAAATAATTGAAAAGATTTTTTACCACTACAAATGACCATTCGTGCGAAAACGTAGCTCTAAAGTCCGCGGCGATTCCATTTACCCCACCGCATGCGGGAAAGAGAGGTCTTCGAGAGAGCCAAAGGAACTTGGTGCGGACGGTAGGTACCTCCCGATGACCTCACGTTATAATCTTACAAAGACAAGAGGTCACATTTTTCTACATAAATTGCAGACATCACGAACGCAGTTGCTCAATTCTCTATCCCTGCCTATCAAATTGTCGTCAAAAGACCTCAGGTTCATCCTCCATCTCTTCCTGGGTTGACCACGCTTCATATTAGCATTTTTGGAGCCCAGTTTGCTTTTTTGACCCTGATCGAATCGAGTGAACATTTAAAATTGTCAAACAAACGCTCAAATCTGTGTCATTGACACATGCGGCTGCGTGCGGGACCATGACGAAGTGAGACCTTCACATCAAATGGTCACTTGGCAAGGTGCTTATGCAGTTTTTATACAGTTTTTATTCGAACTACTGAACACTCCACCAAAGTAGATAACTTAGTGCCTAGTTAGTGTTTGTTAGTGTTTGTTCCTTTGGCTGTCGAGACCACTGGGGTATGGGGTTCTGAGGGTAGGGCCTTCATCAGGGACATCGGGCGTCATTTGAGGGACCGAGGTTTTGACAACCGCTCCGGGGCTTTCCTGGCCCAGAGGATTTCGCTCGCCGTGCAGCGTTATGGGCACCTTTGGTTCGGGAGATTCTTGGGGCGGTTTGTTTGTATAGTTGATTATTTAGTTATTAATTACTCGACCTGACATATTTTATTATTTGAAGAAGATACCATACATTTAAAGTCAATTTTGACCGGGCCGAATAAATATAGAAAAATATCTACAGTACCTACTTTGTAAAAAAAAGTGCCTAGTTAAAGTTACATAAAGGAAAAAATATTTAGTTTTAAAATTATTTTTATGAAAAAAAAACTTTTTTCCTACCTGAGACACTTTCCTGTACATCATTGATGCTGATGTGTATCATTGATTTATTTTCGCATTAATCCACACTTTCCATTCAGTTAATTGTAAATAGAATTAGTTAATTCCTATGCCCTTTTTAAAGGACAGTGAATGGTGGGGTTAACTAAATGAATGAATGAATCTTACCTAAAATATAGCAAGAAAGGAAGTGCATATTTTAAGAATTTATGGACATTTTGCGACAAATACATATATTATACAATGTAATGTACATATCAGAAAAAACACAAAAAATACAGAAACTATATGAACAGAGGCAAGTTTATCTCTAAAAAGAGATTTCTTCCAGAAAACCTAGGATGGAAAAGAAAAACTAAATAAACATATTTTTAGGGTACCGTACCCGAAGGGTGCCAAACGGGACCCTATTACTGAGACTTCGCTGTCCGTCTGTCCGTCCGTCCGTCCGTCCGTCCTGTCTGTCACCGGGTCCGTCTGCACGAACCGTAATAGCTAGAAAGCTGAAATTTTCACAGTATGTGTATATCTGTTGCCGCACCAACCACAAATACTGAAATACGAGAGATATTGCAAATTAAAGGGGGCCCCGATACAAGAGACGTGTTTAGATACACTTACGCATTTCAAAATGGAGATCTTGACTGAAACTGTTTATTTATTGTCATAGCAACCATGTCATAGACACATATACTACACATTTAAATATGATAGCATATTTCGCGTCAACCCACATGGTTGTGGTTAGCCGGTATGATGTAGACTCTCAATCCGGAGGTCGTCGGTTCAAATCTCGTGAAGGCATAAACTTTTTAAATTTTCTTTTTGTTTATTTTTTTATTGTTTTGAGTGCTTTTGATTTGTTGTACGATGGTACGGTACCCTTCGTGTGCGATACCGACCCGCACTTAACCGATTTTATTTTCTCCTGCGATGGGCTTACTTACCCCAGAAAAACTGGTCAATGTGGCACCATGGGAAATTTTATGATTTTGCGTGATAATCCCGCTGTTATTTATTTTTTATCACACCTGCTCTGAAAATACATACTAATTATACCAATTAGAGGGAAGAAACGCCTTTATCCCGCCCTTCAAATCCTTTCATCCCAAGGTATGGAAGTTTGTATGAAAATCCTTCCGACCCAAGGGTGGGAAGTATGTATGAAATTCCATTACATACCCGGTTTTTTTTTTTATTTGTCAGCAGTAATACTGCAAAGAGACTTTAACTGTCTACCTACTAATTAAATTTCAAGTAAATTGTTACTGGCCACATACAGTTTTCTTTTTATCAGTTACCAACCTCCTTGGTGCATACAGAAAATTAAAAACGAAATTATTTTTGTATATAAAACGCGCGGAATCACGGAAGAAGTGGCTGCATGACCTTATGATCTTAGCCTACTCCAGAAACGGGCGAATAAAAAAAGGAAAAGCCCGCGCATTTTCGCAAAAACTTCGAGCAATACATTTTCAGAAAATGAAGTCGTTTTCTTTTCCTTTTGCCAACGTATGAAATTTTCATAAGTACTGCAGATTTCTATGCATTTATGTCTATAATTTTCCTCGTAGGTGTAATAAAAAGCACTATACATACCTCAGGATAAAGTAAAGTTCCATACCTCAAATGGTTTGCGCCCCTCGCAAGCTCGTGGCGCAAATGCCATAATCTCGGTATGGAACTGTCACTTTCTTCCCTCTGAAGTAATGTACTATACCATCGCCTGTAATCAACGTCACCATCAAATCATCAATCATTCCTAAAGCAATAAATCAACGGACTCCATAGTTATAAATAAATAATCCGTGGTAACTCAGTTAAGGTACAGTCAGGGACAAAAGTGAACGTGACAAGGACCCGGAAGCGGATGTCACGGGCGGGCGTTTTAAGAATGTGTGACATGGCGCTACTTACTTCCGGTTGAGTGTGCGTAGGGTTGTTGGCCCTGTTGTAGGTAATGTAAAATACAAACATTAATGTTATTTATAAGTAATTATGTATAAGTTTGGAGTTTCCATGAACTTTTACTTTTATTTGGTTTTATATGAACCCCAAAAATAACTAAGTATTCAGTTTCAGTAGAGATTTTTCTGTTGGTTTCTGATTTAGTTTCAAAGATTATGATATGGGTATGCCATTACAATGCCCTACAAGTCAAATCTAACCATTTTCATCATCATGGTAAACTTAAGAAAATGTAATTCTGCGCTGAAAATGTAAATTACTTAAGTAAGTCATGCGTTGTCTCAATCAACATAATATTATAATATATTTATAATCATCATTGTATTGAGTATGTAGATATAATACGGTCATATATAATAGTATTCTTGGCCTACTAAGATGCAGAGAGAGACAATCCTCGTGTTAGTTGTTCATTGAAAAAGTTAATCATTTATTAAATTAATCATAATTGAAAATTTTAAACCGTCATAGCAAGCATCTCTTAATCACATTCAACTTTTACTTTCGATACTTAGGTGCAAGCAAACTTACGAAAAAACCGGTTGGAACAAGGTTAGAACACCGCTTAAAAAACAGTAAAAAAAAACTTCTAATTGGTTTAGAATTCTTGAAAGTACCACACCTTTTTATAGAAAATAATTATTTAAGTGTAATGTTACTTGAAGTCACACGAAGTTTCCACCTGTATTTTTTACACACCTGGTTATGCACACTGTATTGGTTTAGTAATCCAAATTCCAATGGATTGATCACAAAAATTCACAAAACACGAAACTGAACACCACTCACTGGTCAATCTTTACACTTTATTACTAAGTCAGATCTCGGAAACGTTGGTAAGTAATTCTAAACTTGGATTAACTGTTATAATGCCTACTGCGGCAGAGAGTATACAACCTCCACGGTAGACGGGTTTCCCGCGACTAACATAGTATTTAGTATTACTTACCGGTAAGAATCAAGCCACCACCAAGCAGTCTCACAATGGTGAGTGTAAACAACCTGTTTGGAGTAAGTCGAGTGAGTCGAAAACGTTTAAATGAAAAATGACTCAGGTGAGGTCACTGGACTTTTGTTGAATGAGGGACATCCCTACTTGATACGTTATTTGAATTTGGAAATTGACAATGTTTGTAAAAAGTACACTTATAAACAAAAGTGGATACATATTTGAAGATTTATTTTCCTACATTGGCCAATAACGAATTTTTAGGATATGACAAATAAAAGTAAAAATTTCACATTTTCCAGTTTGTTTATTGATATAATTTTGTACAAATAACGGCGTATATTACAACGGACAGGTTCCACATACAAAACTAACGCTAGGTGAAGCTAATCGTATGTCACAAGTAGTTTCTACATAATTAAGATTTGTCAAACCGTTGGCGGTTTTATTTGCCGTTTAAAAATCTATCAAAAACACATTTTATATTGTTACGCTGCCTGATAGTGTTTTAATTTAATTTTAATTAAATGCAATTATCAGTTTTTAAATCAAGTGTTAGATGTATAAAAGTCTTGACTTTTTTTGTTTATTTTATGGTCGATTTAACAATCCTCGGATAAGTACATTTTATCTAAAAAAATTGACTTATCTGTCAATGTCAAAAAATATAGTTAACCACTTGGTCACTAACCACACACCCCTCCATTAACTCTCACTGAGTCAGCATGGTGGAGTAGTACTCGTATCGGAGTAAAGGCCCGTGCGCCTCGGTGCGACATTAATTCGGTTAGTAACTAACTAACTAACGAACAGTTTGTGAGAAATTGCAGTTCCCTCACAGGGCCCATACCTTTTATTTTTACGAACTTTAGAACCTCAAAGTCGCAATAAATTATTCGAATTTGGATATTATTTTTAACTGACAATTTATAAGCGGATTGTTAAATCGTCCCTTGATTCAGTTAATTCTTGTCAGCTGTTTAGTTCACTATTTATTGCTGCAATAAGTGTAGGACGACAAGCTAAGTCATACCAATTATTATTAGTCGCATTATGCCTACTGTCGACAATTTGCGTATGGTCGCCTGCGCCTAAAAGTATTAAGTAAAGCAGTATAAGCGGGATTCACTCGTTAATATGACCTGTCTGTATACTTTTAGACGCAAGTGACCGTACCTATAGTACGTACGTATTGTATTTATAGTACTTATTTTTAAGCAGACTGTCGACAATGCATACTCGTAAAGAAGTTTCAATAATCTTGTATGAATGAATGGAAAATAGAAAGTTGAACTCCATGTGGAAATATTGAATTCCTAAGTAAACTAAAGAATATTTCAATAAATCACATTATAAAAGTAGGTAAGTATACACATGTCAAGATATGTAGACATTATTGTAAACATATGATATCTTCACACCCTGTGAATTGTTTAATAGTTGCTAAAGTTACAGAGATAATTGACAGAAATTATTGGTGAAAATTAAAACCCTAGGAAAGGGTCCATTCATAGGGTAGAAAATACTTTACACATTTTATCCACTTTCATTTAAAGCGCATTTAAAATTACACTACTTGATAAATATATTCTATAACTATGACTAGAGCGGTGCTAAAATATCATCCATTTGTTTTTAAAAACAAGAAATCCTATTAATTTTAAGCAAACTATATAAAAACGAAGCACACAATATTGCAATTAAAATTTCAAGGGTGAACAAAGCTTAATTAATTTATAGGTTGCTATGTCATTTTATACCTACTTACAATTCTTCTAAGTTCACGTCCATATGAAAATTTCGATATACAAACGCTAGGTTTATGTATATTTATTGATCTATTTTATATATAAGTACACTCACGATTGTAACAAACTTTGTGACTAGCTATTATTAATTATACGTATCATTAAATTATTTTTAAGGAAAATAAAATAAAAATATGCGTGCAAATCACCCGTACGACTAGATTCTCATTTATTTAACATTACAGATAGATCTTTATATAACTACGAGATAGTAAAGCACTTTGAAAAGTATTCCATATTCATGGAAAAAAATACAAGAACAACAAATAAATAAGTAAATAAGGAAGTAGTTTAAATAGGCAGTAACCAAGAAGGTTGTAATTGAAGAAAATAAGTTTTAAGTATTTATGCTTATAACTAAATGACTATTACAAGTATTTGTTTACAAATTCGGAAATGTAAATTAAACGCAATACAATGATTGCCTCCGATATTAGTTTTTGCTTTTACTATTTATAATATGATATGTACGGAGTTACATAAATTATTTGGTCATTCATTGCACTAAATTCAAAACAGAACACAACACAACGACCAAAGTTGTTATGAACGAACACATTAAAACACACAATAAAACGCACCTAAACTTAGCGGTTTATTGAAATAAACTCATCTTTTCGCTCAACGCTCCATTTAATCAAACGAAGTTATCAGGTCGTTGAAATTAAATCATCAGCATAATTCAGACGAATTAATCAGCTTATTAAAACAAACTCGTCAACATAATTCAGATGAACTCATCAGCTCATTCAAATGAACTCATCAGCATAATTCAGATGAACTGATCAGCTCATTCAAATTAACTCATCAGCATAATTCCGATGAACTCATCAGCTCGTTCAAATAAACTCATCTGCATAATTCAGATGAACTCATAAGTTCATTCAAATAAACTTACCAGTATAATTCAAATGAACTCATCAAGTCATTCAAATTGACTCATCAGCATAATTATTATTCAGAATAACTTAATTCAAATGATCTCAATTCTCCGTTCAATCAATCAGACTCGTCATATTCAAACTCAGCAATTCATTTAAACTCATCGTATTAGTTTTCTTAGATTACGGCGCGCATCTTCCAACATTGTTAGTGATTGTGTGAGGCAGCTTAGACAAGGAGAGTGGTATGTCGTAGTCTCCGCTGAGGGATATTTGTGAGACGCACCCGATGAGTCCAGTCTTGTATTTACCCATCGTGTTGATCTCAATGTTGGGCATTCCACCTGGGAGCATAAATATAAGTTTTTAAAAAGGGTAAATCAACGAAAAGATGTTCTCGCATAGTCCGTAATATTAGTAGGTAACCTTGCGATTGATAGGCCTATAGAATAGCAGGCAAGATCAGACTAGGGAAGAGTTGTAATGGCCATGAGTGGTTGTTACAAAGGACATTTAGAAGAGATGAAGGACGGTGGACCAAGCTAGAAGCTGGGCAGACCACATCCACATTCCCGGTGACCGGATGACATCATAAAGGTAAAAGGATTTCGCGAGATTCGATTGGCACAGGAATATCTTTATGTGCTTTCGACTAAGATTTATATGTATACTCAGCAGTGGGTCAGTCAGTCAATATGGACTGAGTATAGTTATGATGATAAAAGTACCAGTTACCGATATAAAGCCCATTGTGAGTGTTCAGCTGCTTCAGTCTCCCGGGAGAGATCTTCCCAACAGACCCAAGGCCGTCTACCTCCAACACACCGGCTTGACGATTCCTGCCGAGTAGAAATGCATTTATAGTAAACGTTTTGAAACTTATGCTCATCTCTGCTCATCTCTACTATGCTGAGTTATTTCCTCCACCCGAATTAGCCTTTGCTTCAAACTAACACAAGAGACTGTTAAAAAAATGCGAGCAGAATTATTTGATGACCACCTTGACATAAATCCAAATCAAGGAGCTGTCAACCTCACCTTACGGGTGTCAGATTTAACGAAACTATTTGGTCACTTGATTCAATATATGGGGCCTGACGCTTGCTGGATTTTGGCAAACCTTGGCATACCTTTGTATATCGAGTCTTACCTCGTCGCCCGCGCCCGGTGCCACAGACCGTCGCTGACGCGCGTGTGGTTTGCCACTATCACCACCTCGCCGCTGCCGAGGTTGTATCTACGGACAAGATTCAAGTTGAAAAAGTGTTCCTCTCCTAAAGTGTTCCTTTCCTAAATTGTTACATCCCGAAACATAATTTTCACAATTATCTTTTTCTAGAAAGTCATTTCCCGCTCCTGATGCATCTAGCAAAACAATTAATGAGGTTGTAAGAAAGAAACCTTGTTTGAGAGGTGGCTTCTGCCGCCCCTATCATGTCATGTCATAGTGTTATTACACGGCTGTCATGTTGATTTATGAGCAACCCTCAGAACAATAACTAAAGCATAGAAGGAGCTCTAGAATATAACGTAATATTGAATAGACGTGTTCGTCACTCTTACGAAACTTATGTGTGGTAGAAAGAGACATCTATAGTGTATTTCTACAATCTAAATTGTCAATCGTACCAGGGTGGCAAAATAGCCAATATCTTGAGGGAAGGGACAAATGCGATAAAAATGTCGATATTATTATTTTATTGAAATCGAATTGCATTCTCAAACTGATTTTTTTGTCTAATATCTGCTCCAATTGATTAATGCGCCGTTGCAGCAGTAACGTTCGTCTTTCGGTTTCACTTGAGGGAAGGATTTGACTGCGCTGTTGCGTTTCTGGATTGGGATAGCTTGTTGCAGCAATCTCGTTCTCCTTCATCTGTTTTCTGTTGGCCCCAACCTAAAAAAGGGTAAATCAATATTTGAAACAACATAAACTATTTCTAAATAACTGTGTTCCTTGCTAAATAAGAATTGTACGCTTGGATGTTGTTCCGAAATGGCTCACTTACGCCCCTTGTGTAACAATCTACTATTTCTGTCACGTAAATATGGGTCACTAAAATGAACTCAATGAACTATTTACTTACTGTTTACTGTTCCAGCTCAGGAACATCGTCGATTTCCATGGAGATCGCAACCTGAAAATTAAGTTTATTTAGTATGATACCTACTTGTCTTTGACATTATAGACGCGATTTATACACACACATACTGATCTGAGTATTTTGGGTATTCATTAGCAAGAAGAGTTTTGAGCCTTACTATCTTCGTTGATCTGGCCGGGACGTCGTCAAGTTTATTACGCTGTTGGAGCACCGCAACATTATCGATGACCTGAAATTTTTTGATTAGTTATTACCAAGGAAAATTATAACTTAATTAAATTGCATAAATTATATCAATGAAGTAGTAGTATGAATAATTCTACAATTTAATGTTGATTTCCTGCCTTTGAAATTGTCTGACGTGTGTGTGTGTGTCGTGCCTTACTGTTTTTGACGACCCCGGCAGGATATTGTCCATTTGGGAAAGATGTAAAACATATAAAACAAAATATAATTATCTAAGTACCTATCGATAACTTTTTCACTGAGAAACAGACAAGCGCCCATCCCTATTACCCACAACAAACAACAAACGTGTTACATGCTTTAATTTCACAATAATCATGATTTCTAGACTTCAAAACAGTAGTTTTTAATGGTATTATAGTTATTTATCAATTCCAGTAGCTCACAAATGAAACCCTAGGGAAAAAATCTGCTAATTATATACAAAATTGAGACTTACCGATGGAAGCTGATCAATGTAGTTTCGTTTTCTTTTCGGGAGGAATTGGATTTACATCCCATCACCACACAAGCCTTGCCGATTATTGCCGATGTATTTCACTTAGTCTAGGTGCCACGAAAACCACACGATACTTCAAATTATCCAAAATAAATACAAAAAACCACAAGATTCTGCAAATCAATGCACATCCAAACTTCACGTCAAGCATACTGTCAAATAGATGATGTATGGAAACGCATTACAATCTGTGATTTTGTGAACCTTTTTAAATTGATGGGGTAATGGACCCAACTGACGTTTATAGGTACTACGATCCCGGAATAAGGAGACAAGACATAACTATTGTTTTCTCTTTCTATCACGTTGCTAAATTGATTGCTAAATTGACGAGACAGACACACGGGATTTGTTCATTTTTTAACGCTCCTTCTATGCTTTAGTTATTGTTCTGAGGAGCAACCGAAGGAAGCTGTGTCATGTGGAGCCGATTGTTTCTGATGCTATGCATATGCTAAATTCAAATTAGTATTTGTCTGGGCAACTCAGGGTTTGAGTAACATTCGCAAGCCACCCCTTGAGTTTCTGACCATGTGAGATTAAAGAGGCATCTTGTGCCGTTCTTCACAATCACAACAGAGTGTGGTATGAGCCAAGACTGGTATTTTGTACTAGCATGTTTGATGTCCCCCCTCCCCCTGAATGGATCACGTAGTATGGGAACGTTCCTTTACTCGATATCATGGTCATTTACCATCTCGATATAGCGAGCATTAGGGGCCTGATAACTGTGCTCACCGCATCACAAGCGCTCCATCCTCGACCGCGATGGCCAGGAACTCTTGTCCGCCGCCCGACCACGCCAGCAGCGCGTGCCGCTCCGAGCAGCGGAAGCGGATGTTGATGTCTAGCGTGTCGCTTAGTAACCTGGGGACATAACATTTATAATTATCTATCTATCCAGTTTCCAACAAACACTGTTTAGTAAAAGCCTCCTCTTCATTACGCCATTTATTGCGGCCCTTGGCCAACCTGATCGTTCCTCCTAGCCAAGTGTCCCGCCCATCTCCACTAAAACCTTGCGATCCGAATACCCACATCGACGACTTTAGTACGTCGTATCTCGGCGTTGGGTGTGTAATCGACGTGGCATTGGGAAGCTTGAATCAATATGGTTATCGCAATGAAACGAATATAAAAGTTAAAATAAAATTACCGTATGTTTTAATTAAATCGGTCACAATCGGGGACACGAATCGACAAACAATTTTAGCAATAGGTAGTGAATCGATTGTTCCCAAGGGTCCTCGAGGACCAGCACTCCTGGTCATGGTCGGATATTACCTAGCCTTAAAATTAAAGCTAGCTACTTAACTCGCACTTGACCGATTTGCAAAAATACCCACTTTCCTGTAGATATATTAAGTCAAATGGATACCTTTTCATGGTCTCCTCATCGTCGATATGTATGAAGCTGTCCTTCCCCATGAAGCTCGGGTAGGAGTTCGTGTCGCCCCAGTTGATCTCGTTCGAGTCCAGATACTTCACTTGCATGTACGTCTGTCCGTCGTACGCTGGCACTGGAACCAGAAACATAACATAAGATTTCATACAGGCACATACATTGCTTCTATTCTGGCCCATACTACCCTGTGGGAACCAGAAACAGCGACATCACAAACATGTTAAACATCCAAGACCTGGTTTGTTTTTTGGTTTTCTAATCCGCAGCCGGGAACCAAACCCGGGACCTGTTGCAAGGTAGGCAGAGCCACAAACGCTGCACCAAGAGGTCGTCAAATAATACTTAGGTCATCAAAACGTATTAAACCAGTGTAATGAAAAGGTCTGCCCATCTTTATCTATTTGTCCACCTGCACCCATACTCGAGTAAAGGCTCAGATGAATCAAACTATTACTGTTTCTAAATATCTTGTAATTCATTTAACAGTCGCTGTTAAGGGTGTCGACACAAAATTGTGCCGAAATTATGCGGCCGAAGTCGCATGGCACCACATTAAAATTACGTCGCATTTTGCCTACAACCAAACTTCAAAGGGCATGTTTTCGTTCAGTGGAACAAATGAGAAGTGGACCAAATGCGACAAAACTTTCGGTCAGGCGTATTCGGCGGCAACAAATCTTTATAAAAATACGTCATTTCTGTCGTGAATTCCCGCCAGTATGGCTGTTTACAAACATGATTGTGAAAGCTAAAAATAGTCTCTCAACTGATCCAGAAAAGTATTTGGTAAACAAACAAAGTTGCTTCAAGCTAGATGAAAGTATACACAAATCAATTTACCCTCAGTCAGCACATCATTGTTTCTCTCTTGACTCTGGCCATACTTCTCACTATTCTTCCTCTTGTTCTCATGTAGTCTAAGGAGGTGTTTCTTCGCCTTGCTCCTATGGTATTTCGGTTTGAACCCCTTCTTTGCGACCACACTGTGGTGGGCCTCGGTGTCTGATATGTTTTGAGGGTATTCCGGTATCGGCTCTAGGGTTTCTTTGGTGCAGCCGCTCTGGTTTCTGGAAAAGAGAAGGTAAATTTTTCACTTCTAAAAATTAGGTTTAGCATGTTTTTCACATGACGTCAAAACGCATACATTCTATTAGCGCGCGAACGACGGGTTAGGTTGGCTGACATGTAATTCTAAGCATGGGGGGAAGGAACGAAAATCTTGATGTTGTCTAAAGGACGCTGGCCGTACGGCGTAAGCTGGCATAACAAAAGCATCCCTTGATTGAGGAATTTAACAACATAACATAGCGTCACGCCTTTTACCATACGGGGTGGCAGAGGCACAACTGTGCCCACTTTCAGCCAGTGATTCAACACTCCATTTTGCGTGACAGGGGGCTAGCCCATCGCCACAGCTATGGAGTGTTGAAGGTTTCCTCACGATGTTTTCCATCACCGTTAGAAGGTCCGTATAACGTACCTACTTAAGATAAATTATTTATCTCATTGGTACATGGTCAGCACCGGGATTCGAACCTGCATCTCTTGCGTGAGAGGCAGGTATGACACCTACGAGACCACGGAGCTCGAAGCACGGAGGAATTTAATTTGTAACTTAACGCCCTAGTTTGGTAATTTTATAAATTGTCGATAGGTTACAATCTCACGCGTTAGAGGTAGGTTCCACGCTCAGTCTGGCGTCAGTCTGGTACATCACAGTCTGCCTAGAATGATAAGAGAATGATCGTGTAACCCACACGAATTGAGTCTGCTGTCAGTCTGAATAGACTGATCATTCTGGCGTCAGTCAAGTCACGCCAGATTGAGCGCGCAACCTACTTCAGGGTTTTCACAATCTTGTGACAGTTAATCAACTCACCTGCATGCGTCGTGTACGTCACGGTCGCAGTTGTCAACGTTGACGCCGCCGAGCGCCGCCGACACCACGGACAGTTGCTCGTCGTTGATCACCAACTGCAACGTACGATGAACTCGATCAATTTATGGCTATCTATCTATAAATCTTAATGTTTCTAAATCATCCTGTCGATCTCTCTGTGTAGCACAACTACATGTCTATCTATTTCTTTAATTTGAAATCTGTCAGTCGCCGCGCGTACAAAAAATAACCGGCCAAGTGCGAGTCGGACTCGCGCGCGAAGGGTTCCGTACCTATCCGTTCCGTTATCTATAAAAAACCGCAAAAAAAATCACATTAGTTGTATGGGAGCCCCCCTTAATATTAAATTATTATTATTTTTTGTATTTTTTGTTATAACGGCAACAAAAATACATCATCTGTGAAAATTTCATCTGTCTAGCTACCACGGTTCATAAGATACAGCCTGGTGACAGATAGACAGACAGACAGACAAACGGACAGCGAAGTCTCAGTAATAGGGTCCCGTTTGGCACCCTTCGGGTACGGAACCCTAAAAACCGGCATTTTGCGTCCTCGCTATAGCTATTTTGCCATGTGATTCGCAACTCCCGTCCCTGTCTTCGCATCGTTTCGTCTCTCTATTTGTATGTCTGTCTTTCTAATAATAACCTATCTGTCTGTCTATCTATCTGTTTGTCTACTTATCTTATTAACCTAGGGAACTTACCCTATCCATACCACGTGATATTTCTTTTTCTATTTTGAAATTCCCGTTCCCCCTGCGTGACCGTTGTAGTATGAGCCATGACTGGTATTTTTTACACGCGTGGTATTTTAGAGAAGGCTTCCTCCCTAAACTGTCACGTAGTATGGGAACGTCCCTATGTCTTCTCTTCCCCTATCTTTGTCTTCTCAATCCCTCACCTGCCTCACACACCCACTAAACGCCCTCTCCAGCCCCAACCTCGCCGGCAGCTCCGGCGCTCCACCGACCCACAGCGCCCTTCTCAACGTCAACCGCCGCGCGGCACCACGCGCATGCGCCGTTGCCGACCCGGCGCCGTGGAGAGTGAGCGTAGCGCGGCGCCCGGAGCGGGACACGGAGACGTGCTGCCAGCTGTGCGGGGTGAGGGGGGCGGGAGATCTGGAATGTTCCGAGTTATGTATTAGAAAGAAGAGCTCCGTGGTCTTGTAGGCTCCTCGCTTGCTTGTGAATGTACAACGATACATTATTTTATTTTATTTGGGACATCAACAGCACGTAGGTAAACAAATTACAAAGAGCAAAGATACAGAATGAAAGCCAGTAACAGATATCCACAAAAATACATGATATTTTAGATTAAAAAACTTAAACAGATAGACAAGTGTGCAAATTTAATAGATAAGAACTCTTATTCTTATATGAACGTGTGGTTAATAGACAATTATGTTTATAGATAGGTGTGTATCAATCAGTTTCGTGTAAAAAGTGTAAAGTAATGTATTCAGATGAAAATACAGCAATATGGTACCATTGAGGTCTGATGAAGGAACTCGAAGTTGAAGAGGGAACCACAGTATGCTGACATGTAAGCCCATTCATTGAGTTTGGGCTCATTTGATTGTTCTTTACAAGCCCTGTTCATATCTCCTATGAATTTTCTTAGTTCTCACTTCTCATCATCATCATCTGATACTGAAGCTGGGCAGTGGCAGACATAACCCCTGAATCTTACGTGTAAACCCATTGATTGTGGTCTCACTTGATTTGACGAATAAGGCTCTTTAGTTCAAATGGTGTTATTACATTTTAAACTACTCTATCGGACGCTCCGTGTTTTGAATGGCACGGGCTACTATCACTACTTAGTAGTATGTAGTAGTCGAAAAACCCCTCTCCACCAACCCACACTGAGCCAGGCCCAGGTATGGCTCAATCTTACTAAAGGGCTGTGCTCTTCGTTGGGGACATTAACTACATTTACATGTTATAAATAGGTACGTGTCAACCTAACACAAAATATAAAGGTAGACGCTCACCGAACAACAGCAACACCGGATCCTAAGTCAAACGCAAACTCGACGTAATAGTCTCTCAGGTGCAGCGAGAAGAAGTCTCCATCTCCGGTCGGGTGCTCCGCCGTGTATAGCAAGAGGCCTGTGCCGCTCGTCGGCTTGAATGTTATCTGGAAGAAAAAACGTCAAACTCAAACTCAAACCATTTTAAGCCATGGGATTTGTCGCGGGCTCAATTTGCAGTGCAGGTCCCGATAAACTACAAGCTCACCTTAGCATATTTGCCTTTATTTTATAATACTATGTATCACATTGTTTGCCGTGCAATACAGAATTATGATTATGAATTATGAACTATTTTAGGGACTTAAAACGTAAGTACTAAAAGTTATGACATGGTTAATTAAGACAAGGTCCCGTTTTCCCTACTACTCTTTATCACTTTTTCCCAACCTCTTCCCAGTATGAACTTGCCATATTTGCTTTAGATCGGGTCCTTCCTTGGAAATAATGAGTAAACGTAGTTAATTATATTGTTGTTTCCAGTACATAAACAAATTTCTCTTCATTTGCTATTAGTGCTGTGAACTGCCTGTGCTTTTAAACTTCATCGAAGCCTGACCCAGTTCAGTCCAGTTAAGTATGATCAATGCGAAATAAACAGCTGAAACTTTGTATACTAAGTTGGGCGCCTGAAAACTTAAACTAATGAACATTTATACGCTCCCGCACTTTATTTTGGTGTGTTTACGTTGTTGATGAGCTCTAGAGTTTTAGTAAGTTTAACAATTTTCTTATGAGGGTTGGTGGTAGAGGGCAATGGCATACCTTTTTAACACGAATGGCTAATCTCGTACAAAAAATAAAAGTAAAAATAATAATCTTTATTGGTATTTTGCGAATCTGGCATTTTGCGTTTCTGGTATTATGCGTGCAAATATTAAAAAATTACAATATGAACCTTAACTTAATACGTTATTTCCTTTCAGGGACCACATGGAGGTTGTTAAGTGAAATAAGCTACCAGGGGGGGGTCCCCTTTAGGAGGCCGGACTCAAAAGGGAGTCCACAAGAGTCCGGCTTCCGAAACAATCGCTGGACAGAGACAGCTAAGAAGAAGAGGTAAGTGTGCTCTGCTCTACTATTATTTATTATATTTGGTAAAATCGGGCAACTTATGTTTTAGCTACAAGTACACATTCTACAAGTAGGTAAAACCGTAGCACAAGCAGTAAAACTTTTTCATGAAGTGCCGACTGGAAAGAACATTTAATTTACTTACTGCGTCGCAAAAGATGCTTTCTCATCTCATTAACAACAAACAACTTTGTTTCTTGTTTCGCCGTTCCGGGGTAAAAAAGGAAAAGTTTTTATTCGTTAGTTTTTTTTTCCCAGACGACTTTGGGAGTTGTCTGTAAAGTTGTCTTTTGTTTTAATAATATGCAGTGAAACTGTTTTCTCGTCGTCTTTGTATCCGCATTTTGCAGTTTGTGTTTGGAGATTTGTAGTTGATTTTATCTTGAGATAGAGATCGTAAACTTTGGAACTTTTGGGGTTAGTTTTAAGGCCGCCTTTCAGGAGCTACTTACCTAAAGCATAATATTTTTCTGAAAAACTTATGAAACGACTCTGTCTGAAAACGGGCCGAGCAAAACCAATTAGTATGGATCTACGGATGTGCTCTAAGAGTAAAATTGCTAAAAAAACGTAAAAAAAAACATAAGTAATGAAAGCTGTTCAGATTTGTGTCCCCCATAAAAACCAGTGTACCTGAATGTCTACTATCGCTACTCGGCAGTAGTAGTCATAAAAGCTGTCAGAGGCCCTGATAGGGCAGGCCCCCGATTCTCGCGTTATCGAGATCATCTCATTAGTCGAGATATCGGTTTTGATACCACCGCGTAAAACAATTTCATATTTATTTCGATCCAAAAAAGGTCGAGATATCTCGGTCGGTCGTAAGGCTGGTCGTGAGAATAGCTTTTTCTTGTTTTTGATGGAGATTTCGGTATCTCAAAATCGATATTTCGACCATGGACATGATCTCGCCAGCGCGAGAATTGCCCCCAGCTTGATAACTTCCGAGAGTCGGGTTGGCCACGAGCCTGACATCCCTTCGACCCGCACTGAGCCAACGTGGTGGAGTATGGCTCAATCTTACTTGTGCCACTCGGTGTGGACATTAATGTGCGACATTTATTTACCTGAATATCAAGCCATGATTGCGCAGAGTTGCCGAGGCCCGGCAATCGCAGGTAGGACGATCCATTGAACCTTGGCACCTGCAAAAGTACACAGAAATATTGATCAATTCTAATCCGGTATAAGTTTAATATGCATACAAATATTGATCAATTTACTTCTTTGGAAATACTTTGGATAATCGTCGGAATTCCGGATGTGTTAGTCCAGAGCGGGTGGAAAAAGATGACCATAAATTGTCTGGCCCAAGATCGTCAAAGTTGGGCCACCGTGTAATAATGGCGTACTGGACCAAAGGTTGAAGGTACCTACTTGATGATAAATATGATCTACAGTATGCCTAATTAAAATGGTATTTGCGACAAAATTACCTTCAAATCCAACGTAATCTCACACCTCGTGCCGGCATATCCGAGCGGGCATAAACAAACGCCATTGACGCACCCCCCGCCATGCTGACAAAGGCAATCACCATCACCTTTTAAATCCGTTTTCATCACCTTCCCTTCAACACCTATCTTATAAATCTCATCACCATGTAAATCTACAGGCTTCAACGTATTTTTATCATGGTGTATTTTTTCGATTTGCGCATTTTTGCTGTTCAATTTCAGGTCATTCTTGTAATGTTCTAGAGAGTTCTCTAGTTCATTTCTGTCGTCCTTTTTGTGTGACTTGGCGTCTCTCATGACTAGGTCGTTATCTTCAAAGTGTACAATATCATTGATGTCGTATATAGCGTGGTTTTCCTCTTCGTGTGGGATGTTTTCGACGGTTGTGGCTTCCTCTGGTCTCCATGGTGCGAGGGTCGGCGCACACTCCGCTGTGGACAGAATATCAAGTATTTAGTGTCAGTTATGTAAGTAATGGTAGGGTAGCAATGCTTGCGCTATCGAGATTATCTCCATGGTTGAAATATCGATTCGAGCTAATATCTCCATCGAAAACAAAAAATATATTTAACGACTCGCCTTACGACCAACCGAGATAACTCGACTAGTTTTCGAGCCAATTTGAATATGAATCAACACCGTATTCGACTGAGCTATCTATAGTATTATAGGGTATTAGTTTTCGCAAATCCTGTAAATAAAACAGGACAACATAACAACACATTCCTGTAAAATTCCTTAAATCCGTCCCAGTTTATAGTAACTTTATCGATTTGTGTGCCTAAAGAACAAGTTTGTAGGTGACTTTCAAATAACTTGCTAACCTTTCTTCTGTTCAATAATAGTTTCAATAATGTACCTACACAGAATATCAGTTGGGTTTGCTACTGAAAGATAGATAGGTATTCCGATAAAGTTTACGTGATGACTTTCGAGACCATTGTTTAGTCTAGATCGTCTAGTCTTTGACGCCGGAGGGACGATGAAGTATTCTTCTAGAACCGTCTCAGGACGGTTTAGAAAATCCGCTCTCAAGACTTGTCTCAGTTATATCACAGTCATTTTTCCATTCAAGTAACTAAAGAGCTATATCTCTCAGAGCTGAGATCGGTTTATTATGAAGGCCTTAGTAACAGACAGCGTCGAAAACGTCTTAGAAAGACCCTTTCATTTTAATACACTCTATGTAGGTACCTAACTAACTAAGGAAAAACTCGAAAGAAAATAAGGCGAGCGAAAACTAATTCCACATGGAAGATAAAGGAGAAAACAGACTTGTTGAACTGCAGACTAAGCATACATCTCTCGAGCATCAAGCTATAGCAATCCCGACAAAGTGTTCGACAAGAAGTTAGTGTTGCCAGGTGGACGTATGAATTTCACGGACTGCGCCGATAAATTGCCATTGGAGAAATTCTTACGTTTTTGTTAATTTGAAAGGAGGAATACAGATGTTAAAATACTTTTTCTATTCAAACTCTCCCATAGCTTTATTCAAGCAACTACAAAGAACAAGAGTTTTAATCTTATTCCTCATTTAAAATTTGTCCAATAAATGATTTTTGTTTTGTTTTGTTTTTTGTTTATAAATGAATAACGTCAATATTCCCCCAAAACACCCTCCAAGCAAACTTTTCCCCGAGCCTCCCCAAATAAATCCCCAATTTTCCCCTCCATCTGGCAACCGAGTCAAGTTGCGATGCTAATCTCAATTAATCCTCAGAACTTTAACTTATGGTTATCTTGCGAAGTTCTGCGACTGAGCCACACCGGAGGAAATGCAGGGAAATATGCTTCGTGCGGGGAATATTATTATGTAGTTCGTGTTAGGTCAGCGTCCTGTTTCTTAGAGCTACAATTTACGTTTATTTTATACTGCAAGTTATTGCCTGCAATTTTGGAGGCTACACGAACTAAACAAAGCAAAATTATTTTGAAAATCGAATCTGTGGCCAACGACCGCGCAAGAGCTGTCGGATATAAGGTCAGTTTAGTGCGTTTAGTGATTTTGACATCTCCCGAATCGCCTCCAAGGACTTGGAGGCAAGTGTCTACGGTACGTGCAAAGTGCGTAGGTATGTTGTAACTTTATATTATAACTATGGAATGCAATTAATAAACTGAACTAGGTAAACTATTTTGACTTTTGCTATCAACTGTTGTGCCTTATTCACCCTCTTAGGTTAGGTTAGTTAATCAACTACTAGGTACTTAGATAGAATGTCCAGTCCACATAACCGTCATAAACATTACTGTAGGCGTAATTTTTACCAATGATGCCAAGACTTGCTAAATTGTAACTTGTTCTTCTGTGAAACAGACCTCAGGTAGGATAACAAGTAAAGTAAGATGAGGTGTCAGCACGTCATACGTGGTATTTATATGTCGCGTGACAGGCGGCTAGCCCATCGCCGCAGCAATGGATAATGAAGGTTTTCTCACGATGTTTTCCATCGCCGCCGTTAGAACATCCGTCTATTGTAATGAAACAGTAATTATCTGAGAATTCGACTCTCTCATCTCGAACAAACGGGAGATATTTTCAGCAAACCGCTCCAACCAATGACGTGCACTGGGATAAAAGGTCTGCTACGACTCGCGTGCTGATAGATTTATTTTACATTACATAAATAAACAATGCATACAGCCATTTATTCTTTATACTTTATTGCACAGAAAACATAATACAGACACTTAAAATATTAGAAAAAACATGTACAAAGGCGAGCTTATCTCTAATAAGAGATCTCTTCCAGCAAACCTAGGATGGAGAGGATAATTTAATAAAAGGAGTTTATACATAGGAGTAGGCAGAGACTATAGACCTTCACTTGCTACGATCGATCCTGGCATATTGCTTCCTCAACATCTGAGTCTGTTCTGTTCAAATATACTCCTCACATTCTTCTTAATTTAAATCACGTACCCTCTACTAAAATTCTTATTTCCTAAAACTCTACAACGTGCATAATAATAAGATAACTGCTAAGTTTTTCTTTTCTTTTACTTTCTTAATGTATCTTCTGTGGATATCTGTTACCGGCTTAATTTTTGTATTTACTTTCTACCATTGTAACTTATTTATTTTATATGCTGTTGATGTCCCAAATAAAATAAAATAAAATAAAATAAATAAAATAATGTTACAAAATATACTTCAATTTATTACGCTGACAGGTAATAAGCCGAAAATTAATAAAGAAAGCACAACCTTTTACTCGTAGTTCAAGGAAGGAAGTTTAAAACAAAAAGTCGCTTCCCGCTGTCTGTCCACTATGTATGCTTAGATCTTTAAAACTACGCAACGGATTTTGATGCGTTTTTTTAATAGATAGAGTGATTCCAGAAATACACCGTGCATTGTCCCCGTGCGAAGCCAGGATTGTTATTCATAATTATTAGCGATTGTAAAAAAAATTGCATTTCCTTCCTAGTGATTCATTTCTTTGTTCATTCGAAATATCACCAACTGCAAAACAGCTGTAGCCGCTTCCTGTCCGACGGGTAACCCGGAGCGGGTAGCTCGTAAATCAGCCGCCGCCGACACAAAACTACCCGGGTTACCCGGTAAATTATGTTCGCCCTCCCGCGGGTGGAAATATTAAAATATTTACCTGTTTTGGAAAGGTGGGTCCTTTGTTCTAAGAAATTGTAAAACAAGTGCAACATTATAGTCGCAGCGAGGATAGGGGCTATTTGGAAGGTGTTAAAACCACTAAACTAGAGGAACTAAAGGTATTAAACTGACAACCTTCAAATCCGACAGCTCTTGCGTGGTGGCCACTGTTGCGGATGCAACCTCATTTCATCATTACGATCTCACCACTGCTGTTTAGTTTCATTTAAAAGCTATCGAAGTCACCCCTTTTCATTGGAAACCAAACAGCAGTGGTGAGATCGTAATGATGAAATGAGGTTGCATCCGCAACAGCCACTGATTCCATTTTCAAACAAACAACGCGTCACAGATTTCACTTTTAATTAGTTTAGTATTAGTATAGTTCGTGTCGCCTCCCAAATCGGAGGCATTATGTGTTAAAATAAAGCTTTAGCCTGGGCAGTCCGATATGGCGAAATTTAGAAACTAGCTCCCCTACTAATAAAAAGTTGTGCAGGGTGTGTCCACACGGATGTGGCGACTATACTATACACGGATATCATGTGGATGGTTCTGCCGCCCGTATACACCTAGGCTTGCACAGTTTCTCATTACCTATTTATTTCTCCACTTTACATCTTCAGCTTTACAGGATTTACTTAATGCGATAGATGTACTTAATTATCCAATCTTAAAATACCCGTAGAACATTTTTTTTTTATATCAGTAAGGGGGTAGGAGTCAATGCGCCTTTTTAATCTCAGAAAACAAGTGACCGCCCGTATACTTTTAGACGCAGGCGACCGTACATTCATCATACAAAAGTGAGGGATAGGGTGCATAGGTACCTCTGTCCCTCACTTTCCTACAATATTTCCTACAATACTACTATGAAACCAGTCCCCGCGTTTAAGAGCTTATTACATTACGCTGTCGGCAGGGCACGATTTGTATAGACGTCTCACTCATGATGGAACGACTAGAAAGAGACAGTGAGACAGACAGGGCCCTGCCGACAGCGTAGTCTAATAGGCCCATTACGCTTGCTATGACCGGATTATCTGCGCTCCATTTGACAGTACACACGGTTTTGTATCACTCTGTATATTATACTGTACCGTGTCTCTTGTACCTATTATACGGTATTCAATAGGTGACTCGAATGCCTAATATACAGTGTATGTAATAATAGTTATACGAGACGTGCGTAGTGATAGTTCGGAAACACGCAAATTCAATGCAATCTGTTTGAAATGACCGATTTGTGGTTAGATAGTGCGAAATTGTTAGACCGAAATGCTATTTTAATTAATGACAGTTCATCAAGGTTTAGCTGCGGGGCGTTGGGTGAACCCACGATCATCGAGTATTGACTATCTGTCAAATGGTTAGAGGAAGTGGGTCCCACTTTGCCTCTGTTTTGCCGTCCCATACGGGAAAAGGCGTGATGGTTTTTAACCGACTTCAAAAAAGGAGGGGGTTATTAATTCGGTTGTATGTTTTTTATCGTCCGTCTTCCGTCTGTCCGTCTGTCCGTCCGTCCGTCCGTCCGTCCGTCCGTCCGTCCGTCCGTCCGTCCGTCCGTCCGTCCGTCCGACCGTCCGTCCTTCCGTCCGTCCGTCTGTCTGTCTGTCTGTCTGTCTGTCTGTCTGTCTGTCTGTCTGTCTGTCGGTATGTCTATCTGTCTGTCTGTCAACAGGCTGTATCTCATCAACCGTGATAGCTAGACAGTTGAAATTTTCACAGATGATGTATTTCTGTTGCCGCTATAACAATAAATACTAAAAAACAAAAGAAATTTAATATTAAGGGGGCTCCCATACAACAAACCTGATTTTTTTTGCTCATTTTTGCTCGATATTGATAATGGTAGCAGGAAGACGCTTAAAATGTTCACAATATATTGAGTATATTATTTACTTAAAAAATAAATAATTAAACTAAAATTATATTAATATTTCGGCGCAGCCGGTACCAACAGAGACAAATTTAGTTACTTACTGAAATGAATCCTCGCTTCGAGTACAAGAATTGGGACAAATTTTGAAAGCTAGCAGAATATCTCAAATCCGAGACGGAACGTGCTGAGAATTTTGTCTTTAAAGTGATATTTCATTTTCGGGAGCAACTTTAAAGTCTTTCTGAAGGTATGAGACTGGTACACAACTTGAGATCCGACAGATGTAAGGCTAACACTGAACCACGGTAGTACTGTTAGTAGCCTGTATTTAGGGTACCGTACCCGAAAGGTGCCAAACGGGACCCTATCTAAGCCCACGCTGTCCATCTGTCCGTCTGTCCGTCATCGGGTCCTACAGCACGAACCGTAATAGCTAGAAAGTTGAAATTTTCCAAGAAAGTGTATATCTGTTCAAATCTGTTGCCGCAACAACAAAAAATACTGAACATTTCATTATTATAATTATATTTCGCGACAACCTTCATCGTTGAGGTAGCTCAGCGGGTATGATGTAGGCTCAATTAGGGCATATTGTCATAGTAGGGCATAATCTCAAAGTAGGGCATAATCTTTTCTTTTTTTTTGTAATTGCTTTATTGTTTTGAGTGCTTAAGTTTTCTTATACGATAGTACGGTACGCTTCGGGTGCGATTCCGACCCGCACTTGACCGATTTTTCCTTTAATCCAAGATGGTGGAAAGATAGATTATCTGGCGATAAGTCGATCGTCCTGAAAGCCTAGCTGAGCCTCGAAAGCAAATGTACAAGTTTTTAGGGATTTGCCCAAGCTCTAATCGCTAAAGAACAAAATTTAGCGAAAAAATCTTGGCTATCTACGTATATAAATTTGGATGAACACGATTTCAGAATGTGAATGTCTAAGGAGTATGAAAAAGATTCTTATAAATTCATCAATAAATCCGTTATTAAAAATCTGATCTGATGATAAATAAATAAATAGCCCAAAAACACTGACTCGTCCTTCTATTTACACCGAAAACGAAAAAATACGACGTTATACACAATTCACCAGCCAAGCCAGCAAGTGGTATAAAAACGCATTTTACCCAATCTTGACGACTTGCGACAACTCACCGATGTCGGACGTGGCGATCGCGTCATGAACCAGCCGATAGGTGTCCCCGTTGATTCGCAGAAAGTCCACACAGCCCAGCAGCCCTTCGGAGAGGCCCAGCTTGGTCTGCAGTCCTGTGGTGTTGCCGCCGGCGCCGAGCCAGACTGGCTCCCGAAACGTCATTCGGGAGAACAGACCCTGCAGGAAAAATGGGTTAGATAATTGAAACAAAAAGTAAACTTTAGAAAAAACCGACTTCCACAAACCCTATTTGATTAGATTGAGTTTAATACAAACTGTAACCCCTTATCCCCCCTCCCTTGGTGAATTAATTTTGTCAAATCCCACATCAGTGCTACCCCACGCTACTAAGGAACCCCTGTACATAGTTTCATGGCTCTAGGTCCACCGGTTTAGGCTATGCGTTGCCTGCCCGTCAGCCACGCATTGTATTTGTACCTAGTATTGAGCAGTTCTGGTGGCCATATGTGGTCTTCATCAGCAGTTCCCCATCACAATATTATGCTTTCCATGTGCATCTGCACGAGTTATTATGAAAAACACAAAAATCACTATAGGTCTGCCTATTGGTACTATGGACCACCAGGTCAGGATCTGATGATGGGATCCTGGAGAAATAGAGGGAACTCTTCAAATATTATAGACAGACCTATAGTGATTTTTGTGTTTTTAGTAATAACTCGTGCATTTACTCACGTAAGCATAATATTGTGATGCGGAACTGCTGATGAAGACCAGAACTGCTCAATACTAGGTACATACAATGCGTGGCTGGAGGGCAGGCAAAGCATAGCCTAAACCGGTGGACAGCCATGAAACTTTTTACAGGGGTTCCTTAGTAGCGTAGTATATATAGCACTGAGATAGGATTTGACAAAATTAAGTCCCCACGGGGGGGGGGGGGATAAGGTGTTACAGTTTGTATTACTCAATCTAATCAAATAGGGTTTGTAGAAGTCGGTTTTTTCTAAAGTTTACTTTTTGTTTCAATTATCGTATGCGTTTTTTGTAGGCCAACTAGAGTATTCGCAAATGCATAGGGACTATTTTGCGTATTCGAGTTTGGTCGTGTCGTAGTGCGTCAAAACGGCAAGGGTACAACCAACATCATGTGCTCCGTGTAAAGTGTGTCAGTAATGCTGTATGACACATGCTTTTGGCGTTGCAGACGGAAATGTTTGTTCTAATCTTAATGTTGTAATGTTTGTCTGTTCAGTTCAGTTCAAAAATTTTATTGACCATAAAATCATACATATTACTTAGTCAACGTCAATATAATATTAATATTTTTGTATACTACCGCCCGTTCGGAAGTTGTGGGCTTAGGGATGGAGCAAAGAAGGGCAAGAAACCTCCCCCGTACCTCTTTTAAAATATCAGAGCCTTAAAAATACAATGTTATGTATTTCTACTTAAGTCTAAGGAAATACACCGAGGAGAGACGTACTGACTCAGTCCATCGCCCCTCTTTGGATTTCTGTGCGCTGAGATGGTAAAGACCATGCAGTTTTGTCATCTAAATATTCTTTTACACTGTAATATGACTTCTTCAATAGGCCGTTTTTGACATAGTTTTTGAACCTCCTTTCTGGTAGGTCCGTTGCTTCATTAGGTATTTTATTATAAAAACTAACACATACTCCCATAAAAGAGTGAGCAACCTTACTGAGTCTGAACGCGGGCATAGCAATCTTATTTCTATTTCTAGTGTTAATACTATGATTATGACCTAAAGTCTTAAATAAACCTATGTTTTTTCTGGTATACATGATATTTTCATAAATGTATTGACAGGTAACAGTAAGTATATTGATATTTTTGAATTTGTCCCTTAGTGATTGCCTAGCATCTAGTTGATAGATAGCCCGAATGGCCCTTTTTTGTAAGACAAATATTGTGTTTATATCTGCCGCTCTCCCCCAAAGCAGTATTCCGTAAGACATAATACTATGGAAATAACTAAAGTAAACCAATCTGGCAGTTCCTACATCTGTGATGTGTCTGATTTGCCTGACCGCATAAGCAGCTGAGCTAAGTCTTCGTGAGAGACTAGTTACATGAGGACCCCATTGAAGTTTCGAGTCTATAGTGATTCCAAGGAAAATTGTTTCTTCAAGGAGGTCTAGTCTTTCCGTTCCTATGCTTACACTCGTGTCCACCTGCCGCACATTGTACTGCTGTTTTGTGTATTAATAATAAATAAACTAGTGGCTCTGTGAGCTGTAGACCTCGCGAGTATGTCGGTGGGAAAGCTGAACTGCTAACACACATAAAAAAATAACCCAAATAATTTTCTTTCAATAACACATACAAACTTATGAATGTACCTGGTTACGTACATGCAGTATGAAAGTAGCCGCACCAATAACTTTGTAATCTACATTTCGCGATCTTTTATACAACCTATTGACTTTTTACTAAAATTATATAATCTGTTTCACTCTCATAGTCTTTACAAATCCAACGACACCTCATTTGTTAATATCCATCGAGCCGTTTGGGTTGTAGCGATTTTTTTACATTTTAAAACTCCATATCTCCGCCATTTTGAAAAAAATCAAAAAACTGGCTCGAGTAAAAAATTATATTTATTTTTTTAACCTGCTCACAAAATTTCACGAGAATCGGTTCATAAATGCGACCTGTAGAGGAGAACAACCGGACATACAAAAGCATTTTTGCCCAAACCTGAAACGGAGACGCTTCGCTCGCTTCGCTCGCTTCGCTCGCTCATCTGTTTCACTCTCATGGTCTTTACGAATCCAACGACACCTCATTTGTTAATATCCATCGAGCCGTTTGGGTTGTAGCGATTTTTTTACATTTTAAAACCCCATATCTCCGCCATTTTGAAAAAAATCAAAAAACTGGCTCGAGTAAAAAATTCTATTTATTTTTCCAACCTGCTCACAAAATTTCACGAGAATCGGTTCATAAATGCGACCTGTAGAGGAGAACAACCGGACATACGAAAGCATTTTTGCCCAAACCTGAAACGGAGACGCTTCGCTCTGTTATAACTGATTTTAGTTTGCAGTAAACGCTGACTTAAGCTAATTCATTTTATATAAAACTGTTTTCGTTTCCGACTGCAAGCAGTCACCCCACAACCTTTGTCCGATACATACATTGTAAACTCTCGTTATTTTTGTCTAAAAAGTCGGTGTGTAGTTCAGTGAAATAAACTTATTTAGCAGCAGTAATAAAAGTGTTTTTTTTAAAAAGGACCCACGGAGCGCCATCCTTACAAATTTGGTGTCAGAAGTGTGATCTCAGGAAAACTCGTGAGTACTGAGAATCGTAGGTGTTAGGCGCGTCGCGAAATAACTTCCCGCCTGACAACTATTTAGTGGCTCCGTGGAGTGAGGTCCTTTAATAGACAGTGGTCGACGTTAAGACTTGGGCATACAAGCCTAAGCCCGCGCTGCTGCTCTAGAGGTCGACGATAAGTCTCCGCTGCAAGGCGCGAGCCCGCATCTCATCCTGGACGCTTCCTGCTGCTCTGAGGTCGACGATAAGTCTCCGCTGCCAGGCGCGAGCCCGCATCTCATCCTGGACGCTTCCTGCTGCTGTGGTCGACGTTAAGTCTCCGCTTTCGAGTGTGAGCCCGCACCACAACTTCCTGCACCACCACCGTCTCCATACACGGACGGGTGACCCGCTCATCATCATCACCAGCTCATATTGACTTTCCACGTGGAAGTCAACGGGATCACGAACAACGCAGCGTGACTTCGAGGTACTCCGTAATACGACTCCCTGGGTCGCCGGGCCCTCGACGCATCGTTGACGTCATTGCCGCGCCGCACTGCAGTTGCCGTGCGTCGTTTCTTCACGGTTTTAGGAAAAGCCGTTCTTCAAAATGTTCGTGAGTGCCGTCATCATTCTGTGAGTTATTTTATCTATTCCTAACTTTCTAATTGAAGTGAATGTGCAAGTGATTTTTAAAAGTTCTACAACTATATACCTACATCAAGATTTATTTTTACAAACTTTTTACAACTATTTTATTGCACTTTCTACTGTATTTTACATTTTTATTGTTTGTGTTTTCTGATGATCTGTACTACATTATAAAAGCTGTAATTTAATGTCGTCTGAAAAAGGACTAAAATTAAAAGAAGTAGCCGATAAATTAACTACATCTGATTCAGAAAGCTCCTCTTCTGAAAGCCAAAACCAAATCTCCAAAGTTACAATTAGAAAAAAAGAAAAACCCAAAATGACTTCAATTACTCTTTCAGTCCTAGTCAAATTCATAAAACCCTATAATGGGGACCGCGAATTGTTGCCAGCATTCTTGACGAATTGCGAAAACGCATTCTCATTAGCTAGTACAGATCAACAGGATGTTTTGTGCAAATATATCGTGTCACAACTTGAGGGCAAGGCACAGTTAGCCTGCTGCCTCAAGAAATTCAGTACTTGGCCTGAAATCAAACAGTTCCTTAAGGCCACGTTTGGTGAGAAAAAACATTCGACTCATTTGCTGGTCGATTTGCAAAATTGCAAGCAATTGCCCACAGAAGATGTGACACAATATTCATTACGTGTTGAATCATGTCTCACACGTTTACAGTCTGATATACATTATAGTTGCGACGTTGATAAAGAATTAATCGGCAGATTAGCCGCAATGGAGGATCTTGCCCTTAATACATTTTTGTTGGGAATGAATTCCAACTATTCTCATATAGTGCGCTGTAGAAATCCAAAGAATCTTTCAGATGCTATAACTCATGCTATTGAGGAAGAAAAGCTTTACAAGCTTTCCAGGCTAGCACAACGCCAAAATAAGCAGTGCTCTATTTGCCAGAAATCTGGACATCTGGCCTCTGATTGTTACAAAAACAAAGCGAAAACTTCAAGTCCTAATTTCCATCACGTAAATTCAAATCCTCATGTTTCCCAAGGTAACAATCATAAATCAAGGTTTTCCTCGAATAACACTTGCGCATATTGCAAGAAACATGGTCACTTGATCGGCGAGTGTCGCAAACTTAAGTATAAAAATAATCAAAACGCCGACTCCCACAACGCTGCATCGCCAAGCGCAGGTGCATTTCACAACAACAACGCGGCAAACAATAGTCGCTCTAATGTTCATGTTGTTAGCGTTTCTTCTGATGACCAAGTTGATTTAAACTAAACACTGTTTCGGTTTCGTGTCTGCCGGAACAATGTAATAAAGTAAATGACACGAATGATAAGCCTTCTATAGGTAAATCCCGTGCTCTTAAATTACCCCCAGCACGGAAGATTAAAAATCAACCCTGTGCTCTTAAATTACCCCCAGCACAGATGATTCAAAACCAACCCCGTGCTCTTAAATTACCCCCAGCACGGAACATTAAAAACCAACCCTGTGCTCTTAAATTACCCCCAGCACAGACGATGGAAAATGAATCTCAACAAATTGACCAGTCTTTGTCTACTGAGTTCTTAGCAAAGTTGCAAGGTCGCACCTGTAGCACACACGCCGTGGCACAGGATTCTTCTGCACCTTCCCCTCAGTCAGAACCTTATTTCACTGAGTTTTCAACTAAGCTACCAGGCAGCACCTGTAAAAATCAGGGTTTTGATGCGCCTCTACCTCAGTCTAAGATTCAAGACAAAAGACTCCAACCTTGTGTTCCTAAATCTGTCCTAACACAAGTTAATTCTGAAATTATTGAAGGTCAATCAAATGAATTTGGAGATTCTAAAACTATTCCCTCTACTCGCGACAAACCGAGTTTTTCTTCTAGGGATTCTATGCGTAAAAAGAGTTATACAATCAATAACGTGAACAATAAAATATCTTTACCACACGTTTATTTAAAGACACATTTAAATGAAAAGCCTCTATGCTTTCTTATAGACACTGGGTCCTCGATTTCTATTGTAAAACAATCAAGTTTGATCAAACCAGTGCTCGGACCGTTAACAGTCACTCTAAAAGGTTTAAGTGACAACGATTCCACATGTGAATCTCTTGGGTCCATTCAACTCAATTTTGAACACTTAATTTCTGAAAAAAGCAAAATAATATTTGACTTTTTGTTCCACGCGATTGACGACACGATCAATCTATATTTTGACGGAATCATAGGTAGTGATTTTATTCGACATTTCAAAATCGACGTGCAGTATTCCACAAATTCATTAAACATGCAAGGACACTCGATACCTATATGCTTTAGTAAGCCATCATATGTTATACCCCCGCGGTCAGAGATGGTGATTGAATGCCCAATTGCCAATCTTTCAGTAATTTCAGGCCTTAGAGAAGCCTTAATACTAGATCAAAAAATTTGTGAAGGTGTGTTCTTAGCAAACTGCATAGTCAATGTCAAATCCAACAATAGGGTAAACGTCTCAGTATTGAACACTACTGAATCCGAGATTTCAATTGATAACTTCAAGGTTCAATTAACACCCCTTGAGCTTCCGTCATCAGACTCAGATGATGCTCAGCATGAGCTCATTCATCAGCTGAGTTCTTCAAACACTGATCGTTCTAGAAAGGTTCTCGAGCAGATACGATGCTCTCACTTAAACGCAGAAGAAAAGAAAGCGTTAATGACTTGCCTTTCTAAATATACTGATATATTTCACTTAAATGGTGAATTCCTAACTCATACAGATAAAATTCAACATTCTATTAATACCGGGGATGCACCTCCTATTCATGTTAAGTCATACCGGTTTCCAGAAATTCATAAAGAAGAGGTAGAAAGTCAAATTAAGAAAATGCTTGACCAAAATATAATTCGCCCTTCAACCTCCCCCTGGAATGCACCAGTGTGGGTTGTTCCTAAGAAACTCGATGCCTCCGGCAAGCAAAAGTGGCGAATCGTAATTGACTATAGACGCCTTAATGACGTCTCAGTTTCAGAGGTTTACCCTCTTCCTCTCATAACAGATATCCTAGACCAGTTAGGTCACTCGAAGTACTTCAGTACTCTCGACCTGGCTTCAGGATTTCATCAACTGTTGCTAGATCCTAAAGATTCTGAAAAAACTGGCTTCAGTGTTACGACTAATGGTATCTCAGGACATTTTGAATTTACCAGAATGCCCTTTGGTTTAAAAAACGCTCCTTCCACGTTCCAGAGACTCATGAATTTAGTCCTTTCTGGGCTCCAAGGTCTTCATTGTTATATATATTTGGATGATTGCATCTGTTATTCACATGATCTTCAGTCTCACATGCAAAAACTGGAACTCATATTTTCAAGATTCAGAGAGGCCAACTTGAAGTTGCAGCCAGACAAATGTGAATTCCTGCGACGCGAAGTCGCTTATCTCGGGCATGTTATAACCGACAAGGGTGTTTCGCCTAACCCAGACAAAGTAAAGGCTATTTCCGAATTTCCTACACCCAAGAACTCGATAGACGTTAAGTCATTTCTAGGTCTAACCGGCTATTATAGGCGTTTCATAGAGAATTTCTCTCACATAACTAAGCCTTTAACCTCATTATTGAAGAAAGACACAGAGTTTCACTGGTCTCATGAACAAGAACAAGCCTTCAATATTCTGAAAGAAAAGTTAGTTTCAGCACCATTATTACAGTACCCAGATTTTAGTCAGACATTCATCATAACTACAGACGCTTCTAACTACGCCGTTGGCGCAGTATTGTCGCAAGGCGAAATCGGAAAAGATAAGCCAATAGCATATGCGTCTCGTACTTTAAATAAATGCGAAGGGAACTACTCCACAACTGAAAAGGAGCTTCTCGCTATTCTCTTCGGCATCAACACTTTCAGACCATATATTTATGGATATAAATTCCGAATTGTCACTGACCACCGTCCCCTTACATGGCTTTTCAATGCAAAAGATCCAGGAGGACGTTTATTGCGATGGCGATTGAAACTAGAGGAGTATGATTACGAGATAGTTTATAAACCGGGCCGTATAAACTCAAATGCTGACGCTCTATCTCGTAACCCAGTAAATGCCATCACTCATTCAGGAATAAATAAAACTACTTATGAACAGTTTTTCAAGAAACAATTCACGAAATCGATCTCTAACGATACGCAAATTCAGGAATATAATCAAAGTTTAACTTCCACGAAACTGAAATCGATAGCTTGTCCAGTTTCTCTTGATTTTGATAGCTCTATGCCGCACAGCGAACAGCTGTTATCCGTAGTAAACAATGCTGACGAGCTCTTATCAGCCGAACGGGAACTTGAAACCGTGCAGTTAGTTGAGGCGACTAATAAGAAGCTCTATTTCTTATACACTAAAATACATCATTATGACGAAACAAGCTACAGAACTATTTACAATTTATTACTCAAATTGAGAGACTTGATTATTTCCGAAGATGACTATGATAAGGAGTTAGCTATCTCAGACTTTACAGAACCTTTCAGCAAGCTAGCTTATGTAAAAATATATAATATGATATCATACTTATTTCATGGCACAAACATAAAGGTACATATCTATAAAAACCAAATTCGTTATCCTACTCCGGCCGAGGTTCCAAATATCCTGAAAGAAAATCACGGCACGACCATAGCTGGTCACCCAGGAGTTAAACGCATGCTCAACAGAATCAAAGCTTCGTTTTATTGGAAAAGCATGCGGGCAGATATTGAACGTTTCGTAAAAGATTGCAAGTTATGTCAAGTAAATAAGCCACTACGAGCTTCCAACAAAGCACCAATGGTGATTACATCCTCGAGCACTAAGCCATTCGAGAGATTAGCTCTAGATATTGTTGGAATTTTGCCTGAAGCAGGCCTTCAAAAATTCAGGTACATTTTAACCCTTCAGGATGACCTAACGAAATTTTCTTGTGCCTATCCCATGATAACTTCTACTACTGATGAGATTGCACGTAACCTCATACATTTCTTCTCACTATTTTCGTTTCCAAAAATGATCCTCACGGACCAAGGTACATGCTTTACATCTGAATTATTTAGACAACTGACCGAAATTCTTAAAATCAAAAACTTATTCTCTACACCTTATCACCCTCAAACAAATGGCGCACTAGAGCGAAGTCACGCGACTCTAAAAGAGTACCTAAAATCTTTCGTGAACGAAAATCACGACGATTGGCATTGCTATCTAGCAACTGCAATTCTAGCTTATAATACGACTCCGCATTGTACAACAGAATTCACTCCGTTTGAACTGTTGTATGGCCATAAGCCTTCAATTCCTAGTAGTTTATACGACTCAAATGATAGCACAACATATGGCGAATATATACGCGTTTTACAGTACAGAATGAAGTACTCCCGTGAAAAAGGTTTAGAAAATATTATTAGAAGTAAAGAACAATCAAAAAGATACTATGATGTTTCATCCAGAGAAAAAACGTATAAATCAGGAGACATGGTTTACATTAAACAACATCATAGGTTGCGCAAGGCCCTGTCCTCAATCTGGAAAGGACCTTACAAGATAGTTAAAGTAAATGATAAGAATAATGTCACAGTCAGCATAAATAGGAAACATGTGAAATATCACATTAATGAAATAAAGTTAGCACAATAATTGTTTCAGATTCGTCCTTGGAACAAGTTATTCAGAGCCTAGAATTTGGCGGTGAAATTCTTAAATTTTTCTTTGGCAATCTAGACGCAGACGATGCTAGGAAATATGATGACGCATTGTCTACATGTGAAAATAATGAACAGGAAAAATTTTCATTAATGAAGGATAATATTCACATTGTCCAATCAACCATAAATAATTTCAATACCTCTATTCTAAAATTAAATGATAATAAAAAAAGAATAAATAAACAAATTGGAAAGCTAAATTACATATTTGAACAAAATAATAAAGTATTTATACAAACTGTGTGAATCTTTCAAAAATAAATTCCATTCTTAATCTAATTGAAGCATCATTACTTTCAGTGTCTAATATTTTAGATACGATTTTGAACTCTATTCTCTTTGCTAAAGCTAATATTTTACATCCGTATGTTTTGACTCCCACTCATCTGTTTAATGAGCTAAGTAAAAGCAAGATGTCTAAAAAGAACACTGAGTTCCCAGTTTCTCTATCACTAGAGAACATACATATTATCATAGATCTATCTAAGATGACTTCATATTACTATAATAATAAGATTATGTTTGTAATTCAAATACCCTTGATTAACCCAGTTAAGTTTAGTGTTTATAAGATTTTACCGTTGCCTACACCGAGAGATGAACACAACTTCCAAACTTATGTTTTAATTCATTCGTCTAAGATGTATGTAGCTTTTACGGATGATAGATTAAGTTACGCATTATTAGATAGCTTAAATGATTGTCATAAGGTTAATTATGAGTATATGATCTGTCCATTACCTTCCGTTTTGTCTACTTTAAACAATCCTATATGTTAAACAAAACTTTTAACAGAAGTAACATTGTCTCTTCCCGATATCTGTGACTTTAAGATAATTTATGGTAATGTTAATATATGGCAGAAACTAAAGGATGGCAGATTTATCTATGTACAGTCTAAGCCTAACAAATTATCAATGAAATGTAAAGACAATTTAACAGATTATACCCTACGAGGTACAGGAATTCTATCCTTAAAAGATGATTGTACAGCATACTTTCAGACTTTACAGTTTCACTCATCTCAAACTTATAAACAAACTTTGCCAAGCCAATTGTTAATTGATTTCAACATAATCGAAGATGATTGTTGCAAGTACAATTTTATTAATAATAGCGCAAATGTAATTTCTAGTATTTCTATAACTGATGTCGATTTAGAATCACTGAAACTAGCTTCTCATAAACTTGATAGTCTTGAAAACCAAAATTAATCAAGCAAAGAATCAGTCCCATATATTTAAATACGGACATTATTATTCTGGAACTACTTATGCTATAGTAGTAGCTATTATAATTTACTTAGTTTATAAAGCATATAAGAAATGGTTTTCATCCTGTTGTAAAAACACATCGTGTTGCATCCAAATCTATAATCAGTGTCATAATAAGAAGTCTAGTAGAAATGAAACAAAGTATAATACAAATATTGAGTTAACAGATATATCTGATGAATCCTTTGAATGCGACAAGAAGTCTGTTAAAAGCCTACCTGAAATAGAAATGAATAAAAACAAAAGTAAAGTTTTGTTTAGGAATTTTGAAAAAACATCCGCAAATCGAAACTTAAGCAACTATTAAAAAATAAAATATTTTAATCTCTATTAAATATTATTGATTTCTATTTCGGAACATAGATTTTACTATTATATTTTAAGTTCATAGCGATACTGCTTAAATGATAGTTAAGGTGACATTCAAGTTAGTATTTAGTAGCTGTATCTCACTTTGACTTTGATTTAAATCTATTTGTCTACTCCTTCGTTTATCTATTATTGATAAAGCTCAGTCTTATGGGGGGAGATGTTATAACTGATTTTAGTTTGCAGTAAACGCTGACTTAAGCTAATTCATTTTATATAAAACTGTTTTCGTTTCCGACTGCAAGCAGTCACCCCACAACCTTTGTCCGATACATACATTGTAAACTCTCGTTATTTTTGTCTAAAAAGTCGGTGTGTAGTTCAGTGAAATAAACTTATTTAGCAGCAGTAATAAAAGTGTTTTTTTTAAAAAGGACCCACGGAGCGCCATCCTTACAGCTCGCTTCGCTCGCTCGGTCAATAAATAAACTTCATTGATTTTATTTCGTTGTATTTAATCCTTGAAAATGTTTTTCAGACGTCCTCCAGCTAATTCTTTCGGCAAAGCTAACGGTATCATTACATCAGTATTGGGCTCAAAGCGAGCAGTCCAACACAACAATCATTCCTCGCAAAAGGCTCATTTACACGGATGAAAAGCGTGTGCTTTTCGAAGACATGGTTTAGGCACAATGGAACCGTCTCAACTAAGTATGATTATCGCTCAATTGCAATGCAATTAAGTAAGTTTGAGAATGTGTTGGTCTCAGTTTTGTCATCAACTTCCCGTAGGAATCAAAGACGGATGCAAGCTTTGCTAAGAGATTTTGCTGCCATAGAGGTTCTTCCGTGGGCCAAAATACAAAATTTTTACTAGTAGCTACTTAAAAAGCTCGTGAAGTCATTTTAGAAGGTAGTAGGAACTTATTTCTAAATATCTACAAAAAGGACTTTGCAAGCGTGAATCATGTGAGCGTACGGTCAGGCCTCCGTCACTGAATGTATTCGCGCGCTATAATTACCTACCGCCCGCCCGAGCTCTCGGAGCTCACGGCTATGGCCCTGCGCTCAACGTCAGTATGGTTGTCGCAAGACTCGCAAGCCAAGCGCACGCACGTTTTGAACTATGTTCGTATCGTACGAGTATCTGCGATTAGTGTGAGATCGCGCGGTGCGAGGCGATCACAACTGTACGCTTGAGCATTTAGGCACATTTTAGCATGCAGCGGTTGCTGACGCGACGGAGTAGGCTATTATAGCAGTAGGTATTGGAAATTTCCTACTGAGTGAAGTATCTGTTTCGTAGTAACTATTTAGTAATCTGTGGTACGGTTAAATTGAATTGATAAATCATTGCGTCGCGAGGTTTGCCCACGAACCCACGATTGACGCCTTAATCGTGCAAGAAACTCTCCCCGTCCAAACGAGCCCTTACAGTCGGTCCGTTGGCAATTATGCTAAAGCAGGGAGTGGGGGAGGAGGGGGCGCAAATTGTGCCCTATTTGCCAGCCCTGGGAACCCTTTGTGTAACGCTGCGGCGAAAAATTGAGGGAAAATCCGTTGAATTTTCGTGTAATGCTCCGTAGAAGTATGAATCAGTATATTTCTTTTCACAATGCTGATACTCGTAATGATAAGTACTAAGATCTTGGAGGATTCAACTATACTAAATAATCCAATTATTAGTCTGAGATTCAGAAACACAAAATTGCGTTTTTATTGTACATTCTGGAGTTCCGTACCCGAAGGGTGCCAAACGGGACCCTATTTACTAAGCCTCCGCTGTCCGTCTGTTCGTCTGTGCGTCTGTCTGTCCGTCAGAGGGTTCTAAGTAGTTCTAACTCACAAACCGTAATAGCTAGAGATTTGAAATTTTCACAGAACATGTTGTATATCTGTTCCCGCTACAACAAAAATACTGAACAACACGAAATAATAATAAATTAAGGATCCCTACACAAGAAAGCAATTTTTTGTACTTTTTACATGTTATTTCCATTGTCCCCCCTGGTTTATTATTACGGGCCTAAGTGCTTTTACTGTTCTGTAAGTTCACTCTGAATAACCTCTGAGGAACAGCACTTGGATGGATGTTGAAAGGTTTCCGAAATATGGTCGGCGGAGGCTAATTTTGGGCAATTTGGAAATTCACACTTTGTAACATTACTTGAGCAATTTCGTCTAAAGTGCCCATTTTAGGTCAAAGGAACCGTGCCTGGAGAAATAAGAAAATGTGAATAAAATACATTTTGCGGCTAGCTGACCGATCCATAGTAGTCAATTTTTTTTAAATTTTTTTTTGTCCATGCATTGCTTCTGGTCCCACACTAGGATACCCTGTGTCGTGGGAACCAGAAACAGCAACATCACAAACATGTAAGCATCCAAGACCTGGGGGCTTTTTTGTCCCCAGCCGGGATTCGAACCCGGGACCTCTCGCATGGTAGGCAGATGCACAACCGCTACGCCACAGAGGTCGTCGAAAATTACAGGTGTATACAGTGACCGCAGGATTGTATTTTGTTCAGCCTTTTCTATCAATTGTCGCTTATTCCGTGGCCCGACGATTAGCCCTTAGGCAAGGCCGAGCCTTTCAGGCTGAAAAGGGACATTTGAAACTATTTACCCAGTGCTATTCTATTTTAGACTTTATGACGTATGAGATAGGAGTGGTGATGTCCAAGAAGGTTATTATCTTGATTACGTGAAGGGTATGGAAACACGGTTGAAACGCCGCATGCTGAAAATTTTCAGATTTTTTTTTTAGGGTACCGTACCCGAAGGGTGCCAAACGGGATCCTATTACTAAGGCTCCGCTGTCCGTCTGTCCGTCCGTCCGTCCGTCAGCGGGTCCCAGAGCACGAACCGTAATTGCTAGAAAGTTGAATTTTATACAAAATATGTATATCTGTTGCCGCAACAACAACAAATACTGAAATACGAGAGATATTACAAATTAAAGGGGGTCCCCATACAAAAGACGTGTTTTTAATTTTCTTTTTGTTTTATTGTTTTGAGTGCTTAAGTTGTGTTGTACGATGGTGCGGTACCCTTCTTGTGCGATTCCGACTCGCACTTGACCGATTTTTCATATTTTTGACAGTTTTATGGCTGATTTCACCAACAATGCCAATCTTTTAGGGAACATTTTATTTCCTCTCTAGCTTTGACCTTGATTGAGGGTCATCAAGTTTTCAGAGGTATCCCTAAAGTGGCCGGCCTCTGATATAATCGCTAGACAGCTGAAGCCAAAGAGCCTCAAGTCACCTCTTTTCTTATACGGGGTGGGCCGTAGAACTCGGCGAAGTGAAAATTTATTATTTATTTATAACGTTTATTCATAAAAAAAGCACTTAATTACGTAATTTAAGTCTGCCAAACTGCTAGGCAGTTTGTCGGCAGGTTGGTTTGGCTCTTAACTATAACAGTATGTACTTTTTTTAATACTAAGCCCATCCCCCGTTCCATTTTTAATGATATTTAAAGGTTTTTAATATAATATTGCTTCAACATACATGCATACATACTTTCTCTTGGGAATTGCATCTGTAATGAACTTATCTGGCATATTATTTAGTATCTTAGGCAGCACCCTACAAGCTGTTCTAGACCCATAATAGTTTATGTGTCTTGGAATAATGTATTATATGAAACTCCTGGTAATAGCTCGAAAGTTGACATGTTGTCAAAATATGTATTTCTGTTGCCAGCTTTACCGCTACAGCAACAAATACTGAACTACCTGCATGAAGTATTGAAAAAATAAAGGCGATTTTGTACCTACTTTTTTGGTACGATTTTGTGGAACCCTCCGTGTGAGAGTTCGACTCGCACTTGGCCGATTATTTATCAGTCATTTGCAAACAGATCCCGCATGTTAATGGAAAATTTGTTATTAGTCTTCTAAAACTTCACGAAACTGGTGACTTCGTGAATCATATCACTAGACGGACGAAGTTGTAAACTCTAATTAATTACCAGCAAAGTAACCAGATTGAATTCAAAAGTTCCGTGTCAAAGCACTGCAGGACCCAAAGGGAAATTCAATTTTCCAAACACAAAGGAAGGACCGGTAAATAAGAAATATTCCCAAGAAAATGTTATAAAAAGCCGAGGAAACGGGTAGACACATTTCAACCGCAGCGAAATTAATTAATTTACTAGCTCATAATTAACCAAGATGGCTGAGGCGGGATGGCTATGTAGCTTCATTGGAGTAAAAAGTAATTTAATATGGGATTTTCAAAGTCAGCTAAAATCTAGAGGGTCCGCTGACGGACAGACGGACGGACAGACAGACAGACGGGCAACTTTGGGTACGCAACCCTAAAACAATATTGTGCATAGTAGTACCAAAACGACTCGATAGGGTAGCTCAGAAATGTCAAAAATTTCTTTCTGGCCCTTAAAGAATTACTTTGTTCTTTACATTTTGTGTGCTATATACAGTTGACCCTTTATATAGCTCCATAAAAACGCTATACTCGTCCAACGATCTTTTTGGCGTGTGAGTGACGTTTACAGGGGGCGTCACTTCTACGCAACCTCATGCAATGATCCTGTCAAAAATCGACAGTTTTCGCCTGTCACCGCACGTCAAAAGATCGATAGACATTGATGAAAGATTGATCAAGGTCGGTCCGGAAAAGCTATCATTGAAACACGTAAGATACACAAATACAAATAAATACAAATGTGTTTATTTTGCGTAGAAGGTGAAAGGTAACATAACATTTATCGGTACTGCACATCTAGCCACGTAGTGACATGCAAAATAGCACTAAGGTAGTGCAATACAATATATACAATAGCTAGAATCGTAAGGTACACGTAATTCTGTTCTCGGGTTGTAGTTAAGTGTAAAAGTGCCTTTTAACGTCCGAACAGGCGCCCCCTAGAGTTTCGAATTGATAGGATGAAGTAGATAACTATGTAAGATCCATCCATTGATGTCGCGAAACTCTTCAGCTCTTTGAAGTTTTATAATCGTATAGTTTCCTCAAATTACTTCTGTTGGAGCTCGTAGTGGTCTTATTTCATAGCTGCGGCGATGGGCTAGCCCCCTGTCACACAAGTATTGAAACACTGGCTAAAATAAAAGTGAGTCTCTGCCACCCCGTATGGGAAAAGACGTCACGCTTTGTTTATTAATTTAGACGCCTTCTGCAATGCATTTTATTTTCGACTAGCTGACCCGGCAGACTTCGTACTGCCTCAATTTAATATGAACTTTATTGAATAGCAATAAAGTTCAAATTGACTCTAGAAAACGTTTGTATGGGAAATAGAAAAGGGCTGTTTTTAGGGTTTTCCCGGAAATTATTCGATTTTTTCTTGCCTTTTAAACCTTCCCTAGACCTCCACGAACATTTCAAGACTAAGATAAGATAAATCCGTTCAGCCGTTCTCGAGTTTTAGTGAGACTTACGAACAGCAATTCATTTTTATATATATAGATTGCGTATTGTTTTTGTAGGATTTGCATAAAGTTTTTAGTTAGAAGTTCAGCTTTCCACCAATAAAACCTGTCTATGGATAGTTTTTCATACGGTATTGGACAACATTAAAAATATTCGACATGTGGTAATCCTATCAGTGGCATGATTGTCGCGCCTTCGATATACGGATAATCACTCGACATAGGTGTAGATATCGTATATCCAATGCGCGAGAATCGTGTCGCTGATAGCGTAGAAATCTAGATATTACATTACATTTTAGAGTAATATATGTTTTTTTTGCAGATTCAAGGAATTAAAATGTATAAACCATCGAAATATAATCTGTAACGAAAACATGATGAAAACGCTCTGCCTGACGTTTATCTCCCAGGTGACGTCACACGCTCGTCTCTGACAACTTGCTTGACTGAATCATAATGATGACGGGCGTTCACTCACGAGCATGTGACGTCACGCGCGTCATGTGACCGGGGCGGGCGCCGCCATTAGAAATACAGCGTTTTTGGCGCGGTTTTTTCAAATTCAACATTTTTTTTTAATTGAAACTACAGAAGATATCCCGGAAATATTAATGTAGAGGTAATAGGTAAGTAGAGAATAAGAGGTAAATTATAGGTAAGCAGAGAATGGTTCGGGATGAGCACAAAATCCCTAATTCGGGACGCAGTATCCCGTGAGCAGATTGCCGTAATCGTCGCCGACCTCCAATAGGAAATGGCACCCGAAGAAGAAGAAGTAAAATATTGAAAATTAAGTCCGTTATTTATTTTAAAACTCCACTTGTTAATTGTCACCAGTTATGATCTTTATCCATTATACGCTTATTTCCTTACCAAGGAAATCGCTTCAAAACTTTCCGAAACGCGCAATTTGAAATTGGTAATTTTCTGAATCGTTTTCCCCCATCTCAAAAACTTCGCGTATTGCAGCAGATACGAAATTCGCTAAACTTTTGTACAGTCACGATCACTTCAACTTCAACTTCAGCATAGTACCGTGCTTCCGTCGTGGTGGGTCACATGGACAACTATACTAAAGACCGGTTTGCAAAAAACTTTTTAAACTCTTGTCAAACTGATTTAAGTCAATCACGTTATTTTTAATTAATCTTTGATTAATCGTCAATAATACCTAATTGCTATTTCAGAAAATCGAGGTTACCGTCATAAAGTACAGATTGGAAAAATGCCAAAAAATCAATCAATGTTCCTGTGGGTATACGCGACTGTACCTAAGGGGATTGCTTGTCAAAAAGTTTAAATGCGGTCCCGCGGGTGACGCGGACGGTAAAGTGGGGTAAATGCGATCGAATGCGAAGATCAATAGAGTGAGGTCATAGTATAAATAAGAAATAGTAAGTTCACTAGGTCCCTGTTCGCATGATAACTACCTACTCTTGCTCAAACGGCTAGGGTTGTCGCTTAGCGCCGCGGGTTGGACCGCGCCGGACGAATGACGTTGACTCGTCGCATGCATTGCTTGCATATCCCTGTCTCGTAGCACGCGAAAGACGCGAGATTTGGCAATGTGTGCGTGTGGCGGCGCGTGCTTATACGGAATGCAATGTAGCTGCGTGTATGCGGCTGTTCTCGCTGATTTGTTTGAAGTGAACCTGGCGTGGTGAGGTGTCCGGGGCGTGTGTGGAAATTGAATGTCAATATTATATCGGTTGGTCTCAAGGACGCCAAATGCTGTATTTGACTGATCTCCGGCAACCACTCTACTTTTTAACCGACTTCAAAAAAGGAGGCGGTTCTCAATTCGGTCGTATGTTTTTTGTTTTACATCGAAACTGGTACTATTAATGAACCGATTTCAAAAATTATTTTTTTATTTGAAAGGTTTACTCATAAGCTTGGTCCCATTTTTTTGGAAACCAGGAAACGGTCCAGTAGTTTGGTTACAACATGAAAATATCTGAAAAGTGTAATGTCATAACGTATTAACGGTAAACTAAATAACGTATTGTTTCCTTTCTGTGACTGTGGGCTGTCTTAAGGGACCAATATTTGTCCATATTGTGTAATATGTGTGGTGTTGTAGGCTCATTTTCGTGTTTTTAGACGACACTCGCCACGCGAGCAGAGAGAATTGAGTAATAGAGGTCTCGAAGTCGTTTTTTTTTTAAGTTTTTAAGTTTGCGAATTATGATGTGACTTATCGAGTGTCCTCTGACTTACCTCAGAGTTAGCTAGACCGGTTCTAGTTAGGACTCGCCTTTGAACGTCCCCTACAAGACTACCCCTATAATGCGTCCCGTCCCCTGGAGTGTCCCCTGTCTTACATCGAGCGTTCCCTGACCCACCATAAAGCGTCACCTGAGCCACTAAACCATCTAAAGTCTCTAAGCTTTAGACCTGACCCTGACTCATCATACAGCCTCTCCTGACCGATTTTAGAGTTATTGACACTGACTCGCCTTCTCTCGACTCACCTAAGAGCGTCCTCTGACTCACACTAATAGTCCCCTGACTCACCTGACTCAGCTTAGAGCGTTCCCTGACTCACCTTAGAGCGTCCTCTAACCCGCTTTCCATTATTCAGTTTCAGCCATGCGTCTCAGCGGTGTCGGTACACGGTGACGGTGTTCTAGCGAACGAGCTTGACTGGTTCTAGCATGGACTCAAATCATCTTTGATTTGAACATTCCCTAAAAGACTCAAACTTAAAAGCGTCTCTTGGAACTTTTCCTGACTTATATTGAGCGTGCCATGACCCACATTAGAGTAAGCCCTGAAAGTTTTCTAAAGTATCTAAGCTCTAAACTAAAGCGACCCCTAACCCTGGCTTATATGACAGCGTCTCCTGACCGCTTTGAAGCTTCCCTGACCCTGACTCACACCAAAACTACGCCGTTCCCTGACTTACCTTAGAGCGTCCTCTACCCACCTTCCATTATTCAGTTTCAGCCACGCACGCGTCCCACCGGTGTCGGTATAAGGCGATGGCGTTCCATCGACCGAGCTTGACCAGCTCTACCACGGACTCAAATCATCTTTAAGCGCATCCCCTATAAGACTCACTCTTTAATAAAAGCGTTCCCTGGAACATCCTCTGGCATTGAGCATCCCGTGACCCACATTAAAGTGTGCCCTGATTTAAAAATCATCTCAACTGTCTATGCTTTAGGGCGTCCTCTAACCCTGACTCATCTCACAGCGATTCCTGACCGCTCACCCTGACTGACTAACCCTAGAGCGTCACCTGACCTGACCTACGTTCAAATGTGACATAATTTAAAACCATCTAAAGTCTAAGGGTAACTTGCAGAAACAGCTTAAATCGAGATTTAGCGACATAAATCGGTTTAGCGTCTGTCAAATGTATGAAATAGGTATGTCAAAGTTAATTCGGTTTAAGACGCTAAATCTAGATTTAGGCAACTCTGCAAGCCGGCCTAACACTCTTATTCATAAACGTCCAATAAACTTATTATAGCTAAAATGCCGTAAAAATTCATTTGTCTTCCTCTTTCACATTAGTCTTGTGTCGGTCATGCATGTACGAAGAACGATTAGGAAACGTTACCGTGCAATGAACGAAAAGAAACGTTTCCCTACGCTAGTCGCTAATCGGACATTCGGCCTATTAGGACATGACCGACCGACCGACCGAGCGAGAAGGAGAATGGCGGGGCGGGCGGGAGCCATTCCTTACATTACATTATTATTATACTTAAATTTAATAGAAGTGACATCTTGACTAGAATGACAGTCCTAAGCCTGTTTAGGTATGAAGGAAAATCTAATATTATTTAACTTTTTATTTCTGCAATGCAAACTGACACGTACAATTGTATAAATATGTTAATACAGAGTATAATATTCCTGAAGTTTCTGCTCTGCACGAAAAGAAAGGTTAATCTAATAAGTAGCTCCATTTTTTATTCATCCAATCCAACGTCCTAATAGTACTAATAAAGCTGTTAGAGCTTACTGGTACACCGACTGAAATGTCCTAGTACGGAGCGCTCTCTGGTGACCGAGCAGGCATATTGTTTTATTCATAAGATCCAATGTCCTAATAGTACTAATAGAACTGTTAGACTGTACTAGTACACTGACTGAAATGTACTAGTACGGAGCGCTCTCTCTGATGACCGAGCAGGCACAAGACTATTTCACATTGACATTTGTGTTTGTGAGAAAGGGACAAAACACATTTTAGTTATCAAAGGCTTGATAAGTTTTATGAATAAGAGGGTTTTTCTTTAGAGTGTCCCCTAACTCACCTTAGAGCGTCCTCTAACCCGTCTTCCATTGTTCAGTCTCAGCCACGCGTCCCAGCGGTGTCGGTACACGGTGATGGTGTTCCAGCGACCAAGCTTGACCGGCTCGGGGGAGCGCAGGACGCCGGCGCCGCTACCGCAGTCGAATCTGCGAGTGATCACATAAACGGACGACCACATGAATGGTTCCAAGCATCGTACAAGAAAAAGGAGAAAGAAAACTGGTTTCTTGTATAGGCACACCCTTAATTTTATTATTGGTTTTATTAAAATTCGGTGAAAGTTTGAACTCTACGGTTCGTGAGATAAAGTCGATAGACAGAAGGACAGACGGATGGAGGGAAGCGCCATAGACACCCGGCTTGACACCCTTCGGCTACAACAAGATGTACAACAGTCTCCTCAGATAAACAGGTAGATAATCGTTATCTTAGGAGTGAAAGATCGGCCCTAAATATTTTGACAAAGGTCTAATAATCAAGATTCTCTTCCGATCGAGGGGGGTTCCCTGGTATCCTCATGCGCAATTTCACCAACAGTTAGGGGTCACTTAGCTCTTTTTCTTAGCAGTCTAGCGATTGTTTCGGAGGCCGGCCTCTTAAATTTAGGGGGTCCCTTAGTAGCATAAGTTTTGCCAGGGGCAATTTTATGATGATTGACTCCTTCGGGAGTAGAGTAAATGGCTTGAGATGAGCGCAGATACTAAACTGGTTTATTATTAGAAATATACTAGCTTAGGTATCTATAAATCTGTTCAAAATTACGTGGTAATAAAAATGGAAAACCTTATCTGTGACGGTCGACATGTCTTATCGATAAATCTAAATACTATACGTGAATATATGACTAACAATGTCGACCGGCACATAGGTGACCCTTAAACTTAGGTCAGAGTGAAATATCCCTTAGGAGGCCCCTAAATCGAAATAAATTGTCCCCTAATAGATAGGGATTGTTGGTGAAATCGGCCATCAGTCTTGTTTCTAATCAAATCAAAAAATCTAATGTCAAAATATGGTATACAGTCGTGGGATCTCCTTTAGATCAGAGAACTTACCTCAGCTCCACTCGCCCCTGCCTAAGCACCAGCGCCAGATAATCCCCGCTCAGATCATCATGCTCGCCGGTCAGCAGCAGTACCCCGCGCGCGCGCTCGGGGCGAACGCGCACGCGCACGCGCACGCGCTTGTATGCGCCGTGGAGCGCGGGTAAGGCCAGCCAGGAGGACCCGGAGAACCGGGGCGTGGTGATGTGGCCTGGGGGAACAAGAATTAAGGCGCCTCATGAATAAATTAGTGGTGCTTTTTAACCGACTTCCCAAAGGAGGTTTACAATTCGTCCGGATGTTTTATTTTTATTTTTTATGTATGTGCCCCGATAGCGCCTGGACGGATGGATCGATTTGGAATATTTGTTTTTTGTGTGAAAGGGTTTTATCTTCCTATTGGTCCTATTGACACCAGGTCAGGATCTGATGATGGGATCCTGGAGAAATCGAGGGAACTCTTCAAATATTATAGGCAGACCTATAGTGATTTTTGTGTTTTTAGTTATAACTCGTGCATTTACTCACGGTAAGCATAATATTGTGATGCGGAACTGCTGATGAAGACAACATATGGCCACCAGAACTGCTCAATACTAGGTAAAAATACAATGCGTGGCTGATGGGCAGGCAACGCATAGCCTAAACCGGTGGACCTATAGAGCCATCAACTTTGTACAGACAGAGGATACTTAGTAGCGTGGGGTAGCACCAGTGCTTCCACTGCTTCCAGAAAGTGAAATTACAGTGTTGCCAGTTAAAAATTACAGGAAATCCAAATAAATAACAGTATTTATCAATATTGAAATACAGTAAAATTACAGTCAAACTTACATTACTTATAGTCTTTCAATTCTATTAATGTTTTTTTGACAGCTCACGCACATGAAGTTTCGTAGTTAACATACAAATAATATTGACGGGTATTCATTGGCGGGTACCGGTACTTTATCTACCCCCCTAAACTTGTCAGTCGTCGAGCTGTCAAAAATCCATTAATAGAATGGAAAGCGACTATACAATACATAATAGTAAAGATTCTTCGCGACATCGACATTCAATTCAAATTCAAACAACCAATCCTCTACTCAACTCAGCGAAAATATAAAACTAGAAACGTAATATAAAATTCTGGCTCAATTTATTCAAACCGAGATTTTCATGACTTGGATTTCTGAAGCCACTCCGGCTAAAGCCTGGAACATCGTTTGAAGCTACATATATATAAGTTACTCTATGGTTTGAAGTCCCCGTATCAGTGTAATGGAGAGAGAGAGGACAAATACCCGAAGCACGTAGGGTTACAAGTTTTGTAAAAATGTCAGGGACGATGTCGCCAAAATGTGCGAGAATTTGTATTATACGCGTTGCTTATTGTTATTATTATGCTTGTTGTTGACAGCTCCTGCGGGTTTTATAATGTACAGATTGCTTTAGTTATTGTTGTGAGGTTGTGAGGTACAGATCTACCAACTTATCTGTGAAATAACAGGTGACACTTGTCCGTCCTGTATTGCCCTTTTCGGGAACTGCGACCAAAGGGGGTTGTTTGCCATTCATCCCAGGGGACCAAAGAAGATATAATTTAGAAATGAAGATATAATTTAGACTTTTGGCCGTAACCCGTGCGTGAGTGACTTTTGGCCGTGGCCCGTGCGTGAGTGACTTTTAGCCGTGGCCCGTGCGTGAGTGACTTTTGGCCGTGGCCCGTGCGTAAGTGACTTTTGGCCGTGGCCCGCCCCTGAGTGACTTTTACAGGGGAGCCAGTTCTACGCAATTTGATGAAACGAACCTGGGGGAGGCAGTCGCTCACGTCCGAAGGAATTACTTGGAACCCACAGCCCTTCACGTCCTTCCCGGGTAGTGCTAACGAGCGACAAATCATCATCTTCATAGTCATCAAATCATCTCAAGACATTATTTCCAGGTTCTCAAAAGAGAACCTGACCACTTGACACTGGCAAAATTAACCTCAAAAGAGGTTAGGACGCCATTAATAAAAAGAAGAAGAAGAAGAAGAAACGAACCTGTCAAAAAGCGTTAGTTCCACACTTCCACCTGTCACCACAAGCCAAAATATCATTGGAAAGCGGAGCTCTGTGTCAAGAGCTGTGATTTAAAGCGACTGTCAATCGGGATATGTCAAAAGGTTCCACACGTCACGTACTGAAAATTCTATAGCTTCGTATCCATTAGAGCAGCCTCAAGCTGAGCAGCCTCGACTTGAAGCACTACGCCTCAGACTGAGGCTGCTCGCTCTGTCGAGGCACGTCGCGGATCAATACGAGGCGTCACGCCTCTGCTTGATCCACATCGTATCAGTTTAGAGCCAAAACGCAATGCTCGTCTCCATCAAACACACGGCTCGGACTGAGGCGCCTTTGAGCATGTCAAAAAACCGACAAAACGTGTCTCGGCTCGCGGCGACGAATTTGCCTCGTGTCGCGGCGTGCCTCAGGTTGAGGCAGCGTCTCCACTTGCGCGGCAGCCGCTCGCTCGACCCGAGGCTGCCTCAAGTGGATACGCGGCTTTATGCGGAGGGACAAAGTAGTATTTGCCTTATCTTCTGTGGAAAGCGGAAAGGACTTTTCAACCAGCTTTATATAAAGCATTTATTTTGTATTTTCACAAATATAAAAACCATCCTCACATACTATACTCACATTACTAGTTAGGACGATATTCATTATTTAAAATTTCATACAAACTGCCATCAAAGAAGATGAATTCTCTCACATACATAAATAACACGAGTTAACCTGCTAACGCTACCAGCCCTATAGTTCCTTCGCGTAAGGGATGTAATACACTGTATTATGAAACATTAAAGAGCATAATACCCCTCAGTCTGCACCGTAATGGCGCTGCTAAGTGCTGTATAATAGCGACAACTTAATTATACAGCGAATTAAATGACAGTGGCACTTTTCACTTTGAGCTGTTTCTGCTTGACATAACCGAATTTTTAGGGTTCCGTATCCAACGGCCGTGAGTTTTGATTATTTTGGACAGGCTTTTAAATCTGCAGTCAAAGCCGGTGATTGGTTCAAAACCAGTCAATCACTTTAAACTAGTATCGGCTTGTTATCAACTTCTATGTGTAGATTAGTAAATAGTAGGCACTTATAAATACATTTTTAGTTTTGTGTATGTTTAGTGGAAGTGAGCAGGACACTTGGCGAGGCGATAAGTGATGATGATGCCAGGGTGGAGTAAAGATTGACCTGCCCTGACCGAGTTGTGTCCGAAAGAGTGAAAGAGAAGCGTCAGCTAGTTGGGTCGACGATATTACGCATATTGCGGGGAAGACACGCCTCGATCACAAACGTTTTCGAGATCACAAAACGTTTTCGAGATCGCAGGAAATTATATTTTATGTCATATAGAATAAAAGTCACTGACATTTGGCTTTTCGATAGTTTTCTATCGTGATTGGAATACTGGATTCGATTGGCACAGGACCGGATAAGTTGCCACAAAAGGGAGGTGGCCTGTACTCAGCAGAGACCGGAGAAAAACTGTCGATGAAGATGATGATCTGTCTATATATATAAAAATGAATTGCTGTTCGTTAGTCTCACTAAAACTCGAGAACGGCTGAATGGATTTATCTTATCTTAGTCTTGAAATGTTCTTGGACGTCTAGGGAAGGTTTAAAAGGCGAGAAAAAAACGAATAATTTCCGGGAAAAACCTTAAAAACAGCCCTTTTCTATTTCCCATACAAACGTTTTCTAGAGTCAATCGTTTTCTAGAGTCAATTTGAACTTTATTGCTATTCAATAAAGTTCATATTAAATTGAGGCAGTACGAAGTCTGCCGGGTCAGCTAGTAATTAATGTAAATTATGCGTATCACAGGATCTGCCTCAAAACTATTAGGTAGTCGAATGATTGTTAAGGAAGCCCCTCATTGACATTGACAAGCTATGCATTGTAATATTTATAATCATCCATCATCAGTCAGCCCGCACCTAGCCACTGCTGCGTATAGGCCTCTTCTCTACCACGCCATCCGCTCCGGTCCTGTGCCTCCCGCCTCCACTGCCTGCCGACTATGGCGGTGATGTCGTCCGTCCATCTGGCTGGTGGTCTGCCCACTTGGCGTTTTGCGGTTCTGGGGCCACTCCGTTACAGCTTTGGCCCACCTTATTTCTGTGTTTCGAATACGATCCTGAAGTTTGATGCCACCCTAACATGGAACGCTCCATGGCCCTTTGTGCGACTTTTATTTTGTAAAAGATTAAATATTGCAATTGTAAAAGATTACCGCTCTTATTCATAAACGTCCAATAAACCTATTATAGCTAAAATGCCGTTAAAATTAGTTTGTCTTTCTCTTTCACTTTGACATTTGTGTTTGTGAGAAAGGGATAAAACACATTTTAGTTATCAAAGGCTTGAGACGTTTTATGAATAAGAGGGTACATATTTAATTCAATAAAAACTTTGAATGCTGAATGCAAGAGTAAAGTCAAGAGTTGCGTTGAGACAATCCAACTGAAGTACCGAAGGGACGTGCCTTCGGGTCGATTGACGCGAACCAGCTACTTTCAGGGTGTAGCCATATATTGGTATCTTTGACTTACACGTGGTTGTATTGAGCTCGTATGGATTAGTCTGCTTCGCAAAGCCACAGATTACTAAATAGTTACTACGTAACAGATACTTCACTCAGTAGGAAATTTGCAATACCTACTGCTATAATAGCCTACTCCGTCGCGTCAGCAACCGCTGCATGCTAAAATGTGCCTAAATGCTCAAGCGTACAGTTGTGATCGCCTCGCACCGCGCGATCTCACACTAATCGCAGGGCTGGCAGACATCGCAGATACTCGTACGATACGAACACAGTTCAAAACGTGCGTGCGCTTGGCTTGCGACAACCGTACTGACCTTCATACTAAATTATATTACTCTATGATACTGACTATGGCCCGCGCGCCCGAGAGCTCGGGCGCGGGCGGTAGGTAATTATAGCGCGCGAGTACATTCAGTGATTCAGTCAGTGACGGAGGCCTGGCAAAGCGCACAGATTAATAAAGAGTAAAGCGTGAGGGTTAAGTACAATACGGCCAAGTTACGTAATCAAGCACGCCAATGTTATTGCTTGTCACCACAGATACTATAATGTTATACTAATACAGATAGAACACCTAGAACAAAATATGACACCGGCGTAAACTGAGATGCTACGGAAGCTTCTTTAGTTCGAGGCCATTATCGCTTAGTGCAGCACCATCGAAAAATTGCAAATACCACGAGATGGCGCTAAGATATATAGAATTTATTCTAAGATTAGCGCCACCTAGAAGTATTTTAACTGAAACCATGGCGTTTTAAGAACAAATCTTACTCCTCACGCCATCTCTTTTTTACGAAGGATTACTAATTCCAATTTGTATGGGATGAGCACCCTTCACCCAGCTTCCTCCTCAACACAGCCGTGTGTTTCAAAAGACGGCGATAAAAGTCTGGTGCAAGTCAGATTATTATTTTTGTTTCCAGAATGTTATTTAACACCCTGTAAAGCTTTGAAACAAGCTGCAGTTCAAATCGAGTGGAGTGCATGTCGAGTGGTAGGTACTAGCTCGTCGAAGCCTATGTCCTGCCGCCGATATTTCAGGAAAATAATGGTAACTACATAGTCACAATCTAATTTTACGAATCTAAATTATCAGTTCTTGAATTGGAAAAAAACATTTTCTCCATAATTGGCCTAGGCCTATACCTATAGCCCCCTGTCACGCGAAATCGAGTATTGAATATGTAGCTAAAAGTAGGCACGTTGTGCCTCTGCCACCCCGTATGGTAAAAGGCGTGACGCAACTGCCTGTTTTGCCTGTTCCAAACAGCAACGGAGTATTCAAATATAATTCCGATAAAAGTTATACTGCTGAAGAATTCAGCAAAAAATGTGCAGGGGAACAAAATTATCCTTACGCACTTCAGTTGAATATCGCTGGTATCTAGAGGGATTCTCGTGCCAGAGGTTCCCAAACTTGGGACAGTAAATTAGATTAGAAAGAAGAAAGAAAGAAAGAAACATTTATTTCAGAAAGAAGGACAGTGAACACACTACAATACTGTAGCACTCACTATTGTTGTTGTCCATGTTTTTCTATTCTTGTCTAAGTATGTTCTATGTATTGTGACGCTTGAATAAACGCATATTCTATTCTATTCTAATCTACAATTACAACAACAACAACTACAACAAAGAAACAAAACACAGAAAGTACAAATGTCAATTTTCAACAAAACACAAATGACAATTTTCTTAGTCGATACTCGTGAAATGACAGTCGTGGTGTGCCACAGTCATTACAAATGGCATCTGACTCAGCAGTATGCTGAAGGCTGGGCCTTCCACGCGAATGCGTTCTCACAACTTCTCACTATGTTTTAAGTTAATCTAACGTTGGCCGACTATCGTCGCTAGATGTTGCTGTTAATACCATAATCAACTGTTTTGTGTAATTTGTCTTCACAATTTGTTGGCACAGCAAAAAAAGTCGTGGATGACAAAATTAATCGTACCGATTCGTATGTGTACACCTCCATTTAAATTTACAAGCCACGGTGCACGACTGTCGTTACGAAATAGTGGGAACGCACGTTCAAGCATGCTTGACAACCACGTAACGACACTTGACAAATATGTCATCAACAGTGATCGGAATAGGTAGAGTGATTTTTGGTACCTACATCATAAAAGTCATAACATGGATATGCCTTTTTTCCGGAAGGTTCGGGATTAGAATAATAATTAAAATAGCTTGAATAAAAAAAAAAACATTGTTCACACGTACAGGTTAACGATGACACATCTTGGAGACTGTACTCTGATTGGTCGCGAAGTCGCAAACTTTGTATTGTGCCGATGCCGATGATGCTGCTTTAATGTTGTAAATCTTGCTCATATTGATTCGTTTCGATTCGCACTTTATACCTTGTTCCATGTAATCATTATACAATTCGGAAAAAAAAACATAATCATTTAAAAAGCCCGGAATCTCTGAGGCATATTCATGTTAATTCAAATCACTCTACCTACTCCGATCACTGGTCATCAAGCATGCTTGATCGTTTACGGCCATGCTTGACGTGCTTATCAAGCAAATTACGTGCTTGATGTGCTTGATCATGCTTGAAGAAAATTTTGCTTGACGACGTGCTTGACAAGCATGTTTGAACGTCTTCGGAGGTATTTTGCTTGACGACGTGCTTGACAAGCATGTCTGAATGTCTTCAAGGGTGCTTGATCGTTATTGCAGTTGCTTGAAGTTTGACCAACTTGCTTGTCAAGCATGCTTGACAACTTGCTCGATCATTTTGCTTGATCGTTATCGCGGTTGCTTGATGAAAACGTGAAGTTTGACCAACATGCTTGTCAAGCATGCTTGAACGTGTACGGGGCCCTTTAGGCGTAGGAGTAGGTAATCTTTAGTTTAGATAGAAACACAGTTGTTTTTGCGTACCTACGGAAGAAAGGTTTTAAAAAATCGTATTTTTCAAAAAATTGGCTTGCTAGGTTTTGCTTGTGGACAGCCCACTCCCTAAGTCTCCAACGTACGTTTCCTGTACAGATTGAGAACCATAGTCAGCCGATCGATACCCGGGTATCAGAGAAATACCTACTGGCCCTCCATCGATTAGGGTCCCGCGGTCCGACGGCAAAAACCTTCCGAGGGTCGAGAGGTAATCGAAAATTCTCGAGAAATTCAAATCGGAGGTATTTTCCTCGTTGTTGTGGCAGTTACTTAGTTTGGGAGCTTGTATCCCTCTAAGTGCGTCAGAGTTTAGCTTAGAAATAACTTTTTCAATATTACTAACGAGAAGTAAGTGAATACTTTTTGAATACTTACCAATAATAATCTTTATGCAATTTAACAAAAACAACACAAACAATGAAACCGACTAAAGATTGACCTGAAACTTTGGCTGATAAATAACACTTTCAAAATACTGAACCGATTTTCATAAAACATGGCAAAAAAAGATGTACGCCTGCCCTACCCCTCTTTCAGGAAAAAAGCGTGAACATATGTGTGTATGGCTACTAAGAACTATCGTAGGAAAGTCTGTGTGAGGGTGTTAGGTGTGTGTGTGTTTGTCCGGGGCACTCTAGCGATTAAAATGGTTGTCGGATTTTGATGCAGTTTTCTGTAAATGCGGAAATTTTTGGTGGAGTAGACTTCCCGACGGTGATCATGACTCTTTATGCAATTTATTTAGTAACAATTGGTTCAGTCGTTCGAAAGTTATTTAAGTACTTAGCGTTCAGTTATTTTGTTCTATTTTTAGGGGTCTGTACTCGAAGGGTGCCAAACGGGACCGTCTGTCTGTCTGTCACCAGGCTGTATCTCAGGAACCGTAGAAGGTAGATAGTTGAAATTTTCACAGATGATATTTCTGTTGCCGCTATAAAAACAAATACTAAAATATAGAATAAAATAAATATTTTAGGGGGCAAACGTGTTTTGCAAATTTTTGATCGATATGCATAATGGTAGCAGGTAGAGGTTTAAAATGGTACGGAACCCTTCGTGCGCGAGTCTAACTCGCACTTGGCAGGTTATTTAATAGTTTTTGAACTTTATAACTAAATCGTTGAGTTAATGCAATCGCGGGTCGTTGTTTTTTAAGCGGACGCTTGAGTATCTAGGAAATAAGTAAACCAACAATTTACCTTTTTGTTTTCTTATACCATCTTATATATACTAATGTATCGAAATGCCGACCTTATTGTTTAGAATAGGTTTATTTATGTTATGATATATATGATTAATATGTATTCATGTAGGTACTTAGGTATTTATTATATTCAGTAGTTTAGTAATTAATATAATTTATTTATATTTTATTTTTTACTTTAGCACAGGCCTACCCGTTTTGAGTTTTAAAATGTGTCCTGTCCATCCTGGGTTTGCTGGAAGAAATCTCTTTTTAGAGATAAGCTTGCCTTTGTTCATGCCTTTTCTGTATTGTTTGTGTTTATTTTTTTTCTGATATGTGCAATATACGAATAGTTATCCCTCCTTTAATTTATTACAAGCACTCATACTTTTCTTCATTCATTCGATCTAATTGTACAGTCAGCCAAGCAGGTAGCTGACCCCTCCCCGGGCTCATTAATTCTAGGAAAGGGGTCAGGTATTTGCTTCGCTGACTGTACTAAGGTAGGAGTTCGAAAGGGTTAACTTTCCGAGATGGAGATGGCATCTCCCAGTGACGTCATCCGTCAGGCTCAAAGGAAACTTGTTCAAACTTTCCACTCGCGAGTCAATCGCCCTTCAGCTAATAAAGGATCAAAGAAAACCGAAGTTATTGAATTGCCCTTTACCTTTACTTCGTTTTCCTTATGCATAATAGTCTACCGATTCTTCCAACTTGTCTCAACGTTACAAGTTGAATCAATCAAAAACTAATTTCAGATAATCGCCATCATCACTAAAGTATTCACAATATAAAAGGCCCGTTTTGAGAGTTCACGCCCATGACGTTTTAACCCCTAATGCGTAGGTAATAAAAGCCAACTGTTGCGTACAAGCCAAGCGTACAAGTTGCACCTAGGAAAACCGCTAATATTATCTACGCGGGGGTTAAAACTTCATGGGCGTGAACTGTCAAAACGGGCCTTTTATTTTGTGATAAAACAAATTCTGTTCCCGCTGTCTGTCCCTTTGATGTGAAACGGAACGGAACGTATTTTGAGATTCAAGAGGAAGGTTAACATGTTTAAGTAATACATACATTAATATAGTGCACCGTGCATTGCACCCGTGCGAAGCCGGGGCGGGTCGCTAGTTTGATGTAAAATACTGAATTTTGAATTCTTTGGTTCACCTAAGTTGGACATACATCAACCGACACGTAACGCAGGCAGGCTGTATCGGTGACTATGAATTCATTTAGAACCGCGTCACCTACCGCATCTGCCTCCGGCAAATAAAGAGATAAAAATCCTTTGCCTGCCTGCGTTGCGTGTCACTAGATGTACCTTTGGCTTACCAAGAAGATAATATTCAAATGAAGATTTGAAGGTGTGCTCTAAACTCACCTGCATTACACTTGGCGGGAGTGAGAAGGCATGAGCAGCGCGCTCCGTCGCACGCAGCGCAGTTACAGTTCTCCACCGCGGCCGTCCACGGCGGCGCCACCGTCGCATCGGGCACCTGGCGGGGGAATGGATTTTAGAAAGTTGACCGGAAGAAATCTCTTTTGTGAGGAGGGAATTATAGCTAATAAAAGAAAATATAAATATAGAAATTATTAGCATTTGGACGTCTATTTAAAACCGATAAGAAGTGGAAACCGACCGACTGAATCTGGGCATACTGTAAAAAAAAAACTTTGTGGATTGTTTTCAAAAAGGAATATTACTGTTTATTGTTTATTAATTGCATTCCACTGCTGTTATATTACCTTCGAGGTATGAAGCGCGGAAATAGTTCACCCTCAGAAAAATAAAGTTCATCAACATTTTTGGCGCGAGTGACATACCAAATAGGCTACGGTACAAACAGTTTGTTATTCGAACGATTTAACCTCCTTTGTCAATGATCAATCAGAGACTATTGACTACGCCTGCGGGGGAATGCGGCTCGCCAAACGTTTGTTGTATTCCACAAACGTTCGCATACGCAACCTATGTACGATACAAATACAAATAAATACAAATACAAATGTGTTTATTTTGCGTAGATATGGTTACATAGAAGGTGGAAGGTAACATAACATGTATCGGTCGGTACTGCACATCTAGTCACGCAGTGACATGCAAAATAGCACTATGGTAGTGCAATACAATATACCTAATTATACAATAGATAGAAACTTACGGCACAAGAGTAATCAAATCATAAATTCAGACCAGAATCAGTTGAAATTCACATTTTCTTATCGTCTAGATATTCAGCAACGGAATAGTAAGTTTTATTAATTAAGACCTTTCGTAGTTCTTTTTTAAATTGCAATATGTTAACTATGTTACGAATTTTGTCAGGTAGGTGGTTCCAAATTATAGGTCCCATGCCAAAAATATTGTTCTTGAATAGTGCCGTTTGGTGTTGGGGCATACGTATTTGATTCATATGCCGTTTACTATTATAAGTTGTAAATAGGTGCATGTTAGACTTAATAAATATAACTACCTCAAATATATATAAAGAAGGCACCGTCAGTATATTAAGCCTTTTAAAGTGTGGTTTGGCGCTGTCCCTCCGAGAGAGACCACAAATAGCCCTTACACACTTTTTTTGAGCAATTAGAGCGGATCCTTTGTTAACTCCATTGCCCCAGAATATGATACCGAATCTCAGAGTTGAGTCTACGTAACCATTATATGCCGTCAATACTGCTTCCTCAGATACGGTTTTTGATAGTTTGTACAGAGCATAAGCAAATGAATTCAATTTATTACATATTTTGTCAATCTGTGTTTTCCACTTTAAATTACTGTCAATATAAATCCCCAGAAACTTTGTATGATTAGTTTGTTCGATGCTTTCACCTGAATATCGTATGTCCAATTTCGTATTATCATTACTAGAATTATTTTTAAAACTGATTATTTTAGTTTTGTCAACGTTTACAACTAAACTATTATTATTAAGCCAATTAATTATGTTATTTAGTGTGGTATTAATTTCATTCTCAAATTCATTTGTATCGTCGCAGGGTATAATTACTGTGCTGTCATCGGCGAATAATAAAATACGATGACGGGCCGCCAGACAGTTTCGCAGCGGCTGACCAATCACAGCCCTCTTACCTCGTCCCCCGCTGCCCGTAAATCGATGAGTTGTGTTTCAAAGGAAAATGTATCTATGCGCTCTCCACTGGATTAGTGCTCACTGTCAATGATCGAACGGTAGGTCCGGCATGCATTAGATTTTAATTTCTTTAGCTTTCTTTAGTTTATTTTGACTTTGACTTTAACAAACTAAATAATATAATTCCACTTACCTTCTGCTCCAAACTGGGCCCCTGCGTGGTAACCTTCAAAAGTCCTTTCTTCTCGTAATCCTCATCTCTGTCATCTGCTATTATATTCAGGTCGGTCTGACTCAGCCCATCCGCCAATAGACTGTTGAGACCGTCTCTTTCCTTCGATCTCTCTCCGTCCTCTATGAAGTTTGATATGTGAGGCGGGTGAGTCTTGACTTCAGGCTTTGGAGTCTGTGTGTGACTAGGTCTACTTATTTTACTGGACGGTGCCACTTCTAGCTCAGCTGAGAAAGAGACGTCTTTGGAGTAGAGGACGTCTTCTGCTTCTTCGGCTTCTAGTTTGGTTGCGTTTAATTCTGCGGAAGATATGACATAACATTTACATACAGGCACATACATTGCTTCTAACCCCACATTAGGATACCCTGTGTTGAGGGAACCAGAAACAGTGACATCCATCACATGCAACGCTTGGTTATTTTTTTAATTTTCTTTATCTCCAGCCGGCGATCGAACCCGGGATCTCTACATGGTAGGCAGTGCCACAACCGCTGCGCCCAGAGATAGGGATGCGACTAAGAAAAAATAATCGATTAATAAATAATCAATTTATTTTTACCCTACAAAAATAGATTTAAAAAATCGATTATTTTTTGTATTTTTATGCTAGATAAAAAGTATCAAATCAAACGTTTATTATCTATAACTACCATAAATTTTTAGGCAATGCCTGTAGAAATAAAAGTTTGGGCAGCCTTTTGCACAGAATCCGGCTGCGAGTCTTTCGCACTATATTGCCTGCTTTTGAAAAAAGCCTTTCTGCTGGTGCCGATGATGCCGGTGAAGATGTAACGTGGTGGGTGACTGACGGGGTAATGAACAGGTAACTAGGTTAATGCAGGTATAGATGGCGGTAATAAAAAAAGCGCTCAGTACATATTAGCCAGTGGGCTGGCCACGCCACGTGTCGAGTGGCTGGGCACGCATTTTTGACGTTGATCTCACATTCGTTGTGCCCAAACGAAAAAAAAAATCGGAGAGAAAATCGGTCAAAAAAAAATTTCGAGTTTTAAATAATCGATTATTTAAAAAAAATAAACGATTATTTCTATAATCGATTATTTATTCACATCCCTACCCAGAGATACACAATTATTTAAGTAATTTTTAATAGATGTGTAGATGTTTAAGCTCGCCTTTGTACACGTTTTCTATGTTTTTTACTGTCCTATGTAACTTTTTGTGTGCAATAAAGAAATTATGAATTATGTTTGATACATTTTAGTAATTTTACAGTACATAATAGATATGATACCCCGGAAGAGGGGTAGGCGGAGACTAAAGACCTCCACTTGCTGCGATCCTCGCATACATCTCTCTCTCGCTTCCTCAGCATTCATTAGGCTCTTCAATACATATTAATATCAGTTAAAGTTATAGATTGGCGGCGTTAGCCGCATCGGAAAAGTCCAATGTCGAGTAATAATTTCATTGTTTATTTTTGTCAAGTTTTGAAACTGTCAAGTTTTGAAACTGTCAAGTTTAGAAAACTGTCAAGTTTTGAAACTGTCAAGTTTTGAAACTGTCAAGTTTAAGGAGGTTTTTCAACTTAATGCGAATGGTTTTGGGGGGGTCATGCATGACCCCCATGACCGCCACTGAATGTGTAAAAAAAAAGATACGCGTGTAGCACCGTACACGTGTTAGAAGTAAAACTTCTGTAGCTAGATCATTAAGTGGTACCTATACTAATACACCTATACCTACCTATACTAAAAGAGATTTAAATTTCCAATTTTGAGATCCAAACTCTGCTTCAAGTTACTTTTAAGTTTCAGACGTCCGATTATTTGAAATTATTTAAACTTGTACTTACTTTTAATACGTCATGTCATTTATTTCCCACCATTCCTTATCTACAATTTGTCGCGCTCGTGGTGATATACTTAACTCATTCAATAGTGTCACTACTACTGTTCTGAGGTCACTACTATTTGCATCTCGCTCAGATTATATACCATCTGACGTCACGTCTTTTAGCCGTCTCGCTCAAATGTATGCATTGCTTTGCTTGTTTTAGAAATCCATATCGACCCGTGTGACATTGATGAAACTCTTTTCTTACAAACTGTATAGATCGCATCGCACAGCTGTCAAACATAAGTTCCGGTTCCAACAAAGAGGTTGAACGAAGTAGTTTTTGGTCACGTCACTGGTTTTGTTTATCCCAGCCAGCGGCGGCGGCGGCGGCGGCGCCATCTTGGCCATACCGGAAATCAAGAACTCGTGGAAGAATGCTTAAAATAATTTTTATTTCTTAACGTTTCATCAGGTTTTTCTCTCACTAATTAACATTCTTTATTGTACGAATGTATTATTATCTTATCTGATTAGTTAAAAACCGTATTGAAAATAGTTGCGGTTTTAAAAGTCTTCAGCCGACCCTGACGTCACCGATTCCAATTTCCGTTACATTTCTTAGCCACTCGTGATAGCACTCGGCTAGCAGCAATTGAAAAGCAAATATATGAATAACCCACAGTTGAGAGGTTAAATAAATTTTACCCCCGTGCCCCAAGAAGTTTTACTTCAAAAGTTTTATTGGTTCATAATAGTACCTACCGTAAAAATTAAATTTTCTCGTAATTTCAGTAAAAATGTTTTATTCCTTTTGAAAATCGATAAATCTTTGGTACCGCGCGCGCTGAATCCAGCTGGATTGGTGTTAATCCAGCAAAAATCCAGCTGGATTGAAATCGATGCTGGATGCTATTTTAGTAAGTTTTATAATTGTAAGTAATTTTGGCAAAGCAAGGTAAGTTTAGCAAAATAAACGAATTTGTAATTTGTAAGATCCCTTGTCTCTTGACATTATAATATCCCTCGCTTAGATGACAGAACTAATTATCCAGTGTGCGTCCCATTGAGTTTGTCGGTGCTACGAGCTTGCTACGGGGCGTAGCAGAATCGTAGCGTTCCGTAGCAAAGTCCCTTTGTGCTTTGCAGATGCTTTAAATCATTCCGGCAATTCCCAGAGGCAAGATTGTATTGCCTTAGGGCCCTATTAGGAACATCAAGTACTATCGCCGTCACGTCAACGATTTACTACTGGGCCTACCGTTGTCTTTATAACGCTTCGGTTTTCCTAAACTATAAGCAAATTTTCGACTGACAACCATTTTCTTTTACCGTTACAGGTTATTAATTTACTGCCGAAAAAATCATGGCTACATTTGTATACGGTGTTTTTTTTTAAACACACAGTAGTTCAAGTCCACTAAACAACGATTATATATGCTATGTATGTGCCATGATTTTGTCTACATTAATTTGTCAAGCTATATGATAGTGATCTAAATAGAATCATGATTTATTGTCGGAAAGCGAGTACATAAATGTTTGTAAACAAAACAAAACCTATTTCAGAATCGCTTTTACGACAGTGATTGATTAAAAGATTAGGCAAACATCGGTTTAAAGTAGGATTACGAATATTATGATCAAAAGTAAATTAATCATTGATGATTGATTAGATTTGTTCCTTTTGCCTGTTCAACCAGGCACACATACACATTTAAGTCGCGTTATGATATGACTAAACCTTGACTAAAGACTATATTAGGTTAGCGTTATGTCTACGACGCTGTTACCACCAGTGTCTGAAAGAATGGCGATGGACTAGCATCCTGTCATGCGAAAGAGACTATTGAATTGATCTGCCGCAAAAGGCCACATAGCACAAAAAGTGGCCAAGTGTGAGTTGGACTCGCCCATGAAGGGTACCGTAGTAGCAAGTAATTATAAGACTGGATGTCTGTGTTCAAACCAATTCTAAATCTACATACTAAGTTTCTACTGTGTAGTTTTGGAATAAAGTTGCTGTTACATACGGACGGACAAACAGACAGACAGATAAACAGACAGACAGACAGTTAGACAGTTAGACAGACAGACAGACAGACTTGACGAAACTATAAGGTTTCGTATTCGTATATATTTATTGCACATATCAGAAAAAAACACAAACAATACAGAAAAGGCATGAACAAAGGCAAGCCATGTTTCTCTAACTTAACCCTAAAAACTAAGTTAAAATATAAACATTTAACACGCTCTGATTACACATCAACCCTTTCCTCGTATCTGGGGTCAGCCCGATACCGTTAAATTAGCACAAACTCGAGTGAAATGCTTTATCGTAAAATCTGTCTCACTCACATCGATAGTTGCTAAAACCGGATTCCTTTAAACCGCATACGTCAGAAGTGAAATCGATGAAGCGAGTGAGCTCTCATTGTATAAAACCTCTCGAATCGACAGAGCTATTGAGGGAGCTCGACTTGGGAGCTTTTGAACGGCGCTCGATGAAGACAACTCGACTTGGTGAATTTTTTGTAGACTTTTTCTCACTTAGTATTATCACAGGGTGCTCAGCCCATACAAATTAGAATTAGTAACCCTTCGTCAAAAAGAGATGGCGTGAGGAGTAAGATTTGTACTTTAAACGCCATGGTTTCAGTTAGCATACTTCTAGGTGGCGCTAATCTTAGAATAAATCCTATATATCTTAGCGCCATCTCGTGGTGTTTGCAATTTTTCGATGGTGCTGCACCAAGCGATAAAACCCTCGAACTAAAGAAGCTTCCGTAGCATCTCAGTTTACGCCGGTCACATATTTTGTTCTACGTGGTCTACCTGTATTAGTAGATATAATATTATTGTACCTGTGGTATTATTGATAGCTGATGAAGCTTGTACTTTTCTGACAGCCGCTCGTCGACGCAAAGCCGCCCCATAGATACCCATACACACATGCAGCACAAATCTTTTGTTAATTAATCCTGTCCATCCTAGGTTTGCTGGAAGAGATCTCTTATTAGAGATAAGCTAGCCTTTGTACATGTTTTTTTTTCATTATTAAGTGTCTGTGTTCTGTTTTTGTGAAATAAAGTATAAAGTAAAGTAAAGTAAATCCTTGAATGAATCCGCAGAATGAAGTAATGTGTCCACATGTCCACACACACTCACTCACACACACCACTAGATACACAAGTACCCGTCCGTCCAAGGTCCACAGCCCACGATTTTCAACCTATCCATATCGAAATAAAGTTCAAAACCTATGAAAAAACAGAACAAAAGATCTGGGTATTTTGTGGACGATGGACGAGCTAGCTTGATTATTTAGCGTATCGCTTTTTCCGATACGGGGTGACAGAGGCACAACTATGTCAGAGTTTAGCCAGTTATTCAAAATTCCATCGCACTTCATACACAAACGTCCGTCCGCCAGGTGAGACCAGGTCAGGCCAGGCCAGGCAAGGTCAGGCCAAGTCCGGTTACTACCACTCACCTAGACACCCGTATCCGTCTCGGTGCAACACGAACCCCCGCCCGCAGCCACACTCAAAGGTTCCGTCGTGCAACTCCAGACATTAACCCTAGACACCCTCTTGCAGCGCAAATACTTGACCACGTACCCAGTAAGGTTAGGTCAGGCCAGGCCAGGTTAGGTTAGGTTGGTTTATGTTAGTTTAGGTTAGGTAAGAGTAGGTAAGGGTTAATATGTAAATACAGTCAGGGCTCAGCGTGTCACCCACCTAGGCAGCCGTAGTCGTCGACGTAAGGTCAGGTTACGTTGGGCCAGGTCAGGCCAGTTCAGGCCAGGTCAGGACACGTTAGGTTAGGTTAGTCTGTAAACCCATTGGGTCACCTACCTAGACACCCGTATCCGTCTTGGTGCAGCACGAACCCCTGCCCGCAGCCGCACTCGAAGGTTCCGTCGTGCAGCTCCAGGCAGAGCTGCTCGCACGGGCTGCCGGCGCCGCAGCGGCCTGGGGGCAACGGGGACACTCGTTAGTACGGAGACAACCGAACGAAACGTCTCAATATCCAAATCTTACCATAAACGCCTCGGACGAGGTACGAGCCATAAATACAGGATCCTAGTTATGGCAGCAGTCACCACCATTTTTAAGCATGTACCATTTTTTTCCTTGAATAAATACTTTTATTATTATTATTATTATTACAGAGACTATAATATCCAATTGACTGCGCCTGCGGGGGAATGCGGCTCGCCAAGCATTAGTTGTATGCAACGTATGGAACCTATGTACGATGACGGGCCGCTGCTTTAGCGACAGTTTTCAGCTGCCTCCGCAGCTGACCAATCACAGCTCTCTAAGTTACCTCAGCCTCGTCCCCGTATCTATGCGCTCTCCACTACCATGAAATTGCTACCAATTGCTAGTAGACTGGCCTTGAGTTGCACGAAATGATTTTGAAATTTAAGTGTCACTTAACTAACTTATTGGCGTGAATCTTAAATCTCAATTAGAATGTCATTTGTTTCTAGTGGCATTTTCTTTTTCAGTTTCGGGTAACACAGTGTGGGTTGTTAACTTATAAAAATCTTGTCCGAAGTTGAAGCCTTATAAAAAGGTTGTTATAAAGATTTGTTGCGAAAGGTTTCAGTGTTCACTTGGGGGACGGTGGGTAGAAGGGGTAAAAATAGGGGTTTCAACGCCATCTATGCGGTTTGAATAACACCATTGCTCAGAAAGAGGCAAGGCCGGGTTAGCTTGGCGCACCAAGGAGTCCCGGGGTAATATAGGCTTGAACAGCCCCGCCTTGGTCCATCTAGCCAAGTGTCACGCCCATCTCCACTTGAACCTTACAGTCCGCATACCCACATCTAATATCAAAATAGTGCGATTTTCATAAATACGTCGTGTGTAAATGGTAAAATGCAAATCACCTTACCGGAAAAATCAACAAATCCACAAACCCTCTGTATATAAATCGCTCTTTTCCACAGAAAATCGCCCAGAATATCATAGTGACGCGGATTTGTATAAAAAATCGCAGCTGATACAGAAAGCTGACCTGTTGTGCCTGGAGTGGCGTGATAAATGACTTGCGGAGAGGAAAAAATACGGCTAAGTGTGAATCCCATCCGCGGTTGAGGGTTCCGCGAGGATTACCGAAGCATACATATTTTGATTGATTGATTGATTGATTGATTTGATTTGCACTAATTTTAAAACGACAAGATTTCCTTATAAAATATGATCCCTAAATGACGACCCCTGTAGCGCAGCGGTTGTGACTCTGTCTACTACTTCTGTTTTTTTTTCTTAGTACCTTTTCTTTTTCCCAGGAAAAGATGGAGTCATGAGTTAGGTCTATGGGATAGAGACTGGAGGAAGACCGCTCAGGATCGGATGGAGTGTAAGAGGGGGAGAGAGGCCTTTGCCCAGCAGTGGGACATAATAGGCTCATAATAATAATAATAATAAGTACCGTCTCAATATCCAAATCTTATCATAAACAACTCGGGCGAGGTACGGGCCTGCGAGCCGTAAATACAGGTTATATATTATCCTAGTTATGGCACAGACACAGCAGACAGTTATCAAATTCTGATAATAAGTTTTACTGTACTACCACAGACACTATAATATTATACTAATACAGATGGACCACCTAGAACAAATTATGACACCGGCGTAAACTGAGATGCTATGGAAACTTCTTCAGTTCGAGGCCATTATCGCTTGGTGCAGCACCATCGAAAAACTGCAAATACCACGAGATGGCGCTAAGATATATAGGATTTGTTCTAAAATTAGCACCACCTAGAATAACGTTAACCAGTCGCCGGTGGCGGCCATTTTGTAACTTTCGCCGTGTCGGCCATGGCGTTTAAAGTACAAATCTTACTCCTCACGCCATCTCTTCTTAACGAAGGGTTACTAATTCTAATTTGTATGGGATGAGCACCCGGTGGTACTACGTAACCCTAAAAATCGTGTCAAGCGTGAATCGGGTTGGCTGTTTCAAAAATAGTGCTTTTCCACGATTTATTATTCCAGTCCGTTTCGAGAGGCTCTACTTTCGGCTGGCTAGCTGTTTTTATGAAAGTGGTCTAGTTGGTTCCGCGATTGCTTCTCACGCTGGTGATGCAGGTTCAATCAGTATTGGAACAATGACCATGTACCAAGGAGATAAGTAATTTACTTTAAATTTACATACAGGCACATACATTGCTTCCGGCCCCACGCTAGGATACCCTGTGTCGTGGGAACCAGAAACAGCGACATCACAAACATGTAAACATTCAAGACCTGGGGTTTTTTGTCCACAGCCGGGATTCAAAACTCTTGCATGGTAGGCAGATGCGCAACCGCTGGTCGTCAAAAGTACATCCAACGTGGAGTGGAAAACATCGTGAATAAACTTTGACTACTCCATAGCTGCGGCGATGGGCTAGCCCCCTGTCACACAAAAAATAATGTTGACTTAGTAGCTGAAAGTGGACACAACGGTGGAACTGCCACCCCATATGGGAAAAGGCGTGCCGCTATGTTATGTTATGTCAGTAGTCGGTGGCTCAGAAGAAATAAGAAAACTGGTAGCAGCTTGGTGGGCGAATATGATATTCAAAATCTTAAAATTCACGGGTACGTACAGGGTGGTGGGAACCAAGTCCATGGCAATTAACATACAAGCGATCGGAAACACTTGAAAATTACAGGTGCAACAGAGAAATTACAGGTCCCCTTTGCAGGGGATGCATGGAAGTGGACGAGACCGTGGAGCACATGTTGCTTGTGTGCCCCTCCACCACAGAGACCAGGATCGCGATTCTAGGAGACAACAGCAGAGTGTCAATCTTCCTCGAACATCCAGGCCTCCTACTCCAGCTGGTGATGGAGTTGGGTTGGCTGAATTGAAGTGCAGGCGTAGGGGACATGCACAAATGCCTTGCTCACGAGGGCCAGGTACAGGCACAACATTCCTGGGTGAAGACTAAGAAGAAGAAGAAGAAGCGATCGGATTATGAAGCAGTCGTCAAAAAGATTTTTGAATTTTAAACGTTTTTCGCGAGTACGTATCAAATCAATCAAATCAAATCAAATATTTTATTTAACAAATTACAATTCTCATTATACATAGTTGCTTGCAGACTCCACACTAGGTATAACCTAGGTCTCGTGGAATCTATATCGCACCTCATTCCCGCACAAATGATTCAAAACTTTGTGGTGTAAATGTAAAATATTTATTCCATACTTACTATACGATACTTACTATATACGATATACGATACTATATACGATACTTACTATTCATACTTTCAGGTTTACGAACTTTATATCATGAGTTAAAGTTGGTTAGCTTAGTTTAAAGTTGGAACCTAACTATTAGTATTGGTATAATATAGTATCTGTGCTATTTGGCAGGAATAATTTGTTCTTGCTGGTTTTTTTAACTATTTGTTTTTTTTTAATTTTATTTTTCCTTTTGTCAAAATTATGTGTGTATGTGGTAGCCCCGTGTTCTAAAGGTCCGGCTGAAAACCAGCGCTGAGCTGAGACCATCTCAGCTCGGCATTGCTGAGCCGGGTCCTATTAGCTCTATGAGACGTTTTATTCTATTGTCTGTTCTATATACTTAATGTATGTACCTACCTAATGTGTGCTAATAAAGTCTTTTTCAATTTCAATTTCAATTTCAATTTCAATGAGCTCGTTAAAAGCAGAGCTTTTTCGAACAAAACTATTCTGCGTCTGACGCTTAACAAAGCTGCACTTAAATGCAGCAACACGAAATAGGATTGTATTTGTATCTCCCCACTTTCACTGCAAGAGATTACTTTTTAAATCTCCTAAAAGCTCTGCTAACAATAGAGAAAACTGCAAAGTATTTTAAAGTGTCCTTAAAAGAACTTCAACTTAATCTTCTGTAAAGCTGCACTGGAAAACTAAGACGTATTTTGTGTCTTAAGTGAGAACTGTGGAGTTTTAAAAGCTTTGCAGAAACAAGTGTAATGAAATTGGTCCTAATATGGAACTGGGACCTGGATGTTTTCATCAATCCGTACTGAACGAGAGTGGTGTAGTATGGCAAATTCTTACTCTATTCTGAGTAAAGGCTTCTGCCTTTCAGTAAAATACTAGGTATATTTACTTTTATTAGACGAATACAATGGTAGAATCGAGATATCGACAAGCGATTTGTCGGTAATACCGAAGAATTAAGTCAAAATAAATAAATAAATAAATACCTACTATCGTTTAATGAAATGAACACCGGCAAAGTTGTTTTCCGTTGCAACGTACATCGGTTAATAAAGGCTTCGTAGAAATAAGACTTCGTGCAACTGAGCAACCGATCAATGGACATCGGCGAATCGAAAATCGATCAATTGGCTTTCGAATTCACCTAAGGAATGCCTTGGACTATCGAAATTAAAATATAGCCGCTACAAAAGTAAGGGAAAAGTACAAAAAACACGTTTCCTGTATCATTATTGGGACACCGTTATTTATTTATTTTCTAATATTTCGAGTTTAGTGAATCGTTTGTTGTAGCTGCTGCAACACATATACATACACATTCTGTAAAAACTTCAACTCTCTACCTATTTATGGTTCCTAAGATAGAGCCCGCTGATGGACAGACGGACAGATAGACGGACAAGGAGGCTTGGTAATAGAGTCCCGTTTGGCACCCTCCGGGGAAGGAGCTAAGGGACCCTTTAGGGAACCCTAAGGAACTAAGGAACCCTTTTTAACCGACTTTAAAAAAGGAGAGGGTTATAAATTCGGTTGTATGTTGTTTTTTTCATCATATTTTATTTTGATTTTTGTTACATCGAAACTGGTACTTGCTATTTATGAACCGATTCCAAAAATTCTTTGTTTGTTCAAAAGGGAAGCCCAGTAGTTTGGTTCCACTGTTTGAAAATTAGGAATCGGTCTAGTAGTTAGGATACTACATGAAAAAACTGTCAAGAAATTTGTTTTTACCTGGATGACATAGACATCCAGATTTTATTGCGACTTTTCGGTGTTTAAATTCATTGTCACGAGATATATTCTGGCTGTTGGGCTTCACTGTCACTGGAGACAGATTTTGTAGGCTCGTTTTTGGTTTATAGACGACACTGTAAAACAAGCGGGGAGGACCACGTAATAGGTCATGAAGTCGTTTGTAGGGTTCCGTACCCGAAGGGTGCCAAACGGGACCCTATTACTGAGACTTCGCTGTCCGTCTGTCCGTCCGTCCTGTCTGTCACCAGGCTGTAACTCATGAACCGTGGTAGCTAGACAGGTGAAATTTTCACAGATGATGTATTTCTGTTGCCGCTATAACAACAAATACTAAAAATCAAAAGAAATTTAAAATTAAGGGGGGCTCCCATACAACAAACGTGTTTTTTTTTGCTCATTTTTGCTCGATATTGATAATGGTAGCAGGTAGACGCTTAAAATGTTCACAATATATTGAGTATATTATTTACTTAAAAAATAAATAATTAAATTAAAATTAAATTAATATTTAGGGGGGCTCCCATACTTTTTTTTTGCGGTTTTTTATAGATAATGGTACGGAACCCTTCGTGCGCGAGTCCGACTCGCACTTGGCCGGTTTTTTTTTTAACTTGGCGAATTATTAAAGCAGTTCGCAAAGGCACGCTTATCGCAAACAAGAGATCAAACTTTAATTATAGCCCCGTTCCGTCTGCACGATTCAACCTTCACTTCACCCCTGTATATTGCATAATTTAGTCGATCGACCACCCTGTATAAGCGCCGCTATACGTCACAGTCGTCCGTAATTCTGTTAGACACGGGGTACGTCAGGATATCTATACCTGTAGATGGGTAAGTTTGTGCTTCGCTTTGTTTTTGTGTTACTTATTTACCGCCGATGACGAATAAGAGAAAAAGTGGCCAAGTGCAAGTCGGACTCGCCTATTAAGAGTTCCGTAGTAACCGTTCCGTTCCGTTTTTCATAGTGTTTGTATAAAAGACAAAGTTATCTTTGCGATTTTTAATAATGTTTTATATCTTAAAAACTTCTTAATATATTCAATACTCCATTTTGCATTTCGCCGCAGCTATGGTGTAGGTGTAACGATGGTTTCCATCACATTTACTACAAAATCGAATGGTAACCGGTTCTGTTCCACCCAACATATAGTAGTATATTGACCTGAACCGTTCCTCTAAGTTCAAGAAAAGTAATTTAAAAACAAATATTTGCCCCAAACTGCCTTCAAATACTTTAGATACGCGATATTTGGAAAATAAACACCGACCGGCCACAAACAGGGATGTTACATTATTAAACAATTTATCTTAATTAAGGAGAGGATTGGAACAATGTCAGGAAGGTTGGATAACTTTGGCCCATTCGCTGTCTAACACGTCCGGCGAAACGGTTCGAGAAAAACTTAACTTGAGTTAACAGCATCTTAACTTTATCTTGTCAAAGCGTAAGCATAAACATTAAACATTTACATACAGACACATACATTGTTTCTGGCACCAAACTAGGATACCCTGTGTCGTGGGAACCAAAAACAGCGACATCACAAACATGTAAACATCCAAGACCTCAAATAAATTCATTTAGAATGCAATTTTGCCATAAAATCTCTTGAGTTGAGTGTACATATATCGGGTGGACGAAATGACCAAATTAGTGTGTTAGTCTCCTTAAATAATCTATTTTTAGTGAGGACACAGCCAAGATAGTTACGATCGTATTCTTTATATTTTAGCTATGTGATTCGTATTTAATGTAAACGTCGAATGTCCACAAAAGACCCAGATCTTTTGTCTTATTAATTCATGGGTTTTGCACTTTAGCTCGATGTGGGTAGATTGAAAATCGTGGGCCGTTGACTTTGAATGGACGCCTTGGACTTTGAGTAATTAGCATAAAAACTAAATATTTCCACACCTGGAACTTAATATAATTTTATCAATATTTTGGGTTGTCTTTGGCACTGTTGCGCCGACGTTTAGAAAACCAGAATGTACGTGCTATGAGGCTACCAGATAAAGTATCATTGGGTATTTATTGCGAGCCTGGATCAACCTTGCGTGTATGAACTGCTCTATAGGCCACACAGCAATCATCGGACCTTGGCGGCGTTAAAAAAAGGTTGCATTTAAATTAATTGTTTTCATTGCGTTAATGGGAGAGGTGTTACTATAATGGCGGGTGGGTGTGCCCTTTGTTTGCTATTCACCTTTCTGTTGTGGCTTTGTGCGGGTTTTGTGACACAGCGACGGATTTGTGAATTGAGTAATCAGGACCTCTATTCAGTACAAGTACCAACAAAAATTCTGTTATTTGGTTTACACGGATTTTATTTATTTTTATTATGTCGAAACCTTAGATTGTTACCTCACAACTGATGTAAAAAGTTTTTACATCAGTTGCGAGGTAACAATCTACAAGTGTGATCGGAACCCTTGGTTCGCGAGTGCTACTCGCACTTGACCGTATATGTTACCGTAAATCACTTTCGCCAATTAAGTCAACAAGCTTCCACAGTTATCCATACAATACTGACAACCGGTCCTACACACGGCAAACTAACCGTTGTTTTTTTCGATGAAAGAAAAACCCTGGCAATGTTTTCCATTTTCGTGAGAATGTCCGTAAAATGTTACATATCACACCGTCACGGCTTTTTGTATACGTAGTGGCAAAAGCCCGAACTACCCACGGTAAACCAAATATTCAATACCCCATTTTGCGTCAATCGTTCTAAAACTTCAGGAAAATTACTTAATCCCAATGGACCACGGAGCTTTTACACAATACACCACACTTATTTAAATAATGGAAGAGGGCGCTAAAATGTAACACAACATTGTTTCAAGTTGAAACCCCGCATTACTTACACAGACGGAGACTAATGGTCTTACAGTTTGAGCACGCTAATTCAGGCCCAGTACGTAAACATTACGTACTACGGGTATGATTCCGTAAAATTCGAACAACAACTCACATCTCCCGTGATCTCCCTTCGCTATCACTGTCACTTTGTATTCGTTTGATACTTAAAATCATATTCGAGTACGAATAATACGTGACCCTTGCCGAATGCTGACGTCATCTCATACTATGTATAAGCTGTCAAAATTTCACGTTCAATTTAGTTCAACTCGCTGCCACGCTATGCCATCGTAAAATCAACCGAGTTTTTAGAATGCCAATCAAGAAACTCACGATGGACTCAGATTCGAACTCTAAAGCAGTCTAAAGTGAGATTTACAGAATAACACGGCAGGTTATTCCGTTTAAATGACTGCACAGCCTTTATCGGGCCAAGGTAAACGTTTCATGTACGTACTTTGAATTTTAACTGACTGGTCAGTTAAATCTATCACATCTTTAAAAATATATTTTACTGTTGATTAAATAAAACGCTATAAGCAAAAAAATATATTATTTTATTTAGCCTCACAGTGTGTGCCATGGCTGGGCAAAGGTCTCACTCTGGACCGGATCGAGCCTACACAAAATAACTTTATATCACAGAAATGGCTAAAACTCTTTTCAAAGTGACTTGGCCACCGGGCGTCATGGGAGGCAGGGGTACCGAAACTTTGGCCCGTTTTTCACTGCTAATTGGTAACTTGGTCTAATAAAAAGAAATTGCCTCCACTAAGTCAGACAGGCTTGTGTTATAAACTTGCTTTTATTTTACTTATAAATAACACGAAGGATCGTAATTTGAGTTTTTCAATTACGCTTTGATGAGAAAACCTTTTCAGAGTAGAGTAAGTAATTTACTTTTTTATTTACCTAGGTCAGTTCTTTGACTTCACATGACTTTGAAAAGGGACTTGCAAGCCAAACTACACCGGTCACTTTAGGTTATAAATTACATAAAGTGTGTGTAAAAGTGCGAGTAAAAGTCTCTGTAAATATAATCCTACTTATATCACAATGACGACACAGTAAGCTAGGCTAGGGTTGCTGTTATGATGTATTTGGTAATAACTGTACTCGTACGTCCGTCTAAAGTCCACGACCCACGATTTTCAACCTACCCAATAGATATAAAGTTCAAAACCTAAGAAAAAACAGAACTATAGAAAGTGGAATAGTTGAACCGCTGGGCTTTTGAGTATTAAAATTATCCGTCCACGCGTTTGACCGCTAGGACGCCACGAACAGACAAATCTAGTCTTCTTTACGCTGAAACGGCTGGACGAATTTGGATGAAATTTAACTTAACTACTTTTATCCGACTGCACCAGAAGGAGGGTAATGTTTCCTCGGTAAAGGACAAATTCTTAGTTACACGCAGACGAAGTTACGGGCACCTCTAGTAACATCATAAGTTAAACCAGCATAAGTATTTTAGACACAACTTATTAGATTTACGAACGTAACCATTGATTTTGTCCAATCCAGCCCTTTCTAGTTATTTCACCTCGATGACTGACAACATCATCGCATTAAATCATGCACGAATAGTTCAGCACCTCTGCTCAAATAGCGGTAAACCCAATCTGTTCGACAATAGGCAACCCTGATTGTTTGCATTAGTAATTATTTTGTATTATGATGAGGTACTAACACTAATGCCCGATTTCACCAACAGTTAAGGCCTTTTCTTAGCTTTATAGCGATTGTTGCGGAGGCCTGCCTTTTAAATGTAGGGGGTCTCCTAGTAGCTCATGAAAAAAAAAAGTGTCTCCTAAAAGATAGTGATTCTTAGTGAAATCGGCCAGTTTGACTTGCACCAGAATTATGACAGCCACTATATCCAGTTTATACTCGTCCAACGATCTTTTGGCGTGTGAGTGACGTTTACAGGGGGGCGACACTTCTGCGCAACCTCATGTTATGATGCTGCCAAAAATTGTCAGCTTCACATGTCACCGCACGCTAAAAGACCTTTGGACAGCATATAAGTCATTTAAGTACAACACGGCCAAGTTAAGCAGTCAAATAGGTACCGTCAAACTTGTTGCCTGTCAGCCAGGTTCCCACTCAACACGTTGTAGATATTTTTATTGCGTTATAACTCTATTTAGTGGCAGTCAAAAGCCTGCCGCAAGACGCCCTAAAAATCTTCATTCCTGACTCAGAAGGTAACTTTGGCCCAAACACAATTAACGTTGGGGCAAAGTTACCAGCAATAATTTTCTCCATAGGTCACGATTGCCCACCAATCCTCCCACGTCTCACTCTAAGTAAAACTAAAGAAATAGTGCTATTTTGCACGAAAACTATGTAACAGCGGAAAATAAATTCTTTAACCGAAACAGTAGAGCAACATGGCAAACAAAAATAAACAGATTACTTCCACCACCGTGGCCGGAAGAGATTTATAGCACGTACTTCCGGTGGGTAACGGAAACGTGATAATTTATCAATAACCCTCTACTGACCTACTTCCGTAATATTTTATACCGGATAATAAGACGGTTCTGGGTATTTTTATCGTAGAAGTAGAAGGGATATTTGCGGCTGCTACGACAATTAATTTATTTTAAGACGTGATAAACGTCTTATAAATCGATGAACGCCAGCTGCACGCACGATAAAATGTCACGTTCCGCTTGTCACGTTCCGCCTAAGAGGCTATTGTGTCGCATCGCATGTGACGCACAGTCGTTATCACGTAAAATTATCGTCCATAAACCGACTTTACAGACATTTTTTTTTCTATACAGCAAACACAACATAGGGTCACTCTTTTTCCCATACGGAAGGCACAATTTATAAGATGTTTTCCTAGTTATTTTATTTATTACTCCATTCGCAGGGTGACAGGTAGCTAGCCCATCGCCCCGCAGCTGTGGAGACTGAAGGTTACCTAACGGTGGATTCCAAATAGTGGAACTCATAATTTCATTCACACATAAATGGCACTGGATTGTTTTATACAATTTTTATAGCTCTATTCGGGCTCATAGTATAGCATTTGTTATTCAGATGCGGTAGGGAAAATGAGGCTCCATTGTATAGGTATTGTTTTCTCTTAATGACATTTTGGGGTGGTTTTAGGATTCCGTAGCACAAGTGCGTTAACGGGACTCTACTATATGTTACGTATTAGTACCTAAAGTTCATCTGTCCGTCAGAACTTGTGGGGCTTTATTTTGTTATGGGAAACGCCTCAAGAATCCTCTGAGACGCTTCTGATTAAAAATTAGACTTTTTTTGTTTCGAACACAGATACTATAATATTCACATATGTATCCTCCTGACGCCGAAGGATTTACTAGAGGCACTTGCCAGTAAGCCTAAACTTTGCTTTCGTCTGTCTGTATGTATATGTTTATGTCATATCTGTTAGTTCCGGTCTAGGGGCCACAGTTTTCCTTGAATTAAAGTTTTTTTTTGTCGAGAGCTTTTCTCGATTTTCCCCTAGGGGGGACGTTATATATTTTTTGTATGGGATTAAACCATATATTTTTTCTGAAACCTATCGTATGGGGTATCATGAAAGAGCTTTAAGAGCCGGTTCTAAACATATACTACAATATTACCTTTCGGCCACACCTGTTTTCTTAAAATCCAAGAAATATATTTTCAAAACATACCAAGTTTGGACTCCTAGAAGTAGGAAACGGATTAGTAAAGAGAATCTGTAGAGACGAGAGTGAGTGAAATAGACTAACTACTTAATTTCGTGAAAAGTCAATAGATTGTATTTTAAATCGCAAAATGTAGTTTAACTGTTACAGTTGTTCGCGAGGTTTACTGCCCACGTCCACTGGTGTCTATATATTGCACACAGTAATATTAATGTAATGACTAGGTAAGTACCTATTTATTTGTGGTGCTGTGGGTATACTCTTTACTGATATATTGCTAGACTGTGCCCTAAAATCGCCCCAAGCCTTTGCGTGCACCAAAACCCCTCGTGGACACTCGTGTCGTGTCGTGGTCATTACCTATCGCGTGGCGTGCGTGATATTACCTACCTACATTTTAAGCATCATTCAAGTTATGCCATCAACTTTTAGTTTTTGACACGCCTAGCCGTTTCATGGGTTAATTAATTTCTAAATTAAATAACTAGGTGAATTCCGCCAATGTTTTCAAAGATTTTATTATTTGTCTCTCACAGAGAAGGTGGGAAGAGAGTTGGTCCCGGTCACAGAACAATTTTTACTCTAGGGAGGTCCCGGTGGTGGTGGTGAAGTGGTGTGTCCAAGGGATTGCGTTCCGTTTTACTCTTCTCATGTCACGTAACGTAAGCTAATATGAGGAAAGAAGTGTTTCTCAAACTGCTGGTGTTTATAGCTAATAACGTTCTAAATTTATTTATTTATTTATTTAATAGTTTACAATAAGGCTTACAGTAATTATTTACCAATTTACCAATTTAAATTCTTTAATGAACTCGGTCTACATTTCCATTCCTAAAATGGATAGGTAAGTAATGCACGAATGTAATGCTCATCCGAACAGGGTACAAGCGGAAACGATTATACAGGGTGACATTTAACTAGCTGACCATATTTTGGGGAATGATAGTACCCATCATTATGAAGAACTTTCCCCATGGAACAAATGGTCGCAACCGAAAAAAAAATTTGGGTCTCCCATAGTAAATTGAAATCAGCTGATTGGGGCAATGTACTGATGGACGAATATATTTGTACAGGTAGCTAATAAGCCGTAGGCCGTTTGCAAATGTCGGGGATATGCCAGCTATACCCTTATTATTATACTAACGAAGTAAAATGACAGTTCTGATTTTACCGCTTATTGGTAGAAAATAATAATAGTGAATAGTGGTCTAGAATGATTCTGAATGACAGTTCATTTTATTTTTAAATGTAGAATGATATTGATAGAAACGAAAAGAAAGCTGGTAGTGCTAGTGCATATAACTTGTTCAAACTGAAATGACGCACTCCACTCCTTTATTTGCGAATAAAAAATAAGAAAAATTAAGTCCCATTATTATATTAATTAATTAATTATTTTTATCAATGTAATTTTCTAATCTATTTTAATTTTGACATGTTATTTTATATTGGACATTGTAGTCTGGCAATAAACAATTGCAATAGAATATCTCACAGAAAGTGGGAAAAATTAGCTTCTGCCACCTCAAATGGGTAAAAGCGTTAGAACATTACCATCAAACTGAAAATGGAAACATTATTTCAAGAAGTGACGTTTGATGTTATCAGTTTACTTCCTCTTTATAGTAATAAGGGTAGGTATAAGTAATATTACACAGAATACAATAGTCTACGTAAATGCTTGGATGTCCTTAAATTATTATTATTTATTTTAGATCTTCTATCCTGATAAATTTTGAATATATTATTTAAGTAAGTAATTGCGATAATGGATGCTTTCACTAAAGAATTCGATTTACCGGGACAAGTCGAAACCTAAATACTAGAATTAAAGAACCGGCAAAGCCTGTTTCTGAGTGCTTTAAAAACATAACACAGACAATAGCAAAACTTAAACTCCTTTACCGATATACTCTTTGGTATTAAACAGACAGAAACTTCCTTTGTGCTACAAACAGTTTCTACAGCGTGTTAGGATCCGAGTAATTCACAAAGAAGTAAAACCTACCAAGGCTTTATCTTCTCGAGGAGTTATTCGCAGGTGTTAAAATTTATCGCTCAGCAGATAACGTTGCGTTCGCCGCTCATAAATGGTAAGGGGCCCTTAGTGGCCGCATCTATGTTACTTTTATTGGCAATCAAGCTTTAGATCTCTTCCACTCGATTTCGGACTATTCGGACCGGATTGTACGGTTTAATTTGTGGGTAACTGTTATGTTATTACTTTTATATTGAGTGGTTGGAAGCCGCAATGTCCTCTTCGGTGAAGTGGCTTGGGCTTTACCTTAAAATTAGAACCTTTTAAAATACTTATCACTTTAATTCCATATGACCATGTAGGTACATACCGGTATGACATGACACTTTGACTTACAATACTTATCGACAAATATTGAAAAACTGTGGTAAAATACGAATCTTCTTCATTGTAGGAATAAAAAAAAGATAATTTGTGTATCATGGTTCACATTAACGTAATATCTGAAAAATGTAATAACACGAAAAACACCCGTAACTACAAAAAACAATCCTAAAAATGTGTAACTTTTTCCAATTATGTACAGGAGCTGCAGAGCACAGAGATGGCTGTAGCGCCCGGAATACAAAATGCAGAGTTACTGCAAAATTTGCACGACACGCCCGTTAATTGAATTATTCGCAATTTCGGAGGTGAAAATGTGTGACCTAGATAGAAGCGTGGCTGGTCATATACTAAAATAATAACTACAACAATATTAGATAGAGTAGCGTACCAATTTATTGACCAGTTTCGGTGGCTATCACCCGATTTCACCAAAACGGTTAGGGGGTACTTAGATCTCTTTGCTGTATTGCAATTTTTTCGGAAGCCGGCCTCTTTTAACTTAGGTCAAAGCCAAACAACTGCAAGGTGGCCCCTGAATGGAAATTAAGTGTCTCTTAAAACCATCTCCTGACTAGCATGCGAATATGAATAAATAATATTCCCCGGGTCTTAGATGTGTACAGGTATAGTAACATAATGTGCCTGAAACCGCTGTTTCTGGTTTATCAACTCAGTCCTAGTTTACAAATACAAAATCTGAAATATACAAGTTGCTTGCGGACCCCACACTAGGTTTAACCTGTACGTGGAGTCCTGGCCAAATCACAAGTTTACGTATATTTAATTAGTTGCTAACTACGTAAGTACGTTAGGTACCTAATTCGTAAAGTTAGACGAAAATAATTAGATATTTAAGTTAAAAAAGGAAAATGATATAAAACTAAAAATTTAAGCTGAGTAAGACCAACAGTTATAATCAGTTTGGCCAGATGCAATGCATATGCGTTTTTATATGTTTATGTTGCACGCTACATACTTGCTGCTGACTTATCCACTTATGAACTGCGATAAAACAAAACGAAGAAACCTCCCGGAATACTAAACGAAGTTAATCTGAGTAAGCCGTCTCCAACAAGTTTGCATGACATGAAATCCTCGGGATAAACTCCCCTGTCTGTATTGAGGCTTTGAGACAGTACGTGTACCTACTGAGACAGTGTACGTGTACCTACTGTCTCAAAACAATTTATCAGTGTAGCCACCATCTATCCACCATTTACTTTAACAAAGTATGGACCTTTGTAAAATGTTATCTGTCGCGTCTCATTGAACATTATAACATCTTTTACTACATGTAAACTTATGGCAATAAACTTAGATAGATACTACTTGAATACTAAGCTTTGCGTAGTAACCAAAAAGTAGTTTCTTAATTTTATAAAAGGTATAATTTTAAAATATAATCGTAACCGCCAAATATTTGGAGTGTGTAAAGATTTCATTCGGTTCGTGAGGCGGCTTCAAAAACAAATTTTCTAAAATTCATGTAGTCCGAAACACTTACGTTGACAATCCGCCCGAATTGAACCCTTATTCCTATACCTTTTGGGCCCTTAATCGTCAGCCATTAACGTGATTGCAGTTCTGATTTCAACATTCAGACTCCACTCTCGACGCTGATTAAAAATGTTCAGTGTTTGCTCCATGAAGTTATTAAGCAAAGAGTTTCGTTAATCTGATGTTTGTCCAAAACATTTCAGTCCCCTGAGAGTGGCGTAATTAAAAGTGGATTTGAACAATGATCCCGGATTGTTGTGTTTAAGCTTACAAAATACAATAAAAGTGTATAAAAACAGGGGTAAATAAAGGGAAAAGAGTGAGATATAAAATGGTTTGTTTAGGGAGTGATTTAGGATTAGGCTAGCTTTAAAAAAATGGTGGTCGTCGTCTCCTCGTGGTCTGTTTTTTTTTTGTTTGAGTTAAAGGATCGTCTGAGTCAAAGGTCATGTCAGCTTAAATCGATCGGTCTAACTGTTGTTTACTTACTTGTATCTCAAAGCACAGGGTGCTCATCTCATACAAATTAGAATTAGTAACCCTTCGTAATAAAGTGATGGGTAAGATTTGGGCTTTAAACGCCATTGTTTCAGTTAATATACTTCTAGGTGGCGCTAATCTTAGAGTAAATCCTATATATCTTAGCGCCATCTCGTGGTATTTGCAATTTTTCGATGGTGCTGCACCAAGCGATAATAGCCTCGAACTAAAAAAGCTTCACTAGCATCTCAGTTTACGCCGGTGTCATATTTTGTTCTAGGTGGTCTATCTGTATTAGTATAATATTATAGTTTCTGTGCTCAAAGTCAGTAGGTATAGAAGCTTTTTTCAAAGTCGACCGGAACCTCCTAAGACCGTTATGTCACAAGTACAACATACAACTCGGAACGCGTTTTTGGAGTAAAAAAGATATCCGTTTTTATCACCGGTCGGGAAACGAACTTGGACTCTCCCGCCTTGTGAGAACCTCGACTACTGAGAGGTCGTTAATTGTAATTATCAAGGTTTTCTCGGAAACGGCGGAACCCTAATTAATGCCGCTTTATTTCCGTGAGGCAAGAGCAATTTTCCACGTTGTTCGTAAGATTTATGATGGCGAGGTGTTAGCGTGGCCTCTCTTTACGTGTAAATTATTTTTGTCTTACACTATGTTTGTGTGAAGACTGGAAGTTGGGAATCTTTAAGGGACAAGTACTTATCTTTAAAAACAAAGTCGCGTTAAGAACCGCATGGCAATAGCTGTAGCGAGAGCACGAAATAGCGGTTTGTTTGTAGCCGGCGCGGCAAGTCCCGGCGTGGTCCACAAGCCAAAAGCAGAATTTTGAGCTTTCGCTATAGATGCTGTAGCCACTGTCATATGATTCGCTTGCAGAATCACTGCCCTCAATCTCACGGCAATAGCAACGGCAGGCGCAAAATTACGGTTTGTTTGTAGCCGGCGCGGCACGCCTCGACAAGCCAAAACTTTTTGAACCTCGTTAAAGCTATCTCCATGCCATCCCTGTACGAGACTCCCGGCTCCTGTGCGTATGCCACCACCTCTAGGATTGCGTCAGTCAACTCACCCTGGAAGGCGGCCTCGACCGGCGGCTCCACCGTGGGCGGCGCCGCCTGCCCGGCAGCCAGCAGCGCTAGCACAGTGAGCGCCGCCGCCATCGCCCCGCGCCTCATGCAAGCGCCGGGGGCCACCGGGGAACCATAATCTGGAACAGAGAGAACTGTTTTAGAACAAACGTTCTAAACTACCTATTTTGGACGGACGAACGATTAACCGCGATTTTCGGGTCGAGATAAAGTTCAAAACATAATAATTGAAACAAAAAGTAAACTTTAGAAAAAACCGACTTCCACAAACCCTATTTGATTAGATTGAGTTTAATACAAACTGTAACCCCTTATCCCCCCCCCCTGGGGAATTAATTTTGTCAAATCCCATATCAGTGCTACCCCACGCTACTAAGGAACCCCTGTACAAAGTTTCATGGCTCTAGGTCCATCGGTTTAGGCTATGCGTTGCCTGCCCGTCAGCCATGCATTGTATTTGTACCTAGTATTGAGCAGATCTGGTGGCCATATGTGGTCTTCATCAGCAGTTCCGCATCACAATATTATGCTTACCATGTACATTTGCACGAGTTATTATGAAAAACACAAAAATCACTATAGGTCTGCCTATAATATTTGAAGAGTTCCCTCGATTTCTCCAGGATCCCATCATCAGATCCTTGACACCAATGGGACCAATGGGAAGGTAAACCCTTTCAAACAAAAAAAATAATTTTCCAAATCGGTCCATCCGTTTAGGCGCTATCGAGGCACATACATAAAAAATAAAAATAAAAAACAAACATCCGGACGAATTGTAAACCTCCTCCTTTGGGAAGTCGGTTAAAAAAACAACAAAAGATCGTGGATTTTTCTGGACGTTGGACGTTTGAGTAGGAACCATACGAACATATTTTTATTCCTTTTTCCTTACGGGATGACCAAGTCACTATTGTGCCTATACTTAGCCAGTTTTTCATCACTCCATTATGCGTGACAGGGGGCTAGCCCATCGCCGCAGCTATGGAGTAATGAAGGTTTCCTTACAAGCACCGTTAGAACGTGCGTCCGTCGAACAATTTACGAACATTTTCTTCTTCTTAGGGTTCCGTACCCGAAGGGGCCAAACGGGACCCTATTACTGAGACTTCGCTGTCCGTCCGTCCGTCCGTCTGTCTGTCACCAGGCTGTATCTCATGAACCGTGGTAGCTAGACAGTTGAAATTTTCACAGATGATGTATTTCTGTTGCCGCTATAACAAAACATCAAAAGAAATTTAATATTAAGGGGGGCTCCCATACAACAAACGTGATTTTTTTTGCTCATTTTTGCTCGATATTGATAATGGTAGCAGGTAGACACTTAAAATGTTCACAAAATATTGAGTATATTATTTACTTAAAAAATAAATAATTAAATTAAAATTAAATTAATATTTACATTTAGCCTACTGTCCGACAGTAGAATACGAAGTAGGCTGGCATCATGCTGGCGCTTGTGAATTGCGATTCCGGTTTTAGTAGAAAACCAAATGCGTCGTATTGAAGCTTGTGCCAGGCTTGTGGTATGCTTGTGTACAGTAGAATTCGGCTGCTGATATTTTACTTTTACAACACTATAACATGCAGGCAAAGACCGACCGGACCTTTATTCGTCTGGATTTTATTTTTATATTGCTTACAGACTGCTCGGCTGCTCGTTCCTTCCACGTACGTGACCGTACGTTGTGTTTGATAGCGCATTTTGTCCCGAATGTGTGAGACATCTATTTTATTTAGGGTTCTGTTCTGTCTGTATATTTGTACATTGTACTCTGTGGTCTGTACCTACTTCTGTACCGCAGAGTTGACAGAAAACTAAACGGGCTATAACATAACTATAAAGTTTGAGATGCACTGGCTTCCTGTCATTTGCTACCGAAAAACAATAAAATTGCGTTTGCGTTGCGTGTATCGGAACGTCAATGACAATACGATGATAGATAGATACAGGTTGGCAAGAAAGTCTAGAAATTAAATAATGGCAACATAAGTGACATATTAGAGCACTATTGAGTGTTTTGATAGACAATCCAAATATGACATTAAAGAAAACACGCAGTAGTCCGTGAATGTTGCCATCATTTAATTTCTAGACTTTCTTGCCAACCTGTAGATAACCCTATCATGTCAGTCAATGTCAGTCAAGAAGTACAATACTCGTTCTCAGAACAACCAGACCAGTGTTTACTTCCCGTGTTTATAGTTTGATCGAATTACACATCTTGTTTACAGGAGACAGACAAATATAAGCCCCGCAAGTCGATATTGCGATGGTAGTTAGTACTTTACTTACATACACGACAATACCATGCAAAATACAGATTTCGCTAAATTATATTTCGCTAGTTTTCATTGCATTTTGATTACTTTCTTGCAGTGCGCTGTGCGCTGATAACGATTTTATTACTATCCAACCGTGCGCAGTACTATCACAAACAGCAACAACATTTGGTGAAATATATGGCAAAATTATGAAATTTGTTTCAAAACTTTTGCACGCATTTTTCGCAACGTTATACCTTTCTGAAGTAGATCTTTTGGAAAATGGATTAGCAAGGAAACCGCCTATGGGATGGATGTCTTGGGGCTATTATGAGTGCAACGTAAACTGCACAAAAACCCCTGATAAATGTCTGAAGTAAGTAGGAATCTTTTACTATAATACTACTTACTTTTTATTGTTCCTTCCGCCGCCTTATCAACACTCTGTCTGCTCTGTTCTCTTTCCATACCCATTGGCTCGACAACCTAACATTAAGACCACTCAATGAAACTATCATTGTGTCTCGTTTAGGAAATAACACTAAGAATGATATTTCAGCAGCACTTAAATAAAGCAGAAGTTCCACGCATTTGGCAGTTACTGTTTGTGCATTTATGTTTGTAAAAACAGCTTTGAATGTGTTTGTTTAACCAAAAGTTGTTCCTGCTCTAGCGAAACGTTAATAATGTCGGTGGCAGACCACATCTTTGAAGATGGCTACTACGAGGCCGGCTATGAGTACATAGTCATTGACGACTGCTGGTCAGAGATGAGTCGGAGCGAGGAAGGTTTGCTGGTACCAGATAGAAAACGGTTTCCTCGAGGCATGAGGTTCTTGGCTGACTATGTAAGTTTTTCTAAAGATGTAATGATTCTAAGTTCTACATAAAAATAACTTTAAAGTTTAATATCATCCCTGTAAACCAAATGCAATATGTATAAACATATTTATGGTGGTCTGCGAGTGGAACAGACTTCCAGAAACTGTTATTAGTGCACCATCAGTGAACAGTTTTAAAAATAGACTTGACAATTTTATAAAACAAGTGCAGTGAAATGTGAACTGATATGTACGCATCAGCTTCAAGCTGATTGTGCATAATAAAAAAGTTGATTCATCATGATAAAATTAGGAACAGTTGTGCCACTGCCCATATGGGAAAAGTAGGCACAGTTGTGCCACTGCCCGTATGGGAAAAGTAGGCACAGTTGTGCCACTGCCCGTATGGGAAAAGGCGTGGCGCTACGTTAGTTTGATCTTGACTGTCAGAAGACAGATTTCATAGTGATTCATGTTTATAGATGCCATTCATACCCCAAGCGATAGAAATGGGCTTATTAAGTATTTATCTTGCTAAACAACGGTTGAATAATGTACAACCAGTAATAACTCTCCCAGATCCACCAGCGAGGGCTCAAATTCGGAATGTACACCAACGTGGCAGAGAAGACTTGCAAGGGCTACCCCGGCTCGCTGAACCACTTGCAGCTCGATGCACAGACATTCGCTAAATGGCACATTGACTATCTGAAGGTGGACGGCTGCTTTGTTGGCGAGGATGTGCTGAATACTGGTATCATCATCATCATCAGCTCATTCTGTCACCTGATGGTGAGTCAAAGCCTTAACCTTGCTGAGGAGCAAGGTTAAGGCTTCGACTCACCATCAGGTCATATACAAGAAACTCAGTGAAGCAGGTTCTAAAGCAGGCCCATACTGTTATGGAAATGAAGGGTGCATTCTCTCGCTATAGAGATCATCTCCATGGTCCAATCGATTCGAGATACCGTATATGTCCACCGAAAAAAAAAAACTTACAATCCGCCTTACAACCAACAGAGATATCTCGACCCGTTTCAGATCGAAATATAAATATGATGCGAGATCAGATATGATTCTCGCGTAATCGATATACGATATCTACACCCATATCGAGTGATTTTGTATGGGAATCTGTCAATATTGGTCTCGACACGTGCTCATCCCATACAAATTAGAATTAGTAACCTTTCGTAAAAAAGAGATGGCGTGAGGAGTAAGATCTGTACTTCAAACGTAGAGGTTCATGCTTCAAACGCCATGGTTTCAGTTAACATACTTCTAGGTGGCGCTAATCTTAGAATCCTATATATCTTAGCGCCACCTCGTGGCATTTGCAATTTTTCGATGGTGCTGCACCAAGCGATAATGGCCTCGAACTATCTTCAGCTTCCGTAGCATCTCAGTTTACACCGGTCTCATATTTTGTTCTAGGTGGTCTATCTGTATTAGTACAATATTATAGTGTCTGTGGTATAAGGCGCGAGATTCATGCCACTGGAGAATTGGAGAGGGCCTCGATAGCGCGAGAATTGCCCCCTGTACCTCATGTTTGTTTGTTTCAGCATACGTTAATCTCGGAATTGAACTGGCCCTGACCGAAAGGCCCATAGTGTACTCTTGCAGCTGGCCGTATTATATCGAGTTTATTGTGAAGGATGTTGTAAGTGATAGCAGTTTACTTGGTTTAAGACGGCGGCGGCGCCCGCCGGCGCCTCAGACAAAAACAGCCTTTAGCAAAACACAAATCGCTTGGAATTACGAGTACCTATTATTGCTGTATGTTTTTAGGGTTCCGTACCCGAACGGTGCCAAACGGGACCCTATTACTGAGACTTCGCTGTCCGTCCGTCCGTCCGTCTGTCTGTCACCAGGCTGTATCTCCTGAACCGTGGTAGATAGACAGTTGAAATTTTCACAGATGATGTATTTCTGTTGCCGCTATAACAACAAATACTAAAAATCAAAAGAAATTTATTATTAAGGGGGGCTCCCATACAACAAACGTTTTGCTCATTTTTGCTCGATATTGATAATGGTAGCAGGTAGACGCTTAAAATGTTCACAATATATTGAGTATTTATTTACTTAAAAAATAAATAATTAAATTAATATTTAGGGGGGGCTCCCATACAAAATGTTTTTTTTTTTTTTGCGGTTTTTTATAGATAATGGTACGAAACCCTTCGTGCGCGAGTCGGACTGGCACTTGGCCGGTTATTTTTTTTTTTTTAACTTGGTGAATTATTTCACTAGCTTGTTTATCACGAGTGTCAGCATGACTTTGCTTTCCCATACTAAACGTTTTAATTTTGCTCGATAGAAAAGTCTCCTGAAGTTGCCAGAAAGTCTGTCTGTCACGTCACGATGTTTTATTTTACAATTTTGTACCGCATCCGAATTTCTGTTCTTGTTATTTATCTAATCATTGTAAAATGGCACAGTATGTTCCTCAGTTGGACTTACTTAGCTTGGCTTTAACCTTTTTTATTTTTTTATTTAATTTCCTCTAAAAATAAGTTAAGGATGAAATTCTAAGTTCTGATTGCCTAGGGCCCGCCCTTAATACGGTATTATTGCCATGTAAGAATAAATATACGAATGCATGTCCTAGGTAATACCCAAAACGCTAAACGGGAATCGTCGATATTAATCCTTAGAAAGTTGCCAAGTGCAAGTCGGACTCGCCCATGAAGGGTTCCGTAGTAGCAATTAATTATAAGACTGGATGTTTATGTTGTACACCCCACACATGTAGGGTTGATGAAAAAATCAATTTTTGGTTTCAGTTTCATGTATGGGGCACCTTAAATTTTTATTTTTTTCAGTTTTTGTATAAAAATCGTAAAGCGGTTCATAGAATACATCTACGTACCAAGTTTCAACTGTGTAGTCCTAATAGTTTTGGAATAAAGTTGCTGTGACATGAGGACGGACGGACAGACAGACTTGACGAAACTATAAGGCGTGGTTCACACGGCATAGTCCTGCACGTTTTTTTGCAGTATACTTCTTAACGGATAAACAGTGGCCTAGGTTCACACGACGTATACTGAAAAAAAAACGTGCAGGACAATGCCGTGTGAACCAAGGCCACTGTTTATCCGTTAAGACATATACTGCAAAAAAACGTGCAGGACTATGCCGTGTGAATCCAGCTTAGGGGTTCCTTGTTTCTCTACGGAACCCTAAAAATTAATGTTTTTATAATTCAAGTTGATAAGTCGTGTTTTCTACTCAGTTCATCATTTGACTAAAACACCATACGCCATTTTGATTCCGACTTGACGTCACTCCGACCGATCGATAGTATCCCATTGACGCAAATCAGTACTTGGTCTTTGCAGTCCTCGTGTGTAATTGTAATTACTATCGGAGTGACGTCACGAGCGAAACATCATGGCGTTTTTGCGCGACAATGCACAATCGTCAATTAATTTATCGGTTTCAATTTTTTTTTCATATTTCAATGTACTCATTATTACCGCTCAGGATCGCATGGAGTGGAAGAGGGGGAGAGAGGCCTTTGCCCAGCAGTGGGATATTACAGGCTCATATGTAATAATAATAATAATAAATAATGTACTCATTTATCACGGCCTCAATTTCTTTAAAAAAAAACTGGTTCGGCGACACATGTTATATAACAATAGTTCGCCATTGTTCGGTCGTTCGAGCGGTGTGCTTCAGCGAGTGAAGGAGTTACGTTATACGGACACCCTAACGGTGATGGAAAACATCGTGGGGAAACCTTCATTACTCCATAGCATAGCCCCCTGTCACGCAAAATGGAGTATTGAATCACTGGCCGAAAATAGGCACAGTGGTGCCTCTGCCACCCCGTATGGGAAAAGGCGTGACGCTATGTTATGTTGTGTTAAATAATAAGATTGGTCAAGTGCGGGTAGGACTCGCAGACGACGGCTTCCGCACCATCGTCGTCTGTGCCTAAAACGGCAATACCTTCAATCTCGTCGTCAGCCGTCTCTTGCTATTAAACAAAGATACGCGTGTAGCACCGTACACGTGTTAGAAGTAAAACTTCTGTAGCTAGATCATTAAGTGGTACCTATACTATACACCTATACCTACCTATACTAAAAGAGATTTAAATTTCCAATTTTGAGATCCAATCTCTGCTTCAAGTTACTTTTATGTTTCAGACGTCCGATTATTTGAAATTATTTTATACTTGTACTTACTTTTAATACGTCATGTCATTTATTTCCCACCATTCCTTATCTACAATTTGTCGCGCTCGTGGTGATATACTTAACTCATTCAATAGTGTCACTACTATTTGCATCTCGCTCAGATTATATACCATCTGACGTCACGTCTTTAAGCCGTCTCGCTCAAATGTATGCATTGCTTTGCTTGTCTCTGTGCCCAGTCCCTTTATTTAATTGATTGAGTACGTATTTTCAACTATTCCAAGTTAATGTGTACCTGCGGGGCTACCATAAGGCTTGCCACTCACCTCAGTCGCGCAGATAAATGATAAAGAAGATGGCTAAATCAATATATGGACGACTGCCCCAGACATGTACAAAGACTTCTCAACAGCCAATAGCATTTAAATATTCATTCATAAATTTAATTTACTGCGTCTGTATTTAGTTTGTAGAACTTGAAGAAAAAAAAAAATAGGTAAATAAGAGTTGTTAATCAATACTCCGTGATTCCAATATGATTCCGTGACCTTTGCCGTCGCTAGAAATAAGCACCATTTTGCAATAACATGCAACATAACGCCATCTAGCCACTCCTCTGGAAACCTCCTGTTTTCAACAGTTTTGCTAGTTGGCAATTATGTTGCATGTTATTTTTAACGATGGCAAAAGTCACTAATCAATGGCGGAATCATAGAGTATGAAGTGACAACTCTTAATTATTTAATCATTTCCTTCAAGTTCTACAAACTAACTAAAGACGCAGTAATTTATGAGAGAATATTTAAATGCTATTAATTGGCTGTTGAGAAGTCTTTGTAGGTACATGTCTGGGGCAGTCATTTTGCCAAATTGCCAACTCCTTTCGCGTCTCAATGATGTTTCTCCATAAAATAGCGCGCATTCATTATGATATGACATTAAATTGTGACAAAATGCGTGGCTGGGGTGACTGGCGTGCCTTATGCTACCCCCGCTAACCTATACATACCTACTTTGCTAGGATTTTTTAGGGTTACTTCATCGCGTTACTTATTTAATTTTATTCTTGACATTTCCTTAGTCCGCCATACGACATACCTCGATTTTGATATTTTACTTCAACATTATTGACTGGCATGAAGCATTAACTTTAAAATTACAAAAGCTTATTAAAATCAAAATCGTATAATTTCAACAGTTATAACAACAATTCAACTTTAAAATATGTATTACAAAAATTACATACAAAGAAATAAGCGAAACAATAAGCCATTAAACTTATGGCTCTGTAAGCTGTAGACCTCGCTTTGGCCGTTTACTACAGATAAACATTAAATAGGTAGGTATAACACGTACTTAGTAGCTAAACTGCTAATTTGTGACTTGAACTGCACTATATAATAAAAAGTGGCTTTAGAACAGTTCTAGGTACCTACTTATTGTTTTCAAGAAGTCTTAATGCAGCCATCCATCACATCGGAATTTGCTTGAAAACTAAATATCACATTTGGATGATTCTAAGTGACTTTATGCGATTACTAGCTGCCCGTTGCGCGACTACGCAGCGCGTTTTAGGTACCTATTCCATAGTTACCGGCCACAAAACGATTCGTTCATCATTTTAGAAATCCATATCGACCCGTGTGACATTGATGAAACTCTTTTCTTACAAACTGTATGGATCGCATCGCACAACTGTCAAACATAAGTTCCGGTTCCAACAAAGAGGTTGAACGAAGTAGTTTTTGGTTACGTCACTGGTTTTGGCCATACCGGAAATCAAGAACTCGTGGAAGAATGCTTAAAATAATTTTTATTTGTTAACGTTTCATCTGGTTTTTCTCTCACTAATTAACATTCTTTATTGTACGAATGTATTATCTTATCTGATTAGTTAATAACCGTATTGAAAATAGTTGCGGTTTTAAAAGTCTTCAGCCGACCCTGACGTCACCGATTCCAATTTCCGTTACATTTCTTAGCCACTCGTGATAGCACCCGGCTAGTAGCAATTGAAAAGCAAATATATGAATAACCCACAGTTGAGAGGTTAAATAAATTTTACCCCCGTGCCCCAAGAAGTTTTACTTCAAAAATGTCAGGCGCTATTGTATTGAAGTTAATTTTAAACACCCTTTTTTCGTGTATTCAGTATTTTTTGTTGTTGCGGCAATAGAAATACACATTCTGTAAAACATTTCAACTCTCTAGCTATTACGGTTCGTGCTGAAGGACCCGATGACTGACAGACGGACAGCGGAGCCTCCTAGAGTTCCGTTTGGCACCCTTCGGGTACGGAACCCTAATAAATGGATGTTTATTCCAGCCAGACTACTACATGGTGTCCCGCTACTGCAACTTGTACCGTAACTATCACGACATGTTCCCGTTCTGGGGGAACGTCTATCATACCATCAAGTACTATGAGGAGAACTATAAGCAGATGCAGAGCTACCACGGCCCCGGGCACTGGTTCGATCCGGATATGGTGAGAATCGTGAATATTATACAGGGTGACATTTAATTTAACTTTTACCTTGTATTCTAAGTTATTCTAGTACATATACTTATTATTTGTAAAGTTGAACACACTAACAAACCAAATTAATGTGAGAAGTGACTAACCTCCTCGACACAGGGAATCCTAGTGAGGAGGTTAGGAACTCAACCTAACCTAGCCCTAGCACAAACAGATGATTTATTTGTTTTTTCTAAAAGTTTGTACATTCTGTTACTAGGTTAAGATTGTGTAAACTTTTTAAGTATAAAAGTATAAATAAATAAATAAAAAAAAAAAAAATAATTAGCTGACCATATTTTGGGGAATGATAGTACCCATCATTATGAACAAGATTAAGATTGATAGTAAGATTAACTTATTTTTAATTGCTCTTTCAAAATGTACAACTTTCATCAGTGGTTCATAAATAAGGTTTGAGGAAAAAAATAATTTTTGGTTTCAGTTCCATGTATGGGGATGCCCCCTTAATTTTTATTTTTTAAAATTTTGTATAAAAATCGTAAAGTGGCTCACAGAATACATGTACCTACATACGAAGATTCAACTGTGTAGTCCTAAAAGTTTGAGAATAAAGTTGCTATGACATACGGACGGACGTACAGACAGACAGACTTGACGAAACTATAAGGGTTCCTTGATTCTCTACGGAACCCTAAAAACTGGCTTACAGTGTCCATTTGTGCCTCTCTGCCAACCCCTATGAAAAGGCGTGACAATATGACTGTGTCATGCATGACTGTGTTCAATGTGTAGGTATTTCGTTTTACCACAGTTAATGCTTGGATCCGTGAACTTCCGTGTAGCTACTCGGTAGAATATAGTAGTCCTAAAAACCCCTCCACCAACCCGCCGCACTGAGCCACCGTGGTGGAATGTGGCTCAATCTTACTCGTATCCGGGTAAAGGCCTGTGCCCCTCGTGGGGACCAGAGACTGTATATCCAATTGACTGCGCCTTCGGGGGAATGCGGCTCGCCAAACGTTTGTTGTATCCAACAAACGTTCGCATACGCAACCTATGTACGATGACGGGCCGCCAGACAGTTTCGCAGCGGCTGACCAATCACAGATCTCTTACCTCGTCCCCCGCCGCCGCCCGTAAATTGGCGAGTTGTGTTTCAAAGGAAAATGTATCTATGCGCTCTCCACCTATGTGCTCCCTGGTGGGCACACTAATGGGCATTTACTTTACAGCTAATGCTGGGTGTCGGCGCCCTAACACCGTCGGAAAGCCGACTCCACATTGTAGTGTGGGCGATGCTGTCAGCCCCTCTCATGATCAGTTGCGACATGAAGAAGATCCCGCGTCATGACCGGGACCTGATGCTGAATATGGACTTACTGGCCATAGCGCAGGATCCGCTGGGGAAGATGGCTGAGCCGCTTGTGGTAATATTTTTGACATTATACAAGTGACATTTAATTAGCTGACCATATTTTGAGGAATAATAGTACCCATCATTATAAAGAACTTTCCCCATGGAACATATTATGGTCGCATACGAAAATTTTTTTTAGGTCTCCCATAGTACTACACGTTCGCTGTAGGTTTGCCGGTGCGTTGGGCTGGTGGAATTTCGTCCCACGCACCGGCAAACCTACAGCGAACGGGTAATAACTTGAAATCAGCTGATCGGGGCAATGTACTGGGGGACGAAATTTTTTTTTTCATTTGCGACTATATGTTTCTTGGGGAAAGTTGTTAATAATGATGGGTACTATCATTCCCCAAAATATGGTCAGCTAATTAAATGTCACCCTGTATAAATTCTGGCCCCGCATTCATTACGGCCGTGGACAGACGATGACGGAGCGGGCGCGTCATCGTCTGTCCACGCCCTGAAGATTGCCCGTGGGAACACATGGTGCTCATTCCACAGTAGAGCTTAGAATTAGCAACCTTTCATAATAAAGAGATGGCGTTACGAGTGATATTTGTATATTTGGATATTTGTACTGTTAAGCGCCATGGTTTCAGTTAACATAAATTCTAGGTGGCGCTAATCTTAGAATAAATCCTATACAAGGTGTAATTGAATTAACGCAAAATGAGAAACTACTTTGTTAGGGACATCATTCTGAGCAACTTTCATTATGGAACCGATTTGATCAGAGCAACTTTATGTTTCACTTCCCAGTATATTTTGGCTTGAGTGGGTCAGCTGATTTGTATGGAGAAGTGAAAAATAAAGTTGGTCTGATCAAATCGGTTTCATAATGAAAGTTGCTCAGAATGATGTCCCTAACAAAGTAGTTTCTCATTTTGCGTTAATTCATTTACACCTTGTATTAATTCTGGCCTCACAGTGAGATACCCTGTGGTAACCAGAAACAGTGAAACATCACAAACGGATGGCATGAAGGTACGGGGGAGTTTCTTGCCCTTCTTTGCTCCATCCCTAAGCCCACAACTTCCGAACGGGCGGTAGTATACAAAAATATTAATATTATATTGACGTTGACTATGCAATCTGTATGAGATTATGGTCAATAAAAAAATTTGAACTTGAACTTGAACATGCCAATTGCTATGGCGGGAGCGCAGAAACCCGTTTTGGGCTTGGCGACGACGCCCGCCGAGACGTGCCGCGCGCGCCGGCTACAAACAAAACTGGTTTCTGCGCATTCACCATAATGTAGCAACTGGCATGCCATCCGTTTGTAGGATTGGGGGCCAGAAAGTGTAAATCTGGTGCCGCCACAGCAACAACAATTTTATTATTATTTGTTGCCAACAACTAATAATAAGCGACACTAAATTTTAAATAAATATGATGATGATAATATTTTGATGTCCCTAGAAATCCCACAAGAAACGTATATTTTTGTAAGTACTTTTTCTTGTACAGTCAGCCAACCAGATACCTGACCACCTGTTGTCTAGGGGTCAGCTGTCAGCTTGACTAATTGTACTTAGGTGCGGAACCCTTTGCGTAAGATTCCGACTCGCACTTGACCGATTATCGAGTTTAACATTTTCCTCAGATACTGAAGGACATAACAATCTGGAAGAAGATCCAGGAGCCCTTCAAGGGAGACCAATATCCGTCCTACTCTTTCGCGTTTGTCAACAAGGGACAGATAGAATACGCTGTCTCTTTCTGTCCTGCGGACCACGGCCTTAACAATACTGATGGGTATTCGTTGCTGGTAAGTAAGACGATTAGCTGGAAGAAATCTCTTGGTAGAGATAGGCTCGCCTTTTTAGGGTTCCGTACCCGAAGGGTGCCAAACGGGACCCTATTACTGAGACTTCGCTGTCCGTCCGTCCGTCCGTCCGTCCGTCCGTCCGTCTGTCTGTCTGTCTCCAGGCTGTATCTCATGAGCCGTGATAGCTAGATGGTTGTCACAGATGATTTATTTCCGCTATAACAAATACTAAAAAACAAAATAAATTTACATTATGTCTACAGGTTCATGAGATATAGCCTGGTGACAGGCAGACAGACAGACAGACAGACAGACAGCGGAGCCTCAGTAATAGGGTCCCGTTTGGCACCCTTCGGGTACGGTACCCTGAAAAACCTTATAATAATTGGCAAAGCCACGAAGTTCCTAGACATCATCATCATCCTAGACATAACATTAGTAAATTACAGTGTAGACCCTTCGATCGAATTGTAGACCCCACGTGGAGATATTAGCAGGCAAATATCAGACAATTAAAACACGGATGTGGCTACCGATAAGCTATTTTTAACCGACTTCCCAAAGGAGGAGGTTTACAATTCGTCCGGATGTTTGTTTTTTATTTTTATTTTTTATGTATGTGCCTCGATAGCGCCTAAACGGATGGACCGATTTGGAAAATTATTTTTTTGTTTGAAAGGTTTTACCTTCCCATTGGTCCCATTGACACCAGGTCAGGATCTGATGATGGGATCCTGGAGAAATCGAGGGAACTCTTCAAATATTAATAGGCAGACCTATAGTGATTTTTGTGTTATTTTGTAATAACTCGTGCATTTGCTCACGGTAAGCATAATATTGTGATGCAGAAATGCTGATGAAGACGTACAAATACAATGCGTGGCTGACGGGCAGGCAACGCATAGCCTAAACCGGTGGACCTAGAGCCATGAAACTTTGTACAGAGGCGGAGTACTATTATCTCTTCTGTGACAGAGGTTCCTTAATAGCGTGGGTAGCACTGAGATGGGATTTGACAAAATTAAGTCCCCAAGGAGGGGGGGAGGATAAGGGGTTACAATTTAAGGGATTAAACTCAATCTATTCAAATAGGGTTTGTGGAAGTATTTTTTTTTCTAAAGTTTACTTTTTGTTTCAATTATTATACTTACTTTCTGGGCCGGGAGTCGCGTACATTAATGGCATGGAGATAGCTATAGCGGGGCGCAAAAAGCCAGTTTTTGCTCGTCGAAAAACTTATATTTGTAAACAAATCGGAGTTTTTCGCCCTTGCTATTGCTATTGTCGTGCGATTTAGAACGTGACTCACGGCCCTGGATACAAAATACAAATACAAATACAGAATCCTTTATTTACTAAGAAGCGTTTTACGTAAGATTGATTACTTATGGTCTCCACACTAGGTGAATTCAAGACATTACAAGTTGAGACAAACAGTGGAGCTATCTGTAGCGAGGATTTCAGTAGATAATGAGGAAAGATTATTTAGAATTAGAGCGAAAAACTACACTTGTCTAAAGACCTTATTAGAATTTGGAAAAAATAAAAACAGCAAAAACCACACTTATCCAAAGACCAACGACCCTTGGTGCATGTCCTATGTATGTTGTTTTGAACGAAAAATAAGAGTTATACAAACTTACTCATATTTATTTTTTGTCTTTTTCAGGATGTGTTAGCGCAGAAATATATAAGAAATATGTCCCTAACTGATTTCGTCGATTTGAGTATACCAGCTGCAGGTATGTACAAGATTCTGTCTGAGACGAATTCTGAAGGCGTCAGAACTAGGTAGTATAATATTAGTATCTGAGGTAGGTATAGGTGCCGCCATCCACGACGACGCGTGACGTAGCTAATTGCATCTTTCTTTTTCATCGAGGCACTCTGCTGAAAGACAAAGATGCAAATAGCTACGTCACGCGTCATCGTGGATGGCGGTAACTATACTTACGTGCTTAACTTGTTGTGTAACCATGACAAAAAAGTGGAGTGTTATAATAATTTTGAAAATAGTATTGATTTAATTTTTATTCAAATTAATTAATTATTACTTGAGTTAAGACGCCTCTGGAATCGGTTAATTATTACGAATGATCAGCAGCTGCCAAATACGGCATTTTGCGCCCTTGGGAGCAATCTAAACACTATTCCTATTCCAGTTTCATAGGGGATTCGGGCCCCAGGTCATACCCCGTCTGTCCTAAATCGTAACTACAATAAATAGCGTCACGCATTTTCCTTATGAGATAGCAGAGATCAGTTTTCTCATCTCATCGGCATGACAGGATCGATTGAAATTAAATGATGTTTATTTGCTTGAAATGAGGTACAATAGGGAGGTCCAATGAGGTTCATTGCCGCAGCTATGGAAATAGGGAATATAGGAAAGTACTGATTTCAATATAAGTTTTTTTTTCAGATGTTATTTTGTATACGCTATTCCCACTTTGACGATGTTCGATTCTGAAGCTGTATCGAAAAAAAGAAAAAAAAAAAACAAACTACTTTTGTACCTAAAAGTACTCAAATGTTCCAGAGATTCAATCAGCATTTGGTATTTGTGTCATAAATTAATTATTTTATATTTATAGCATCTCAAAATTTTAATATAAGTAAAATACTACCCGTGAGAGTTAACTGGAGACCTCGCTGACAAGAAAAGCACCGTTATCATAATCACGTCACGATTCAGTGATGGTAGCAGGAAAAATTACGCATCGAAAAAGTATTCCAATTGAAATGTCAGTGGCTCTTATGTACAATGTCTTAAGGTTTATTTCATCTGAACTCGAACACTTATTCGATCTGGTAAATATTCCTGCTTAACCCACTGGTCTCAGGTTGATTCGCACGGGATATACAACAATATTCAAGTGATATGTTCAAGTGATATTAGAATACTTATTATTTTATTTGCATGAAAATTATTGCTTAAAAGAAATCTAAACCCTGATTTTTCATTCCGTAGAATTCTGACAGCTATAATTTTTTGACATGTCAGAGATTACAAACCTTTTTGGCCGGGCACGTTTTTCAATTTCAATACGAGTCTATACATTTTATTTGTTAGTGAATGTATCCATTTTATTAAGTGCAGCGCACCAAATTAAAAGGGGATTTACTGCGAGTGATAATTACGTCCCTTTTCATCACAAAACAGTCAAAAAGTAGAAGTAAAGAAAACATTTTTTATTAAAATATCTAATCATCATTGATACTAATATCACTTTCATAATCATCATCTTGTATTCTATTCTTCTTTAAGGTGGTTTAAGTTAAAAGTTACTTAAAAGGACGGACGGACGGATGGACAGACAGACAGCGGAGCCTTAGTAATAGGGTCCCGTTTGGCACCCTTCGGGGACGGTACCCTAGAAATCAACAAACGATCACAGCACGAAAAGTCAACAAAAAAAAACTCAACAGAATAACAGAAACTTAACAAATATAACAAGATAATAACAACAAATGGCAGCAAACACAACAGTAATGTAATAGACGTGACGTGACAGCTAAAAACTAAAACAACTCTTTCTCACACTATATCTTTGCTGAAATCTACCAATATAATTTGTTTAGTAGAATCACGTTCCAAATGTTAATGAATTCTGCATCCATCTGTCAAAACAAGTCTTTTGAGAGCACACTAATATTGAATGAGAGAGCAACACGGCCTCCTTTCTTAGTTGGATACCGTACTTCGGGGTGAATAGGTACCAAAGAGTATTTCTAGGTATACCTAAGGATGTATGGTCAGCTCTTGTTGATCTATCATAAATAGTAACGAGGCTAAAGAATGGTTTAGAATTTCAGATTTTTATTCCTATTACCCCGCCGTTCCTTTTCACCCCAAAGTTATAGTTATTGAATTGTATTAATTGTCCTCATTAAAAACCTTATGAAATCTGAAATGTCAGAATTCTACGGAATGAAAAGTTCAAGTATAAATTATTTTTATTAAAAAAACCAAGTTGGTATTGTTACAACCTTAGGGCTAAGTTTGTGGTTTGATGTGTTTTTTGGTAATTTTATTTGTTTGATAATTTTATTTTTGCTCTATACAGGGTAGGCTTGTGGCCAAGGTAATTCAATAAATCTAGGAACAAGTCTTAAGTTGAAGCATTATGTACAAAATGGCATTCGCACACACAGATTCTCAGAATTGTATATTTCCGGCAGATATATTTTATAAAGTCAATTTTGTGCAAAAAAAGACAGAATTTGATGGCACTTTTACATGTTGTTGTTGTTGTTGTTGTTATTTCATAGAACTCAGGAACAAAAGTTCCGTTTTGACAGTTCATAAAAAGTATCTATTTTGACTTGACAGGCCACAAGCCTCTTGTGAGGTTCAACAATTAGATCGACTTTCACCATAAAACCGATTTCATTAGAGCAACATTGTTTTTCTCTTCTCTACAGGGTAAAGTCATATTTTAGGGGGTTGTTAGGGAGACCGTTCTGAGCAACTTTTACTATGAAACCGATTTGATCAGAGCAACTTTATTTTTCATTTCTCCATAAGTTTTGGTCCGGCCGGTCGGTCAGCTGATTTATATAGTAGAGAAGTAAAAATTAAAGTTGCTCTGATCAAATCGGTTTCATAGTAAAAGTTGCTCAGAATGATATCCCTAACAACCCCCTAAAATATGACTACACCTTTCTGTTACACCCTGTATACAAAGCTGCTGACCTGCCGCCCCGGCCCAAAAAGTATGGCACGCGGTTTCATAGATGAACTTGTTCAGAAAGATGTCCATAATAACCCCTTAAAATACCACACTTTTCTCACATAGTGTAAACCAAATCATTATAAAGTAAAAAAAATGGCACTTTTATTTCGTATACAGATGGAAAAAAACGAATAGGCCTGGAAGGAAAGTAGCTTCAATCGTAGACAACTAATTTTAGGAAACATGACTTTGTTTTGAAATAGTTATTTATCCAACAAGTGAGGAAAGTTCGTTTTTCCTATGAGTTTTGATTTTGAGTCTTGAGCGAACGAAGGATTGAAAAATAGAATCACGAGCGCAGCGAGTGATTATAAAATTCAATCCTGAGTAAGCGAAAGACTCAACAAAACGAATAGCAAATGAACTTGCTCACATGTTGCATACAAAACTTTTCACCACTCCCAGCAAGAAAGTATTCAGTCACCATAGGTAAATAAATTAAATAGTCACAAAGCAAATCAAAATCAAAATCAAATCAAATCAAAATATGTTTTTTTCAGAACAGGAAATGTACTTACTTACAGCGAATTGACAAAGGAAACTAAGAATATGAGACATTATGAGGTACATTTAGGATGAGAGACGAGCTGGTATCCTAGCTAGATTATGTAATAATCTGTATTAAGGAATACCAGGCCCAGCCCCTTACAGTAGGGTGATTAGAATGTGTTTATTATATCTTAACTTAATTCTTTATTATAAAATAAAATAATAAAATAAATAATCAGTGGTCATGAATGACCTACAGTAATTTAATTCAGTTTCTTATATGCTGGATTTTATTGGTATGTTTATTTTATGATTTTGTTTTATTGGTAAGTTTCTGAAATTATCTGGTTAACAATTACAGTAAGGCCTGTAATAACCACTTTTACAGCCTTATCTTTACTATTAATCTAAACTTATAAGTATTTCTATTCTAAGTATATTTTTTTTTTTTTTAAATATCTTTAAAACTTAACATAAAAATCAGGCAAGGTTAGTTTCTGAACGGGATCATTACTGTTCAAACAGTGAGGAAAAACTAACTTTCCTCACTGTTCACGTAGAGGAAAGACACTTCTTTCGTGCGGGAGTGGTGAAAAATTGTTTTTTTATTTGTTCGTCTCATCCATAGAGTTTGCATCCTCCTTTTTGCCGTATATATGGTGTACGGTATATATGGTATATATGGTCTCACCACAAAATATAACACACTATTCTTTGCACTAGACGATGCAGATGTTTTAGATAAAACGTCTCCAAGAAACTTTAGGTCGAGATATTCATAAAATCGAGCTTTTTTTTAAACACAATCGAATCGATGGGTAACTCTAAATATTTTTCAGTTAAAAATGGGTAAGTACATTTATAAATACCATGAAGCATTTCAAAACGCACTGACAATAGTGAGAGCGATTTGATGACTGCCTGCTGTATCAATATTCCGTTGCAATGGGTAATGGGAATGCTGGGACCAGGGAGCACTTACCCAGTGGAGAGCGCATAGATACATTAAAATTTTCCTTTGAAACACAACTCACCAATTTACGGGCGGCGGCGGGGGACGAGGTAAGAGAGCTGTGACTGGCCAGTCGTTGCGAAACTGTCTGGCGGCCCATCATCGTACTTAGATTGCGTATGCGAACGAAAATACAACAAACGTTTGGCGAGCCGCATCCCCCCGCAGGCGCAGTCAATTGGATATACAGGGTGTAACAAAAAGGGGTGTACAAGCCGAAAGAGGGTCCCTAGGTACATTAATCTGAACAACTCTCACTATGGGACCGACTTGATCAGAGAAACTTTATTTTTATTAACTCAGTACATTTCGGGCCTAGCGCTCAGCTGATCTGTATGGTGGAGTGATAAATAAAGTTGCTCTGATGAAAACGGTCCCATAGTGAAAGTTGTTCAGAATGATAGCCCCTAGCACCCCTCTTTCGGCTTGTACACCCCTTTCTGTTACATCCTGTATAGTCTCTGGCTGGGACCCACCCCCTCCGAGATCAGGCAGTAATGTTGACATTCCGAAGTGGCGTCGAGTGTTGCGCACCGCGTTCTTGGTACCTATCCATTTTGTTTTGCACTTTATTCCAGTTTGCTGAAGCTTATTTTTATTTGCTTAACTTTTACGTTTAAAGCACTTTACTCTGTTGTAATGCTTCCTTACTTTGAGACTTGTTACTCTCAAGTTGAACTCAGAGAGTACTATTATATCTTCTGTGACTCAGAGTAAGATACTTTTACTTCGAGAGTGGGGTAAGGTAAGTGGCAGTGCTACTCAGGCGTGGTTCACACGGCATAGTCCTGCACGTTTTTTGCAGTATACTTCTTAACGGATAAACAGTGGCCTAGGTTCACACGACGTATACTGCAAAAAAACGTGCAGGACAATGCCGTGTGAACCAAGGCCACTGTTTATCCGTTAAGACGTATACTGCAAAAAAACGTGCAGGACTATGCCGTGTGAATGCAGCCTTATTCGTTAATACTGATATAATGCTTGGAATTAAGATACTACTGTTTTAGTTTGTGTTTTTTATTATGAGTTTATGACGGATAGGGTACCTATTGGTATTCAATCAATTCCCTTTTGGAGTCATCATTCCTGCTAAAGGAGACACTAGACACAAAACTAGGGTATTTAATTGCATACCAAATTGAGTAGGTAAGTATTACTTATTTGCTCATCAAAATTGGTTAGGATTTGTAGGAGGATGGTGCGTAGTTTTTTGTAGTTTTTACATGTCCACCAAACACGAAGGATAAATGAGACTTCGCTTCGCTCACCCCCATTTGCCTTCACCTACCCTGACTCACCAATATTTGATGAGCAAACCAGTACTAATTGGTTCCGTTATTCCGTACCTGCAGGATGCCAAACGGGCCCTATTCTAAACCTCCGCTCTCCGTCCATCCGTCCGTAAGCTGAGTCTATCTCGATGGTGTGGAACTCTTCGTGTGAGAGTCCGACTAGCACTTGACAGATTTATTTAACCATCGATGCCCAAAAGTCACAATACTAGTTACGCCGTTATTGCTTGCGCGGACTGCCTTCGAAATCGTGATCGTCGTCGCTCAAACTTCAAGTCGTCGCGTCGTCGGTTGACCATCCGAGCATTACCTAGCGCTTTAGCCAACAAGGTATCGATCCCTCAACTTACAAGTCGTAGCACGTTGTTAGAACTCGAGTCGAGCATCGTACATCGTTACTTGCTATCTGCTATACCCCGAAGTTCTTACGACAGGAATAAGAGTGATAATTGTCCAAAGGGTGTAGTTTGATATGTATTCGATTCTAGACATCTGACTCACATGGCTGCCGAAGTACAATAGGTATCAAGCTTGACATTCTCAGAATTGTATATTTCCGGCAGATATATTTTATAAAGTCAATTTTGTGCAAAAAAGACAGCATTTGATGGCACTTTAACATGACGTCATTCTGTTGTTATTTCATAGATAGAACTCAGGAACAAAAGTTCCGTTTTGACAGTTTTCAAAAAAGTATCTATTTTGACTTGACAGGCCCAAGCCTATTGTTAGAGTATTCGATTAGATATAGTAGATACACTCAGCTGGTTACTGCCAATAGCTAATGAGTAAACTTTGACAGCGAGTAAAAGCCTGTACCCCTCGGTGGGGGGAACATTACCAGGCCATATTGAGTTGTCAAAGATGCATTGAGTGTAGCTTTAACTCACGTTCTAGCGCAGGCACTAAGTATTTTCCATTGTATCTGGAATGTATTGTGATTGTGAGAGACAGACATCAACATACAGGGTGACATTTAATTAGCTGACCATATTATGTTAGTGGACCATAGTATTCATCAATAAAAACAACTTTCCCCAAGACTCGTAATCAGCTGATGAGATCAATGTACTGGGAGTATTTTTCTTATTTTCGTTTGCGGTTTTAGGGGTCTACCGAACGAAAAGAACAAAATGACAAAAAAATCCCGGCGTAAACCGTCCCTTTTCGGAGATTTAAAAGCCGATTGGCAATAAATCAATATCAGATTAATAAATTAGAAGAACCACGAACGGCTAGACGTAATGGCCGTAACAAAGCAATAGGTAATGATGGAGATAGCCTTTTGAAATCGATCACTATCTCTAAATAGTCGGACCACTAAAAGAACTTTCAGTCGATTTGAGATTGGATAATGGGGCTCAGAGTTTCGATTCAGCATAACATAACGTCACGTGTTTTCTCATACGGGTTAGCAGAGGCACAATTATGCCCACTTTTTAGGGTTCCGTACCCGAAGGGTACCAATTGGGACCCTATTACTGAGACTTCGCTGTCCGTCTGTCTGTCTCTGTCTGTCTGTCACCAGGCTGTATCTCATGAACCGTGGTAGCTAGACAGTTGAAATTTTCACAGATGATGTATTTCTGTTGCCGCTATAACAACAAATACTAAAAAACAAAAGAAATTTAATATTAAGGGGGGGGGGGGGCTCCCATACAAATAACGTGATTTTTTATGCGTTTTTTTATAGATAATGGTACGGAACCCTTCGTGCGCGAGTACGACCCGTACTTGGCCGGTTTTTTTATTACCAGGGCCCGAATTCTACTGTACACAAGCATACCACAAGACTGGCACAAGCTTCAATCCGACGCATTTGGTGTTCTACTAAAATCGGAATCGCAATTCACAAGCGCCAGCCTGACGCCAGCCTACTTCGTATTCTACTGTCTGACAGTAGGCTGGCGTCAGGCTGGCGCTTGTGAATTGCGATTCCGGTTTTAGTAGAACACCAAATGCGTCGGATTGAAGCTTGTGCCAGTCTTGTGGCTAAAGTTTACTTTTTGTTTCAATTATTACAATACAAGTTTGACAGGAAAACAATGGTGTATGGTCAGCTATTAAATGTATCAATTCAATTGTGTAATTTTTATTTTGTACCGGCTATATTTTTAACCTTTTTGCCACGAGATTTGTAATCCCAGTTTACATCTTTCTGTTACACAATGTATCCCTAGAATATCCAGGGTTAAAAGTTTATGCACTGAAATAGATGGTGCACTACACTGGCCTGCTTATTAAAAGCGATGTCTCACTGGCTCCCTATCAAATCATTCGATTCAGTGAACTAGGTATTAAAAGCAAAGACAGCTAGTGCAGGGGTGTGTGACATGAAGACCTGTTCAGTAAAACATCAGATTATATTGAATGCTAATATAACATTTAACCACACCTCGGACACTCCATAGAACGCTCGTAAAATAATCACCTATTACTACTACATAGCCTAATGACATTTGTACACGTGCAAATGTGTTCGTAAACTCGTTCGTTTGTGAATGTGTGCGTTCAGCGCCTAAACAAAGTGTCTCCCGAAGAGGCTCCCCGACTCCGGGGTGGAGTGCGGTATCTGAATCCGCGCGGGGAAGGGAGTGGCCGTTCTGTACGTAGTACTATTATCTCTTCTGTGATTTAAATACAGGCACCATTTTGTCTCTGGTCCCACAGTAGAATACCCTGTGTGTCGTGGGAACCAGAAACAGCGACATCCCAAACATGTAAACATACATTTTTTGACGATGTTGTGATGTCTTGTGTCGTAGGAAATTAGGGAGAAAGCAATTCGTTTTATGCGTATTACTTAGCTCTATGTACACAAGGTGTAAATGAATTAACGCAAAATGAGAAACTACTTTGTTAGGGACATCGTTCTAAGCAACTTGCATTATGAAACCGATTTGATCCGAGCAACTTTATTTCTCATTTCCCAGTACATTTTGGCCTGAGCGGGCCAGCTGATTTATATGGAAAAGTGAAAAATAAAGTTGCTCTGATCAAATCGGTTTCATGATTGAAGTTGCTCAGAATGATGTCCCTAACAAAGTAGTTTCTCATTTTGCGTTAATTCGTTTACATCTTGTATAGGCTGGCCCATCTAAATCATATTCTTTCTGTTCTTCCGGACCCTTCAAGAACTAATCTCGAAGAAAACTTTATCAATAAAAAGCGAACTTTCCCTATACGTCTACCTTTCCCTTCACATTATACAGGGGGATAGCGAATTACAGGGGCGATGTCAGAATCACTATCGCTGGAGCCGCTCCCCTGCACTGCATGTCATCTTACCCCCCTGTCGAAGAGACGGTACAGTCTAGTCATGTCGCCCGAAAGAACGACACCTTTCGATTACCTTCTTATCCCCATTTTTGCTGTAGTGAAAATTTTACGTACCTAACTAGGTAAGTAGTTATGTATACAGTCAATAGAAGAAGTATTTACCAATTATATATTTACAAAATATGATTAGTACTCGTCAATATTGTAGCACTGTTAAACTGCTATGGAAGAAGGACAAAGAAACTGCAACAGGTTCGTCCCTTTTGAAAGATTCCAAAATTTCCTCAACGATTATCGGGGTGAGTTTGTCCATACAATAAGCCGATTCTGAGGCTTTATTCGTGGCTGTTTTACTTCCATATATAGCCCCATCACTAGTTTGCGGCAACTCTTTTATCCCCCAGTCAGGAAATGGCCGAATCCATTAACAATTGAAAACTAATTGTCATAAACCTACGTTGAGAAGTTTTGGAAATAGCCTTTGTACATATTTTTTCGATCTTGAGCTACCCGTATTTTTATGAGTACAATAAAGAAATTACGAAATATGGCAGTCGGCGCAAACACTCAGCCACTAGCAAAGTAAGAATAAAGTATAGGACGGTTCCCTAAAGAATTATTCTGAAAGAGCGATGCATCACAGGGGAGAGGTCTGTCATGCATGCCCCAGGTTTAATAGAATGGAGCGTCCTGTAGTTTTATGTAGCCCTGGTACTTTGGTGGGAGGTGATGAAACGAGGTGTGAAATGAGAGGGGTGTTGTGATGCAATAATGTTATTGATTCAATGGTTCAGTTTTTCATGTTAGACTGGTTGAAAAATCTAAAATCGGCTTCCTTTACCGTTTCAACGGCATTTTGTGAGCCATTTGGGCAACGTGACTTTACGGAAAAAAGTCAGTTTCTGTTGAGTTCTTTAAATATCCCGATTACCCAATTCTTTTAGATGACAGAGTATTAGCTTTGAAAGGCAGGGAGCACTTATCCAGTGGAGAGCGCATAGATACATTTTCCTTTAAAACACAACTCGCCAATTTACGGGCTGCGGGGGACGAGGTAAGAGAGCTGTGATTGGTCAGCCGCTGCGAAACTGTCTGGCGGCCCGTCATCGTACATAGGTTGCGTCACAGTTGGTTTACTTGTTCTGAGGGTTGCGTATGCGAACGTTTGTTGAATACAACAAACGTTTGGCGAGCCGCATTCCCCCGCAGGCGCAGTCAATTGTTTACCTATATAGTCTCTGTTTGAAATACTCGCGTTCTGTTGGCCAGAAGACAAAATTAAGCAAAGAGTAAAGCTGAGGAGTCAAGTAAGTATAACTAGAAGGACGGAATCAAAAAGTATCCACACTCTAAATCAGTTTTTATTTTTTGGGCAGAGTAACGACCTGCTATTTGAATTTTATAAATCGGAATGAATCAAGTTTCTGTCTGTATTGGCTTATATAGGCTGGCGTTGGCGCGCTTGTGACTCCCGCCCAAATCGCACCGGCCGGCGCTGGCATCGTGGCGCGGGCAGGTCACGTGGCTGTGACGTGGCTACGTCTATGGCTGCTGGCTTTCAGGCTGTTGTTACATTCGGCCGTCCTGTAACAATTGCTCCCGCAATGGGAACAGAAAAATGCAACATTAGCTCTCAAGCAAATCGATCAGATCTTCGGTTTCTAGCTGCTCGTCGGAACTACTGGCACTGTCTGATGCAGGCGCTATGCTCCTATAAGGCCGAATCGAATCGGATGCTACCAGACCCGTGAAACTTTTATATCCACGGATCCCCTTAATACTTCTTATCTGATACCTGTCATTACCTACAACTTTCGTGATAACGTATGGTCCTGAATACAAGTCGTCTAATTTTGTGTTAACTTTACCAGCAGTACTAGTGGGGGCTTGTCTCCATAGAATTAAATCTCCTTTCTTATAGATCGTACTATTTTTGCGTCTCTTATCAAAATTTCGCTTCATCCTCCCTCTGGCTTTATCAATTCTTACGTTCGCCTTAGCACGTTTTTGCTGAACCGGTTCTTCGATACGTCCGGGAATAGTTACATCGCATACTGATCGACCAGCGTGACCGAACATGAGATCGTATGGTTTAAAGGTAGTCGTCTCATTGAGGGTATTATTAATACCCCATATTACATCCGGTAATACATTGTCCCAGTTATTCGCCGTGTCACTGGAATCTGTAGCACGCATGGCATCGAGTATGGTACGATTAGTACGTTCTACCTGTCCATTGGCCCTCGGGCATGCTATGGCATTGAGCGTGTGCCTAAACTGTTTTTGCGTAGCAAACCGTTTAAAGTACCTACTTGTAAAAGCTTTTCCGTGATCGGAAACGACGCGCTCTGGATATCCGAAAAGGCTGAATATTTTCTTTAGTACCCGGATAGTTTCTACAGAGTTAACAGTACGTGTTGGTTCGGCTATAACAAATTTTGAGAAGGAGTCAGTCATGACCAGTATATATTGGTACCCCTTCTTCGTTCGGCAGAATGGTCCTAAATGATCAATGTGTATCATTTTCATTGGCAGAGACGGCTTTTCTATGGGATGTAATTTACCTTCTTTTCGACCATATTCCCCTTTCCCGTAGGCGCAATGTAAGCAAGAAGATACATACTTCTGTATAAACCGAGTCATCTTGGGAAACCAATAGTCATTCTTGATAAGTTCTAAGCATCGCTTTAAACCTACGTGCCCTATATCATCGTGATGCATTTGCAGTATTTTCCATCTAGCTAGTCCGGGAACAACTAACCGATTTCCATTTAACGTTTTTCTATACAGCCGGTCATTTATGAGCACATAGTTATTTACAATATCCGCGTCCGCACAACCTTTCTTTAATAAATCCATTATTCGCTTCAGTTTTTCATCTTGGCATTGAATCGTATAGAACCAGTCTACTACCTCTAATCGATGAATATTGGCGACGTCAACGGGGTTCCTACTCAAAGCGTCAACGTGTTTCATCCGGTCTCCCGGCCTATATTCAATGCTGATATCGAAATCCTGTATCGACAACCACCACCTAGCTATTCGGGGTATCAGATCGCGTTTAGTTAAGGTCGCGCGCACAGCTGTACAATCCGTGACTATCTTCACATGCATACCTACAATATATACCCGAAATCGACGCAACGACTCGACGACAGCGAGCGTCTCGAGCTCATAACTATGGTATACACTTTCTTCACGACTCGTGACTCGGCTAAAGTACATAACAGGCTTCAATGTACCCTCAGTTTGTTTTTGTAATAGAATTCCTGCGATTCCTAGTTTGCATGCATCCGTGTGAATCTCAGTGGCCAAAGCAGGATCATATAAGGCTAAGAGTGGTTTTTTGCATAGCTCTTTCTTTAAGTATTCAAAACTATCATTTTGAGTATCGCCCCAAACCCAATCAACATTTTTCTTTGTCAGTTCTGTGAGCGGGCGAGCAATCACAGCGAAATTGAAAATAAATTTTCGAAAATAGCTACACAATCCAATAAACTGTCTCACTTCATGGACATTTTTAGGCACAGGAAACATAGAAACCGCTGCTAGCTTTGATTCACCCGGCTGTATACCGTCAGAAGAAATGTCATGTCCTAAGTATGTGATCTTTTCCTGAAGGAATGAGCATTTTTGCATGTTTAGTTTTAAGTTTTCTGATTCAAATTTATTTAACACGGCCTGTAATAGATTTAGACCAGACGATACATCGTGTGACGGTAGAAGTAGATCGTCGAGGAATGCCAATATCTCTGAGTTGCACGATTTAACCGGCTGAGTATTGTTCAAAGAATCAACAATTTTGTTTATCAGACGCATGAAAACGGACGGCGCGTTCGCAAGGCCGAAGGGAACACGCAAATATTCATACTGTCCTTGGGTAGTTATGAAGGCAGTTTTGTGTGTATCCTCGGGATTTAAAGGGACCTGATGATAACCCTGGGCCATGTCTAGGGACGAGAAACGACTTTTCCCAGCCAGTTTAGAAACTTGGTCATCAATATTGGGCAAAGGGAATCTATCACGGACGGTGATGGCATTCAGTGAACGATAATCTACGCAAAGTCTATTACCGCCTGTCTTTTTCTTAACGAGAATAACCGGCGATGCATAATTCGACTCCGATTCTTTTATTATACCCGCATCTAACAACTCTGATACTTTAGATTTTACGACTGCTTGTTCACTGTGTGCTAAGCGGTAAGGTCGATGATGCACAGGCTGTTCGGTAGTTAGGGTTATATTCATTTGTACTAAATTGGAACAACCTAACTCATTAGTACTGCTTGCAAAACAATGCCGATATTCCGTCAACATCTCAATTAGTGATTTATGTTCACTTTCGCTCAATGGTCCCACACAAATGTCATTTATTTTTACTCCCCCAATATCGATACTTGCTTCAGAGCAGGTTAACAGAACGTTCTTGGCTATGGCGTTTTGGCTATTAATGGCTTTGTGGCTAACCTGATTGTAAAGCGGAGAGTCGTCGCAGCTCTCGGCTCGCAGCAGTAGCTCGCCAGGGGTCCATACGATGTCCTTTGTCCCGGTGTTGATAACCTTGAGGTATCCTTCGCCACCTCGTAGAACAGTGGCAGGGATTGAGTAGGCGATATCTTGCATCTCGTAGTGGCGCACAGGGGTTATTACATCATTGTCTTCCTTGTTGCCGAGTATCTGCACCTTGATTATGGATGTGCCATGGGGTAGACGTTCATCGCTACACGTAACAACCTGGAATCGGTGGCATTCTTCTGTCACTTCCATTTGTCGTAAGTGATCACCTTCATCCTTCTTGAGAGTAGCTGCTCCATTATGTACAACCAGGCATATACCCTCATGGTTTATTACAGGCTGACCAATCAACATATTTATGCCGTTCATGTTGATATCGGTGAGATATGCTTGGCATGGCATCTCTATGCCATCGATTATCAAATTAAACTCGACTTGACCTCGGCTCGTGATAAATCCGCCGGAAAATCCTTTAAGTACAGTGCTGGTGTCCTTCACTTTCAATGATAGAAGCCGTGAGACTTGCGTTGCTAGGACATTGACTTGGCTACCCGTATCAATATAGGCCTTCACGTATACGCCGTTAATTTTTGCTGTCTTTTTGTAGATATCATTGTAATTTTGTATCACATTTATTCGTTTTACTTCTCCAGCCGGCTTCGAAGTAGATTGTTTATCAATCGACGGGCATCGTGGCGCAATGTGACCTTGGAGTCCACACTTGAAGCAGGTGCGTTGGTCGGGTAGTGGACAGGAGCGTACTAAGTGGCCAGTTTTCTTACATCGTGGACAGGGATCAGTTTCTAGGTTGACAGGCTGTTGTTTCTTGTCTGGCATTTGGCGGGAAAGATCTTTGTATGTCGAGCGTGGCTCAAATGTAGGAGCTTTGTAATCGTCGAACGAAGAAAGGAATCCTTCATACAGTTCGTCTGGACGGTCGCACTGGAACGCTTTGGCATTTGACTGGAGGGATTGTGGTAGTCCTCGGATGACGCAAGAAACAGTTGCATTGTCCGACAATTTGCACCGGAAACAAAGTGCCACTTTTTCTTGGTAGTATTTTGTCATGCTTTCTGAGGGCAGTTTTTTTCTGTTGGTCATTTCTTCGAGCATGTTTGCGTAATCGCGATGTTTCGGGAACGCCCGTAGTAACAATTGTTTCCACTCATTCCATTCGTAATCGTAATCGTCCAATCTGTTGTACCATTTTCTTGCCTGACCTTTTAATTTGTCCTGAAGATGGAATGATTTTGTTTTGTCATCCCAGCCGTGAATTTCACCGAGTTGTTCGATTTTTTTGAGCCATGCTTTGACTGTGCAATCTTCACTGTCTGGATCAAACTCTGGGATTAGGGATGCAGCACGGTGTTTAGGTCGCTGGAGTAATGGAGTGTCGTAGTGCAATTCTTGAAAAGCGCGGTCTACCTCTTGAAGCAGAAGATTTTTGAGCATTTTCTTCGCCGGTGGAGGGTCGTCATCGTCGTCATGCTGGTTTTGTCGGTCTTGTCTCGCAGAATCAAGTGAACGATGTCTTTTCTTTCTTGCTGCACTTTTTTCCATCGTAGGTGCCACTTCTGATTATAACTAGAAGGACGGAATCAAAAAGTATCCACACTCTAAATCAGTTTTTATTTTTTGGGCAGAGTAACGACCTGCTATTTGAATTTTATAAATCGGAATGAATCAAGTTTCTGTCTGTATTGGCTTATATAGGCTGGCGTTGGCGCGCTTGTGACTCCCGCCCAAATCGCACCGGCCGGCGCTGGCATCGTGGCGCGGGCAGGTCACGTGGCTGTGACGTGGCTACGTCTATGGCTGCTGGCTTTCAGGCTGTTGTTACATAAGTTAATAGATAATAAAATGTATGGTGCTCTGATCAAATCGGTTTAATTGTGAAAGTTGTACAGAATGATCCTTGAGCTCCAAGGTTGTCCATTGATATCGGGACACCCAATTGCAATGCTTCAAAACATCGATACAGTCAGAGAGATACGAAATAGTCCTATGGGAGACTGGATTTCAGCAGTCATTGGCCCGGATATTACGAACTTATAGTTCGTCCTAAATCCGTTACAGAGTTACACCCAATGCAAAGTTATTTATCCATTCAACGACCAACCTCACCCGCCAATTCACACCTTACACCAGTGATATAAGCTTTAGAATCCTATAGCGTCTATCATTCATGTAACTAATGGACTCATCAAAGAAACTTAGGATTTAAGGTTCGAACAGATAAGGTTGGAAGTCGCAATCGTGTGCCAGTGACATACATGGTATCAGGATATTAAGTCGACGTGCTGGTGTCATATCCGGCGGCGGGACTACTTCCGGTTCCGGTTTGGCGGCCATTTTGCCGGAAATAGATGAACTGTTTAAAGTTTTATGCTTTGCTTGTTTTGCGGTTGCTTGCTTAGAGGGCAAATTACCTTTGTTTTGTTTTACAGGGTGTAACGAGGTAATAGCACAGATACCTACTCTAATATTATACTAATACAGATAGACCACCTAGAACAAAATATGACAGCGGCGTAAACCGAGATGCTACGGAAGCTTCTTTAGTTCGAGGCCATTATCGCTTGGTGCAGCACCATCGAAAAATTGCAAATAACAAGATGGCGATGGCGCTATGTTAAATAGGATTTATTCTAAGATTAGCGCCACCTAGAAGTATGTTAACTGAAACCATGGCGTTTAAAGTACAAATCTTACTCCTCACGCCATCTCTTTTTTACAAAGGGTTACTCACTGATTCTAATTTTTGTAGGATGAGCACCCTGTGGTAAGAGTTAGGAATATCCTAATTTTCTGTTGATCAGAGTACTTAACTAATTTAATTTAGCATTTTCTCCCCGGGACCTACAGTATCGTGCCATCTGAAACAAGGAAGCGCCCGAAACATAATGTCACATAGAAACGGGTCACCCATCCTATACCCGTCTCGGCCACATGTTGCTTAACCCGCACAATCGTTTCCGTGCTTCATTTGAGAGATAATTGGAATTAAATAATCAACGTTATGATTTTAACAGAGACTCTGCGCCTGCGTATTCAACAAACGTTTGCATACGCAACCTATGTACAAATGGATGTCGCATATTTTGATTTTAAGAAGGCTTTTGACCTAGTTGATAATGACATATTATTGGCAAAATTAGCTATATTTGGATTTACGCCCGCTTTGCTGTCTTTTTTTGCTGACTATCTAACAAATCGCCAGCAATATGTTGAATACGCTGGGAATACCTCAGGAATGTATAGGACACCATCAGGCGTGAGTCAGGGCAGCAACTTGGGACCACTAGAATTCATACTGATGATAAATGACTTACCAGACGTTGTCCAGCAATCAAATTGTCTACTGTTCGCAGATGATCTGAAGTTGTACAGGACAGTGAATGATAGGTAGGACTGCGAGAAACTACAGTGTGACATAGATAGTGTGGTTGAGTGGAGTAGGAAGAACAAGCTCTACTTTAATGTATCAAAATGTAGCTTGATGACATATACGCGTGCTATAACTCCTCAACGTTACGATTATAACATGGACGGAGTCCAAATGGCTAGGGTCACCTCGATACGCGATTTGGGTGTCCGCATGACAAGTGATTTAAACTTCCGTGACCACATAATTAATATCTGTAAGAAAGCTTTCCAAATTTTGGGTTTTGTGTTGCGTCAATCGAAAAACTTTAACAACTTCAATACAATAAGGACGTTATATAGCACACTGGTAAGAAGTAGGTTAGAATACAGTGGTATGGTATGGCACCCTCAGGAGACTAAGTACACAGAAATGATCGAAAAACTACAGAATAAATTTTTAAGATATATGTACTTCAGACAGTATGGTACATATCCGCTCTACCCAGCAATGTACCCCTCGTTGTTTCTACTAGGAATGATAGGATATTACAGGCTGGATGTAAGGAGGCATGTAGCCCTGGTCACCTATGAAATGTGTGGGAAGTATTTCGAGGTAGATTGCCCAATCCGAGACTCTTGGAATGTATTTGCCTGAAAGTCCCCAACGCGCACCTTAGACAAGCGCGCCGTAATCAATTATTTTCTCTTCCACTGTGCAGAACTAACTTATTAAAATTTGCCCCATTGACTGTAGCCCTTCGCACCTTGAATTATATTGCAATAGAAATTGACATATTTAATTGTTCACTGGCAAAGTTCCAAGAAAATGCTTATAATTATTTGACTAAATGACTGATTTAAATTTTATTATATTGACATGTAATTAGAATAGGTATAATTAGATAGGATGGTGATATTTTTTATAGTTATGGTATTTAATAATAATATTATTATAATTAATTGAAACTTCAACTTAATTTACAATGTATATAAGACCTAGCAATGTGTGTGCCTGTACATAAAGGTTATGTTTTAATAGTTCTATTAAGATATTATATGATATTGAATTGGGTCAAACACCTGTAATGATATCATGAATTGTTATTGTAATGAATAAATAAATACTAAATACTAAATGTACGATGACGGGCCGCCAGACAGTTTCGCAGCGGCTGACCAATCACAGCTCTCTTACCTCGTCGCCCGCCCGTAAATTGGTGAGTTGTACTTCAAAGGAAAATATATCTATGCGCTCTCCACTGGATAAGTGCTCCCTGTGAAACACTGAATCGAATTGGTAGGGACCACGTCGGGGCATACTCCCAGAGCGTTGAAAAGGGTCAGTGACAAAATGCTAATGTTACATTTTGTATAGGTACACACGTTTTGGTAAAACTGCCCGCAGTGTTGTTTTAACTCAATATTCAGCTCCCACCGCTCGCTCGCCTTAAAGTTTCTGTGTTTATACACAGGGCCGTATTCTGTACAAAAGTGCAGATTTAGACCTCAATGATAAATAAGTATTATTTACCACTTCAATAAGTATCTTGAATTTGCTTTAGACAGGGTACTAATAATAGGCTTGTGGCCAAGGTAGTCCAATAAATCTAGGAACAAGTCTTAAGTTGAAGCATTATGTACAAAATGGCTTGACATTCTCAGAATTGTATATTTCCAGCAGATATATTTTATAAAGTCAATTTTGTGCAAAAAAAAACAGCATTTGATGGCACTTTTACATGACGTCATTCTGTTGTTATTTCATAGAACTCAGGAACAAAAGTTCCGTTTTGACAGTTCATAAAAAGTATCTATTTTGACTTGACAGGCCACAAGCCTATTGTGATGATTTTCATTGATCCAGTAGCTGGATTCAGTATCACTGGATTCCAGCACGAGATTCTTCTTCTTGTCGAGTCGTCATCCATCATACACGGGCAGCCCAAAATGCCGCGACCGCGATAGCTCGCTCATTAGCTCTGTACAGCTCCTCGTTCGTGCAGGTTGTCGGGCACGCGGGGCATCCAGTCATGTGCGGTGATGGTCTGCGTCGGATGGCCGCAGATGCACTCCGTGAAGTTATCGGGGGTGATACCCCACCTCGCAAGCACGGGATTGACACAATTTCTCGAAATTCTCACTATTTTCTCACAATTACATAACACCATAACACAACACACACACCCTCACACACACAAAATACACAGTATACAGTCAAAGGACATCCTACCCTCGTATTTCCCATTTTGTAGTACTTGCCTATTAATTTGATAACTTACTGCCTATTTATAATAATTATTCTTACCCATTTTCATGATAAGGTCACATAATTGAAACAAAAAGTAAACTTTAGAAAAAACCGACTTCCACAAACCCTATTTGATTAGATTGAGTTTAATACAAACTGTAACCCCTTATCCCCCCACTCTTGGGGAATTAATTTTGTCAAATCCCATCTCAGTGCTACCCCACGCTACTAAGGAACCTCTGTACAAAGTTTCATGGCTCTAGGTCCACCGGTTTAGGCTATGCGTTGCCTGCCCGTCAGCCACGCATTGTATTTGTACCTAGTATTGAGCAGATCTGGTGGCCATATGTGGTCTTCATCAGCAGTTCCGCATCACAATATTATGCTTACCATGTGCATTTGCACGAGTTATTATGAAAAACACAAAAATCACTATAGGTCTGCCTATAATATTTGAAGAGTTCCCTCAATTTCTCCAGGATCCCATCATCAGATCCTGACCTGGTGTCAATGGGACCACCCTTGAGGTATTACCTATACGCCGAAAAAAGATTAGTTCAAATCGGTTCATAATTGGCGGAGTAATCGCGTAACAAACATAGAAAAAAAAAAACAAAAAAAAAAAACATACGGGTCGAATTGAGAACCTCCTCCTTTTTTGAAGTCGGTTGAAAATAAGAGTCCTTAATTGGCCTATGTTCAATCATATTTTTAGTTATAATAATGTATATCTTGCTGTGGACTCAGTTCGCAAATAAACAAATAAACAGACACTGGAACATGTTTAAGCGGACTGGATTGAAACATGTTAACATTGATCCAGTGGCAATCCAGGGCTGGAATCCAGTGATGAATGAAAATCAGTCTTTATTGATAAACAAACTTTGCGTCACGCCTTTTTAGGGTTCCGTACCCGAAGGGTGCCAAACGGGACCCTATAACTGAGACTTGGCTGTCCGTCTGTCCGTCCGTCCGTCCGTCCGTCCTGTCCGTCACCAGGCTGTAACTCATGAACCGTGGTAGCTAGACAGGTGAAATTTTCACAGATGATGTATTTCTGTTGCCGCTATAACAACAAATACTAAAAATCAAAAGAAATTTAATATTAAGGGGGGCTCTCGTACAACAAACGTGATTTTTTTTTGCTCATTTTTGCTCGATATTGATAATGGTAGCAGGTAGACGCTTAAAATGTTCACAATATATTGAGTATATTATTTACTTAAAAAATAAATAATTAAATTTAAATTAAATTAATATTTAGGGGGGCTCCCATACTTCTTTTTTTTGCGGTTTTTATAGATAATGGTACGGAACCCTTCGTGCGCGAGTCCGACTCGCACTTGGCCGGTTTTATTCCATACGGCGTGGCTGACGCTCGGGCGTGCATGATAGAAGATACGTATAGGCGGGTGTCAATTATATCCCAACAAAACATGCATATGCATATACAAAAACGCCAGTCTCGCAGCCTGCGCAGTTTATTCTACCGTAAAAAGTTGTGAGATCTAATTTTAAACCAAGTCGGTTAATTTAACCAGTATCTGTGTATGGTAGAATCTTTCCAACAACTTTATTATCGTATACTGTTAAGTACCTACCTAATTAGTTAACTAATAACATTTATAGTGATCGGATCAATATAAGACATCTTTATTTCTTCAATAATAATTAGAATGACTTGGCAATCGCACGTAGAAAAGTTGTCGACTATAGGACCGTGTGTGCAACGTAATGTACCTATTGCTCTCGCTCCGAAATAATTCGTTGTTTTGTTATTAGTTAAGTTTATCTTTATTTAGAGATATGTTGTGTTGAGTAATAATATTCATTTGTGCTCTGGGTGCTATAGAGTGGTCAGTTGAGCGCGATTGCCAAGTTATTCTAATTATTATTGAAGAAATAAAGATGTCTTATATTGATCCGATCACTATAAATGTTATTAGTTAACTAATTAGGTAGGTACTTAACAGTATACGATAATAAAGTTGTTGGAAAGATTCTACCATACACAGATACTGGTTAAATTAACCGACTTGGTTTAAAATTAGATCTCACAACTTTTTACGGTAGAATAAACTGCGCAGGCTGCGAGACTGGCGTTTTTGTATATGCATATGCATGTTTTGTTGGGATCTCATTTCTTTTTGTAAGTAACTTTCCTTTTTTTCTTTTCGGGTACTATTTCTTGTGCGTTAGCTACCGACTTTCTCAAAGCCCACTCCCTATCTCTATGGGCTCTTCTCTGTGGCTTTGATGTTACGATTTGTGACAAGTCTGGGCGGTGAATTATATAAATATAAATCATACCTCAAACCAAACCATACCGCGCCATTAACCATACCATTCAGGAAATGCACACCTAGCGACATCTAATGGGGAATAGCGATATTAGACAATATTATAACCGCTTTATTAGGGTTCCGTACCCGAAGGGTGCCAAACGGGACCCTATTACTGAGACTTCGCTGTCCGTCTGTCCGTCCGTCCGTCCGTCTGTCACCAGGCTGTATCTCATGAACCGTGGTAGCTAGACAGTTGAAATTTTCACAGATGATGTATTTCTGTTGCCGCTATAACAACAAATACTAAAAATCAAAAGAAATTTAATATTAAGGGGGGCTCCCATACAACAAACGTGATTTTTTTGCTCATTTTTGCTCGATATTGATAATGGTAGCAGGTAGACGCTTAAAGTGTTTACAATATATTGAGTATATTATTTATTTAAAAAATAAATAATTAAATTAAAATTAAATTAATATTTAGGGGGGCTCCCAAACATTTTTTTTGCGGTTTTTTATAGATAATGGCACGGAACCCTTCGTGCGCGAGTCCGACTCGCACTTGGCCGGTTATTTAAATCATAGCTGGAACCAAACCATACCGCGATTCAAGATACACATAGCGACTAGCGACATCTAATGGGGAATAGCGATGAATCGAAGTAGTCGTGTACTGAGCTTATTGATAATTAATATATTATGAAATTGGGGCTAAAATTGCGCAATGTTTGAGTTTTCCTTGGCTTTGCAGGCTAAACTCTAACCATGCTCAAAATTTTAAGCTTGTGGGTTCGCTAGAAGTAACCTTTAGAGTTTTCATGATCGTGAATCAGTGAGTCAGTGAGTGTCAAAATTGAGGAACTTTGAATTGCTGTACCTTCAACTCTACTGGTTCAAATTTATTGAAATTTTGAGAATATGTCTTATGACATGGTGCCTTTTAGCCGCCGGGAATTCAGGTTTCTATCTTTATCCACAACGGAGTAACAGGTAGGTCAAATATGCTCTGAATGGCTTCCTGTAAAGGATGTTACTGCTGCGCCCGTATGTTTTGCTTTTTGCTCGACTTGGCTTGGGGGCGCTGCCGCGCCCCCAGATACAAGAAACTCTAATGCTATGTATGAAGCATCATGTCACATCAAGCGGGTGACATTATACAGGGTGTAACAGAAAGGGGTGTACAAGCCGAAAGAGGGTTGCTAGGGACATCATTCTGAACAACTTTACTTTACTTTACTTTATACTTTATTGCACAAAAACAGAATACAGACACTTAATAATGAAAAAAAACCATGTACTAAGGCGAGCTTATCTCTAATATGAGATCTCTTCCAGCAAACCTAGGATGGACAGGATTAATTAACAAAAGATAGACCTAACATATGTGCACAACGATAAATTGATCAAATTTTTACTATGGGACCGAATTGATCTGATCAACTTTATTTTTATTAACTCAGTACATTAGCGCTCAGCTGATCTGTACGGTGGAGTGAAAAAGAAAGTTGCTCTGATCAAGTCGGTCCCACAGTGAAAGTTGTTTAGAATGATGTCCCTAACAACCCACTTTCGGCTTGTACACCCCTTTCTGTTACACCCTGTAGATCTACCAACTTTATTGTGAAACGACGGTTGTAAATTGGTGTCGCTAGTGGCTTCTATATTTGTAATTGTGTCCGAGCATAGAATGGCATATCAAAGATGGCGGTCGTAGTTCTGAATTCTGACATTTCACAACAAAGTTGGTAAATCTGTACGAAAGCAGGCCCGCGTTCTGTTACTTTATATAGGTATACTTTATTGCACAAAATAATACATTTTACTATGGAAAGTGGACAACACATGACAAAGGCGAGCTTAACTCTATTAAGAGATTTCTTCCAGCAAACCTAGGATGGACAGGAAATAATTGAACAACAACATTGCCCGCGATTTGGGAGGCGACACGAACTATACTATTAACTAAACTAATTGAAATGGTATGTTTGAAAATGGAATCTGTGGCCACCGCGCAAGAGCGGTCGGATTTGAGTTTGTCAGTTTAATGACTTTAGTTCCTTTATTTTAGTGGTTTTGACACCTCCCAAATAGCCCTCAGTGTTTACTTGTATCAGTGTGGCAGCCATTTGACCATAAATATGATAACATTCCCCCCCCCCCCCCCGGCGGTATGCTAAAGCCTTGTGGGGCCTTTTTGCATAGTCCGGCCCCGACAAAGACTGCTAGTTAACATGCTAATTCAGTTTTGTGCTGGGAGCATAGTTTATAGGCCAGAGATGTGTACAGAGCTGAAACGAAGCTATTATGGCATCTGACCTCAATGGGCTTGACAGCACCATAGTTTGCAATCTTGTAAGGTTAATAACCTTTCAGTGGGTGGATTTCTCCAAGTGTTTGTAGTTTATTTTGTCTTTTAAGATTGAACTTAACCTCTCTTTTAATATTGAGTTTGATTTTGTTCGCGTCAGCAGTGTTTTTCCCACATATTTCTGATGTCACACCATCCATTTCTTTCGAAATTCGAACCTATGAAAACCAATCAGCTTTGCCAATTTGCATCCGTTGTAAACCGAGATGTATTTTGATCGTCATTCATCCAATCAGAGCTTGGCGTGTAAACTTTTTTCCAATCAGCGTCAACCGCGTCACGTCCGCACTAAATTGTGAATGGCTCGCAATTAGTCTACTACGTCGACGACCAATGAGCGTTAATTTGGGCCTTTTGGCGGGAATGTTTTCATTGCATCCCGTTTTTTGACGAAAAATTGAAGAAGTGTTTGTGTGTCTGTCTCTGGCACTCTAAAGCACTAAACTGGCTGACGGATAATGAATGAGATTTGTAAATGTTACATAGTAGACCTTTGCGATGGTTCTTGCTATGCAATGTTTTATTAACGAATCGTGCACTCAAATTCCGATCTTTGAAGAGGTATTCCAAAATGAGACACTACCTAAATCCAGAAAATATATGTGGAGTAAAATTCACCCCCACAGTGTAACAGGCGATTTATCGAAGATTAATTCAAAATGCCGACACGTGATTAGCTGAAATGAGTTTAACAATTGTCATAGCTAATTCTCCTTTCGGGATTCGACCGTCAGTTAACCATCGAAGATCAACAAGCCATCAAGAGCCCTCAAGCAGTCGACCTGGACGAACAGCTGAGATAATTTAGGATGGAATGCATTCCACAATACCCACCTTGTCACCTATCCGACCGGACTCTGATAACACAGCAATCATGGGCGAGTTTGATCTAGGGTTGTCCTTCATAGTAGTAGTAGTACTTAGTGTACTTCAATCGATATTCATTAAATGGTGGTCTAATACTTAGTTAAACCACAGGGTGCTCATCCCATACAAATAAGAATCAGTAACCCTTCGTAAAAAAGAGATGGCGTGAGGAGTAAGATTTGTACTTAAATGCCATGGTTTCAGTTAAAATACTTCTAGGTGGCGCTAATCTTAGAATAAATCCTATATATCTAAGCGCCATCTAGTGGTGTTTGCAATTGTTTGATGGTGCTGCACCAAACGTTGATGGCCTCGAACTAAAGAAGCTTCCGTAGCATCCGAGACGCCGGTGTCACATTTTGTTCTAGGTGGTCTATCTGTATTAGTATAATATTATAGTATCTGTGGTTAAACCATGTTAAACTTCGCCTTTGTCACGTGTTTTCATTAATTCACTGGGATACTCTTTCGAGTATCTGGTGATTTGCTGCTCGTTGGCACTACCCGGGGGCACCGTACTAGGGCTGCGGACGTGAGCGACTTTTTCTACCGGAAGTAAAGTTAAAACGTTATCTCGATGTGGATGTAAGCTCTCGACAAATAACACGTGTGCCAAGTTTTGTGAGGATCGCTTGAAAACTGTGGCCCTTAGTCCGGAACTGACAGACACACATACCTTACATTACATAGAGACAGACGAAGGCAAAATCGGCCTCCTATCTTGTCGAAATGGAGCCCTCGCTCGCTCGGTTAATTACACTGACGAAAGGATTACTGTCATTTTATTTGCAGTATGTAAATTATTGAACTCTTTGTTAACAGGTCTTTACACATCCACTAAATTAAGCAGTTTGCAAGTAGCCCGCAAATATTGCCATACTTACTTAATTTATTTTTACATCAAATTAAGATGACAATCTTTAGCCAATATCTGCGCAAAAATATGTAAGTAAACAGTACAAAATAAATTAACAACAAACCAACCATCACCCACACAAATATTTCTATTGAAATCAAAACAAAATAAACCAGTCATAGAAAACGGCCTACATAAAAAATAAAACCGGCCAAGTGCGAGTCAGACTCGCGCACGAAGGGTTCCGTACCATTATTTATATAATTGGAACAAAAAGTCAACTTTAGAAAAAACCGACTTCCACAAACCCTATTTGATTAGATTGAGTTTAATACAAACTGTAACCCCTTATCCCCCCCCCCCCCCAGGGGAATTAATTTTGTCAAATCCCATATCAGTGCTACCCCACGCTACTAAGGAAACCCTGTACAAAGTTTCATGGCTCTAGGTCCATCGGTTTAGGCTATGCGTTGCCTGCCCGTCAGCCACGCATTGTATTTGTACCTAGTATTGAGCAGATCTGGTGGCCATATGTGGTCTTCTTCAGCAGTTCCGCATCACAATATTATGCTTACCATGTGCATTTGCACGAGTTATTATGAAAAACACAAAAATCACTATAGGTCTAATCGGTCTAATTTTCCAAATCGGTCCATCCGTTTAGGCGCTATCGAGGCACATACATAAAAAATAAAATAAAAAAAAAAACGCGTGTAGCACCGTACACGTGTTAGAAGTAAAACTTCTGTAGCTAGATCATTAAGTGGTACCTATACTATACACCTATACCTACCTATACTAAAAGAGATTTAAATTTCCAATTTGGAGATCCAATCTCTGCTTCAAGTTACTTTTAAGTTTCAGACGTCCGATTATTTGAAATTATTTTATACTTGTACTTACTTTTAATACGTCATGTCATTTATTTCCCACCATTCCTTATCTACAATTTGTCGCGCTCGTGGTGATATACTTAACTCATTCAATAGTGTCACTACGTCACTACTATTTGCATCTCGCTCAGATTATATACCATCTGACGTCACGTCTTTAAGCCGTCTCGCTCAAATGTATGCATTGCTTTGCTTGTTTTAGAAATCCATATCGACCCGTGTGACATTGATGAAACTCTTTTCTTACAAACTGTATGGATCGCATCGCACAGCTGTCAAACATAAGTTCCGGTTCCAACAAAGAGGTTGAACGAAATAGTTTGAGTCATGTCAGGCGGCGGCGGCGGCGCCATCTTGGCCATACCGGAAATCAAGAACTCGTGGAAGAATGCTTAAAATAATTTTTATTTGTTAACGTTTCATCAGGTTTTTCTCTCACTAATTAACATTCTTTATTGTACGAATGTATTATTATCTTATCTGATTAGTTAAAAACCGTATTGAAAATAGTTGCGGTTTTAAAAGTCTTCAGCCGACCCTGACGTCACCGATTCCAATTTCCGTTACATTTCTTAGCCACTCGTGATAGCACCCGGCTAGTAGCGATTGAAAAGCAAATATATGAATAACCCACAGTTGAGAGGTTAAATAAATTTTACCCCCGTGCCCCAAGAAGTTTTACTTCAAAAAAAACAAACATCCGGACGAATTGTAAACCTCCTCCTTTGGGAAGTCGGTTAATAAAACCGCAAAAAAACACGTTAATTGTATGGGAGCCCCCTTTATATTAAATTTATTTTGTTTTTAGTATTTGTTGTTATAGCGGGAACAGAAATACGTCATCTGTGAAAATATCAACTGTCTAGCTACCACGTTTCATGAGATACGGCCTGGTGACAGACAGACGGACGGACGGATATCTTGAGATTTTAAGGTACTTTCCCTCCAGGGCCCATTCGTTTGTTCCACCCTGTATATGTGTGATCTGTAACTGTATTTTTCATGAAATACCCAAAAAGTTTTGTTCAAATTATCATCTTATGTCAGAATAACTTTGTAGCTAGTTGAAAAATAACATTTGAATTGATTCAAAGCTTGCCGCGCTTTTAGGGCCTTTAGTACCTACTAAACGCCGCCGTAAGCAGCACTGTCTACAACCTACTCCTACTGGAAAACGTGAGACACCCATCTACAATTTCCGTACAATGAGGTTCACTCACTCATTATGTCAATGTCATGCAGACTGCAAAACATCATTTCAACGCACCAAAGAATATTTAATTAAAACATCACTGGCAGCCAAACTTGAAGTGGCCAAAAGGAAAAAAATAATTTCTGTGCTCTGAGATTTGTATGACAACAAAAGTAATTAAAAACTATTAATTTTATAATTATTTTCTAAAAGTTCTACATAATAAATAGAGACGTCGTAATTCATCAATTAATATTTAAAGTCTTTGTAGAAGTCCGGGGACGACATTGCCATATCATTTAAATTTAGTTTCATTAAAAGAAGGCTTACCTACCAAAACAAAATGGCCTTGGTATAAACTTTTCAAGCGTGTTGTGAAGACGTATCTTGTACCGAGACCACTTTCAATTTGTAATATCTCTCGTATTTCAGTATTTGTGGTTGGTGCGGCAACAGATATACACATTCTGTGAAAATTTCAGCTTTCTAGCTATTACGGTTCGTGCAGGCGGACCCGGTGACAGACGGACGGACGGACGGACGGACGGACGGACGGACGGACGGACGGACGGACGGACAGCGAAGTCTCAGTAATAGGGTCCCGTTTGGCACCCTTCGGGTACGGAACCCTAAAAATACCATCCACCTACGAGAACGGTCACGTGATTTAGTTTATAGCCAATCGTAGCTCGCCACGTCACTAGCAGAGTGCGTTTGCTCGAATGGGCGGGAAATTAATTTGCAATCCGATTTCGGACCACTCCGTAGATGTAGCTCTTGGTTATTGCCGGTTTTGGGCCGTATAAAAAAGGAACCCTTATAGGATCACTTTGTTGTCCGTCTGTCCGTCTGTCACGACCCCTTGTTTACAAAGTTATTGGTGCGCCTACTTTCATACTCCATGTACGTAACCAGGTACAATCATTTAGTATATGTTATTGAAAGAAAATGCAGTCGGGTTATTTCTTTTTATAATAATTCCATCTGTTCATCCGATAAACTTCAAGTACGATGTGACCGGTGAGGGGATGGAAAATAATGAAAAAAAAAAAACTCTAATTCCCGGAGTCGCAAACGAGGTCTACAGCTTACAGAGCCACAAATATTTTTCTTATCTATGATAGTGATGACCTTAGAAATATAAGATAAAAATAAGTAACTTATTAATCGAGTAATGCGCTACGCCGCAGTTGGCCGCTACGCACGTAGCAGTTAATGCTACGCCGTAGCAGCTATGCTGCGCCGTAGCAGCTAATGCTACGCCGTAGCAATGTTAAAGGCCGATTACACTACACAAGCCTGGGTGCTCAAATTTAATTCCGCTTAAACATACAAACATAAACATTTACATGCAGGCACAACATTGCTTCTGGCCCCGCACTAGGACACCCTGTGTCGTGGGAACCGGAAACAGCGACATCACAAACATCTAAACATCCAAGACCTGGGGTTTTTTTTGTCCCCAGCCGGGATTCGAACGCGTGACCTCTCGCATGGTAGGCAGACGTGCAACCGCTGCGCTACAGAGCTCGTCCATATCGCTGTCGTTTTCCGAGCGAGAGGAGTTGAAAGCACTTTGAGTTGCCGTCAAAAAACTAGGCAAAAACGTAGCGCCACAACTCTTCCAATAACAGTGGCACAGTTAAAACGCGGCGAACGAAGCCAAAACAAATCCGTGAAAAATTTGACAAATAAAGCCTCGTATTCACTAAAGGACCAAGTCGCTCGACATGTCGAGAGCAGTCGCGGGACATCTACGTGCGATTGTCCGGAGACAGTCGCGTGACATTTTGTTCGTCCACACACCACAGTTGTGGTTGAGATGAGAAGCTTTTCGAATACTTTTTCGACGCGTAAATTTTCCTGCTTCCTACACTGTATTTTGTCGAACGTATGATTTGCCCAGATACTATAATATCCAATTGACTGCGCCTGCAGAGGTATGCGGCTCGCCAAATGTTTGTTGTATTCTCAATTCAACAAACGTTCGCATGCATACGCAACCTATGTAGATGACGGGCCGCCAGACAGTTTCGAAGCGGCTGACCAATCACAGCTCTCTTACCTCGTCCCCCACCGCCCGTAAATTGGCGAGTTGTGTTTCAAAGGAAAATGTATCTATGCGCTCTCCACTGGATAAGTGCTCCCTGGCTTTGCCAAAGAGTAGTCTGCCGAATATGTACATTGCCGGAGAAGAGTTCTGTCGAAGGAGTAACCTTTCGAAGCTGTGTAGGTACTTAACTGAGATTTCATTTCATTTCATGATTCTTTGTTTTTATTATTATTTGTCTGTAATATTGTTGGCCAAACGGGATTGTCCAATTGTCCATTAGAAATCCCGCAAATTCCGTAAGTGTCCATATTAATATCATCATTTCGATGCATAATTACCTACCGCCCGCCCGAGCTCTCGGGCAGCCCGGCTATGGCCCGGCTGTGGGCATCAGTATGGTTGTCGGTCGCAAGCCAAGCGCACGCACGTTTTGTACTGTGTTCGTATCGTACGAGTATCTGCGATTAGTGTGCGATCGCGCGGTGCGAGGCGATCACAACTGTACGCTTGAGCATTAGGCACATTTTAGCATGCAGCGCAGCGGTTGCTGACGCGACGGAGTAGGCTATTATAGCAGTAGGTATTGGAAATTTCCTACTGAGTGAAGTATCTGTTATGTAGTAACTATTTAGTAATCTGTGGCTATAGCTCCACCTTTCTAGAACCCACCGCACATGCACAATATCAAAGCCCCTCCATAATCCCAGCCCTCACATTGCTTAGTGAGTGCTTCACTAAGCAAAAAGGTTAGAGTACTGCATGAAACAAACACATCATGCTGCCAGAATGTTCCTTGGAGCATTTCTTTACGGGCGTGTTTGAATCAAATGCAGGCGCGAGTTAACGCAGCGTCAGTCACCCTTCACTCGAGAGGTTTACTCGAACAAGCTCCTATTGTGTCTCGGGCAAAAGAAAAACGGCAAACAGCCAGGACTAGAATTAGTGGGGGCGCTTTTAGGGTTTCGGGACAGAAGGGTGCTATTGACGAATGGAGTCTTATTACAGAAGAATTATTGTCTTTACGTCGCTCGGTCACCACGGCGCTCCTACGTCACTTTTGTCAACGCCTTGTATGTATTGTCGCTACGTCGCTCCATGATGCTCGAAGGAATTTTCACTTAAGGGTATGTCTTTTTTACATGCCAACTTAACTGTGAAATGACGTGTGTCGGTAGTGGTTTTCTACAGTCTTCACAAAATAAAAGGCCCGTTTTGACAGTTCACGCCCATGAAGTTTTAACCCCTAACGCGCAGGCAATAGAAGCGGTTTTCCTAGGTGCAACTTGTACGCTTAGCTTGTACGCAACAGTTGGCTTTTATTACCTACGCATTAGGGGTCAAAACGACATGGGCGTGAACTGTCAAAACGGGCCTTTTGTTTTGTGAAGACTTTAGGATTGCCATATATGGGAATTGCGTCCGTGCATTGAACGGGGTTTCAAAAATCCTTAGTTCTGAATTTTTGATATTTCACAGATAACTTGGAGGTCTGGTACTAATCCTCTGCTGTTTGTCCTAATTATTTTTTTGTACTTTAGTTTTCATGAACTTATCGAGGTCATACCGATCCCAGGGTGGACGGACGCGGACGTCGGTCGCCCAGGATAGGGAATTGTGGGTGCAGCATGGGGAGGCCTTTGCCCAGCAGTGAGACACTTAACGGCTACATAAAAAAAAAGTTTTCATGAACGATGCATCGTTCGTGAAATCTTTTTTTTGGTCCAGATAACAATAATTTTGGATTTCGATTCCTTGGTGAGATTGTGTGAGTCCAACTTGCCAACTGTTTAATTGCGTTTTCTCTTGTACGATGGTACGGAACTCCTTCAAGAGCGAGACCAACTCGCGCTTGGCCAGATTTGTATGTCTTCATCAACACCTACGGCTTGGCGAGTCGCGCTTGAGGGATTGTGAATGAACATGGAAGTATGACTCTACTACTCTACTCGGTGGTAGTAGTCGTAAAGCTGTGTCATAAGGCCCTAATAGGGCAGCTTGGTAACTTCTGACAGTCGGGTTAGCGCAGGGAGCACTTATCCAGTGGAGAGCGCATAGATACATTTTCCTTTGAAACACAACTCACCAATTTACGGGCGGCGCGGGGGACGAGGTAAGAGAGCTTTATATTTTATACTTTATTGCACAGAAAACATAATACAGACACTTAATATTAGAAAAAACATGTAAAAAGGCGAGCTTATCTCTAATAAGAGATCTCTTCCAGCAAACCTAGGATGGAGAGGATAATTTAATAAAAGGTAGAGCTGTGATTGGTCAGCCTCTGCGAAACTGTCTGGCGATGGCGGCCCGTCATCGTACATAGGTTGCGTATGCGAACGTTTGTTGAATACAACAAACGCTTGGCGAGCCGCATTCCCCCGCAGGCGCAGTCAATTGGATATACAGTCTCTGGTTTGGCCACTAGCCCGACGCTCCATCAACCCGCACTGAGCCAGCGCGGTGGAGTATGGCTCAATCTTACTCGTATCCGAGTAAAGGCCCGTGCCCCTCGGTGGGGACACGTGTGTTTTATTGATGCATCTGCTCAGGTATTATTTATGTACACTTCGTAATTTCTTTAGTGTACTCCACAAAACAGATATGTACATGAAAGAATAACAATGTACAAAAGCGAGCTTATCTCTAACAAGAGATTTCTTCAAATAAACCATTATGAGAGGGAAAGGTAAATGATTGAGCGACACTTCCATGTACATTTTTGTTTGAAGCCTTGGTTTTAGAATAGAAATTATAATGGCCTTTGTCCTTAATTGGCCTATGTTCAATCATATTTTTATGTTATAATAATGTATATCGTGCTGTGGACTCAGTTCCCAAATAAACAAACAAACAAATAATTATTTGGTTTTTCTTATACTTAAATTATTTTTTTGCTCATATATTAATGAACTCGACTGTACTTAGGTACCAAATAATAAAGATGGATAACTTTACTTTACTTTATACTTTATTGCACAGAAAACATAATACAGACATTTAATATTAGAAAAAACATGTAAAAAGGCGAGCTTATCTCTAATAAGAGACACTTAACATAGCGTCATCACTTTTCCCATACGGGTCGGCAGAGGCACAGCAGTCCCCACTAAAAATAATAATGTAAGCTGTGCTATGCACTCAGTTTTCCAACGCTTTTTGGCATACGGTGACAGTAGGAACTAACGGTTTTTCAGGGGGGCAATTTAATGCTACTATAATAAGCGTTCCATTAGCAATTTGCAAGGCCGCGAGAATGCCTCAAAAACGCCTTGCGAATACTGGCAATCCATTTGCGATGTGTTACCGGAATACCAAATGACGCCATTTCGGGCGTTTTAGAAGCGGTGGCGGGCGGCGGGCGTTCCAATTTAAACGCGTTTCCAAGAGCAGCCCCAACGGGCCCCAGGTTCGTTGCATTAAGTTGCGTAGAAGTGGCGCTCCCCTGTAAACGTCACTCACGCGCCAAAAGATCGTTGAAGGACTGTATTAAATGATGGCAACATTTGAAGACTACTGCGTTTTTTTCTCTAATGACAATTTGGTTTGTCAATCAAAACACGCAGTGATGCGGTAATTTTTCACATAATTATGTTGCCATTATTTTTTGTCTAGCGTTTCTTGACAAAGTATACAGGGTGACTGTGAAACCCCTAACTATTTTAAGGGATTGTTGGACATCATTCTGAGCAACTTTCACTAAAAAACCGACTTGATCAGAGCAACTTTATTTTTCACTTCCCAGTACATTATGGCCTGAATGGGTCGGCTGATTTGTATGGAGAAGTGAAAAATAAAGTTGCTCTGATCTAATCGGTTTATTGACCGAGCGAGCGAAGCGAGCGAAGCGTCTCCGTTTCAGGTTTGGGCAAAAATGCTTTCGTATGTCCGGTTGTTCTCCTCTACAGGTCGCATTTATGAACCGATTCTCGTGAAATTTTGTGAGCAGGTTGGAAAAATAGATAGAATTTTTTACTCGAGCCAGTTTTTTGATTTTTTTCAAAATGGCGGAGATAAAATCGCTACAACCCAAACGGCTCGATGGATTGGATTCGTAAAGACCATGAAAGTGAAACAGATGAGCGAGCGAAGCGAGCGAAGCGTCTCCGTTTCAGGTTTGGGCAAAAATGCTTTTGTATGTCCGGTTGTTCTCCTCTACAGGTCGCATTTATGAACCGATTCTCGTGAAATTTTGTGAGCAGGTTGGAAAAATAAATAGAATTTTTTACTCGAGCCAGTTTTTTGATTTTTTTCAAAATGGCGGAGATATGGGGTTTTAAAATGTAAAAAAATCGCTACAACCCAAACGGCTCGATGGATATTAACAAATGAGGTGTCGTTGGATTTGTAAAGACTATGAGAGTGAAACAGATTATATAATTTTAGTAAAAAGTCAATAGGTTGTATAAAAGATCGCGAAATGTAGTTTACAAAGTTATTGGTGCGGCTACTTTCATACTGCATGTACGTAACCAGGTACATTCATAAGTTTGTATGTGTTATTGAAAGAAAATTATTTGGGTTATTTTTTTTATGTGTTTTAGCAGTTCAGCTTTCCCACCGACATACTCGCGAGGTCTACAGCTCACAGAGCCACTAGTAGTGAAATTTGCTCAGAATGATTTCCCCAACCACCCCATAAAATATAGCTAGGGGTTTCACAGTCACCCAGTACATTATGTATATACTTAGTATCGATAGAGCAACCAACAGAAATACGAAACAGACAGAAATGCTTGTCTGTCTGACTTTTGCGACGTGCTTTTTAGGGTACCGTACCCGAAGGGTGCCAAACGGGACCCTATTACTGAGACTTCGCTGTCCGTCTGTCCGTCCCTCCGTCCGTCCGTCCTGTCTGTCACCGGGTCCGTCTGCACGAACCGTAATAGCTAGAAAGCTGAAATTTTCACAGAATGTGTATATCTGTTGCCGCACCAACCACAAATACTGAAATACGAGAGATATTGCAAATTAAAGGGGGCCCCGATACAAGAGACGTGTTTTTTTTTTATACACTTACGCATTTCAAAATGGAGATCTTGACTGAAACTGTTTATTTATTGTCATAGCAACCATGTCATAGACACATATACTACACATTTAAATATGATAGCATATTTCGCGTCAACCCACATGGTTGTGGTAGCTCAGCCGGTATGATGTAGACTCTCAATCCGGAGGTCGTCGGTTCAAATCTCGTGAAGGCATAAACTTTTTAAATTTTCTTTTTGTTTATTTTTTAAGTAAAACTTCTTGGGGCACGGGGGTAAAATTTATTTAACCTCTCAACTGTGGGTTATTCATATATTTGCTTTTCAATTGCTACTAGCCGGGTGCTATCACGAGTGGCTAAGAAATGTAACGGAAATTGGAATCGGTGACGTCAGGGTCGGCTGAAGACTTTTAAAACCGCAACTATTTTCAATACGGTTTTTAACTAATCAGATAAGATAATAATACATTCGTACAATAAAGAATGTTAATTAGTGAGAGAAAAACCTGATGAAACGTTAACAAATAAAAATTATTTTAAGCATTCTTCCACGAGTTCTTTATTTCCGGTATGGCCAAGATGGCGCCGCCGCCGCCGCCTGACATGACTCAAACTACTTCGTTCAACCTCTTTGTTGGAACCGGAACTTATGTTTGACAGCTGTGCGATGCGATCCATACAGTTTGTAAGAAAAGAGTTTCATCAATGTCACACGGGTCGATATGGATTTCTAAAACAAGCAAAGCAATGCATACATTTGAGCGAGACGGCTTAAAGACGTGACGTCAGATGGTATATAATCTGAGCGAGATGCAAATAGTAGTGACACTATTGAATGAGTTAAGTATATCACCACGAGCGCGACAAATTGTAGATAAGGAATGGTGGGAAATAAATGACATGACGTATTAAAAGTAAGTACAAGTATAAAATAATTTCAAATAATCGGACGTCTGAAACTTAAAAGTAACTTGAAGCAGAGATTGGATCTCAAAATTGGAAATTTAAATCTCTTTTAGTATAGGTAGGTATAGGTGTATAGTATAGGTACCACTTAATGATCTAGCTACAGAAGTTTTACTTCTAACACGTGTACGGTGCTACACGCGTATATTTTTTTTATTGTTTTGAGTGCTTTTGATTTGTTGTACGATGGTACGGTACCCTTCGTGTGCGATACCGACCCGCACTTAACCGATTTTTCCTATTTGCCAGAGTACCAACAAATACGGACAGCATGCAGGAACCGCATTCTGCTCAATGTTCAGCCAGCCTGTCTCATACAAAATACGGCACAGTATCCCTCAAAAATTACGTCCGATGGACTTGGATACTTATTGAATAATTTAAAACTTGTTATGAACCAAAGAAGCTTTAATAAACCATAGAAGTTATATTTATGTTGTGGCCAGATCTGAAAACTGTTTACTTCATGATGTGGCCGGACACCCGTGAAGTATCGATAAAAATATGTAGAAATTAGGTATTCAAGGGCAAAACACTGCGAGTGTTTAGGTGAAGCAAAGCGAATAGTCTTCGTGTTAGTTCAACATGTACCACACAAAATGCTTTTAAAATAACATGTTTTGGTCAAAAACAAACCACGGCTGCTTGAAATTACCGAGCAGATGATGAAACTTTATACTTTACACTTTATACTTTACACTTTATACTTTATTGCACAGAAAACATAATACAGACACTTAATATTAGAAAAAACATGTACAAAGGCGAGCTTATCTCTAATAAGAGATCTCTTCCAGCAAACCTAGGATGGAGAGGATAATTTAATAAAAGGTAGAATAAACGATAAATTTTTCGACAAGGCCACAACATACAAGCAATTTCTGTAATGTGTATACAACAAACAATATGTCTGCAACCACAACTTTCAACCCTTGGTGAGGGAAGGATCACTAGGGCTGAAACAAGAGATGTATCACTGTGTTGGGTAGTGTGGGGCTGGGGTAGCGAACGATTGTCAAAGTTTGACAAGCCCCAACCTAACACGCTATTCGTAAACTTGGTTGTTGATAAATACAAATTCACCAACAATTACACCATAGCGGGAGCACCTGCAGTGGAGTAGGTAAAGCAATACACGGGACACGAATCTGTTTTCTTTTGAATCGAAACTAACACTACTCTTCTTCACGACACAAATATTAAGTAAAAATAAAAGTACTTAACTAAGTACTTAATTTATGAAAATAAATGAATAATTTTAATCTAACTATAAGTAAATGTAATCGATGGTGTTGGCTTCCTGAATAAATAAATAAATACATATTTAAATACCTTCAATATTTAAGAGAGAGAGATATGCTCCTTCAACCTTTTCTTAAAAATAAAGAGAGATGGACTGTCCCTGATGGCGTTGGAAAGCGCGTTCCATAGTGAAATACCACTTATCCGGAAGCCATGCTCGTATGCCACAGTCACAGATCACCCCCCAGGTTGGGTAGGGGTGATCTCTGGCCACAGTATTGTGACGTGGAGTGGAGAGAATGTGAGTGAGTGGATTGCCACATCATCAAATGATAAATTCTTTGTATAGGCCACGACATACACAATACACAGACGGACGTCTGGAAAAACGATATTTTATCTCCATCAAGAGTCCCTCCCGTGAAATGAGAAAGTACGCGCCCCTTTGTGACTCGCGAATAATGACCGACCTCTGAGGAAAGTAATATAAAATATATGAAGGCGCCATGTAATGAAATATGTAGAGAAATGGATGCCCCTTCAAAACTAAAAATCCGATATGATTGGGTAGCCAAATTAGATATTTTCTATTTTGACCTACCTATAAATTATATCGATTTCGTTTTTTTTAAGACATTAGGTAAGCTAATTTTCTATTAATTTGCCTGAAGTATACACCGGCCGGGCCTCAACAAGTTCTAGCTAACCTGTAGTTTCTTAAGTATGGCGATAATCGAATATTAATTCATAGATTGGTAGTAATGAGATTAAAGGCGCAAAATCGGGCAAAAACAGGCTTTAGCAAAACGCAAGTCGCTATCGAATAATGAGTATCATTGATGTTGGTTTCTTTAATAACTTGTTCAATATTCTTATATTCTTTCATAGATTTTCTCATCTTTCATACGTTCATACGGACCTGTGCCGGACCGGTCCCTGATCGGTGAGTTCACTGATATGTGTGAATCGACTTTATCGTGCGTGCGTGACTCACGTGAGCGTCAGCCTGGCTGGCTTTCGCATAAACGCAATTTGATTAATTTAGCTCGAAGAAAAATCTCCCGAATTGGTCTAATTTTTTTTATTTACAGTTTTCCACCGGTTCTGAATTTGTGTACCTAAGCACTTGTTATTTACTTAATCGTAATAAAAATAGCAAAGTACGAGTTTTTTCCTTAGTAAGGCTCGCTTAGCTTGGTTTTTTTACCTTTTTGTATTTTTTATTTCTGTTCCTCTAACAAGCTGAAGATAAAATTCTGAGTCCCAGTTATCAAATGCGCCGCTTTAGTTTTCCCCTCGAAAACACATCCGAGCTCTGTTAAATGAGATCACAGATCCGGAATCCTGGATCAGTAATTAAATTACAAGCTATAAATGATCTGTCATTCAAATTAGAATGTTGCCAGCAAACCATAAAAAAACAATTACACCAAATTAATGACAAAAGAGTCCCCAGTGCAATAAATGTTGAAACATTAGGGTTGCCAGTCCAAAAATGTAATTGCCGAAAAACATTTAAGGCTCAGCCAATACCCGTTTTGACTACAGAATCAATAAATCGCTTAAACATTCCACAAGACAAATAGGTTTTCTTTCTCAAATACTTACAACTCACGCACACTAACAGCCTTTGTACGTGTTTCTTAACACATACCACTGTACAGTTCACACCAAGAAAAGGTCCTCTTATCTACCATCTTAATCCACAACAATCAACAATACAAAAACAATTTCTACTACCCTACATACTCACACTTCGTTCAGATCCGGTTTTTTCCGCTCAAATCCGGAAAATTCGAGTCCACTTTTCCTTCACAATTCACGAATTCAAAATCACACTTCAATTGACACCGTCACAACGCGTCTTTCAAAACACTCTATACCGAAAATACTAAACTATAACGTGGATTTCTTCAGGTTTTTTCATGAAAATTTGGGGTGAAATGGCCAGAATACGGTTTCTGGCGACGTCGATACGCGGACTGAGGCGCCATGACAGTTTTGGCTGGGGTGGTTCACGCATGCGCTTTAAAACGACACCTTAAGGACCACCATTGTTCTTTGGGGGTGAAAAAATGCCGTTCCAAATTACGGCGGTGTTATAGGGTTTCTGCATATCGGGTGTTATAGGGTTTTATGTTACGTTGTGAAGTCATTAACTAGTAACAAAGAAGACATTGGAGTTTTTTTTCTTCTTAAAAAAATAACGCAATTACTCACACATGTTGTTATATTAGGGGTTTCAAACGAGTAAGTATGGTGTCGATTAATTTTGAGGTCGATACCCGGCCTTGACATTCAGAAACAGTATTATTGACTAACTGGTATGGGTGGCTAATTTCGTGTATAATATATATTTTTTAGGGTTCCGTACCCGAAGGGTGCCAAACGGGACCCTATTACTGAGACATCGCTGTCTGTCCGTCCGTCCGTCCGTCTGTCTGTCACCAGGCTGTATATCATGAACCGTGGTAGCTAGACAGTTGAAATTTTCACAGATGATGTATTTCTGTTGCCGCTATAACAATAAATACTAAATAAAATCGGTTAAGTGCGGGTCGGTATCGCACACGAAGGGTACCGTTCCATCGTACAACAAATCAAAAGCACTCAAAACAATAAAAAAAATAAACAAAAAGAAAATTTAAAAAGTTTATGCCTTCACGAGATTTGAACCGACGACCTCCGGATTGAGAGTCTACATCATACCGGCTGAGCTACCACAACCTGTGGGTTTGCTGTGGGTTGACGCGAAATATGCTATCATATTTAAATGTGTAGTATATGTGTCTATGACTTGGTTGCTATGACAATAAATAAACAGTTTCAGTCAAGATCTCCATTTTGAAATGCGTAAGTGTATCTAAACACGTCTCTTGTATCGGGGCCCCCTTTAATTTGCAATATCTCTCGTATTTCAGTATTTGTGGTTGGTGCGGCAACAGATATACACATTCTGTGAAAATTTCAGCTTTCTAGCTATTACGGTTCGTGCAGACGGACCCGGTAACAGACAGGACGGACGGACGGACGGACGGACAGACGGACAGCGAAGTCTCAGTAATAGGGTCCCGTTTGGCACCCTTCGGGTACGGTACCCTAAAAACAAAATAAATTTAATATTAAGGGTGGCTCCCATACAACTAACGTGTTTTTTGCGATTTTTTATAGATAATGGTACGGAAAACTTCGTGCGCGAGTCCGACTCGCACTTGGCCGGTTATTATGAACTGCCAAAACGGAACTTTTGTTCCTGAGTTCTATGAAATAACAACATGTTAGCAACACTAATTAATTATGTTTAATTTAATGATTTATTGTAATCTGAATTTTGTATGGTTATGAACATGATTTATTAAATATTCATGTCTTGGCGCCAAATGGACGTCTGTGTCATAACGGATACAATATCAACCACGAATTGGCGCCAAGTTTATAATGCCGATAAAATTCACTGATTAATGTTTCTAAAATATGTTTAATATTCATAGTAAATTGATTTGTACTTTAATGACCAAATACTGAACTCTCTAGGAATGGCGCCAGAAATGCTTGCAGTATGCCTTGTGCCATTGCCTATAAATAGATGAGCGCCATTTTGGGCGAGTCAGTCTTTGTCGAAATATTCTACGTGTAACATCAAGTCTAGTTAGTGGAAATTGTTAGTGAAAAGTGATATATTGTGAAAGTGTGTGTACTCCTGGATAATATCCCGTTAAAAGGTATGTTGTAGAAATTATACTAAGATGTGGTTAAAATAAAACCTTTTATTGTGGCCCAAATATATTCTTTTGCTTTTAAGTTATTATCACCCTGCTAGTTGTGGTTAGTTAATGATGGACTGTATCAACGACAGCTAACCAATCGTAGATAATATCTCAGAAGTGGGATGAATACGCACTTGATGCAGTTGCGCCTTCGGTATTTCCTTACTCATTTTTTTTTTCTCTTCCTTTTATCCGGTATTGTCTATAAAGCAGTAGCTACATTTCATTTGTATCGTATATAATTATGTTACTGGAGTATTTTTTTTTTTTTGCATTTGCAAGCCATTCTGTCTTGCAGTTTCTCTAAATATACATATTTCATAATTAACACAAGAATATGTAATTTGTAATAAAAGTGTTAATTCTGAACCATTATGATATTTAATTTCGTTGTACTTCTGCCTCCTCGTATGGGAAAAGGGGTGACGCATTTCTTGGGACGGTACGGTTGGCGTGTCATAGGAAGCATATTGCTTCGTTGATCATTGTCATTTGTCCGAAAGATTAGACTTAGGTTCATATTGTGTGTACATGAGCTTAAAATAAGGTCAGTATAGTTTAGCCTTTATTTTTTTTTGTTTTTTTTTTTACTTGTTTTCTTTATCCTAATTTCAATTGCTAATGTCAAATAGCTTTATTTTAACCAAATTTACGACATGTTCCTGCTGCTTCTATTTTTCGTTTCAGGTCGTATGGAGAATTACGACAACGGCATTCCTGCCGGAGATCAGTCTCCGCAGTTGATGGAGCCAGAGATTCCACCGCCTTCAATGCTGAGGCAGAGGGAGCGGTCTCCAATACTGCAGGGCGGACCGGCCCCGAAGAGACGTCCCTTCAGCTACGTGGGACGGCGGTCCAGAGATCGGGATGTGGAGCGCTCACGCAGTCGCTGCAGCGTTCGGAGTCGCTCCAGAGTCCGCAGTCGCTCAAGGGGGCGCTACGCAGATCGCGACCGCTATGGAGGCAGGTCTCGCAGTCCAAGCCATCGTTCATATGATCGCGGCGAGCGGCCTTCGCGATCGCAACGAAGCCGTTCTGGTGAGCGGTCGTACGGTCGCGACGATCGTGCAGCGGAGCCAGCAAGAGGATGTCCACGCGGCCGTGACGGCGAGCGCTCCTTCGGCCGGGCTGCTGAGGCTGTCTACGAGGCGCCTGGGATGGGTATGGTTACCAATACTAACTCGGACGGAAATCCAGTAGCTCAGTTGATCGAAGCGATTCAAACGTTGACCAAAAAGCATGCAATTGAGAGATTGGATTCCGTACATAATGTTGTGCCAGAATTTGACCCATCGAAAAGAGAACAGACGATGAATATGTGGCTTCAGAAGGTGAATGAGTGCGCAACTATCTATGAATGGTCTGACAGGCAAACCGTTCACTACGCGATGCCAAAATTGCGCGGAGTGGCTCAGCGCTGGTATGAAGGGCTGTCGACAGTTCTTTTTTCATGGGACGAGTGGCAGAACAAGCTGTTGACCGCTTTCCCTTCTGACGAGAACTATGGGCAGACCCTGAGCGATATGTTGGCTAAACGGGCCCGGTTTGGCGAATCGTTGGAGAACTACTTTTATGAGAAGGTAGCCTTGATCAATAGGTGTGAAATAACGGGAAAGCGGGCAGTAGAGTGTGTATTGCATGGCATTGACGACCGTAACGTAAGATTAGGGGCCGAAGCGGTTCAGTTTAATGACCCTGATAAGCTGTTGCCTTATTTACGGAACGCAAGGGGCTACAGGCAGGGCGTTGAGCGTAGAGTGGTTAGGGGACAAATAAACAAAGATAGCGAGCCTCAAATCCGGTCGGTTCCAGCACGTGGCAAGGACACCAATAAGAAACCAAGATGCTTTAACTGTAGAGAGGAGGGACACGTCATTTCCCAGTGCACTAAGCCAATGTTGAAGTGCACTCGCTGTTTGAAGACAGGTCACGTGGTTGATGACTGTTATTCCACAAGGTTGCCTACCTCATCCAACACAAAATCTGTGCTCCTAGTCGCAAACAATGAGAGCTCTAATAGTAAATATTATAAGATGGCAACTGTGAATGGCGTACCGTTAGAAGCCTTTATTGATTTCGGCAGCGAGTGTTGTATGATACAAAGCTCTGTGTTTAACACGATCTTCTCCCAGTTTGACACTGGTAATCTACCAGTTCTCCGCGGTTTTGGTAACTCTGTGGTTCATACTCTAGGGAAGCGTACTGTACCCATTAACATTGATGACGTAGTGGCCTCTGTAGAGTTATTGGTTGTCCCAGATGATGCTATGAACATACCTCTCATGATAGGACAATCTTATACGGAACAACCCCATATTCTGTTTCTTAAGACATGCGAAAGCTTAGAAATATCGCAGCTCAGTTCCTTATGTTCCAAGCCCAATAAGATAAATCTCATTTGCCAAAAGGATATTCAAGTTGCGAAGGACGCTACTGTTGAAGTATGTACGGAACCACTGGTCAAGGGTGACGTTTTCATTGAGGGCTCTTTCCGTTGTCCACCTGGTTGTTTGTATACAGTTCAGCCGGGGTTATACACTGTTCCAGAGGACGGGCTATTCGATATAGTTCTCACTTGTTCTTCGCCCGAACCTGTTATCATAAAAAAGGGTTGTGTGATTTCTCGTGCTCGTCTAGCGCACGAAGGTAGCTACGAGTACCACAATGTCTTGAACGTTACAACCTTAAAAGGCAGCTCCCACGAGCCACAATCCATTGTAGGTAACGATGTAAACATAGGAAAAGATGTTTCCCATGATGACAAGAAAGAACTACTGTCACTATTAAACAAATATAGAAAATGTTTTGCCTTTGATCTGGCTGAATTGGGTAGCACAACGGTAGCGGAAATGAAAATAAACCTCTCGGATGATGAACCAGTCGTCTACAGGCCATATAGGCTAGCGTTTAAGGAGCGTGAGATAGTACGAGGCATGGTTGACGAATTAATGGCTAACGGAATAGTACATCCATCCACTTCCTCCTATGCCAGTCCTATTGTTTTGGTGAAAAAGAAAACTGGTGATTTTAGACTCTGCATTGACTATAGGGCCCTAAATAAGAAAACCATTAAGGAAAACTATCCGATTCCCCTCATCGACGATCAGTTGGATGCGCTTGCTGGTCATAAATTCTATACTACGCTTGACTTAGCCTCCGGCTATTATCAGATCCCTATTCGCCAAGGTGACAAGCATAAGACCGCGTTTGTTACCCCAGATGGGCATTTTGAATTTGACCGGATGCCGTTTGGCTTAGCCAACGCACCGGCAACTTTTCAGAGGATGATGAATCAGGTATTAGGGTCTACAAGGCACGGAAAAGCATTAGCATATTTGGATGACATAATCATACCATCTAAGGATATAGAAGACGGCATGATTACACTAGAGGCTGTTTTGAGAATGTTTAAAGACGCAGGTCTTACGCTGAAGCTTTCAAAATGTTTCTTTTTTGGTGAGAAGGTCGATTACTTAGGGTTTGAAGTTTCTAGAAATGGCATAAGGCCCGGTGGTAAGAAGATCGAAGCTGTCAAGAACTTCCCAGTTCCTGTGAGTCAGCATCATGTGCGGCAGTTTCTAGGATTAGCTAGTTTTTTTCGCAGGTTCGTGCGGGGGTTTTCTGTCATAGCAAAACCCTTAACCCGTTTACTAAAGAAGGATGTAGAGTTTAAGTGGGGTGATGAGCAGGAAGCAGCGTTCCGGTCTCTACAGGAGGCGTTGGTGCAGAAGCCCACACTTGCTCTCTATAATCCACATGCAGAGACGGAGCTACACACGGATGCTTCCAAGTTGGGTATAGCCGGAATTCTGCTACAAAAGGACGAGAATGGTCTACTAAAGCCGGTGGCATATTTTAGCAGACAAACTACACCCCAGGAGCAAAATTACTCATCATATGATCTAGAAACTCTCGCTGTGGTAGGTTCGCTGCAGAAATTTAGGGTCTACTTGATAGGAGTACGGTTCAAGGTCATCACCGATTGTAACTCGTTACGGGCAACTTTTCTCAAGCGAGATATGATTCCTCGTGTTGCTAGGTGGTGGTCACAAATGCAGGAGTACGACTTCAATATCGAGTATAAGGCAGGTAAATCGATGGCTCATGTGGATGCACTTAGCCGGAATCCAGTGCAGACAAATATCGCTGAACTACAGGTTAACAATGTAACAGAAGCTGATTGGTTAGTGACAGTCCAGAGTGCTGACAGTGAGGTTCAACGAATTGTTGGGATGTTGCGGGATCCTAACTTGGATGATGTAGTCGACATCAGGTCCAACTACAAGTTAAAAAACGGGAAATTATTTCGGGTTACGGAACATGGTGATAGGTGGGTCGTCCCTAAGGGTGTACGGTGGCAAGTAGTTAAACAAAATCACGATGATATTGGTCATTTTGCCGTTGATAAGACACTGGAAAAACTTCAGGCAACGTACTGGTTTGCGAAAATGAGGTCATTCGTAAAAAAATATGTTGGTTCTTGTTTGGAGTGTGCATACTCAAAGGCTGCTGGAGGGAAAAGGCCGGGCTTTTTACATCCTATCGAAAAGGTGGATCAACCGTTCCACACCATTCACGTGGATCATGTAGGGCCGTTTGTTCGGAGTAGTAAGGGCAATATGCATATCCTTGTGATGATCGATGCGTTTACCAGATATATTTACATAAGACCAGTGCGGAATACGAAGACTCTTAATACCGTTAGGATACTCAGGGACTATTATGGCATATTTGGAGTTCCCAAAAGGCTCATTTCAGACAGGGGCACATCATTTACAAGCGAATCGTTTAGAAGGTTTATTATTGAAAAGGGTATCAAGCATATTCTCAATGCGGTCTCGACTCCTAGGGCCAACGGACAGGTTGAAAGGTACAATAAAACAATAATTGATTCACTCACGGCCAAATGTATCGGCACTAACGATAATAAATGGGATGAGCATCTTCCTGAAGTACAATGGGGGCTCAACAACACCTTTAATAAGGGCATAGGTTGCACCCCTGCTGAAGCTTTATTTGGTACAAGAATGACAGGGCCTAGCGAGGGAAGGTTAATAACCGCTTTAAGCGAAGGTAACCAGGCAGATAATCGCTTAGAATATATAAACCAGATCAGAGATAAAATCAATGATCATGTAGCGATTTCTCAGCATAAACAGAAGAATAACTTCGACAAGTCTCGTTGCGCTCCACCGACGTATAAAGAAGGTGATCTGGTTAGGGTCCAAAGACAAGTGGCGGCCACAGGGCATAGTAGAAAGCTTATACCTAAATATCAGGGGCCGTACCGAATCGTCAAGGCTTATGAACATGACCGTTACCAAATCGAATCAACGCCATTGACCAGGAAGGGAAATAAGATCTACAATAGTGTGGTTGCGGTCGATAAAATTAAGCCTTGGCTGAGCTTCGAAAGGCCTCACGATATCTCATCTGGGAATGAAAGTGTATAATTTTTATATTAATTTAATGCCGTGCATGATATTATAATAAGATATCATAACCATTAATAATGTTTTCAGTAACGTAGAATAATAACTAAATTTTATTAAGGCATCAGCTTACCAAGGGCGATGATGTCTTAAAAAGCCTCAGGACGCAAGGCGGCTGATGGCATGTCACCCTTGCACTGTTGGAAATGGTCAACAACAGTGGAAGGGCAATGTACACATCAGGTTACCATGGCCGAGATGTTTGTATCAAATAAGGTCAGGACGCTGGGCGGCTGACATATCATGTAATACATCAGGTTACCATGGCCGAGATGTTTGTATCAAATAAGGTCAGGACGCTGGGCGGCTGACATATCATGTAATACATCAGGTTACCATGGCCGAGATGTTTGTACTAAATAAGGTCAGGACGCTGGGCGGCTGACATATCATATAATACATCAGGTTACCATGGCCGAGATGTTTGTATCAAATAAGGTCAGGACGCTGGGCGGCTGACATATCATGTAATGCATCAGGTTACCATGGCCGAGATGTTTGCGTCAAATAAGATGGTCAGGACGCTGGGCGGCTGACATATCATGTAATACATCAGGTTACCATAGCCGAGATGTTTGTATCAATGACAAGAGTCAGGACGCCGGGCGGCTGACTTTATGTTTTTTATTACGTCATTATTTTATGTGAGTGAAAATTACGAACATTGTAAGATAAAATAATAGGTATATAATACATATGTACCATTATATAAATAAATTGTGTCATATTATTGCCTATATAGAGATAAAGATATCAAATTATTATCACTATTTTTGGTTGACTTTGCTGATTTTGGTTAAAGCCCGAGGTCGGTCGGTCCAGATTGTTTCAGATGGCCGACTGTTAGCAACACTAATTAATTATGTTTAATTTAATGATTTATTGTAATCTGAATTTTGTATGGTTATGAACATGATTTATTAAATATTCATGTCTTGGCGCCAAATGGACGTCTGTGTCATAACGGATACAATATCAACCACGAATTGGCGCCAAGTTTATAATGCCGATAAAATTCACTGATTAATGTTTCTAAAATATGTTTAATATTCATAGTAAATTGATTTGTACTTTAATGACCAAATACTGAACTCTCTAGGAATGGCGCCAGAAATGCTTGCAGTATGCCTTGTGCCATTGCCTATAAATAGATGAGCGCCATTTTGGGCGAGTCAGTCTTTGTCGAAATATTCTACGTGTAACATCAAGTCTAGTTAGTGGAAATTGTTAGTGAAAAGTGATATATTGTGAAAGTGTGTGTACTCCTGGATAATATCCCGTTAAAAGGTATGTTGTAGAAATTATACTAAGATGTGGTTAAAATAAAACCTTTTATTGTGGCCCAAATATATTCTTTTGCTTTTAAGTTATTATCACCCTGCTAGTTGTGGTTAGTTAATGATGGACTGTATCAACGACAGCTAACCAATCGTAGATAATAAACAGAATGACGTCATGTAAAAGGTGCCATCAAATGCTGTCTTTTTTTGCACAAAATTGACTTTATAAAATATATCTGCTGAAAAATGCAATTCTGAGAATGTCAAGCCATTTTGTACATTAAGCATCAACTTAAGACTTGTTCCTAGATTTATTGGATTACCTTGGTCACAAGCCAGCCATTGCCAGTCGGTTTTATAATGCTTATCAACTCACGCGGAACAGACTGTAGTTTATACCTACTAGTGCCGGAAGTAACATAAGTTGGGAACTCCAAACTTGCTCTACGTCTCGTGGCTCGGCTCGATACTTATAATAACAAGTCACAATTTTACACGTCCACACACTGAGAATGGTAAACTGATAAACATCATCACATCGACTTTGCATAAAACGCTAAACTGACCCTATAGTAAGTGACAAACAACGCACCGGTGCAGCTAGACAACGCAACAGAGCCCGAATTCTACTGTTCACAAGCATACGACAAGCCTGGCACAAACTTCAATACGAGGTATTTGGTATTCCACTAAAACCGGAATCCAATTCACAAGCGACAGCATGAAGCCAGCATACTTCGTATTCTACTGTCCAAAAAGTACTTAAGCTGGCGTCAAACTGGCGCCAGCGTAAGAACGCTTTGGACAGTAGAACGAAGTAGGTACGCTGGCGTCAAACTGGCGCCAGCGTAAGTACGTTTTGGACAGTAGAATACGAAGTACGCTGGCTTCACGCTGGCGCTTGTGAATTGGATTCCGGTTTTAGTAGAATAGGTACCATATATCGTTTTGAAGTTTGTGCCAGGCTTGTCGTATGCTTGTGAATTTAGTAGAACTCGGGCCCTGAACATAGCATCTCGCCTTTTCCCACACTGGGTGACAGAGGCACAATCTTGCCCACTTTTAGCCAGTTCTTAGGGTACCATATAGTATATTTATTGCCATAAATGTACCTACATGTAACCTTACAAGGACTATTATTCACTCCAATATAACGACTCTTAATAGGGTACCGTACCCGAAGGGTGTCAAACGGGACCCTATTACTAAGCCTCCGCGCTGATAGTAGGTAATATACAGGGTATAGATTTGTAAAGTTACGCCGAGCTCAGAGGTTCTTATGTACACGACACTGAAGCTAAAAAAAAATATATTTTTTTTTATTCAGTAATTTTTGTTTTATATTTAAAAAAAAACATGTAAATGTGGTCCGAAAAGAGTCGCTCGGGGTGGGGTGGGGCTCAGGGCACGAGGGGGAGTCTGTTAGCCCTTGTGCGCGGTGGCTGGCGGGGGTATCCACACTTTTTGGTAATTTCAGGAAAATTTTCAGATGGTAATTTATGAATGAAAATTATGCGAGGGAAAATTAAAACTTTTTTTTTGTCATCAGCGATACGTAAACTATCAACCCTGAGAGCCTTGCCAGATAAGGCGTTTTACGCGCGAGTACCACTCGCGCGTAGGCTCTCGCGCGTAGGCTCTCGCGCGTTTCCGAGATATTGGAGCTACGTATATCCCGTCCAGATGGCAGCCGCGCGTTTTCTCACATCTCGGAAACGCGCGAGTGCCTACGCGCGAGTGGACTCGCGCGTAAAACGCCTTATCTGGCCAGGCTCTGAGTCGGGCGAGTTTACAAATCAACATCCTGTATAATGTATGGCACAATATTGCCCCCGTGCATTATATGGCAACACTGCCGGCAGCGACACATCACAGTCACATTTACCAACATTCTCACTTTTCACACCGACTGTGCCTTCGCACAGCACGCGAGAGGTCGTTGACCTTAATCACATAGGCAAACAGATTTATTGTAGGTTTTAAGGGGAGGTTGTAGTGTTACGTAGATACGAAAAGGGTTGGTTCAGGATTCAGACTATTCTGGCAAACTAGGTCTGTAATAATAAGGGTCGCTCTCAGGGGGGTACCTACCACAACCTTTTAAACGATTCTGATTTAGGCATAAAGGGAGTATAGTATAGAGATGGCACATCGTCAGAAAAAAAAGAAAAGAAAGAGATGACATAATACGAATCATTATTGTGTAAGCGAGAAACAATAACGATCACCTGTCCCTTACCCGCGTATGCGTTTTTGTTGTTGGCCACAGAATTGTCAAATGCTTGTTTGCACTTGTTTTGACAGATGTGTGGCAGACAAATCTCTGATTTTGAACCTTATGCTTATTGAGAACCAACTCTATCTCCATCTCAAAGGTGTACGCATGCAGTCCGTCTATTCCTTTCTCTGTCTACGGATTTAGGTAACTCAAGTAAATGAGCCCAAACTCAATGGGTGTACAACTAAGTATCCTAGGGTACCCTCTGCCAGCCTCGATCTCCAGCATCAGACCAACTCGATGGTACCTGTAGTATTTGTCATCTGAACTCTCAGTCTGAAACTCTGAACTATAGTAGGTTTTTTAACATGGCAATAGCGGTCATTGCCCCGCGAGCGAAAATGTCGATTTGACTTTTGCCGCCGCCACTGCCGCCGCGTCGTCGGTGGCGGCAAACGTCAAATTGCATATATTTTCTAAGCAGATCAATGTCCGCTATTGCCATGTTAAAAAAATCTCACTATACGTACATACAACCATATACAACATACCAAGAAATTCCCTACGCACCTCGCTGTATCGCAATGGTGATGCGTTGAGTGAGGTAGGTGCCAGCTCTCCTCCTCCAGTGGCGGATACAGTGCCTGTAGACAATGTTAAACGCTAAGTAGGTATAGCGAAACGAAACGATAACTTTTTATGTACTTAGGTACCTAGGTATGCGATTTGACATTTGGAATCGCTACGTGACGTCGCCTTAGGTAGGTATAGAAATCAAAACATTGTTGAATACATACCATTTTTTTCATTTTTTCACACAAGAAGCATCCAAATGTGATATTCAGTTTCCAATCAAACTCTGATCTGATGGCTGCTTCAAGACTTAATTGAAGCAATAATTAGAACTACTCTTTATCCACATTTTATTGTGTAGTGCAGTGCAGGCCGCACGTGACTAAATTATCGGTCTAACTGCTTTTTGTTAAAAATAATTGAAACAAAAAGTAAACTTTAGAAAAAACCGACTTCCACAAACCCTATTTGATTAGATCTGAGTTTAGTACAAACTGTAACCCCTTATCCCCCCCCCCCCTTGGGGAATTAATTTTGTCAAATCCCTTATCAGTGCTACCCCACGCTACTAAGGAACCCCTGTACAAAGTTTCATGGCTCTAGGTCCACCGGTTTAATTAGGCTATGCGTTGCCTGCCCGTCAGCCACGCATTGTATTTGTACCTAGTATTGAGCAGATCTGGTGGCCATATGTGGTCTTCATCAGCAGTTCCGGATCACAATATTATGCTTACCATGTGCATTTGCACGAGTTATTATGAAAAACACAAAAATCACTATAGGTCTGCCTATAATATTTGAAGAGTTCCCTCGATTTCTCCAGGATCCCATCATCAGATCCTGACCTGGTGTCAATGGGACCAATGGGAAGGTAAACCTTTTCAAACAAAAAAATAATTTTCTAAATCGGTCCATCCGTTTAGGCGCTATCGAGGCACATACATAAAAAATAAAAAAAATAAAAAACAAATATCCGGACGAATTGTAAACCTCCTCCTTTGGGAAGTCGGTTAATAATGAAATATTGGTTTGCTACTCAGAACAATGTTTGCTATGACATTTATTCGAATGACAATAACGTTCTGTCTGAGTCTGAGGGCGCCAGCATGTACCATAATGTTAGTTCCGCTCCATAGCTTTTCTTGCTAACCAAATCTCGGAAAACGTACAAAACAAAGGCCCCGCTGTCTTAGTTTAGTACTGCTACCGCCATCTATGTTTAATTATCGTAGATATCTCTAACTGTACCATAGAGAATACACAGGCTTTATTAGCCTCGTTCCTTTGCCTGTTTGTCAGCTTCGCATCAAAAAATGTATTCTGTCATAGACAAAACAAAATAGAATATTTTTGTCAACATGTCCGACAAGTGAGTGTACTTATTTTTACCCAATTATTACTGTAATTCTTGTGATTCCTCTGTCTGAATGTATGTAAGATTAAAATTCAGACTCCACTTTACACGTGACATGTAAAAATCCTGCGATGAAACTCTAAAAGTCGACAAATATGCCATCGAAAAGTTCAAGTCAGACTGCGCGTGGTTAGAAATTTTATGTCAATTTTTCGTTTTCAGTGACGATTTATTAGCCGATGACTTGGGTGACCAGAGCCTAGCGGACTACAACCTCGGCAATGATGAGGAGGACGAGCTCTTAGCTGATGACTACGAAGGTGGAATCAGTCACAACCAGCCGTCCGATGGAGCCCAGATTGTCAGAGAGATTGGTCAATTCATGGCTCCAGAATTTCCTGATTATAACTCTCAGGTATGTCGAATGATCTTTACTATCATCATCACTATAAACTTGAACAATTTATCTCTTAAAAGCTTAGGTTGGTTGGTTCTTAGGTTGCTGTGTAAGGTTATGTTTGATTTGGTAGCCTACTTTCACCATGTAAAGAAATGAATGTATGAGTCATGTTTATTTACTAGTTATATCTTGTCGAAAACTTTGGTTGGGGCTGGGGTGTAGATTAGAGGGTGCCAAGAAAAAAAATGTGGTGGGTTCACCCCCTTGTCGGCACTCTGGCTGGACTTTGGTTAGGGTGTAGATGCCTCAAAAAGTGTTTTTTTAAGCGACTTGCGGGTTCCGCCCCTTTTATGCCAATAAAGGCCAGATAGAATGTTATTGCCTGTAATGAAACATTGGCAAAGGCCCAGCCCAGAGACTATGTATATACCCAATTGAGTGCACCTGCGGGGGAATGCGGCTCACCAAATTTTTATTGTTTTCAACAAACTTTCGCATACGCAACCTATGTACGATGACGGGCCGCCAGACAGTTTTGCAGCGATCACAGCTCTCTTACCTCTTCCCCGCCGCCCGTAAATTGGTGAGTTGTGTTTCAAAGGAAAATGTATCTATACACTCTCCACGATAAGTGCACCCTGGCCCAGCCATTCTCCAAGATTTCAGAAACTCTAGATAAATAATATTTAATTAATTTATAACTTACAATTCCCCAGCAGCAGTTAACGGAGACAGAATGTGCAGTAGTGCCGAACATTCCGGTGGACATGCCGGAGAGAGTGCAGCTGCCATCATCAACATATGCTCCGTACCAGCCTCCGATCTATGAGCCCCAGCCGGCTATTGTGCCACTGGCTTTTGTGAGTATTGTTTGTATATCTTCTAGTTTTTAACTAACTTCCTAAACTTGAACGACCTCTGTGGCGCAGGAGTTGCGTATCTGCCTAGAGGTACTGGGTTTGAATTGGAACAAAAAAAAAACCCAGGTCTTGGATGTTTACATGTTTGTAATGTCGCTGTTTCTGGGTCCCACGACACGGTATCCTAGTGTGGGGCCAGAAGCAATATATGTGCCTGTATGTAAATGTAAAAAAAAAACAGTTGATGCTCTCAATTCAAATATCTACTAGCTCATCCAGATGTTTTATTCTAGGTTTTGAACTTTATCTTGATGTGGGTAGGTTGAAAATTGCAGGCTGTGTACTTTGGATGGATGGTTGTGTACATGAAGGAATCTCTAAAGTAAATTTTGCAGTGTCAAGTTTTTTAATGATCACAATTTGGTCCTTTCTCTTGTTAGAACCTAAAAATGTGAATACGGTGATGAGATGAGATACAACTATTTCCTACCGAGCAGCATATTACTTAACCCTCTTATGCCTACTTATCCTACAAATTTCATAGGTTCTGAATCTATGAAATTTTTACCTATAAATTACATCGAGGCCGAGCAGGAGATGGCGGGATGACCTCGACAAGTTTCTGCCAGGGTGGACGGACGTAGCCCAGAATAGGGAATTGTGGGCGCAGCTTGAGGCCTTTGCCCAGCAGTGGGATACTTAATGGCTTCATATAAAATATATATACATAGTCTGGTCATAAGTTTTGTCACATATGGAAAGTTAAATAAATGACACAATGAGTTACGCACTACAACCATTTATATATCAAATGAAAGGGTACAAAATAGAGATTTAAACCACACTAAAATTATTCAAAATGTCCTCCTCTGGCTTCGATACAAGCCTTCAATCTGCTAGGCCAGTCATCAATCGAAATACGCACGACATTCATGTCAATATCGGCGACTGTTTTAATCAGAGATGCTTTAAGTGACTCCAAATTGCGATGGGGTTTAGCGCAGACCTTCTCCTCTAGGTGCTGCCATATTTTATAATCCAAAGGATTCAAGTCTGGACTGGAGGAGGGCCAATCCTCGTGCCTGATAAAGACGATTCCATGGGTCGTGAGCCAGTTTTGGGTACTTTTCGCCTTATGGGCCGGTGCAGAATCCTGCTGGAAAACCCAGTGCCTATTTTTGAACATTTTTTGTGAAAGAGGTTCCACAATGTTTGTTAGGACTGTGTTTTGATATACGAGGGCACTGGTTTTCACTCCTTTTTCACAAAAAAACACCTTTGTTGGACCCAAATAGGAGACCCCAAGCCAAACCATGAATGCCGAATGGTGATGGCCACGCTGAACACGTGGCACACGTTTGTTCGCTTCTTCACTAGACTGTGCATACACTTTATCATTTTTTTTGTTGTAACTCTCCTCAACATTAAAAATTTTTTCGTCCGAAAAAAGTATTTCGCGGTATTTTTTACCTGCCTTACCGCCTTAACAAAACCCGGCATCTTTCGAGTCTGATTTTCTTCAGCCGTGCGTTAAGAAGATGTGCTGTTCTTTTTCTGTAAGCACGCAGTCCTAGGTCTTCATTCAATAGTCTTTTAACAGTGGTTCTGCTTAGCCCCATCTGCAGAGCCAACATTTTTTGCTTGCGGACAGGATTTCGTTGGATTCGCGCCTTCACTGCTTTGATGACCGCTGGAGTCCGAACAGTACGAGGTCGACCGCTTCTTTGTTTATCATCTAAACTTGAATCTTCCCTGAATCGTTTGATAGTACGATAAATGAATCTCAGTGGAATTTTCAAATTTTTCAGCAGTTTAAAAATCACTGTTGGTGCGTGGCCGCAACGATGCAAATATTATTGCGACTCTGTCTTCTTTGCGCGTCCACTCCATATTGGAAAATGAAGAATATTCCAGAAAACCTGTATTTTTATTTTCTTGAAATATTCAAATTTCGAATTCCCATAACTTTTTTTGTGGCCTCTATTCTAAATTCGAAATTTTACCCATGTGACAGAACTTATGGCCCGACTATGTATATCACATCCAGTTGAAACCCATCCACTAGATGTTACTGTGGGCTCAGTTGTTGTGATCGCTAGATCACGAATGCAAGGTTGACGGGCGGATTTGGCAGCTGGATGACGAGGAGATCAGCTCCAGGACGTCCCTCTCCAGTGGGTTGTGGAACGCGGGTATGTTTATTACGCGGCGAATCGCCAGCTGCCAGCTGGCGGTTTTTGGGTATAAATGCGCGGAACCAGCTTCCGGAGCTGATAGGTTGTATGGGTGGCCCTGTGCTGATGAGGTGGAAACCAGAGAGCGATTTTAACGCGCGCGGCTCAATCTCGGTTCGGAGATGCAATGTAGGTCAAAGATGGCGGCGCACGTACGTCCTTTTCACTAATCTAGGTGCTCATAAAGAACAAATTTTGGTTGATGCAATCGGGTTATAGTATTTTATTCCAAACACCCAGATAGTCAGGCACCTCAAAACACATCGTGATTTATCATTCTACCCGCTATATAACTAAAGAAAAAATATTGAAACATGACTCGCGTGCGCGTACTCGCTCCTACTGCGTCGGTCAGTCGATCAACTTGTTGTCAGGCGACCGCATGCTATTTTTATAAGGGTAGTATTTAAACGAGCGGCAAAAAAAGTCTAACCTAACCTAACCGAAAAACTAACTGAGCGACTAAATTACTAACTGAGCGACAAGTCGCTGGGCGACTTGTCGCTCAGTCAGTAATTTATTCGCTCAGTTATTTTTTTAGTGGAACGTTTTATTATATATAATAAGAAGTGATTAATTATTGATATGGAACAAACGCGTAAAGGTATAGTACATCAACTGTATGTAATTTTTGATGCGCTATTTACATTTCAAGTTGCATAAAGTAGCACTAGAAAAACCAAGCAAATAAGAAAAAAATATGAGACTTCGTGTTTATTGGACCGCAACTATTTTAGTTGGTAGGTATTGGTCTTGAAATTATTATGTATGTGTAGGGTAATTATGTGAGATTCTAGAAAATTACGATTTGGCTGCAACAACCTGCAATAACTAGTTTTAGGTGATTTTCTAGACCTCGCGGAAGGAATAAAGCTGTGCGAAATTATCGAGAATTTCACGCGCGCAAGTTTTCAAGGACACAAAATGTGCAAGATATTCTGCACATGCTACTTATATCATCAGACCCTCTCATATCGAGTTTGCGAAGAGCTAGGTCTAAACCCAGTGGCAGCATACCTCAATCGGTTCTGGATTTATTAGACGTGCCTGAGATAGCACCGAACTAAATACTTATATATACACTACAACTTGTTTTAATTACTTATAAATAACACCAAATTAGTCACCTCTTAGAATAATTAGATTTTTAAGACGGAAAATACATTATACAGAACCACCACGCACGAGTCTAACTTGCACTTGACCAAAATTATACTGCAGATACTATATTTTTCATATACACAACAACGGAACGCTTTTTTGCGCGAAATATCATGTAAAATTAATATTGAGCGCCTAGATTGGTGAAAAGGACGTACGTGCGGCGTGGCCTCGCCCTGGAGACCCTGGCGTCTGACGTCTCAAGATATTATTCAGAGTCAGATTTAATTTATTTGCCTAAATGTGGTAACAATAGTTGGTGTAATATCTGTATTCTGTTTCAGTCGGCAGGCCCAGCTGAATCCCCGCAGATTGTACCATCAGAAGTGTCTTCTTCACCTGCAAGTAAGTTTATCTGTATAGCAGGCTTTTTGGGGTATTTTTTTTTAAATTGTTTTATGGCCCTAGAAACAAATATTTAGTCCCAGGCTAAGCTACCCTAAGTAAAAAGATTTGTTCGTCTGGAATCTGGTTGGAAGTTGAACAAAATTTTACTACTTGGCGCATTTCCCATCCTAGGTTTGCTGAAAGATATCTCTTTTTAGAGATAAAGCCTTTGTACATGTTTTTTTTTCCAATATTAAATGTCTGTAATATATTTTTCTGTGCAATAAAGTATAAAGAATAAAGAGAGTACATTGACAGTTTTGACTGCATGACAAACGTCAAATCGGATAATTTTCCTGGATTCGTAGTTCCTCATAGTCATCTGCCTTCTCGCCTTGCCAATTGTCCACGCATTCTGTTGTCGGCAATATTCGCATTTAGAATAGAATAGATGTTTATTGCATTAAAATTTTATAGGCTACACATGCATCCCACAAAACCAAATGTTAGTATGGTTTTTCTGTGGGATTTGTCCGGCAATATTGCCATATTGCCATATGGGAATCCACGCCCTATTGTTGTTTAATCTAACTAAATATAAATTGCGATTATTAACCAGAAAATGACTATATACAATTTTAAAACTTCTTAACCTGTAGCACAGATACTATAACATTATACTAATACAGATAGACCACCTAGAACAAAATATGTGACCGGCGTAAACTGAGATGGTACGGAAGCTTCTTTGGTTCGAGGCCATTATCGCTTGGTGCACCAGCGAAAAATTGCAAATACCACTGGACGGCGCTAAGATATACAGGATTTATTCTAAGATCAGCGCCACCTAGAAGTATGTTAACTGAAACCATGGCGTTTGTACAAATCTTACTCCCTACGCCATCTCTTTTTTACGAAGGATTACTATAGTCTATTCGTGATAAGAATGCAGTAAATCCATCACTGTCCGGCGGCCCAGCCACGCCCCGTGACCAATCATATCGTTTCCAATTACCAAGCCAAGTTCACAGTGACCAGTTGAAGGCAGACTTTCGAACGCGAAGGTTGTGTCCTGTCCTGTGAGTGTGTGTTAACAAATTTAAATTTCACTGCATTCTTATCACGACTAGACTGTAATTCTAACTTGTATGGGATGAGCACCCTGTGCCTGTAGGTACCGTTACCATATTGCTATGTACCGTTTGGTCCTCAGGCGCGGACGGTCCTCCGAGAGAGCGCTTCGTCTCGGAGCGGCCGCCGGGCGCGCAGCGCATGCCGCAGATAAGGGACATACCGGACACGCTTGGTAAGGGGAAGACAACTATCGATAGTTTTCGTCGATGATGATGATGATGTCCTCCAAGTCGATACGGCTACGGTGACTGCTAAAGGGCGGGCGTCGCTGGTGTACCCGGATGTGGCTGACGTAGCATCGAAACATCTTTCATCGATAAATGCTCACTATCGATAGGCTTAGTATCGACATCGATAGGTCGAAACGTCACAACACTATCGACGAATTGTGACTCTTGTCATCGTATCGGCCATTAGCCCGACACCTCTCCAAAAACCCGCACTGAGCCAGCGTGGTGGAGTATGGCTCAGTACCCCTCGGTAAGGACATTAAGCGCCTTGTTTAGACACAGTGGGAACCGTGCGGTTCTTATGTACGTAGATAATAGTTATGTAGATCGTTCAGACACAACGATGCGAACCATTCCCATATGCGAATGCGAATATTCGCGACATCCGAACGAGCTACATATAATATAGGTGGCTCATTCATTCATTCATTCATTTATTATTATTCATTCACGATTATTACATCATATTTGAATGTCATATTTAAAACTAAAACACAATAACAACATAACATAAAAACAATAATACAATACTACCTATACTATAAAAGATTGTTACACAAAAAATATACAAGTATTAAGGTAATTTCCAATAAATTAAATGTCAATAAGATTACCATACTAAATAAACTAAAATTTCCTGATACATTAATGCCGATCTTATTGATTTATGAACTCCTCAAGAGTGTAGAAGCACTTCTTCAACAAGTATTTTTGCAACGCATTCTTAAATTTGGTCATCCAAAGCCATCTCGGGTTTTTTTCCTAGTAAACTTTGTTTTATTCACGTCAGCCCCCCCCCCCCCCCCCCCGCAGACAAGGTGTTCGTGCCCCGCGGCGGGTTCGCCCCGCGCCCGCGCACCTCCTGGCGCAACCCGCAGCTGACGCGGTACAACCACCCCTACCGCCGACACAACCCAAGGGTGAGTGAGCCTATAGCTATTCGCATCCGATACAACTGAGGTGCATCATTGTGACAACCCGGCGGTGAAGTGTATGGCCATGTACATTGTGACAACCCGGCGGTGAAGTGTATGGCCATGTACATTGTGACAACCCGGCGGTGAAGTGTATGGCCATGTACATTGTGACAACCCGGCGGTAAAGTGTATGGCCATGTACATTGTGACAACCCGGCGGTGAAGTGTATGGCCATGTACGTGCGGTTTCATACGTACCGGCATAATTTGCCGGGCAATCGTATGAAATGACAACCGGTTAGCCGGCGCCGGGTACGAATATATTATTTTTTTAGAAAGACAGACATTTGCAGTTTTTAGATTTTTCCCTTTACTTGTGCTATAAGACCTTGCTTCGTGCCAAATTTTATGACTCTAGGTCAACGGGAAGTACCCTCTAGGTTTTGATTCCCTTGCGAATATCAAGCAATTTCAGCAAAATTGAGACATAATCGGTATCTTTTGATTGCGTTGACCTATAAGTTTAATTTTTTCACAACTTTAAGAGATCACAGACTTGAGTAATCGATATTAATTTCAACTTTATACCTCCATGCGTTTTTGAGAAAAAGTCTTAACAGACGGTGAGACAGACAGACAGACAGAAATTTACAGTTTTCGGATTTTTCCCCTTACTTGTGCTATAAGGCCTACCTCCATTCCAAATTTCATGACCCTAGGCCAACCGGAAGTACCCTATAGGTTTTGATTCCCTTAGGAGTCCCACGCGAGTTCATACAAATTCAGTAAAATTATGACATTATATCGCGGTATCCTTTGAATCCGTGGACCTAGAAGTAGTAGAAATCAAGAAACCAGTGGGCGGGTGGAATTTTCAAAAATGGCGTTTTTATAAATTCGTGCATGAAAGTTGCGCTTTCGAATGCGAATTTGTTTTCCAAGGCTTCAAAAATGCTACTCCTGGTTGAGCGGTGTGACTTTGATGGCGAGCCGAAGGGAAGGCGGAAGAAACCTCCCTAGGTCTTGTCTTTGTCACGCCGCCCTGTGGGAAAGTGACCTTCTTCCACACGTGGTGACAAAGGCTCTGCTACCATGATCAATTTGTTATCCATCACTCCACATTTTCCAACTGTTTGGCGGTCACCATGTGGGCGGCACTCAAAAAGCGCTGGGAGCCAAGCAAAAATTGGTTATGGCGTGTCGACCACATGGCGTCTCCCATGGCCTGAATGAAAAAGTAGCTCTTGTAGTAGTTCTAGGTGTTAATAAATCAGTTTGATATGGTTCCAGGGCCAGTTCCAGCCTCGGCCTTCGTTCCCCCCGCCGGCCCGGCCGCACGCCGCGCCGGACCTGCCGCCCGGGACGAACTTCCCGCCGGACGGACAAGACTTCACGTCAGACCGGCAAGACTTCGGCCCGGAAAGGCCAAAGTTTCCGGAAGAGAGGCCGAACTTTCCGAATGATAGGCCGGTGGATGATCGGCCGCATCCGAATGAAAGGCCGCTTCCAGATAGGCCGCCGCATCTAAATGATAGGCCGCCGCATCTAAATGATAGGCCGCCGCATCTAAATGATAGGCCGCTGCATCCAAATGACAGGCCGCTGCATCCAAATGACAGGCCGCTACATCCAAATGACAGGCCGCTGCATCCAAATGACAGGCCGCTACATCCAAATGACAGGCCGCTACATCCAAATGACAGGCCGCTGCATCCAAATGACAGGCCGCTACATCCAAATGATAGGCCTCCGCATCCAAATGCCAGGCCCGATTTCCCGGACAGGCCGGACTTTTCACACGGCAGACCAAACTTCCCACAAGGCCCGGGCTTTCCTGAAGACAGGCCACATTTCCCAGACAGGCCGAACTTCCCAGACAGGCCGAACTTCCCAGACCGGCCCATGTACCCGGACAGGGCCAACTTCCCGCGCGACCGCTTCGACCGACCCAACTTCCCCGGCCAAAACTTCCCCGGCCCGAACTTCCCCGACCCGCACATGTTCCGGCCGGACCGGCCGATGTTCCCGCCGAACGTGCGGTTCAACCGGCCGAACTTCGGCCCAAGCAGGCCGTTCGGCCAGTTCCGGCCGGGATTCCGGTTCGGGCCGGAGATGCCCGGGCAGCCGCCACAGATGGCGGTCCGGCCGGGGATGCCGCAAGGGATGCCCGAGTTTGGACCGAAGATGCAACGGGAGCCGGAGGTAAGATTTTTTTTTTAACCGACTTCAAAAAAAAAAGAGGTGTCAATTCGATTTCATGATTATTATTTTTTATGTTTGTTACATCGATCGGCCGATTCTCACCCATTAGACTTTCAATGCGTATTCGACAAAGGGAAGGAGCTTCGTCTTTCAATAGGCGAAGTTCCTTCGCGATTGGTCCTTGGCCTATTAAAAGAAGAAGCACCTCCCACTTGTCTAATTCGACAAATTTGCTATAGAAACGAGAATTGGCCTAGTACTATTTATGAACCAATTTTAAAAAAAATATTTCTTCGTTCGAAAGGTCAATCCAATAGTTTTGTCCTATTGATATAAAGATAAGCATAAAGATAATTTATTACCTGTGTTCACAAATAAATGAACTTTATCTTTTTTGAAAATCAGAAATTGGTCCAGTAGTTACGTTCCGGTAATGTAGCGTTTTGGCAAATAACTACAGGCGCCGCGTTTCCCCCGCACACTATAGTCTTTAGGCTGGTTTCAGAGTCACGCTGACCACTCGCTGACCGTCAGCGCTGATAGACAAAATATATGTAATTCTAGGAACTGTTTTTGAAAAACGCGTAGCTATCAACGCGGACGGTGGTCAGCGCTGACAGTTCAGCGGCCGTACGCGTCGTGCGTCAGCGCCGCGTAGCGGTCAGCGCTGACCATCGCACGTGCGCCTGTCTTCAGTGAGCGTTTTAGTGTCGAGGCAAACAGATGCCGTCAGCGTGTACAGACGTGTCGAATCGCGATGTGGACACAAGTCGAGTGATCGACGAAGTACGCCTGAGAAAGAGTTGTGGGATGCATCCGATGCTCTCTATAGAAATAAAGACGCAAGAAACAAATCCTAGGATTTTTCTTTTCTTTTCGATAGGTAGTTCAACAAGGCAGCAATGATTATTGCTCTCCGCATTTTGCGTCTGTCTGTATTCCACGGTGATCAGCACGATACTGAAACGTTTCGCGCTCACCCTCAGCGCTGACAGGCTACGCGCTGACCTGTCGGCGCCGGTGGTCAGCGTGACTCTGAAACCAGCCTAGACCTCATGGTCCTCTAGGAGTTAGATGGCCCAAGAAGAGTAACATGACCGTGTCCTGTGCCCCAGGTGCGTATGCTCCCGGTGCAGTTACCCCCGCTCCTGCCGCCTGGTGGCCTCGCGGGCAAGAAGGTGCTCATCAACCCGCACTTCAAGGGGAACTTTCAGCCCCCGGTTGAAGGTAAGTCGTCACTAGTTCATTATCCCGTCAGAACATTTCACCTTACTTTAATAATAGGCTTGTGGCCAAGGTAATTCAATAAATTTAGGAACAAGTCTTCAATCACGAATCAGGGTATAGATATTAAAATTCGTTAATACTGGCTGAGTATTTGGAGTAAAGTTGCTACTGTTTTAGTCTGTGTTTATTAATAAGACGGAAGTTGTTCTAAGTTAACTCTAACCCGGTTTGTCTGTCGAAGGTCTCACCTACATTCCGACGCGGATTCAGAAATCGCCTCCGCTCAGTCCGACGTTGGAGAGCAAATTCGGTAATGAGATAGAACGCTTAGTGCCACTAGCTAGAACGTGATTTAATGCCAAACTCCAGTAAAGGGGTTCGGGTATTTTTGTTTGAAGCCTGGCATACTTGTGCAATCATCCTAAAATTTCGCTTTTTCGTGTACATGCACACCTATAAAACGAACTTCAAGTTATTATATGTTTTTATTCAAACTGAATTATCTCAGAAAGCCTACTATTTACGACATTTTGTCAGAGAACATTTTGTTGTTTGTAATTAAATTCTCGATCGATGGGCCTATTTTTTAACCGACTTCCCAAAGGAGGAGGTTTACAATTCGTCCGGATATTTGTTTTTTATTTTTATTTTTTATGTATGTTCCCCGATAGCGCCTAGACGGATGGACCGATTTGGAAAATTATTTTTTTGTTTGAAAGGGTTTACCTTCCCATTGGTCCCATTGACACCAGGTCAGGATCTGATGATGGGATCCTGGAGAAATCGAGGGAACTCTTCAAATATTATAGGCAGACCTATAGTGATTTTTGTGTTTTTCATAATAACTCGTGCAAATGCACATGGTAAGCATAATATTGTGATGCGGAACTGCTCATGAAGACCACATATGGCCACCAGATCTGCTCAATACTAGGTACAAATACAATGCGTGGCTGGCGGGCAGGCAACGCATAGCCTAAACCAGTGGACCTAGAGCCATGAAACTTTGTACAGAGGTTCCTTAGTAGCGTGGGGTAGCACTGTGATGGGATTTGACAAAATTAATTCCCCAAGGGGGGGGGGGGGGGGTAAGGGGTTACAGTTTGTATTAAACTCAATCTAATCAAATAGGGTTTGTGGAGGTCGGTTTTTTCTAAAGTTTACTTTTTGTTTCAATTTTTATAGGTGTACACGAAAAATGCGACATTTTAGGGAATTTCAACGATAGATATAAAGGTTCAGTGTTCTTAAATTTACTTGAACCTCGTTCTAGCTAGTGGAAGTCCTACTGTAAAAGTACTGTAAGTCACAGTACAGCACTTGAGAATATTTAATGAAACAACAGTTTTTCTGGAAATAGCATGTTTATTTATTTGAAGGCTCGTACAGTAAACGTATTTTGTATATTTTAGTAGATTCTGATTTAGCAACCTAGTATAAATACTTACTGTCGCTTGAATGCTAACTAATGCACTGCTGGTATATTTTTTATGGCTCACCTATTTATGCAGGGTGTAACAGAAGGGTGTAGTCATATTTTAGGGGGATGTTAGGGAGACCATTCTGAGCAACTTACTATGAAACCGATTTTTCATTTCATTTCTAACAGAGCAACTTTATTTTTCATTTCTCCATACATTTTGATCCGGGCGGATTTGTATAGAGATGTAAAAATTAAAGTTGCTCTGATCAAATCGGTTTAATAGTGAAAGTTGCTCAGAATGATGTCCCTAACAACCCCCTAAAATGTGACTACACCCTTCTGTTACACCATTCTGTTATAAGTTGTTTTATTTATGTGTACTGTGTGTGTATTTTATCTGTCACCGGAAAATAAGAAGAATCGACAGTTGATCAATTTACCAGATAGTTTATGACTATACAGGGTGTTTGGAGTAAGGGGCGACAATTTTTTTTGGGGAGTAGGACATCATTCTGAACAACTTTCACTATCAAACCGATTTGATCAGAGCAAATTTTTTTTGACATCTTTATACATTTTGGGCCGAGCGGTTATCAGATGATTTGTAAAGAAGCAGTGAATAATAAAGTTGCTCTGATCAAATTGGTTTTATAGTGAAAGTTGTTCAGAATGATGTCCCTAACTCCCTAAAATGTTATCTCGCTCCATACTCCAAACACCCGCTATAATATAAACAATATAAATATAAACATAAACATTTACAAACATTCAGAATTTACCAGTTATTTAAGTTATTTTATAACTACACAAAGTGTAAATGAATTAATCATTCTGAGCAACTTTCATTATGAAACCGAGTTGATCAGAGCAACTTTATTTTTCACTTCTCCATACAAACCAGCCGATCCACTCAGGCCAAAATGTACTGGGAAGTGAAAAATAACTGCTCTGATCAAATCGGTTTATACTGAAAGTTGCTCAGAATGATGTCCCTAACAAAGACGTTTCTCATTTTGCGTCAATTCATTTAGTTTACACATTGTATAATATGCGTGAGAAGATTACACGTGAAAAAATTACACGAGAGTGAGTACGCGTGAGAAGATTAACCCCGGATTTTACCAACGAAAAGTTATACGGAGAATAACTATCCCGGGGATAACTTGTATGACAATTGACAAATGACAGTTCAATATCACTGGTGTCTATGAAAAAGTTAGAAGTTATCCCCGGGATAGTTATTCTCCGTGTAACTTTTCGTTGGTAAAATCCAGCCTAAGAAGGAGGAATATTACACGCGGAATCTTCAGTCGATCGTAAATTCACCGACTGACAATTCTTATTTCCCGGTGACCTATCCGTTGTATCCGCTACACAAGCGAGGTCAACATTGTGCGCCACCTTTCAGGGCCTATTAAGGACATCGATGACGCGGCAGAACGGTTCATAGCGGAGCAGAGGAACGCGTTGGCTCGCGCCGCCGGCAGGAAGATAGCGAGGCGATCGCCGCAGAGGTACAGCAGAAATCTGACGGTGCCCTAGGCAAACATAAACATTTACATACAGCCACATACATTACTTCTGGCCCCACACTAGGATACCCTGTGTCGTGGGAACCAGAAACAGCGACATCACAAACATGTAAACATCCAAGACTTCCAGAACCAAGGCAAAAACAGCCTTTAGCAAAACACAAATCGCTCGGAATGACGAGTATTATTGCTGAACGTTTTTTCACTAGCTTGTTTAATACGAGTGTCAACGTGACTTCGCTTTACCATAAACGTAATTTTATTGATTTTGCTCGATAGAAAAGTGTTCTGAAATTGCCAGAAAATCTGTCACGATGTTTTATTTTAAAATTTCACATCGCATCTGAATTTATGTTCTTGATATTTATCTAATCATTATCATAATTGAAACAAAAAGTAAACTTTAGAAAAAACCGACTTCCACAAACCCTATTTGATTAGATTGAGTTTAATACTAACTGTAACCCCTTATCCCCCCCCCCCCCCCCCCCCCCATTGGGGAATTAATTTTGTCAAATCCTATATCAGTGCTACCCCACGCGACTTAAGGAACCCCTGTACAAAGTTTCATGGCTCTAGGTCCACCGGTTTAGGCTATGCGTTGCCTGCCAGTCAGCCACGCATTGTATTTGTACCTAGTATTGAGCAGATCTGGTGGCCATATGTGGTCTTCATCAGCAGTTCCGCATCACAATATTATGCTATGTGCATTTGCACGAGTTATTATGAAAAACACAAAAATCACTATAGGTCTGCCTATAATATTTGAAGAGTTCTCTCGATTTCTCCAGGATCCCATCATCAGATCCTGACCTGGTGTCAATGGGACCACCCTTGAGGTATTACCTATACGCCGAAAAAATATTTGTTCAAATCGGTTCATAATTGGCGGAGTTATCGCGTAACAAACATAAAAAAAAAAACATACGGGTCGAATTGAGAACATCCTCCTTTTTTTGAAGTCGGTTGAAAATGGCACAGTATGTTCCTCAGTTAGACAAGCTTAGCATGGCTAAAAATAAGTTGAGGATGAAATTCTAAATTCTGATTGCCTAGGGCCCGCCCTTAAGGGCCCCTACACGCTTACTTTTACCTGCTTCTCATCTCATCCATTTTCCTCTCCAGATTTGTCGCACAGAACGTTCGCATTGAAATCACGAACGAGTTGGCTCCGCCGCCCGCCGCTGCGCCCGCGGACTCCGACGACTTATTACGGAGGCAGGAGGAGTTCATCAACGCCAACAGAGCTGGCTTGAGACGCAGGTAGGTGCGACGACATTGGTTGGTCGTGGAAATCCGGAGCGCAGCGAGGGATACTAAGGAAGCCCGAGCGCAGTGAGGGATACTAAAGAGTTAGATTCAGATTGGAAGAGTTTAATAATTGCCTGTTCGGTGATGCCACATTTTGTGAGTGCAAAACTAAAGCAACTACACATGCTACATATTTGGTCATCTGCCTGCCTACCTAGTGTCTTAGCAACAATGAGGACCCTTGTGCCTACCCGCCTAAAAAACCTATACAAACCGGTTGGTGCAAACGTTTGTGCCTATTAGCGTTTTGTGCGGTTAAATCAGCCTCCTATTGGAATACTATTTGTCATACTATCTCTCTCTCGCAGGATGCGCTCCCCCTCCCCGCCCGCGCGCTCGCCGTCCCCCCCGCGGCGCCGCGCCGGCCCGCTCGACGAGGTGACACGTGCTACTTACTATAGCTATACTTTATGGGCTCTACTCACGATGCAATCTGTCTCGCGATTTGTTGCTGCAACTTGTATTTCTCTCTCTGTCTATCTTCCTGTTCTGTCCTTCTCTAGCGGTTGCAAGGCAACCTGCCTTCTATGAGTTGCAGCGACAGATTGCAAGCCAGGTTGCATCTTGAGTAGAGCACATTATGCCTACTCGTTTGTACTGAGGCTCAACATGGAATATTACGTGAATGCATGCATGAGAATCAGTCAAAATATGCTAACCTTTGCTTACGCGAAGTTAGCATCTCATTTATATAAACTCGATTTTGAGGGTTGTCTTAACGGAACTATTTTAAATAAGTATCCAGAATTGTGGAACTATGAGATGCTAAGTTCACACGCATAATGTCTTGTATCTTTATTTGTCTTGTCTTGTGTGTGGACTGCACAGGGAGCACTTATCCAGTGGAGAGCGCATAGATACATTTTCCTTTGAAACACAACTCACCAATTTACGGGCGGCGGGGGACGAGGTAAGAGAGCTGTGATTGGTCAGCCGCTGCGAAACTGTCTGGCGGCCCGTCATCGTGCATAGGTTGCGTATGCGAACGTTTGTTGAATACAACAACCGTTTGGCGATCCGCATTCCCCCGCACGCAGGCGCAGTCAATTGGATATATATAGTCTCTGGGACTGCAGCTCGTAACAGGGGTGTTTAACCACTGACTGTAATTACAGGAGAGCGACTATCGTCGTCGTCAGCGCGAGCAGGAGGCGCTGCGCGAGCGAGTGCTGCGAGCGAAGGAGGTGCGCCGCAGGAAGAACGCGGTCGCACTGCACAAACAACTGCAGGAGAAGTACGTTCCCGAACTTACATTTTAAATTAGCTATCTATTTATCTGCGAATACCTGAACGTAACCTAACCTACTCAAACCTACAAAAAGTGAAACTTAACCTAGTCTTCACAAAATAAAAGGCCCGTTTTGACAATTCACGCCGAGAATTTAGTCACAATTTATCACTTGGACCGGTCACTTTTCATACTGCCCGGTCCAAGTGACAAATTTAAGCTTGATTTATCAATCGGACCACGGACGTCGGGCATTATGAATACAGACCTGTCCAAGTGATGAATTCATCACATTGACCAAGGCTCTTGGTCATTATTCATACTGGCCGGTTAATCAAGTTGCCCGTGACATATACATCTCAGTATTTCGCTATTTCCTTTGTAATTTCATCATGATACTCAAAACATTTTACTAAACCTCAGGGAGCGCGAGCGCAAAGAGCCGCCCAAACCCAAACAGCAGCCCGAGCCAGACAAGGACAGCGCCGCGCTCCCTCCCGCGCTAGAGCGAGACGGCAAGCCCGACTCGACGACCGAGCGGGAGAGGTCGCCCGTCTCGGCTGAAGTAAACTCGACTGAAGTGTTGACGCCGCCGAGGGAAGACCTGCCGAAGGAAGTTGCCGGTAAGTGTTAGTTTAGCCCGAGCCAGAAAAGGAAGTTGCCAGTAAGTGTTTGTTTAGCCCGAGCCAGACAAGGAAGTTGTCGGTAAGTGTTTGTTTAGCCCGAGCCAGGCAAGGACAGCGCCGCCTCCTTACCCGCGCTAGAGCGGGACGGCCCGTCTCGGCCGAGGTCAACTCGACTGAGTTGCTGACGCCGCCGCGAGAGCACCTGCCGTAGGAAGTTGCCGATAAGTGTTTTTTTAGTCCGATTATTCATCTGGCTCTGGATTCTACAAACGAATTGCATGCCAATTGCTATAGTGACGGCACATAAATCCGGTGTAGGATTGGCGACGGCGCCGAAACTTGCCCCGGCTACAAACCGGCATTCCGCGCTATTGCTATATCAATTTAGGTGCGATCCGTTTGTAGAACTGGGGGCGTGGTAATTAGTAATTTCTTCACTGTACTGTACGTCCACGAAACGGACATACAGAAAATACATGTAGGAAAAACAATGTACAAAGGCGAGCTTATTCAGTTAACAAATTTGTTAAATTAGCCTCAGCCAATCACGTGCCGCTATGATCTAGTTTCCAAGTAAGGCTATTAGGGTTCCGTAGAGAAACAAGGAACCCTTATAGTTTCGTCAAGTCTGTCTGTCCGTCCGTCCGTATGTCACAGCAACTTTATTCCAAAACTATTAGGACTACACAGTTGAAACTTGGTACGTAGATGTATTCTATGAACCGCTTTACTATTTTTATAAAAAAACTGAAAAAAAAATATTAATTTAAGGGGGGATGAAACTGAAACCAAAAATAT